>OZ007555.1:189231526-189831526 GCA_963931855.1 Philhelius festivus
TTGAGCGTACGTTACATATACACGGCGAGGAATCGATTGTCTGACTCTCTGCTGTGCAATTTCACGTTGGCTGATTGGCTGCCGGAGCGGAGGTCTCAAATTTGGCCACCAATAATACAGTTTTATCATTGCGACGTGCTATTCATCGTGTTACTTGCCATGTCGATTTGGCATCAGCAACTCAATAATAAACAATAGATTTGACAGATGTCACCGAAACAACATGGCCGCCACAGATAGTCAAAATCTACCCGTGCCAAATTGAAAGACCCGATTAATCCAGCTGTCGTTTATTGTATAGATGTTTATACATACATAAGATTACCTATGGGCTATGGGTCACATAGAGATGCGTGGGAACACCTGTTAATTAGGTTAATCTTAAAGCTACTGTTGGTATTTCAAACAAATAAAGTATCAAGTGACATCATATCAATCCTCATCAGAGAGCCACTCAATTCGTTGTTAATCTATCTTTGAAAATGTAGACAGAACTGATCCAAGAAACTTTTATTTGAATAAAACTCCTCCTTCTATTTGAATGGCCCCGATACAAGTAGAAAGCGTATCGATCGAGGCGAATGATTTTTGAATTGAATGCAGCTCTCTACTGGTGTGTATCTTTCGGTTTGCGAAAATCTGATACTCCTATATACTCGTACAATGGTTGTGTAGCACATCAGAACTTTGTATATTGGAGGAAAGTCAAGGTAATTCATTGTAGTGGGCATTGAGTAAGTGGGTTCGGAATGTAAACACTGCTTCGTCGTCATCGCTATCGTCCTTCAGCCTGGATTCGATTCAATTCGAATAGTAGGTCTCCTTAATTCAAAAGCATAGAGAGTACTTGTACAATCGAACAAATCTATATAAACAAGATGGAACAGGGTTTTCATCGCACACAATATCTAGAATGGATTTTTTGTTTTTTCTTTCATTTTTTTCATGTCTACAAGTGCAAATAAAGATTTTCCACACTGACAAACAAATGGAATTGAACCTTTGTGGAAGGCAATGTTTTTCGGTAAGCTCTTCAGGTATTTCATATTCTTTAGTTTTCCACCTCAGAAATTCTGTTGCCTACGAAAGCAATAAACAACAATAATACTATCGGTTGAGTAGTTCAGCTTCGGAATCATGTAGTCAAGGTGAAAATTTTAAAGCAAAAATGGAAATTTAAGAAGAATAATTTTAACTAATATTGATATAAAAAATTAATTTCGATGCGTGAATATTGAAAATAAAATTGAACATGCCAAAATAAATTTGCGTGAGATTAAAAAAAAAGTGTT
Source organism: Philhelius festivus (assembly GCA_963931855.1). Lineage (NCBI taxonomy): Eukaryota > Metazoa > Arthropoda > Insecta > Diptera > Syrphidae > Philhelius > Philhelius festivus. The sequence goes on from OZ007555.1 coordinate 189,232,819, forward strand.
TCCCAAAGGTCACTAATACGTCCTTAGCTTTTTATTTCGGATATTCACAGTTTTTATTACACAGATCAGATTTTAGAGCTTAGTACAAGATATATCTTGCGGATGAAGATTTGCCAATACAAATTATGCTTGTAGATATTTCTTTAAAATTATCACTTAGAAACATGAAAATACAATACAATTATAAAAGATCATTGATGAATATCAGAAAGATAGTCGGAAACAAAACGGAGCCCTGGGACAGACCAGCATTAATCTTAGGGGTAATAAACTTAAAACTACCTAACACACCTTATATTAAGCGGTCCGAAAGGTAGTTTCTAATCCTTGGAAGAAGAGGTTCATCAAATCCAAATGCATGCATTTTCGATAAGAGAGCTTGATGTCAAAATCTATCAATTTTGAAATATCATGTGCAATAATCTTAATTTCTCCAAAACGATGTAAAAATTTGTGCCACTGTTCGGTAAGATTAACCATCAGATCACCGGTGGATATATTGCTACGAAGGCCATACTCACGGTCATTGAGAAGCATTCGTTCTTCAAAATATATCTTGAGTTGATTATTTATCAGTGTCTCCATGACCTTGAAAAGTAGGGTCGTAAGTGCAATTGGACGATAAATAGAGGAGGAAGAAGATTCGCCTTTTTTTGGAAACAGGCTGGACAAGTGCTGTTTTCCATCCACTTAGAAAGAGACCAGTAGCTTAGGAAATAGTTTTACCATCGTAGAAGAACACCTCTTCAGAACAGTTGGGACGAAACAATCCGGGCGTATATCGTGTCAGTACTCTTGCAAGTGTACGATTGCGAAAGAAGATTTGTCCCATAGAATTATGAATGCTCTCAAAGCTTCGAATTGACAGCAAAAGTTGCGGATTTTTCTTGTGAGTTGCGAGTTACATAAGGAGTGTTATTGAAAAGGAGGGTATAAATGATTATAAAATGTTTGACGACATATTCAATGTATGTAGATGAGACAGATACTTTGATCTAAACATAGCCACTGTTGGAGGCGGGATTCTCATAGCTGTAAAATCTTCCTTCTTCTCCGATTAATGTTTCTGTTTCTCTGAATAATAGCATCATTTAAAGACAAGAACCTTTAAGTTATCACATTATATATAGTTCCCGGAAGCCCACAGGAGGTTTATTCGAAAGCCGTCGAGTACTTAAGCTATATCCATGATTAATTAGAATAACCGGATGAAATCAGTTCCCATAGCGTTTGTAAAAACAAGATCTTTTGTGCCAGTTAAGTACGATAGTGAAATCAAAAGTGTAAGAAATCGAAGAAACAAGTTATGGTCTACTTTTAAACTATGTTCAAACATGAACATAGTACCTAAATATAGATAACCCCATATGCATGAAAATAAATAAAGATAACACGGATCATCGTGAACATGCACTGACGGTTATAGTAGATAAGCATAAAACATAGATAAGAATACTCATAGAGATAAGAATAATGTAAATTCATCTGTAAATAGTATTTAAGGAAGATTACGTTGTAAAATAAATTTAGTAATGATTTGGATTTACACCCGGATTGTTACTCAAACATGGTCCTTCGAGCCGGATCATTAGTAATGATTTGGATTTACACCCGGATTGTTACTCAAACATGGTCCTTCGAGTATTTTTAAAAATTTTCCCCCACCAGTGGTAAGAGATTTTTAAAATAAACGAACTAGAATCATAATAGCCTTGTCAGAGCTACAAATACTGACATAAAATAAATAACATATAACATACAGTTATAATAGCCTTGTCAGAGCTACAAATACTGACATAAAATAAAAAACGTATAACATACAGTTATAATAGCCTTGTCAGAGCTACAAATACTGACATAAAATAAAAAAAACGTTTAACATACAGTTATAATAGCCTTGTCAGAGCTACAAATACTGACATAAAATAAAAAACGTATAACATACAGTTATAATAGCCTTGTCAGAGCTACAAATACTGACATAAAATAAAAAAAACGTTTAACATACAGTTATAATAGCCTTGTCAGAGCTACAAATACTGACATAAAATAAAAAACGTATAACATACAGTTATAATAGCCTTGTCAGAGCTACAAATACTGACATAAAAATTAATACTCGTAATATACAGTTAAAATAGCGTGCCAGAGCTACAAATACTGACAAAGTTAAAGTCAAATCAGGAAAGTGAAGAAAGCGTTGTCAGAGCTAAAATACTGGCAAAGTGCAAACTTAAACAAGATAGTGAATAAGCGTTGTCAGAGCTTAAATACTGGCAGAGTGAAAATCAAATAAAGAAAGATACAAGTCTTACAACAAAAACAAGAGTTGTATTTGATGCCACAGCGAAAACACCCATCAGAAACACCCTCAATGACGTAATGTTGATTGGACCTAGACTACAAAACAATATTTTCAACATCATCATCAAATAGAGGCAATGGAAATATGTATGTAGTTACGGCAGACAACATAGCTGAAGAACATCAAGAGTATCATCGAATATTCTGGAGAGTACAACCAGCAGACAAATTAAAAGAATATACAAGCAACTATAATAAACAGCAAGCATGAACTACTGAAGATTTAAAGGGACCTAAAACAGTTCAAGGAAGAAAACATTCACCATAAAGGGTTGGACTTTCACCACATAAGCGGTCACTGCGGATTTATGTTAAGTAGCATATTGCTTGTTATTGTAGCAATTTATATCGTACGGGGCATTATATTCAGAAAAAGAATTTTAGCACTTTCTGTTGGCCCGCAGAATGTTCAAACATGAACATAGTACCTAAATATAGATAACCCCATATGCATGAAAATAAATAAAGATAACACGGATCATCGTGAACATGCACTGACGGTTATAGTAGATAAGCATAAAACATAGATAAGAATACTCATAGAGATAAGAATAATGTAAATTCATCTGTAAATAGTATTTAAGGAAGATTACGTTGTAAAATAAATTTAGTAATGATTTGGATTTACACCCGGATTGTTACTCAAACAAACTATATCGAACAATGTTTTTGGAATTTTATTAACAGCAAAAGAAAATTTTGTCCTTACCCGTCTAGTCTCAAGTTAAATGACATTTCAAGTCATGGCCCATGGTTTATAACTTTTTTCTGACTTCTTTCAAATTGCCTTCAACTATGATATTTTAAACTGTGATATTTTAAACTGTGATTGCTCAATCTGTGATAAATCTAACGAAATGGGTCAAATCTTTGATTATTTGAAATATTTTACTTACTTGACTTTAAAATTGATATTGACGAAATTGTAAAGTTTATATCGAACCTTGACGATAGCTGTATACCAGGTCCTGATGGTATACCCTCTACTATATTTTGAAAAACTGTGTACATCACTTGTCATTGCCTTTGTCTATTTAAAAAAAAAAAATTCAAACCTGGACCTGACACGTTTAAAGAGATCAATATGATTGTTGGAAGAGTGAACTCAATTCCAGACACCATCCTTGATGTATAGAAACTCGCTTTCAGGAGATATCAGCAACCACCGAACCGTGACCCCGTTCAACAAGGAAATCTCATCATCGGAACGACACTGACAGATTTTTTCACTTTCCCTGAAGAAGTGCGGCTGACATTATCTTCACTGGAAACTCCCAAAAATCAGCAGTAAGCGACACGATTTCTAATTACGTACTTAAAAACTTGCCAAAGCTGTTCTCCTGTTGACTATAATATTCAATATTTGCCTGAAAAACAACTATTTCCCGGCAGCCTAGAAACCGCAAAAGTCGTCCCCGTTCCGAAGGAGAACAACCGTGCAAATGTGGAAGAATATCGGCCAATTTCCTTGCTCAGCTACTGGAGGCGTTGATATTGAAGAAACTTAACGATTTCTGCAGAGAAAGAGATGGCTTTCGAAATAAACACTCTTCCCTACCTCCATTACTGGGATTCCATACTGATGTTACAATTGGACTCAACAAAAAGGAAACCACTGTAGCGTGCTTGCTGGACATCGAAAAACCCTTCGACAGTGTTGGATAAACGATTACTATTCAAACACTCGGAACTTGGACTTCCTAATTACTTGGTAAGAATAATCAAAAATTTCCTAACCCATATACTTTTTTATGTACAGGTAACAAAACATGTATCATTAACCAAGGGTATCAATGCTGGAGTTCCTCAAGAAACAAAACTTGGACAGCTGCTGTTCAACATTTACACTGCTGATCAACCAGCCAACATATAAGGTACACAGACGAAACTTTATGCAGACGACTCTATTAAATACGCCACCGCTTTTTCACCAGAAATTGCTGCCAATAAAGTGCAAGAACACATTAAAAACATATGGGAATACTATGTCAAATGGGGACTGAAGATAAACAGCGAAATGACCGAACTCATCTACTTCTGAACACCAGTGACTGTCATTCGAAGACTAGCGTTTGCAGCACGGTGTGATGCAATAAAACTAAAGTTTCCAGACAACACTGAAGTAGCAGTTAAATCATCAACGAAGTATTTGAGAATCAACTTTTCCAACAAATTCAAATTCAAAAGGCATGCAGACTTGATGTTGAAGAGAGCCAACTATTCTCTGCACATGGTCCATCCGCTGCCTTCTGACTTACGCTTTTCCCATTTGGTTTACTATTTCACCTACAGCAATGAAAACGATGAAGCTTTTTGAAAGAAAGATGCTCCGCATTTGCACTGGACTATACCGTAACCCACTGACGAAGAAATATATATACCAACAAGGAATCTATATAAAGATTTATGTGTGATTCTTAAACTTTTTGAAGCTATTACTCGTATTTGTGTTATGTTTTTATGGTAAAACATTTATTGTTCCTAATCAGCATGGTTTTATAAAAGGTCGTTCTACTGTTACTTTTTTAATAGAATTGGCTGGAAATTGTATTGATTTATTTAAAACCAATAAACAAGTAAATTGTGTATTTACAGACTTCAGTACAGCTTTTGAGAAGCTGTCACACCGAGTTCTGCTTTTTAAATTAAGAAAATTAGGATTTAGCGAAAATTTTGTAAGATGGCTTCAATCTTATTTATTCGATGGATCTTATTCGGTGTTATTTAACGGTTGCAAATCAAATAAGTTTTGAAATCAATTCAGGAACCCCACAGAATAGTCATTTAGGCCCTATCCTTTTTGTTTTATTTTATTTATGAACGACATACCATCTGTGTTAAAATACTCCAAGTGCCTCATTTACACCGACGAAGTGACAACCTTCAAAACTATTTCAAATACTCGTGATTGTGAAGAATTACAATGTCATCCTAATTCGTTTTTCGACTAGTGCACTCGTAATTGTTTGGTTTTTAACATCGCTAAATGTAAAACTATGTGTCTTACAAGAAAGTTTTCTTGTACTTCGTTCAACTATTTGTTTAATGGCATATCAATATCTCGTGAAACCGTTCTATCTATACTTGGTGTCACATTTGATCGCAAACTCGAATTCATTCAACATATTAACTCTATGTCAAATAAAGCTAATTTAATTGTTGGTTGGATGAAAAAAGAATCGAAACACCTTTCGTGACAAATTTCGTGTACAATAGAGACATAGACTCTTTGCACCTTCTGTCTCGTATTAACTTTAATATTCCTCAAAGAAATTTGAGGAAAAACTGTCGTACCAATTATGAAAAATGTTCTCCTTTAAGGTACTAGTACGATCTAGAATGCCAAAAAAACGCACGATTTTTGGGAATTTTTTTCTCGGAAATCTTATTAGGTAATTACATATTTTTTTTTTTAAATAATGAATACATGCGTCAAGAGTACAAAAAAAATATTTTTTTTTTAATTTTCGAATTTTGGCCGAATTATAGGGGGCGCAAACGTCGACTCATCAAAAAATACATGGTCCCATGGCGGACAGTTAATCTCCGGATCTACTACACCGATTTTCAAAAAACTTGTTGCAACTTGATTGTTTTTATGTTTTCTAGAACAATTTACCACAATTTGAATAAAAAATTATGAACAAAAAAAATGGCGACCCAAAAATGGCCAAAAAAATTTCCAAAAAAAAAATTTTTTTTTTTCAAAGCTCGATATTTTTTTTGTTTTGACTTTTTAAACAAATTGTGGTAAATTGTCTCGTAAGATACCTTCCTTTAAATAACCCATTTTGTTTTTGTTTTGTTTCAGTTCAGCCAATTCTGAGATTAACTGTCCGCCATGGGACCATGTATTTTTTGACGAGTCGACGTTTGCGCCCTCTACGAGTATAATTCGAAAATTAAAAAAAATAAAATTTTTTTTGTACTCTTGACGCATGTGTTCATTATTTAAAAAAAAAATATGTAATTACCTAATAAGGTTTCTGAGAAAAAAATTCCCCAAAATCATGCGTTTTTTTGGCATTCTATAGAACGTACTAGTATGTACCTTAAATAAAGTGTTAAAACTATTTAATTTTTAAATATAACAATTTGTTTGATAAAACAATAATTAATTCATGTACATTTAAATCAACATTTTTCCTTGCAATTATTTAAAATCTTAATATAGACCTTTGTAAGAAGTTTTGTAAGACTAGCAATTTAGTTAAGTTTTTAATAAATAAACCCAAGACGAAGTAGTATTTCGTGCTTTTTTTTTATAAATAATCAAACATTTTTACTACCTTTCGGACATTCCAGTATTTTTTTAAATGCAAAGATTCTGTCCTTTGAATATGATCATTACCTACCTTCTTTAAACTTATTCTGGTTTTCCTCAGTAGGGTTGGCTTTATAACATCGGAAACTTAATTCTCTGACCCTAATAACATCACGAATCAAACCATGAGTTTGATATATATGTATTCTTCTCATTCCGAAAAGAATTAAAATTGTATATTAATATCTACACTGGAGTCCACGTCACTATCGAGGAAGTATCGTCGTCGTTCTATGAAAACTCCCTAAGTCCATTTTTTGTGTTTTGAGATATTTGCGTTTAAACTTGGAAATTAAATAAAAAATTCCAAAAATTATCAGAATAGCACGATCCCGGACTTCAATTGTAGAATCGGTTTGGCGTAGCCATTGTGCAGTAAAATTCTTTGCAAATAGTTTATGCGGAATGAATTAAATAAGAATTAAATCACATTTTTTTTTTAAATGGACTTAGGGAGTTTTCATAGAACGACGACGGTATAGCGACCAGTAAAAGTTCCTGAAGAAATCGTTGATACCGTCCCAGTTGACTTTGTCATATTTTTAAACGATTCTCTTGGGAATTTGTTGACATGAAAAAATTTGCAGATATGATACAATGGTCAGATGTTCAGAGTAGTGATAAAACATTTATAGTGTATTTGCAGAGTAAGAGATAAGAAACAAGTCTAGAGTGTTGGCGGATTGGCCTGCAACGTCAGGAATTCGAGTAGGTTCGTAAACAAGCTCAGACAAAATCTCGATATACCTTTCTTTGGGTGTTGTCTGGCCAGAATAGCGCAGCCACGTGTGCCAAAACTGATTTTAAATTGTTTTTAACAGTATGAACATATGCGGCACAGAAATTCTTCCTGCGCCCTTGAATGTTACTCTAAATTCAGAAAACAAGCACAAAACCCAAATCTGATATCGAGCTCTTAGGCCCCAAAATAACTTCACAATACAATTTACTATTAGCGTTATGCCTTAATATTTAATGTATTGATCCGCTCCTGGATTTCAAAATAAATAACCCAAACGATGGGTGATGGGTGAAGAAGTTAATTTATTTTTCCATCGGTGCACATTTTGGTTCTTTGTTTATCGCACCTTAACTAATACTTACTTTGACACGCACCGCGAGGTTTTTTTTTCTCCTTCTTTCACAACACAACCGATCAGTGTGAGGTGGAGATCAGTACTCATACGTTTCGACTGTATACCTACCATTTAATGCCTTTTAATTAATTTTCTGATTCTGTATCGTGTTAAATTTGGGTGGTTCTTAGCATAATCATTTTTTTCCCTTATTCACCTCCTTGAGGACAGAGCGAATCCCGAAAACTATATCTACTCAGCAAACGAAACGAATGCAACTTCAGCTAAGATCAGAAAAGATCCTTAAAATACCGACTTCATTCTCCAACACTCTACTCTTATCCCCAAGTACTTTCCTGACGACATCCTCTACCTTTAGAACCGATGCGTAGAGACTCATCGGCACGTTCAGGCAGAAGTCGAAAGGTCTGTCCTTTCGCGTTAATAACCGAAGGCCTGATAATCACCTTGAAAAGCTCGTCGATGGGGGGGGCTTTGCTATTCGAGAAGGACGGTGATGAAGAATTTAATCAAATAAAAAATAACGTTCCGATCACAGAAAAAAAAGCATCATTAAAAAAAAAATATATTATATTGTATAAATTTATTTGATACAATTTACCCAGATCGATCCGTACTGTGCTGTGGTTAAATTCCAAGCGACAGAGAAAAGCCCTGCTTGGTAAAGCAACAGTGGAATTCACTCAAAGTACAACCCACTGCAACTGTGACTTTCCAGTGTACTCTCTCAATTTTAATAAAGTAAAAAAATACCGCTTGCACAAGAAACAATTTCAAAAACACTCAAAGTATAAAACCGCAAGTACAGTGGAGTTGTAGATTGATTAACACTGACAAAATTAATGATTTAATGACTGCATGATTTAATGAAAGTATGAATGAATTAATTTAATTTAGGTATGTATGTAAATAATTAAAAAGGCAACCAAAAAAGATTTAATTTAAAAACGAGAGATTCAATTAATTAAAAACAGAAAATTCAAAATTTAATTAAGTAAAATAGCAAAATGAATAAGAATGTATGTAAAAGCAAAAGTTTCAATTATAAAATCGATGTTAGTTTGTTAAAAGTCCTAAACAGACGGTGTTACTTTTTTTCACAGGGCTAAGTCTAAGGTGATGTTCGACCGAATATTTACTTCCATCTCCTAAAGTGGCAGGACCCAAAATTTCATTACCGATGTATACTTTAATTTTCACTTTACATACTGAGCGGAGGACATAGATGGTCATGTCCTCTGAGCGGTCTTTACCCTCCCTTTATTGTATTCCCAAAACATTTGGCAACGCACTAATGCTGTTGTTCTGATGCTCCCAAAAAAATCGAATGCAACAGCCTTCGTCTGAAAAGGGGAAGTCGTTGAGCTCCTCTATGAACTTAATTAAACACCTGCCTCATCCATCCTTCTTTTCCTCCACTTTTCTTTCACATAATTAAAACTATAATTCAGTTCTTATTTAGGTTTTCGTTTGGATTCGGCTTTCTTTTAAAACTTTATTTTCTTTGCCCTTCTAAGAATTATTTTATTATCTTATGGCTGAACCTCCTTATGTTGCGTTTTCATGCTTTATCTGCACCACTGGGGCCACTCTTGAAGGCCCGAAGAACTGGTTCAGGTTCTTCTTCCCACTCCAGATCTTGATCGTCTTAGGCGAATCCTGCTTTCGAGTTGTCGGAGCAGCAACAAAAAAAAAATCAATCAGGACTGTGGAAGTTCGCCTGATGCCTTATTCACACCCACATGTGACGCTTTTTTCTTGAATCTACAAATCCATTTTTATGACTGATTGGATCTGCTCACAAAAAGGTTGTGAATCCACGACTTTTACATCGGATTCTGAATCTTAGATCCTTGAACCTGAAGCTGGTTCTTCGGACCAGTATCTGCATCCTCGGTGGAGTATCGTCGGACCAAAAGCTACGCACCAGCGAGTCTTTTGACGCAAAATGCTATGGGGAGCAAACGAATATTTTTGTTTATAACAATCTGTTTTTTTCTTACAGGAGTTTACATTCTTACTTACATGATCTTATCGTCTTAGAACTCTTGAATTCTTTCCACATTCTTATTCAAAACTGGCTGAACTTATTTTTTATGTTGCCGCCATGCCGGATCGCAGAAACATTCTGTGAAGCCGAACTTTTGTGCCAAGTTTATATGTTCGCATTTTTCGTTTTTCACTTTTTTTATTATTAGTTTTGATTCTTTAAAGATGAACTACCTTTTGGTAGAATTAGTAACAAAAACTTTGGAGTAGAAAAATGGCGATGAAATGCAACTTTATGGGCCGACGACTTAAAATATAAAAGGCAGAAACCATGAGGACTTTCCTCAGATTGTGTTTTGGTATATTGGAATTCCGTGGAATGGAGAAAAAACGGAAATGCGCACTTATTTTGTATGGGAGAGCTCGGAAAACAAGGGGTAATACTATTTGCACTAACAACTGAAACTTAAAGCGCGTAACAGATTGAACCAGCAACAGCAACAGCGGCCGCCATTAATTTAGAGCCAATGTATTTCAATTGTTCAACACACATAAGAACAGCAACAGCAACGCCAACAGCGTCGTTAGGCCAAAGTCCTAAATTTGCTGTTGCTGGTGCGGTGTTGTCAACTTTCCCACTGCAATATTCAGTGGCACCACAATGAAAAACTTTTTTTCTATATGAAATGTCAAGCAGATGAAATGACGTAGCTGGTGGCAATGTGTTTGAGAAATTTTTGCTGGTCAGCGTGCTGTTTGCTGTTGACGATGCTGGTGCTGTTGCTGGTTTAATCTGTTTCGCGCATAATTTTTTAAGCACAAGTTCCAAAATCTGAACGCGTCCCAGTTTAGCACTGTTGATGTTGTTTTTTTATGTTTCGCAATATGGCTTGCGACATTGTCCTGTTTGGTTTAAGCATTAAAATTTCATTTTTGTTTTAACTTTAAAATTAACTTATAGTTGTTTTATTTCATTCGGATATATACAAAAAAAATAAAATGCACGACTGGATCGCACGAACTTGCTCTTATGTAAAAGTACTTTGGAATTTAAGATACATTTTATAAATATAAAACATGGATTTAATGAGATAATAATGTTCAAATGCATAAAATTGCCGTCTGGTTTCCGGAAAAGTATGAATTTATGCAAATAAACTTTAAAAAATCGTTTTATTATTAAATAAAATTTTTATATAAGAAATTTCTCTAAAATTTTTCAAGAAAAAAATGTGGGATGCGAATTTTAAGTATTTAATAATATTGGTTTTAGGAAATAATTTCAAAAAATAATCGTTCATAGGTTTTGAAGATATTGATTTAATTTTTTTTTTTAAACCCAATAAATATTTTTTCGAATATTTTTGTATACAATATTATTTTAAACTTAAGGGGACTCCTGCTAAAAATTTTGGGTTAAAATCCTTAGAGCCGTTCATGAGAAAGTCGAAAATCAAAAAAACGGGTCTATGGCAGGTACCCCTAATAACATTTTGCCCCAAAAATTTTTTTTGACCAAAATGTAGTCCATGTCCATAATATCACAATTAATTTTTTTTATCAAAATCGTTAGAGCCGTTTTCGAGATTAATAAGATTTTGCATTACGGGTGTATGGGGGGTACCCTTAGTTTTGGAGCTAAAAAAAAATTTCAATTTCTCCTCTAGGGAATCACCGAAGACTCTTAACTACCGAGATTGAAAGAAATAGGTCCAGTGGTTTAGGCTGTAGTGAGAGGTACAGACATACAGACACACTGAAACATGTTTTTTGTGTACTAAATTTTCCTTAAAATTTTTATAAAAAAAATTGATATGCAAATTGTTAGTATTTAATAAAATACATTTTAAAACGTAATTTAAAAATTTAATCGTGTATCGGTTTTCAAGATATTGAATTTTCAAAAAAAAAATTGTATTATTTTTTTAAAAATCCAAAAACTATTTTTTCGAAAAAAATTTTAGTTTATATTTTTTCAAATGCAAAGCAGCTCCTGCATAAAAATTTTGGTTAAAATCGTTAGAGCCGTTGGTGAGAAATTCGAAAATCAAAAAAACCGTTCTATGACAGGTACCCCTAATAACATTTCCCCCCAAATTTTTTTTTCACCAAAATATAGTCCATGTCCATAATATCACACTTAATTTTTTTTATCAAAATCGTTGGAGCCGTTTTCGAGATAAATAAGATTTTGCATTACGGGTGTATGGGGGGTACCCTTAGTTTTGGAGCTAAAAAAAAATTTCAATTTCTCCTCTAGGGAATCACCGAAGACCCTTAACTACCGAGTTTGAAGAAAATACCTCCGGTAGTTTAGGCTGTAGTTCGAGGTACAGACATACAGACATACAGACATACAGACAGACAGACGGAATTGTCGGACCCACTTTTTTCGTCTTCGCTATCATCGTAATGTCAACTTTGATCAAAATCTCGAGTTCGATTTTTTTTCCAAATGCAGAACTTGCCCTATAGTACCTATATCGCAAGTAAAAATACATTGAGGCTACGTTCAGGCAAAGGGTTTATAATATATTTTTTTTTGAACCATCGATAATTATCACTAGTAAAATTACTTTTGGGACCGTCTCCTACAAATCCCAAGAGTCTGTTGCATTGCTGCAGCTTGCAAATTTTTGGGCTTTCGATTCAAAATGTTCGACATTATGCATCTTCTTATAGCGAGTGCTGACTATAACTTATTGTATTTTATTGTTCCGAAAAAGTTGCGACATTGAATTTTCTAAATAACCTGAGAAAAACAATACCTCACTTTTAAACACTTTTTATTAAGCCATTGACTTTTGGAGTTTATTTTTCGTGTTCTATTTCCTGAAAAAATTGATTTGACATAGATGGTTCGAAAACTTTTTCTAAATTTGACATAGAAATGGTCAACCGCTCGCATAGCAGGTTATTAATTTTGAGCCTATTGCTTTCAGCCGTCGATTTATCTCAATCATCACATCAATATGACACGTTCGAAATTGTCTCTAAAATAGACTTAAACACAGTCTAAACTAAATAAACTACACTTCATGACTTTTTGTCAATGCAAAACAGACATTGTTGATAAACACAAACAAAAAGAAGTTATGTATATTAGACTGGGCCGAAAAAATTGACTATTTTTTTTTTTGAAAGATATATCGAGAATATCATTCAGAATGACAAAAAAAAATTTTCGTAAAAGTTTGAGCCCTTAATATCAATTTTAAGAGGGCTATCATCGCTAATTTTGATTTTTAGTCATAATTTCATGTTTTGCGTCAGAACTGACAAAACATTGAAGTAAAAAAATTCATTTTGACTTACTTTTATATAAAATTGAATTCCCTACAAAAAAGGTCTAATTGAAAATTTTCGTCAGACAAGCCGTTTTTGAGTAATTAAGCTTAATAAATTGTTATTTTTCTTCGATTTTACTTTTTTAATTTGGAATTTTGTAACTAACGAAAAATAACAATTTATTAAGCTTAATTACTCAAAAACGGCTTGTCTGACGAAAATTTTCAATTAGACCTTTTTTGTGGGGAATTTAATTTTATATAAAAGTAAGTCAAAATGAATTTTTTTTACTTCAATGTTTTGTCAGTTCTGACGCAAAACATGAAATTATGACTAAAAATCAAAATTAGCGATGATAGCCCTCTTAAAATTGATATTAAGGGCTCAAACTTTTACGAAAATTTTTTTTTGTCATTCTGAATGATATTCTCGATATATCTTTCAAAAAAAAAAATAGTCAATTTTTTTGGCCCAGTCTAATGTATATACTCTTAGTCTTTGTCCGGATCAAAGAGGCTTTTTAAAGTTGTTCCCCAAAATAAAATTCAACAAATTTTACTGGGTTTCCTGAATAAATAGTCTTATCGTCTAGACATTTTTTTCCATTTGGAATTAGGTCTGTGATTTCTTGATACTATCAGAGCATAAATCTGGGTGAATCAACGTACAAAGGAAGGTATTACTCTATACATTTGTGCTGTATCATGGCAATGCAAAATTCAAGCAGGTTCACATTGGCCTACTTCTGAACTGAATTCAGTCTACGTTCTATGCTTCTCCGCTCAACGGGATCAAAGTATTTTCAATGCAAATATAAGTGGCAGACAGTATCTCAAATTTCAATCTTCTCAAATGTCCAGCTTCGATACAGTTGTCTGGGCAGCATTTAATAACATTTCTCTCCTAAGTCTTCGTTAGAGTCATACAAAACAAAAAAGCATACACTTATTGGACTGGATATACCAAACCACAATCGCATCACGCACATCCATGCCCTCAATAGACCAACCACAAGACCAGCCCAGCATCATTACTGAGACGGATGCTGGAGGTTATCCGGCATTGGTGGCTGGTGGCAGTGCCGGTGGACGCAGTGGTTAGTGTTCAGAAAATGCAAATGGACGGGCATTTTCGTGATGGCAAACAAATGATTGCTGCCGAACTTGTATTCTGTCCGTAACGTAACTTTACACCGTAGCTCCATTTACCTTGATAATGAAACCATACCCGATACGCCCGTTACCAAGTACAGGTTTCATTGTGCCCATAAATTAATTCCATGCATCCACACCGGGCTCCGTCATCGTCAACGTCGGTATATGTAATATGTCTGTTAGAAGCTGTGACGTGTGGGTTTCTGCGGGTTGGCATAATTCGGTCATGCCGTAGGCCTGTTTAAATGGTAAACAAGTTCAAAAATCTCCTCCTGCATAACTGGATTAAACCATCATTAAATGCATTGGATTAGGATGTGGAACGCATTGGACATGTCTCTGCTTCCTTTTATAAGTAGTTCGTTTCGTTCGGCTTGTTGTAGCGCCATTGCCATGTGATTCCATTAAGATTTCACTATGGTATTGTCGAGGCACTTAAGCCGGCTCGCAGTCAATGCCACAACATTTTTAAATAATTACATAACGGATTCGAAATGTTTTGCAATTATTTTCCATCCATCAGAGAAACGAAAGGATCGTAGTTTCGTAGTTGAAAATTTCAAATGCGCCACGGATGATGGTGTAGCACGGAGCGGATGGGTGTATGCGAATTATTTCAGAAATGATTGACTTGCGAAGCCTATGGTATTCGAGCTGAAGTATGATTGCACTATGTCGTAGAAGTAATTTGAGGTTCTCATTCGCATGACACCTTGTGCTGCTTGCGTCACTGTCAATCAAAACTTTTGAGTTTCTGTATTGTGTACTATACGTGGCGAACGTTTGAATTCTTAATGCTTTTAGTTTTTATTATTAATTAATTTTCCTTTAAATTAGTAGTATAAAATGAAATTTAATTATTAGACTTTCCAGATTGTTACATCTGGAGTATCGTATTACACCTATTATATCCGTGTACACCTGTTAAATTCATGTATGAAATAGTGTCATACAAATAAATTCCACTTTAATATCACCAAGGATTTGATTTTTTTTTTTAATTCACTCGCGCTCAAGGGTATGTTACGAGACCCTTATAATAGGCGTGTTTTTTTACAAGTCCATAAGGAATTGTAGAAAAAACGACATCGGGACTAAGCCCTTTACCTGCAAATACAACAACTACTTAAATCTATACAGAGTTAGCTAATACCAGATAATTTTCGAGACTTAATCTAAGACCCGATAAAAACGGTGATGCCAAAATAATATTATCTATATGTTATCGATTATTTATTCGGAAATGTCAAAAGTGCCGTTTTTGGATGTTGAATGACTAAATTTTGGAATTTGAAAAAAAAAATGGCGGAGCAAATCAAAAGGTAGGTAAATATTTATTTGTGTCTAAAACAATTTTTTAAACCCTTGTTTAAGTAGATAGTATTCAGAAAAAGTGGTTGAAGAAGGAAGTTTTGGGACTGCTAAGGTGCTATGCTGCTAGAAGGGAGGAGTTTTCTCACCTCAGAAAACAAAAAAGAGCATATGAAAATGTCCTGGAGGACATGATATACCAGGGCATTACAGTAAGTACTATCTATTAAATTATGATAATTGTACATAGATTTGCTAACAATTTTTAAATATTACAGAACTCTTCAACAACAGCAGTGTCACTACAGAAAAAAATAAAATCACTTTTAAGTTCTTACAAGGATGCTAAGGACGATAGGAAGAAGACAGGAGTGGCTCCAATAATTGTTCCTTACCTCAATGAATTGGACAAAATATTTGGCGATAAGCCCATTATGTCCAACATGCACACAATTCATTTCGGATGAAAACAAACATCAGATGAGGAACAACCATCAACTTCTGCTTTTGCCCTGAAAACTATCTCCCAAACTATCACCCAAGAGACAGAAACTTCGCAAGAATTTATCAACTTTGAAGCCCTTGATGAAGAAGAAATTCAAATGAGCCCTATTACTTTGATGAATCCGATGAGCTCGAAGAAACTCCCAACACCTTTATCGTCGACATCTTCAACGAGAATATTACACGAAAGTATCAATGGCGCAAAATTTTAATTGAATTAGTACGATGCTAAAGCTGTTTTAGTATGATACTAGATCAAAACAACGAATTTACAAATTTTAATCTACCCTTTTATTAAAGTTAAGATCATCGAATACCCACTTTATTTTTTTAGTATCGTGCTAGCTTCATAAGACTTTGACATTTGCATAGGTACATCAAAAAAGGTTCGTGTAGTTACTTTTATACACGAAATGTCATTGTTTTAGGTGTGTTCAGAAGCAATTCTTTTAGTACGATACTAGTTAGAAAATGTTTAAAATTAAGAATGATTTAGTAAACTACTATAAGGTTAGCAAATTGTTAAGTAGTATCATACTAATACACTAATAATAGGCTGTTTAAAATTTTGCGCAAATATTTCTAAGGCTCCCAAACGGAAAACGGCAAAAGAAAAATACTTCGAAGAAAAGCTTAAGATAAAAAAAGAGGCTTCAAACGTAGAACAGGAGCACAGAGCAGACTTTTTTAAATCTATTCAGGAAGGATTAAAAGAAAAATGGAACAAAGAAGCTGAATATAAAAAAATGAGAATCTAAATATTGAAATCTATTCAAAATAGCTTGCCAAAGTGAAGTGACATTTTTTTTTTTAAATAGCAATCGATAATAAATGTTTAATTTAGATCGTTTGTGCTCAGCATTACCAAAGCATAAAGTCTTCCTTCCTTCCATATTTTTAATAAGTACTAACTTATTTCTATATACAATGTATATAATACATACATACCTGGCTACCTCTTATTGAATTAAAAAGATATTTTTGTTTTATTATTTTTTTTTTAAGTATTTTTGTAATAATCATGCTTATTTTGACATTCTCATGAATAGTCTATTCGTTAGAATGATTCTATTCCTTCGAATGAACTTTCTTAATTTTGAGATTCGAACGAAAGATAGCATAAAATGAACTTCAAAAAAGATTCGTTTTCATTATCAGCTGTTTGACATTTACTATATTTCTATTTGAATTAGTATGACCGTTTTACATTTTTTTTGTTTCTAAACATTTTATAGATGTTGGATAAATAATCAAGAAACAAAATAAATAATACACTTTTTCATTATAAAGTAAAGTTTACCCATAAAGAACTACATATTCATTACATTTTTTGTGTCAATTCAGCTGTTTTGAAACTATTCTTAAAAAAAATAAGTTGTTCATGACGCGTTCTAAATATTTATTTTTTTTCGTATACACTTGTGGTCATACTAAAATATCAAAAACAAAAGAGAAGTGTTTGTGAAATGTCAAAAGTCTAAACCAAAAAGTGAAATCTTTGTTTAGTTGTAATTGTTTTGTTTATTGTTTAATAATTTAAATTTCTTTGATAAAAATATAAAATAATAAATAAAAAATAAAAATATGGCATTTGTGTTGTTTATAAATGAAGATGGTGTTGAAGAAGTGCAGAAGAGAAGGATAGTGGATGCTTTCCGTATCAACGCGGGTGGTAAAAAAAACCCTTTGCTAGCTCCGGGTTTTCTTCCACTATTTTGATTAAACTTTTCCTTTTGTTCGCGGTTTGTCCAGTTGGAATGCGACCTTTAAACATAAAACAACAAAAAAATTAATAAAAGTAATTTATTTTCCATGAAATAATTAAAAACTTAAATGTTTTGTTGCTTACTCGACAAAAAAATTCAAACGACACAAAAATGACATTTAATTCTATTCTTTTGAATGTCAAAATTGAATTAGCTTTCGCAAATGAATGAACTTTCTATGGATTGGGTGAACTTTCGATTTGTTCGATTAACATTCTATTCGCCGAGTCTCAAAATTAATTTTCAACGAATTCGACTCACTTTCGAACGAAAGAGAATGTCAAAATAAGCACCAATACCTAGTTTTTTAAACAGAGATTTAATAAAAAGTCACAATCTACAACGAAAAATAGAAGTTCAAGTTATGTTCAAATTTAAAGTGCTCAGTACTAATTTAATAAATATATTTCTTAAAAGTTGACAACCGTTTTTAACTTTATAGAATTCAACGTTTGTTTTTCGTATTTGTTTACACTTTTTATAAAATAATTGTCAAGTAGCTATTCTAAATAATATTTTGATGTCTCAAGTAATTAAATAAAGTTTCACGTCTATTTATTACAGGATCTGTTGAGTTATCAGCATCAAAAGGGATAACTTCAATTTCATTCACATCTTCTACAGTTTCGTTGTGTAAGTCATCGTGAGTTATGCAAATACTATGCAAGATACATGAACGATAGAACTAGCCAACTTTTTGAAGGATATGCAGAATCACCTAGAATAAACGCTTCATTGGAGAATAATTCGCCGTAGTTCGTTTGTACCCTTGAGTACAAATCGGATCTTCGAAGAACCCGGCTGTCATGAAGAGAACCTGGTTCTCCACATGTAATATCAATGAAGCGCATATTCACATCAAAAAATGCTTGCAGGACTAAGCTGTAATTTTACTTCCTATCAAAATAGCATTCCTTGTTCAAAGTTGGAGCTTTAATAGAGATATGGGTGCAGTCTATTGCTCCTATTATTCCAGGTATTCCCTTTTTTTCTTCGAATTTCCGTTTAATCTCATCAATGAATGCACCTTCAGGCCATTTGACGTACTCGTGGCCAATTGATATTAGCCATGAAGTAACGCGGTGCACAATTACCCATGCTGAAGATTTCGTCACTCCAAATAAATTTCCTAACTGCCTAAAAGTAACGGTGTTATTAACATACCATATATAGACGTATATGGATTTTCTGCTTCCGATCCTACATCTGCCAGCTCCAGAAACATTTTCCAATAATTGTGATTGTGAATATCTTGCTGAAATTAAAGCAGAATATATTTTATATTACCTATCTAAAAACTCAAACTTATATATATGTACATATTTATTTTAAAGAGAAAATGCATACATATAAGATATTCTACAGTTTGCCGCTGTAGCCTCATATGTGATTGGAAATCAATATTATCAAATTGGTCAATGGTATCAACAAAGTTGGCACATTTCGGATGCTCTACCATTTCAAAATCCGATTCTTCTTCGGAACTTGAGTCCTGGTGTGACACCTGACACAGAAGACACTGCGGACAAAATATCCTCAATTTCTTGCTCATCCTGCTGATGCCGTACGCGATCATTTGATTCCTCTTCCAATAAAAATGCAAACATCTAAAAGTATATCTATACTATTATATAAAGTAAGACTTTTGTTTGTTTGTCAGTTTGTTTGTAAATACTCCAATAGCAGACAAACAAACAAAAGTATTACTTTATAAACATTTTATATACTTACCTTTGTATGTCGATAGTAACATAGGGCCATCTGAAAATGAAAAAACTAATAAATAATATATTAAAATTTAAATTACTTTCACTTACCTCCAAAAATTATTTCCAAAATAGAAAATTGAAAGCAGCAGATTGAGAACTGTCTGCCGTTTCCAACTATTCCGCATTTCATTTCATTTTATTCCTCTATATATTTTGAGGCTGAACACCTACTTGGGCTATTGGAGTAAGAAACTGTTTACACGGCCATGGATACACGCAAGTTCTAGCGCATGATTTTTTCGTGCATATAAATTTTGTAGTATCTATCAATATTTAAAAAAGGCACGGATTTTAGTTTTAACTCTCTGTACATCAACAGTTCGCAAAATCGTTGTTAGATAAAGTCACGGATTTCTGTTAACACATTCCACACGACTTTGTGTGCAAAAAAAATCGTTAAAGAAACGTGTGGATTTAAGTTTACAAAGGAAATGCCTTGCAATATTGCTTTCGTCAATTTTTGCAGAAATTATGTTTCAACATTCATACTCAAGTCATAAAATCATCGATTCTCAGAAAAACAGCTTTTACATATGCAAGTTTTTGCGCACGATTTTCTACGTTGAAAATTTTGCCAAATCGAAAGAGCACAGATCTTAGTTGACACATTGAACACGACTTTTTGTGCATCAAAATTTTGCAACATCGATGTTCGATAAAGCCACTGACTTCTGTTAACACATTTCACACGACTTTGTGTGCATACAAACTTTGTTCAAAAAACCTGCGGATTTTAGTTTACACATAAAATGCTTTGCAATAATACTTTCGTCAATTTTGTATGATGTTAATTTTTGCAGAAATTATGTTTTAAGGCCAGGCGCGCACATTCGCAACTGTTTAGTTGCTAAAATGAAACATATGGGCTTATATGGGAACGATTGCTTTCGCAACAGTTGAGCTGTTTTCTATAAGAGCAAGAGAGACAAGAGTGTGAGCGTGAGTAAAGAGTTGCCATTGCGCGGTTCTCTTTCAACTGGTGATTAAACTATTTGATTTCGATCACAGTTGCCAGTGCGCGACTATCCTAACATTTATATTCAAGTGATAAATTCATCGATGCTTAGAAAGACAGCATTTATATATGCAAGTTTTTGCGCACGATTTTCTACGTTCAAAATTTTGCCAAATCGAAAGAGCACAGATCTTAGTTGACACATTGAACACGACTTTTTGTGCATCAAAATTTTGCAACATCGATGTTCGATAAAGCCACGGATTTCTGTTAACACATTTCACACCATTTTGTGTGCATACAAACTTTGTTCAAAAAACCTGCGGATTTTAGTTTACACATAAAATGCTTTGCAATATTACTTTCGTCAATTTTGTATGATGTTAATTTTTGCAGAAATTATGTTTTAACATTCATATTCAAGTGATAAATTCATCGATGCTTAGAAAGACAGCATTTATATATACAAGTTCTTGCGCACGATTTTCTCCGTTCAAAATTTTGCCAAATCGAAAGAGCACAGATCTTAGTTGACACATTGAACACGACTTTTTGTGCATCAAAATTTTACAACATCGATGTTCGATAAAGCCACGGATTTCTGTTAATACATTTCACACGACTTTGTGTGCATACAAACTTCGTTCAAAAAACGCGTGGATTTTAGTTTACACATAAAATGCCTTGAAATATTACTTTCGTCAATATTGTATGATGTTAATTTTTACAGAAATTATGTTTTAACATTCACACTCAAGTGATAAAATCATCGATGCTTACAGAATCAGCATTTATATATGCAAGCTTTTGCGCACGATTTTCTGCGATCCAAATTTTTAAATATCAAAAAAGCACAAGTTTACACATTGAGCACATCTTTTTGTGTATCAAAATTTCGCAATATCGATGTTCGATAACGTCAGTTACTTGAAAAACCATATGGCCGCAAAAAATGAGTCGTGTAATCAGATCCTTAAATTTGGTGAAAGAAAACAGGAAAGTGAATAGTTGTTTCATTTCAGTTTAGGCTTGAACCGTTTATTTTTGTTCCATTTCAGTTCAGCATGTGTTTGTTTCAATTCGGACAGATGTAGCTACTTACACATGTGCAACTATTTGCAATGGTGGCAAGGGGAAGTTTTGACTGCGTTCAGACAAATTTAATGCTCTTTGGCTAAAGGGTGCGTCCAGAAATATATAATGTTTATTTTTATCGTTGGTAAAACCCGATAACATACCCAAGCAACACATAAACTCTTGGAGAGTACTTCAATAAATGCATCAGGTCTTAACAAGCTATTAGTTAAATCTTTTTAATACCATTTCACTTTATAATCTCCTAATTCACTCTTTAAAAGTGTTATTTCTGTTATACTATTAATAAAACATCTTTTCATCATCATCATCGGCTCGACAACCGGGTTCCGGTCCTGGCCTCTTTCAACAAGTCTCTCCACCTATCCCGGTCTCTAGCCGACGCCATCCAGTTGCGCACCCCAAGGCTTCGGGCGTCCTGGTCTACGCCATCTCTCCAGCGCAAGCATGGTCTACCACGCTGTCGTCTACCATAGAATGTACCACAAAGAACTTTCCGAGCAGGTTCCTCTTCGCTCATGCGAGCTAGGTGCCCTGCCCAACGGAGTCTACCGAGCTTAATTTTTGTCACGATATCTGCTTCTAGGTAGATTGCGTACAATTCATGATTGTACCGTCTCCGGAATCGTCCTTCCTCACATATGGGGCCAACAATTCTCCTTAAGACTTTTCTCTCGAACGCAGCTAAGAGGTCGGAGTGCCTTTTGCTAAGCACCCAAGTCTCGGATCCATATGTGAGTACTGGCAGGACCATGGTCCTGTACAGCAGCAGTTTTGAAGTTATGGTGAGATTTCTGGATTTGAAAAGCTTTGACAGACTATAGTAGGCTCTGTTGGATTTGAGAAGCCGCCCGCGTATTTCTTCTTCTATATTGTTATCGGCTGCTACTATTGACCCAAGGTATTTAAAGGATTGCACCACTTCAAATTCGTGCTCCGCTACCTTGATTGTTTGACCAACTGTTCCTCTCGCATTCGACGCCACCATGTACTTTGTTTTACCTTCACTAATGTGCAGCCCCAGATTTTGTGCCGCCTGCTCGATCTGGATGAAGGAATCGTGTACAGCTTGTTCGGTTCTTCCGATGATGTCAATGTCGTCTGCGTAAGCTAGTAACTGGCTGGACCTGTTGACGATGGTCCCTCTTGTTGCCGTGCCAGAGTCACGGATTGCTTTCTCCAACGCCAGGTTGAAGAGGAGGCAGGCCAAACCGTCCCCTTGTCGGAGTCCATTAAAGATTTTGATTGGTCTGGATAGCAATCCGGCTATTTTTACTTGGCTTGTTACGTTGGTCATGGTCAACCTACATAGTCGTGTCAATTTATTTGGGATGCCGAATTCTCTCATGGCTTTGTAAAGTTCTACCCTGGCTATGCTATCATAGGCGGCCTTAAAGTCTATAAACAGATGGTATGTTGGGATGTTAAATTCTAGACATTTTTCCATCGCCTGCCTAAGGGTAAAGATCTGATCAGTTGTTGATTTGCCTGGAATGAAACCACACTGATATTGTCCGATGACGGTTTTAGCGTATGGGGTTATCCGGTCTTGTAGGATAGAGGAGAGTATCTTATAGGCGGTACTCAACAACGTGATACCTCTATAATTGCTGCACGTTGTGACATCTCCCTTCTTATGTATGGGGCATATATACCTTTTCGCCAGTCTTCTGGCATTTCTTCCTGCTCCCATACGTGCACTATAATACCATGAATTGCTTGACGTAAGGCTGGCCCGCCGTGATGAAATAATTCGGCTGGTATGCCATCGGCTCCCGGGGATTTGTTCTGATTAAGCCGGCCTATAGCCTTCTCAACCTCTTCTATGCTTGGTGGCGGCAACATAGGGTATTCTTCATGAAGTAGTGGAGCCTCCACTTCTGCAGTGAGCTGACCATTTAGCAATTCATTGAAGTACACTTCCCATCGCTCCAGTATGCTTTCAGGATCGGTGATCAGATTTCCCTCTCCGTCCTTGCAGTATGTGCAGCGTGGTGTGTACTGCGTCATGTTTCGGACGGATTGGTAGAACTTCCGCGCCTGGTGCGGACCTCGCTCTCGGCTGTTTTCTATTTCACAGATTAGGTTCTTCTCCCAGGCTGATTTCTTTTGTCTGTGAAGCCGTTTTTCTGTTCTTCTGAGCTCTTTATATTCCTCTTCGCGTGCCCGCGTTCTATGAGATTGTTGCATTGCTCGGTACGCAACATTCTTACGTTCAGTCGCTAGCTTGCATTCATCATCAAACCAGTCGTTCCGATTTTTACGACTGCTGCCTAAGATGGAGTTGGCAGTACTAATGACAGTATTTTTAAGACGTGTCCACTTTTCATTTACGCCCAGCATACTGGCAAAACATCTTTTAAACATCTTAAAGATATTCATGACAAATGTCATTATATTGACTCTCTATATACCCTCTTTAAAACCTTTTTAAAAGGAGTAATTTTAAAATGCTGAGAGTTTTTCATTTTAATCTTTCGAATACATCTTGAAGATATTCTGTGAACGTTTTCACTAAAACGTCTTTATGATATCTTAACAGGGTATCTTCAAGTAGTACCTACTATTTTCCTCTTTGGTTGAAAAAAATGTTTTGTTTCACCCGAAATATGTGAATTGTGTAACACTTCCCATGCAATCAAGAACATAATGAAGGAAAAAACTAGCTAAAAAACAACTCAAATATTTAGTTGAATGTGCGCGCAGTTGCATATGATTATATTAAACAGAAAAAAGACAGAAACTGATTGTTGTGAATTTTTTATCATTTTCTTTTACTCTTTGCTTACACTTTGTTTGCTCTATTGTCTTTGAATTTGACTGGCATTCGTCCTTTACACTTTGTTTACACTTTGTTCACTCTTTGTAGTTATTCGCGGGCTGAGTTGATGGAACTCTCGAGCTGCTCTTTTGTTAATTTTGAAGATGACATTTTCGCTTTATCCCAGGAAAAAGAACATACAAATAAAAACGATGAAAATGAAAAAATAATAAAAATTAAGTAATAACCGACGAAACAGATAGTGATGAGTAGGGCAAAAATATGCTTTGAAATATTAGTTTTAATAAAATATGTTATTAATTAAATACATACATATGAACTGAACATATGCTTCAATAAAAATTAATTTAAAAATTATTTAAAAATTCAATAAAATTAATTACTTAACGAAGTTAATAAAATACATTTTTAAAGTATTTAATGGCCAATAATTTAAAATCGCATGCTTAGGTATGTATATTTAAAAAAATGAAATTGACAGCAAAAATAAAGTTATTCCAAATGCATATTTCTTGAAAGTATTAGTGGTTTCAAGCAATTTCATTTTAAATGTAGAGACAACATTTTTTTTTGAACGAAACAAAAATGGAATTCTTCGATAATTACGGAGTCTTTTCAGAAATATTATTAAAATCGATTTAGAATCATTAGGCAAATACTTTTTCAATCAATTTTATGAAAATGAAAAACATAAATTAAAATAAAGTGACTAAAGAAGCCCAAAATGAAGAAACAACAGATAGTGATAACTACGGCAAATAAAAATATGCTCTAAAAAAAAGTTTGAAGCGCTTAACATACATAATGTTAATGGTGCATATGCTTTAATAAATTTATTCTTTTTCAATGTTTACAAATAGTAATCAATACTAAATATGTTTAGTTCCCCTATTCTACGTGTGCATGGTATGCAAAAATATTCATTTTGGATGAAATGCAAAAATCTACCCCAACAATTTGTGGTTTGATAAATCATGTAACTGTAAAGGGCTTTCGCGAATAAATTTTTCTCGGAATATTTGCCGTTTACTAAACTTAGGGTAGGTGAATGATGCTCTAGAGATTCTCTCAGAATTTGTTAGTATCGGAAATAAAGTTTCTAGGATAATTAGTTGTTATTATTATTATTATTGATTATTAAACTTTCTTTGTTTTTGGGTTTTAAGAATTAAAACCACCTTCTACTTATGGATTCACAATCAGCTTACCTATATTCATAAATTTATGTGAATAAATAAATGAATGAATGAAAAATTGAAAACACGTAGTTCTTATGGCGGCCAGTTTGGTATGTGTAGTGTATATCAGAGAACTTTTTTTTCCATTTTGACTTTTCTAGTCGTCAATACAGCTGACAAATATCATAGCGTGCATAGTGCTGCCAATCTTTCGGAAAGAAGTTGTTAAGTCCCGATGTCGTTTTTTTTACAATTCTTTATGGATTAGCGAAAAAAACACACCTAATGTTTTAAACACAGCATGAGCGAGGGAGAAATAAGAAGGGGAGAGAAAGGAGGTGTCGATGAACACTGGTTTTGAATGTTTTATTGATTAATTGAGATAAGAAACATCGTTTTTGTAATATCATGTGCATTTAAAAAGTGGATCTACAATCTACATTCATTTTCATACGAGTTCTGCAGAGAAAAAGGGATGTAATACACAAAAATTACATTTCTTGAACAGTGAGAGAAGACAAAAATGCAGAGATCTCCATGAATGAAGATTATAAGAAACTCGAGGAATAAAGATGAAGATTATAGTGAAGACAGATATGTTCATCTTTATTATGTCTCCATTTGCATTTCTACGTTTTTGGATATGTTCACAAATCTGTCTTTTGGAAATATAATGAAATTTAAAACAATGAATCCAAACAAAAAAAATAAAAATACAATTACCAAATTGTTGATAGTTTTAATATAATTAAGAAATAATGTCGAACCGAAAGGTAAAAACAAAGAATTTTTACAAGATATTACCAATGACACTGCTTACTGACAGTTGTCAAAAAATTATGGCAAATTATAGCAAGTAAAAAAGAGTTGCCTGCTGCGTAATCTTTCAAACGTCTGACACAACTACAGCCGAGTTGATAACGGAAGAAAAGATAAAATGAACAATTAACTCCTATTCATGGTATAAATCACCTGGTTTGCAGTGTCTTCCCCATTATGCTTCAAAAATGTGAAGACCATGATATCCCACATTTAAAAAAAAATATTTCTAAGCAGCCTGGAATGGTGACATGTGCCTTGGGCGTGGCGGGAAGTCAAGGTGGTATTTATTCCTAAAGCTGGTAAGCCAAGCCACACGAACGCTAAGAACTTCAGACCAAATTATCTTACGTCTTTTCTCTTAAAAGGTGGGGTCCTTTCTCTACTTTTCTGAACACTCGTCATGAAAGCTGTTCTAATGAGACTTAAATACAGTGGAGTCCAAGTAATTGCACAGATGACCTAGCATTACTAGTCGCAGGTAAATTTCTCCCCCCAATAAGCGAACAAATAGTTAATGCCTTACCAATAGTGAATACATGTACCTAGGACTGCGGTCTAGCTGTTAACCCGCAAAAAACCGAAGTGACCACTTTTGGTGAACAAAAGTAAATTAACGATTTAAAATTTTTTTTTAATTGAAAGGACCCAACTTAAAATCTACAATCACGCGAAATACCTTGGCGTGATCCTGGTTCCTGGATAAGAAATTGAACTGAAATCTCAACATAAGGCAAAAGATTGGCCTCATAATCGGTAGTGATGCTAACGCCCATCATACTGTGTGGGGTAGCGGAGATATAAACGACAGAGGTTAATTTCTTTTCGATTTTATATTAAACACTAACGTAATAATAAGTAACATTGGCAATGAACCTTCATTCATTACCAGAAACCGACAAGAAATACTATCGGGTTTTTCAATAAGAGCGCCACAAAAGTTTTTTTTAAATAAAACAAAAACGGTTTTGGATATCAATGAAATTCTTTACGAGTACGTGTGGATTGCTGCCTGACCAATACCGCATATTTTGTTTATTGACGAAGCCATTCAGCCAGAAATGAGCCTCATCGCTGAAGATGATTTTTCGATGAAAATCAGAATTATTTTCAAGTTGTTTCTCAGCCCAATTCACGAACATACGACGCTTCTGGTGGTCAAGCGGATTCAGTTCTTGCGTCAATTTAATCTTGTAAAGATGTAGGCCAAGATCTTTTCGCAAAATTCGCCACAACGACGTTACAGAGATGCCCAACGCTTGAGAACGACGTGTGAGAGACACATTTGGGCTTTATGCAACTGAAGCCTCAGCGGCTGCAATATTCTCGACACTACGGGCACTTCTTTGTCTCACTGGCACGGGAACATTTTGTACTGTGCCTGTGGAATCAAATTTTTCCACTAGACGCTCAATTGTTGATCTGCTAGGACGATTATGACAACCATAAATTGGACGTAGCACTCTTAACGTTGGGGCCACTGACTCCTAATTTCGGTAGTAAATTTTAATAATTTCGACTCGTTGTTGGCTCGTATATCTTTCCATCATGAAATGGCAAACCTTAATAAAGAGAAATGTCAAGAAATATGGCGTCGTTTACTGTCCCTGTCACTCTACTTTTGTAACGTCCCTTTTGAAAAACCCTTTATATATAATTCTTGTCTCAGATAACATTCATCAAACTATTTCAAACTGGAAAGCATCAAAAGATCATTCTTTTTCTGATCATAGATACATCCAATTCGAAATAATTGACGATCCTCCTAGGCAATCTACCTTTCGTAACCATCGAAGAACAGACTGGCCAAAATATAGGGAAACTCTATTAAGGTTAGTTAAACCTGATTTACTCGTATATAGTACACCCTACAACTCTGATGATCTTGATACCAAATTCAACGACCTCACATTAGCCCTCAACAAATCTCTGGAAACTGCTTGTCCTCTTATACAAATAAGAGGTAAAAAGAAACCACACTGATGGAAATCGGGGCTAGATCCGCTAATAAAAGATTGCAGAATACTCTTTAATAGAGCGAAAACCTCCAGAGAGGCATCTGATTGGGTTTCCTATTAAGATTCTCTCAAGATATATAAAAAAGAACTGAGGTAAACTAAACGGATGTCTAGGAGAACATTCTATAGCAATGTAAAGGCAACACAGAGGCATCAAGGTTTCGAAAAATACTCTCCAAAAGTCCAGTTATGAAAATTTGCTTAAAAAACACTGACGGTTCCTGGACAAACTCAAGCGAAGAATCATTCAGTCTGCTCCTGGATGTACACTTTCCAGATAGCTCTCTTTCTCTATCGCTGGCTGCATAAATTGGACGCACTTCAATTAGGTGAAAGCAATCTCCTTTTTATTTAAGGTTATACACAGAGTGCAAAACTGAACCAAAGTTCCATTATGAGGTGCTCCATTAATCTCAAGGACCTCGCATCTTGTTTTCAAAATCAAAGAGATTTGCTTGTAACTATATGTAAGTTGCAACAATAGTTATCAGCTGTTGATTGAAATTGAGTTTTGAATTTCCCTGCAGTTTTTCCTTTTCCCAAAATTTTTCGGTTCCCCATATTATGTGCAGTGTAACACAACTTAGATGTTTAGACTGAATCAAAGATTTTGTACTTTGTTTGATTTGATTTTGATTTTATTGATAAAAAAAAAACAGCTGTACATTAGGAATAACTTATAAATTATTGTTGACAGGCTAACGTGTTCATTTGACAAAACATTCGTCCGAATAGAGTTTATAAGCTTCTGAAAAATTTCAGTTTTCTCTCCGATGCGATGTGGGTATTGAAATCTAGTGTTGAATTCAGCTCAACTCCCAATTATGTATACTCTCTACGACATCAACATGGTTTCTTTGCAGAAAACAATTATAATTAGTTTTGTGCTGAGTAACCCAAATTACTAAACCTGCAATTCTGATTTCCAGTAACAATTCATTTTGGTAAATCCTTAAATTAACCACTAAATATTAGGATTAAGCTCTTTGGAAGCTTTTACAGAACATAATCACTTTAACTGTCTCACGCAATGTGAGATATTCTAAAACGTCATATTGAGTTTCTAACTATTTAAGACTTTTCGTGCGTGCAACAGAATTCGTTCAAACCTTAACTTTTTAAAACCATATCTAAAACTGGATTGTACATTAAATCCTCTTTAAACGTTTACCTAGCACGATTGAATGTATGTATACATACAAAAATGTCAAGGCAAATATCTAACAACCGACAAAAGAGAAGTCTCTCTCCATTAAATCAAATTATAGATGGAAATCAATTTCCTACAACCACCCATTTCAAAATTTCCTATAGATTTTTAGAGGTAAACAACAAAATCCCAACGCCAACCCCAACCATAACCCAAACCCTATTCCACAAAAGCCCATCTCTTCAATTGTGATATTTTAATGAACGCAAATCGTGCACAATCTCCAAACAAAAATAGCTATACATCGTCTATCCCCAAATTGAAATTCAAATCACCATATCAACCCTTGCATATGCCTGGGAAGAAAATGTCTTCATTTCAAAAATACCCATCATCTACCTTTGACTGCTGCAAAATCCCCTAATGCCAATTAACTCGCTCCGGCTCCCCCAACCGAACCGTATCTAAGCAGTCCCTCTGGCGGAGTGCAAATGAAATCATTTCTCACAAAAAACAACAACAACAACTCCTGACAACGTGTATTGCTAAACATATTTGCATGAGAAAGAATACAAAGATCATACCTTGCCGAACAAGAATATCCGATTCCGTTGAAACAGCACAAGAATCCGCCGGATGATGTTTGTATATTAATTGCTAATTACAGCTCCCGTTGAAAAAGGGGTAACTTTATCCCAGCCCTAGCTCCTCCTGAGAACTATTATACCTCGAATCAAGAAGTCCATATTCTCTTTGGAGCTGAAAGCACCCGACTTGCCAAACAGCCAAACAGCCTTTAAAATGAAAACAACAGCTCATCAATTCGCTCGTGCCTTGGCATAATTTATTCATTTCTTCAAGCGGCACCCGGGCTCCGACTTCTATAGGTACCTACCTAGACTTCGGCTTCTTGTACTTGAAATTAATTACAGGTACGTGCGTGCTATTCACCGTTGATATTTAAACCTACCTTACCAACACACATAAATACAGGGAGCAGAGGTGCTCCTTTATTCCGTTGGTTCATGTCGGGTTATATGATCTATGCCTTGATGGTGATGTGTGATAACTTGCTTGTAAAAAAAAAACTTTGTTTGGCTTCCTAAACGGGCAAAGAACAGAAAAACTGTCTGAAGAACAATTTGCGTAGCCTGCCTCCGCTTCGTCTATTTTATCCGTGTCATGCTAATCATTTTGTACTCACTAAAAACGGAAATTAATTGTGATGGCAAAGGCTTGTGTCTACCTTTGCACGCTCAAGTTTTGAGATAATTTTTTGTCGGCATTTGGCGGTGGTTGTATGGGGTTATGATTGCAAGGAGGTATGGTCGTGGAAGACGTTTCGAAAGATGAAATTTCTGTTTTGAAGACACAGCGGTGGCGGAACTTTTGATAGCCAAGTGGGAACATGGAGAAGCTTACGGTTCTCATCGTTTTGGTTTTCTAAGTTTTCAATAATTATTTCGATGCATTTTCGGGTGCACTTTGAGAAACCTATAAACTCGTAGAAATGCACGTGATCAAAGAAAACGTATTCTTTAATTCCAAGTCATTAAAATTGCTTTGGATCCAACCCATATTTAATTGACTTAGATATATACATATATCTATGCGCTATTCAAAGTGGTTAAGGATTACAAATGAATAAAAGTGCTGTCGATAAAGATAATGAGCAAAAATGGTAATAGTGAAAAGCTTAGCAAAGAGGTAGAGAAGAATTTTATAGGGATAATACTCAATCTCGAGCTGACGAAAATGCCATAGCTACAAAATTCAATAAAAAAAAACTGTAAATGTAACCACTAAATAAGCAATAAAATGAACAACTTACTCACTTACTATTTAATCCGGTTTTAATCTTCTTAAATTTATTTCTTATTCAACAATCAAGTGAACTCAAAATTGTTTAAAGTTTCATAAATCAAACTCACCTCGCGCTGGACGCGACCAATCTAGAGCCCAGATTTTATTTCATAGTTTGACACAAATGGCGTTTTCGATTGGTCGTACGGGTGACTTCTGAACTCCTCCAAATGACAAGTCTTCTTCTGAAGTGAAGCTTTGTTTTTCTTCCGGGTTCGTTATCAGAAGCACACTCACATAATTAAAATGACACAATCATTCGGTTGATTAGCTGGTAATCTTGTTGGAAAAATCATTGCGGAAATAAATTTTATATTAGATACTGAATCTAAGTAGATGAGACAGTTTTTTTTTCTAGTTCATTAATCACAAATACAATGACATACACATTTCAGAATCAATCAAGTTGTGCTTGTCTCTTCTTTTAAGAATTTTTCTTCATGATAACAAATAGTAAAGGCCCCTCAAAAATTTGTCTGTCAAATATACTTGAACTTTTGTAAGCTTTGTCTGCTGTTAATTTTGACAGTTCAATGACATTTGTTCAGAGTGAAAAAAGGTTAATTATCTAGGTTATATTTGTTCTGCCGCTGGTGTGAAGCCTGACCCTGAGAGGGTTGAGGATATTAAAGGCATTCTTGATACAACATATCAAAAGGAGTTGCAGTGAAACGAATTTAAGGAACTGTTAGCTATTTACGCCCATATATACATATGTACCTTACTTAAGAAAAATATTTTTTTTTTTGTATTGATTATTATTCGAAAATACCAAGTGAGATAAAACAGGCAATTGTAAATGCAACAACTATGGATTCATTTGATTCAAAACTTCTTACAGTTATTCACGCAGATGCAGCCAAAGATGCTGCTAGATACAGAATGGTATATCTGTTTGCTTTGTAGATCTGTTTGCTTTGTTTGATATTCTACCGAATATATTCACTCCATGAGCCTATGAGAAAAAACTAGGTGCTACAGTGCGGGATGGACCAGGGCCTCTACTCACAAGATTCTCTAGCTAATTAGTGTGATACCAGAGAAATGATGAGTCTACGACGGATGATAATTAACTGATTTTATTGAATATGTATGTCTTATAACTTAGTACATAGACTAAGTGTTACCATTTAATATAACTAGTACAAAGTATTATGATAGTATTTTTACAATTAGGTCCCTAGATAGCCGTCTCCAGTTTTGCATGTCAAGTTGGTTGAGGTGCTCTCCCACTTGTGTGCGCTACCTGAGTCACGGTCTTCCTCTACGGCACTGTCCCTCGGGGTTGTATTCGAAGACTTTCTGGGACGGAGCATTAGGGTCCATTCGCTCTAGATGACCTAGCCATCTCAGTCGTCGGACTTTGATTCGTTTGACTAGCTCAGTTTCGCTGTACAACCCTACAGGCTACAGTTCATGGTTATATCTTCTCCTCCACTCCCCAGTTTCCTCTCGAAACATCCTAAAGCGTTGTCATCGACTTTCGACAAAGTCCATGTCTCTGCGCCATAGACAAGGACCAGGATGATGAGAGTTTTATAAAGGGACACTTTGCCCTCATTTACCGCTAAACACATCTTCCGTCTTAATGCTCCCAAATGCGCCACTGACATCACGCATTGTTCTTACAATAATGTCAATGTCGTCGACGTGCATCTTGTGTTGACGCGTGAGTTTTCTTTGGAGAACGATGTTGAAGAAGTGGCACGACAGAGCATCGCTTCGCTTAAAATATGTGAAATCTTTTCCGATCTTGATTGAGCAGCATACTAGACATTGCTCTATATGGTTCGTTCCTATAGATACTATAATACGCGGCTTTGAGATCGATGAAAACGTGGCAGGTATCGATTTGAAGCTCCTGGGTATCTTCCCAGATCTGTCGTAATTTGAATATTTGATCGATGGTGGACTTTCCTGGTTTAAAGTCGTACGCATATGGACCTATGAGGTTCTTGACGAAAGGCTTCAGGTGTTCACGTTATACGGTGAAATAACCTTGTATGCGAAGTTCATGAGACTTATGCCTCTGTTGTTGGCGCAGTTCAGAGGGTCTCCTTTCTTGAGGATCGGGCAGACAATGCTGAGGTTCCATTCATCGGGCACGCTTTATTCTGAACATGTTTTGCACATGAGCTGGTGCATATTCCCAGCCAAGTCATCAACTGCTGCTTTGAACAGTTCGGGAGCGATGCCGTCAGCTCCAGCCGCTTTGTTGGACTTGAGATTCGAAATAGCTATCTTCATTTCGTCCAGGAAGTGTGGGCGATATTGTTGGTTTGTGCAGCTTAAGTTGAATGGTACCATATCTATAGCAGTGGAATTCTCTTTTTCTTCACCGTTATGAAGTTTGGAGAAATGTTCTTTCCATATTCTTAGCATGGACTGCGGTTCTACTACGATGTTCCCTTCTTCTCTCCTCTTCTGCTCCTAGAGCTCGCGAGCAGCTCTGGTCCTTCTTTGCAGCCCCGCTTTATATGTCTTCTGTTTTGCTCATCATCAAAGCAGGGGCTTCGTTGTAGTGGTCGTGTAAGACTCAGCACGTCAGAAGCGGCATCTCTGATGGCTGCTTGGAAATGTTGCCACTGGTTCCCAAAACTTGCTGCTGGCGGCATATGGCTTCTTAAGAGGTTGTTAGAAACTCGAT
This sequence comes from Philhelius festivus, assembly GCA_963931855.1. Classification (NCBI taxonomy): domain Eukaryota; kingdom Metazoa; phylum Arthropoda; class Insecta; order Diptera; family Syrphidae; genus Philhelius; species Philhelius festivus. Next base: position 189,266,892 of record OZ007555.1, read on the forward strand.
TGCAAAAGGAACTTGCGATTGTAGATGTCCAACGTCGACCTTTCTTGCAGTACTTAAAAGCTTTGGTTGGGTCGGGAGATCGGCAGCCGAGCTTTGGCTACAACGAGGTAGTGGTCCGAGTCAATGTTGTTACGATTTTAATTCGCGAAATTAACCTTTGATTATTGAAATAAAATAATCGAACAAAATGACGACAAGAACCACGACGACGCGACCGAACAGGCGAACAACAACTATGTATTATGTAATTAAATTAACCAAAGAGACCGATGACGAACTGTCAAACTATAAGCAGACGAGTTCAGCGAAAAAAAAAATTACAACTGGTAGCAACAATGTATGCTACCACCACGACTAGGCTCAGTAGGGGGTGGGTTCACGAACAATTTTGATGAGGATTATTAATTAAAATAATCAAAAGAGTGAAATGATTTATTTTTAATTAACGCAGAGGCGTAGCTGAAAAATGAAAAAGGGCGCCAGTGATTTTTTTTTGAAGATAGAGAAATCACAAACCTTTGGAGCGAAACCGACGGTGAAAGATATTTTAAATAAAAGATTTAACTTTATAATGCCGAATAGGAATTTGAAAATTTTATTGAATTGCTTGGGAAACCTTACAATTAAGTAGGGCTAAAGCCCAAGATCTTTTAAATAGTTATAACAAGAATTAAAATGAAATTAGCAATATGTACCATTACCACTCGGTCCCGAAAGCACAAACGGGGTTCTGAGAACGGAAACCAATTTTTTTTAAAACGAATTTATAAACTCCAAGAAAATTTTAAATTACAATTTTAATACCACTATACTTATCTCTGTTACCACCAAATTCTTTTCCATTTGTTCAGCTAACTTCAAATCTTCTACAGCAAATTTTTCCACTCAAGTTTTCCCGCGTTTCTTTACCTTATTCCTCCTTCAATTTTCCTTTCTTTTTATTTTAAAATAAAACTCCACGTTTTTTTTCCTTTTATTTCAAAATAAAATTCCTTTTCTTTTTCGTTTTCAAAATTTTGTTGTTTAAAATAATCGCACCTCTCGCTTTATTCAGTCTCCGTAAAGAAGTGTCCTTCCAGGCTTTCACCTTGCCTGGAAGACTTCCTCTCTTTTTCAAACCCAGTTCTTTCCGCCAATCAGGCTTCGATCACGTCATTTATCAGCAACACTCAGCACATTGGCGAGAGTGCGCCAACGCAGTTGAAACCCATCAGCCTTCTCATACTCGCACTTTACACCCAGCTTTATGCACAGTCATCATCATTGAATTCGCCGACCTCCGGTATGACTTTCCAGTGGCGGGCAATTCAATGGGTGCATTCAGCCACCTAACATCCCCATACAAGTTTTTAAACAAAATTTTCTGAAAACCAAAAAAAAAGGAACTTAATTTTTCTAACATAAAACCCGGTAAGAAACACTGGAAAACCTGTGCAAAGAAAGTTGTTATAATTTATAAACTTTTATTTAGAGGAAGTTGGTGGTAATTTTCTACATCGCGAATTTACTTGATTCGTTGGGTTTTTGCGCAGATTTGGGGAATGTATAGGGACTAGCCGTTAACGTTGCATCTCTTACATACATAAAAATATGTTTTAGGTTGGGCACGCAGCCATTCTCGCAAGAAGTAACTTCAACATTTGGGAACAAAATTTCGCCAATGTTACTTTTTGTGCAAGTTTACACAGACCGCCCGTCCGTCTCTGTGACCAACTGTCACTAGCAAAAAGATTTGAACAGACCGCCCGTCTGTTTTCCATTAGCTTTTAGTTTCAAAATTGCAACACGCTGATATTTTGATTCTTTAAGTTACTGAGCGAGTGAACCGATGGCTGATGGACCATGGCTACCCTTCTCTCTCTCAGTAAGTTGAAAGAAACACCTGTTTTAAGAAAGTTATTAAAAGAAAGTAATAAGGATAGGGGACCGAAAGAATGATTCTTGTTACGGAAAATTTTACCGTAACAATGTTTATCCCTCGGAACGTGCCGACATCCTCTATACTGGAGAAGTGCCTTGCGTCTATCGCATTGTGGTCAACCTGGTTCACGGTTGATTGATCCGGAGATCGCGGTCTTTGAACTCCTTACTATACTCTGTCCAACAAAAATTGTCAGTACAGGCCTTATGGGAGAGCTTTTTCTTAAGCAGTGGCGCCTGATGCACCCTCACTACAATGCGTTAGGAAAAATGCCACTAAGAAAACAGCAAGCCACTGACTTTTCTTAGGGAATTGTTGTTGTAATTCTTTGCAAAAAGTTGTACACCCCAACACGACCGTCGTATCCCACTGCTGATGAGATACTGTCAAGAGTGTCAAGTGTCACTCAATACGATCGTGCGCTCTTTATCTACATCAAAACAGAGTTACCATTATCATTCTCAACTGCAAGCAATGAGCTTTTTCAGTGGTTTTTATTAAGGAGCTTTTGGGATTTGAAACTTTTGAGAACACATTTTAAGGAGATGAGTATGTTGAGTGTTGTCGTATTGCTTTTCAACTTAAAAAAAGACGCGCCTATTATCTTACCGCTTGGTGTTGTGGGAAAAGGTAAATTGAATATTGTTTTCAGTCGTTTTGAATCGGCAGACGGTAGCCCTACGCGTTTTTTACTCTCATTTGCGGCGATTTATAATGTAAACTACGGAATCCCTATGAGAGCTTTAAAAGGCGACACACTTATGCATGGTAATGCAACCAGAATGAGAGACAAACGTCCTATCTTCCCTGTACTGACAATTTTTGTTGGACAGAGTATAGCTACAAGAACGTCCCGCCACAAAGCGTAGTCGATCAACCTGAATCCGTTATCAGAGGTGGTGTTGTGGAATCTATATCTTCCAATAATATCACACAAAGATGTCTTCTCTTCCTAACTTGGCTTTAAAATCTCCAAGGACATGTTTTGTATAGGAGCTCGAAGAATATGTCTTTGGTGTCTTCATCATCTTTCTCCTCTGTTGGAGCATGCGCGCAAATGAGGATTATGATTTTTGTTGAAACTCAAGACTTTTTCACTGAGCCTAATTCGTTTCGTTTTGAACACAGACCTTCAAATCTCAGTCAAGGCCAAAAAGTTTTTCGATTTAACTTAAGATTATAAAGGATAAGCACCACTAAAAAGGAGTTTGATGATAGGCTTGGCATCCGTGAAATATCTATAACTCCAGACAATAATACACACTTAATGGTAGTTCATTCAAGCTGTTGTTGTAATACTCCAAACTTTAATATATGAAGCTTTGCAGGCATACTGCACGTACATACATATTATGTAATCATACAAAAATCCCCTTAAAATAAAATATTTTTTGAATTAAAAAAAAAATTATTCGTACAATAGTAAAAACTTAAAGTTGGGTTTTTATATCCAATGGCGCAAAATTTCAAACAGCCTATTATCTAGGTATTAGTATGATACTACTTAACAATTTGCTTGCCTTAAAGTAGTTTACTAACTATTCCCTAATTTTAAACATTTTGAAACTAGTACCTGTCGTCGATGATTTTTACTTTAATAGAAGGGTAGAGAAAGTATGATGCTATATTCGATTAAAATTTACAAAATCGTTGTTTTAGTCTAGTTTCATACTAAAACAGCCTTAAAATTTTAAAATTTAAATTTAAATTTAAATTTAAATTTTGTGAACGTATACACAATTCCATTGAAAATTAAAATGTTAAAAAACAAAAATGTCTGCAGCTATATCCACTTTTACAATTGAATGAGCCAACAATGGACATTAAGTTCATAGGGGTGATTAAAGCTTGTCGGTGAAAATCAGAAAATCTACAATGTAAGCCTTACAAGGCTGTTAAATGTTTAAAAGTCCTTCGTTAAATCGGCCATAAGTCTCTAATTATGTGTTTTTCTTAAAATTATTATAACATTATGTATTTATTTAGTGAATTGAAAAAAAATAACAAAACTTGTATAGAAAAACACTTAAATTATACCTTCTTTGACCTGAATGAACATTTAAATTACTTCAAACAATTTTTATTGAGTGCAGCTGATGCTATTTTGCTCGCACATTAAATTACTTGAACATACAATTCTTTTTATCGTTTCCATTTAATTTGCATCGACCAATTTTAAATTGCAATTAAGTGCAACATCGCAGTGCAAAAACTTATAATAATCTTTTGTTTTATTTTGTCAACTAATGGCTTTTTTATTATTTTGTGCGAGTCCCATGCCTTGAAAGTTTTGGAATTTTCTGTTGATTTTGTAATGGAAGTTTTTTTTCTCCTAGCTGAACATTAAATGCAACTGTCGATATGTGCTGATGATTAATTGCTGTTTTTTTTTCCAGATCCAGAGTGCGCTAGTTGTGCTATTATTGAAAGGTACTTATACCGTTTTTTATATAGATTTTTGAGAAAAAACAACAAGAGGTATGCGAAATAATAATGATGTAAGATATGATTTTTTTTCAAACGACAAAGATATTTAAAACAAATTGTTAGAGCTTTATTAAGTGAGCAATAACTTTTTGAAAAAAAGATGCATTAATTATAATATAAACACTTCCAGCTTGATGGTCAAAAATGTTAGTTTCTTTCTTGGTATAATGTTTGTTCAGTTTTACATGCCCTTGATTTTTAAAAGGTTCTTATTTACACGTAAAGTTCATTAATATAGACCCATAAGCTCTAGAAGCTAGGTGTTACTTCAATTCGAAACAGACCTTTTGGCCTTTAAGATCCTGAAAATTGGTAAGAAAAAAACGCCAGACAGCCATAGACTATTATTTCCCTTAAAATTCTAAACGAATATATCAAAGAAAGCCTAGGTAATTCGTTCCCGAAATCTCTTTAATGACCAACAGTACGGCTTTCATAGCAATAGGTTCATTGGTGATCTGATGGTATTTGTCACCAAAAAGTAGAATCAATCCTTACATTATTTCTAAGAGCCAAAGGTCATTTCACTTAATATTTTAAGTGTTTAATAGATTGCATGGAGCTTTCTTATCGAAATTACGTGTTTTTGGTATCGATTAGAAATTACTTTTCAGACCGTTTAAATCCTCTAACTTTGAACGGTTTGAAGTCAAATTAAATACAAAAAATCCTAGTGTGTCTCAAGCCTCTATTTGGTATTTGACTAGCCGGCAGACGGCTTTATAGCCATGCTTGTAAATCTTTTTGTATTTAAATGTTTGTAATTTATATGTTGAAAAAATAAAGATAATAATAATAATAATAATAAAATAATTATCTCTAAAACTTGGGGCGAATACTTAGCCTACCAAAGAAAAACAAAAATTTTGGAAAAGTTCAACATAGTCTCCTTTTAGCTCGTTACACTTGATCCAGCGATGCTCCAACTTCTTTAACCCATCCGAAAAATAAGGTTTTCTCGAGGTCTGGAAAGTAGACCTCCGAGGCGGCGATGACCTCCTCATTTATTCAAGTTTCTGCCCGGCGAATGATTTTTTCAAGTTTGAAAGAAAAAAAAAGTCGCACGAAATCTGGAGAATACGGTGGATGGGGCAGCGGTTCGTAGTGCAATTCGGCCTTTTTTCTTTTTCCATTTTTCTAAAAGTTCGCGGACTAGCTGGTTTTTACACGTGGTCAAAACAAAGCTACGAGTCCGATTCGGCTGAAATTTTTGACAGTAGCCGTCTAAGAGAATGTACCAAACGATAGTAAAGTAGTGAGGCTAAGCACTTATCGGACCGCTCTCATATGATGGAAGGATAATGGCCAATTTCATTGCTCAGCTGTATGAATAAGATACTGGAGGCGTTTATACTGAATAAACTCAACGTTTTCTGCCGAAAAAGAGATGTCGTACCGCAGTTCCAGAATGGCTTTCGAAATAAATACCTACTCTAACCTACATTCACTACTGGGACTCCATACTGATGTTATGTTATTCTTGGGCTCAACAAAAAAGAAACCACTGTAGCGTGCTTGCTGAACATCGAAAAAGCTTTCGACAGCGTTTGGATAGAAGGATTACTATTCAAACTCTCGGAACTTGGACTTCCTAATCACTTGGAAAGAATAATCAAAAATTTCCTACCCCATAGACTTTTTTATGTACAGGTAGCTAGCAAAACATGTGTCATCAACCAAGGGAATCAGCGCTGGAGTTCCTCAAGGATCAAAACTTGGACAGCTGCTGTTCAACATTTACACTGCTGATCAACCAGCCAACATATCATGTACAAAGACAAAGCTTTATGCAGACGACTCTATCAGGAGAGTGCAAGAGCACATTAAGAACATATGGCAATACTAGGTCAAATGGGGACTGAAGATAAACCGCGAAATGACCGAACTCATCTACTTCCGAACACCAGTGACTTTCATTCGAAGACTAGCGTTTGCAACACGGTGTGATGCAATAAAACTAAAGTTCCCAGGCAACACTGAAGTATAACAGATATTTCAAATATGCTTAACGTTAACGCCTTCCGTTCAGGATTAATTTCACGGTGGGCTTACCCACAATATCAGAACCGAAGAAAAGCGTCGGTCAGCGAAATGTCCCAGGGGCTCCTGTCTCCCGTGGTACCAGAATATAGCTTCCGGTGGAGCTTCGCGACCGTTAAGGTCACTTCCAGATAGACTCCTTATAGTCTGAGGCCTGGCAACCTCTTTCTACCCATATGTTTGCCTATTACTGGGAGACGCACCTCGAAAGAAAAAGAATGAAAAGAGAGAGAAAGAGAGAGAGAGTGAGAAGGATAAGGAATAAGACAAAACTAGAATCCCCACATAAGCACTCAGCTGTCTGTGACTTCCGTCACATATCTTAGGCCAACACTTCCGGCTCTGACCGTTGGAGGACGATACAGCGATAATTTGCCTTTTAGCAGCATTATCGCCGTCTTATCTACCGCCAGCTCGACTACCACATTTGTGCTCGAAGCGTGTACTCTACCCATGACCTCCGTTCCCCTACTTTCCAGTTTAGCACGGGACTGACCTTCAATAAGGATCAGGAGATCATCAGCAAAAGCACTGCATTTGGCTAATTCCCATTCTGAGCTAAGATCGCGCAACAGAGGATCCATCATCATGTTCCAAATAAATGGACCTCCGATAGAACCCTGAGGGCAACCTCGCTCAACTGTTACCGACACATTTTCGACAGCGCCTAGGACACGAGCCGTTCTGTTAGAGAAATAGCTTTTCCAGAGGGACGTTTCCTGACAGCCAACCTCAACTAACCTAGCTTCAACACTAGCCCAATCTAAGTAATCGAAAGCACCCTTAAAATCAACGAATATCCCTAGGACATATTTCGATGTGGACTCACTGATGCATCTTTTAACGTGCAACCATGCATCCACAACACTACGTCCTGGCGTGAAGCCTAACTGATATGGGCATGGGTCAGGCATACACTCCATCAGTCTATTCACCATTACTCTTTCCAGTACTTTACCAAGTACCGGAAGTAGACTGATGCCGCGATAAGACCTAGGATTAGACCTGATCTTATCCGGAGACTTCAACAGTATAAGTACCTTCGCACACTTCCATTCAGTATGACAATGGTTTTCCCTAATACAGCTTGAAAACAAGGAAGCCAGGTTCTCGGGAACCGCCAACCAAATGGCTCTCACTATTTCGCCAGTTAGTCCATCAAATCCCGGAGACCTTCTTGCCTTCAACCTATCAACCGCTATACCTATCTCCTCAATTTCTAAGCTAGGAGCATCCATGTGCCCGCCAGCCGACGGGGCAACTGGTTGCTCAGATCTGGGAAAGAACGCCCTTATTAGGGCACTAATGCTATCCTTCCAAGTTGAGTGAACAATGTCACCTTCCTTGACACATCCTATAGCAGTGAATTTCCTTCCCCGACAAACACGATAGAGTTGGCCCCATGGGTCTTCTCTGTGTTGGACTGCAAAGGATCTCCACTCCTCCTCCTTGGTGTCTGATAGCATCTTCTTATATTCTGCCAAGGCCCGCCTATATACAGACCTCAGTCTAGCTATATCGTCTCTGCTCGCATCTAATCTACGTATTCTTTGGAAGTCCTTCCTAAAACCTCTAACCTGCCTACGTTCTGAGTTGAGCTCTGGTGTCCTTCCGGCTTCTCTGGAGGAGATCATCGTTGACAGCCCAGATCATCTCATTTAATCTATTAACCTTACCGTCATTGCTCATATACTCAAATGAAGCAAGCGGCACCGATCCAACCACGCGTCTGATTCGCTCCTGGTATAATGTCCAGTCGACATTATTCAGTCGCCAACGTTTTTCTAAAAAAGCCGCCACGGACATCTTGGAGATCAGAGGTGGAAGCGAACTCAACTTGTATTACGCTTACAACTTCGCCCTCTCTGATGACCCAGTGGAAGTTCAGATTGTCGTACGCAACTTCATTCACGATAGTAACATCAATATCACTACGCCCACCATTTGAATTATGATATGTGTAGTGCTCGCTTGGCAGATTAACAGCATATGTACGATTCTGTGTCATCCAATCGCATAGCTGTTCACCCCTAAGGCGCTTCCGACTACTGGACGTCTGTCCCCTCGACCCGCCGAATCGCCCCTGAAATCGCAGTCACGACAATGTATACTGTTGCCGCAACGACGAGCGGAGTGACCCGTCTGACCACATCTCCTACACACCTCCTCTTTGGCCCTACATTTCTGCCTGTGATGTTCTAGACTCAGGCAGTTGTAGCAATAGTCCACCGGTGACATTTCACTAACAGCAAAAGAAAAGTGTTTTATATAACACCGCCCTTTTCTCAAGATCATTTTAGAAACCCTATCACAGCATTCTAAAATGATATTCGTCATTTCAGCTACTTTTTCCTCCCAAGGTTTGGTCACCATCTTGACCTCCTTCCGGAAGTCCTCCTCTGTCAACTCACTTAGGTTTAACTTGTGGAGATCACCCAAGAATTCTGCTGCTGGAATTTTCTTATGAAAATTGTGAACTCTTAATCTGGGACCAAGCTTTTGGTTAACGCTAACCGAGAGACCGTTTTCCTTAAATTTACTACTCTTTACCACCTTCTCCCTTTCGATCGATGATGGAAAACTCATAATACAGCCTGCCTTAGTCGACCTGATCTCCCTTACTCGAACACCTAATAGTGGAGCAACCTTTTCAATCACTTTCTTCTAAACCTCTTTGGTGGTCTCCTTTTCACCACCTTTAATTCTTACCTCAAATATTTGCGCCCTTGGCTTAATCTCTACGAAAGGGGCAGAGATTATTCGCCCAGCTGGATTTAAAATCTGGGCATAGCAAGGGCGTCCAGTCAAATTGACTGGGTTTACAACCTGAGCCAATTGCGTTATTCTTGGAACAGTGCATGGAACAGCAATACTCGGGGCGGCTACCTCTTTTCGTAAAGACCGAGGAGCTGGCTTGGGAGTGACTGAGCACTTATCCTTTCCACTCAAGACTTCTATACGACCTTTTAATCTCTCGTTTTCGCCAAGCATCTGAAGCAACAGATGCTCGAAGCTTGCCGAGACCTCGTATATTTTCCCTATAACCTTATAAGGCACTTCACCCGAGCTAACTAGATCGATAACCTTCTGCTTTATTAGAGCCACGGACTCTCCAACCTTCTCCTTCGAAATCAGACCTGCGGACCTTTCGATGACTCTATCAATATTTTTGCTAGTTGCCTCCATATTAACACAAGGAGAAATAGCATTCGTAACAACATTATCCCCAGAAGCAGCAACGACTGTCGTGGAGCCAGTATTGGTAGGGACAGAATTAGAAACACCCTCTAACACAGAAACAGCAGAAACAGCCACAACAGCCCCATCAGTAGGGGAAACCTCACTCACTGTAACATTTGTATTAGTAATATTATCCAATTCATGCCTTTTGTTGCCCAGCTTACCAACCTCCGGGTCGGGCAACTCCTCTGCCACATCAACCACCATTCCGGGTAGATCCTGCGTCTCTACTGCGGTGGTTGGTTTCTTCTCCAGCTTTTTCAGTTTCCTGCCTTTGGTCACTTCATACTCCATGGCTGGCTGAATCATCATCATCAGCCCTCGCATTTTGAATTTCTAATGCCCTCTTAGCCTTCCTCAACTTTTTCTCCTTTTTCAGCTTTTGTTCGGCAGTTTCGGCTTCATCTGCACAACAGCTTTTAACTATTTTCTATTTTCTTCAAAGAATTTCGACATTTCAGCTTCTTTTTCTTCTTTTAAAATTCCAAACACTTATCTTCACTTATTTGAGTTCCTGGAATTAAATTCCTCGCTCTTACAACACACGTCAGTCAGTCAGTTGACTGTACACTTCTACTGTACACCGCTATCCGTATACAGCCACGTCAGTGAACACTGGGTCGACTCTACACTTCGACTGTAAAGTTTGCTAATTACTTTTTCGCTAATTACTTTTTGTATGAAAATTTTTCAATGAAAAATTCTCAAACACCACTTATTCCTCTTTCTAAGCTATTAAAGCTTTTTAGCTTGACGCGCACACACGGTAAAAAATATACCACGCCCGCATACAGCCACGTCAGAAGACACTTGGTCGACTGTTACACTGAAGTAACAGTCAAATCATCAACGAAGTATTTGGGAATCAATTTTTACAATAAATTCAAATTCTAAAGGCATGCAGACTTGATGGTGAAGAGAGCCAACTATTCCCTGCACTTGGTCCATCCGCTGCCTTCTGAGTTACGCCTTTCCCATCTGGTATTTCACCTAAAGCAATGAAAGATGCTCCCCATTTGCACTGGACTATACCGAAACCCACTGTCGATGGAATATTTATACCAACTAAGAAGCTGTACGAAGAAGCAGAGTTAATACCACTGGACAAATATTTGCTGCAGCTCTCCGGAAAAATCATCAGGAACCTGGAAGATCATCCCAACTCAGAAGTGCAACAACTCCTCCAGCATGAACTAGAGCCTAGTGACAAGTATTTATATCTATACATCCGAGCCATCACTGACGATCAATTTGAAGACATCATCCATAACGACAACGCACCCTTTTACAAGAAGAACAACAATCAGTACTGCAGTGTATAAAACACCCACTCAACAAAAATTATTATACAGTTAATATTAAAAAATCATGAATTAGATTATGGAAACAATAATATGATATTGTAAGCAAAAAGCATTATAAAAAGCCAAATAAAGAACGTTGGGGCCCTATTGTTGAGCCAACATGATTAAATTATTAGTTTTAAGTCAAATTGTATATAAAACAAATTAAAAATTAAATTCTTAATATAAAAAAGCCCTTACTAAGGGAAAGGAAAGACAAAAGTAACTTTTGTCGCGGAAGATTATACCGTGACAAGATACATATGTATGTGTGACTGTTTTCCTGAATGAACAGCGACTTCGCCAGCCTTCACGGTTTTCACCGACTATAAACAATGTTCGCTGACTCTCAATGCTTTCGGCAGCTATCAACCGTTTTCACCGGCTATCAACAACATTGACTACTTATCAACTCAGTCACCGGTGGCTTCTTTTTTAAAATATCTTCAATAAGATTGGAAGACACTTATAACATTAACTAAGCTAGTGAAAACATTAATAATACAAATAAAATATAAATAAAAAAAACTAAATTAGCGATCAAATCAATTTAAAAAAAAAATAAAATTTAATTATTCAAAAACTTTCAAAATCACTACCCTGGGGTCAGGGTTACCCCTGGGATTTTTCAAAAAGTCGCAGAAAAAAGTCGCTTTTACAAAAAAAAGTCGCAAATTCGAATTCTTTGAAAAAGTCGCATTTTTGAACAAAAAGTCGCAATTTTTCTTGTAGCTTCCCGTTGGATGAAGATCTAGCACCTCCGACTGCATCAGGAGTTTCTCCTTTTTTTTTTGTTGTATGAGAAATCTATTGGATTCGGGAGTGCAGGTTTTAGAAATTCAAAAGTATATTAATCACCAATCATTACCTTCGCATTTTTCGTTTCCCAAGCTGAAGTTCCAATTTGCAATAGGTATATTTATTTACGAGTATTTCTAAGAAAAAGTTCTACTAATATTAATCTCAAGAAAAAAACACAAATAGTAACTCCTTACTTTTTCGTCGCTTCGCTCAGCACAACTCACCCGCCCGATGCCGACACAAATACCGTTTTTGATGTAAAAAAAAAAAAACATTTACATTAAATAAAAATGTCAATGGAGTAGAGACAAAGCACAAAGGTAAGGAGATATTCCAGGAAATGTCAGTGTCAGTCGTCAGTGCCAAACACGTAAGAGAAAAAAAAAAAAAAACGATCTGACAGCGCCCCCGTGCTGGGAATGGGAAAACAAAAATTACTTTCGAAAACGAGAATGCGAACAGAAAACAAAGCAAAGACAATCATACTCACACATTCTCAGAAAAGTTTGATGGTAAATGTTTAAGCAAAGAAAAAGTCGCAATTTTAAAAAGGTCGTCGCATAGTCGCACAGCAAAAAAAAGGTCGCAAAAATGCGACTAAAGTCGCATAAGGGTAACGCTGCCTGGGGTATGTGGGACCCTGAAGCCTGAAGCTTAAAAGCAACTGAACATGAACAACTTGAAAACGAGTAAGTAAATGACTGATTTTAAGTTGACTACTACGCTAATAAGAGAATACTATAAGTGGCGCTGGCATGAGTTACTTAGTTACAGCATCGTTTGTGGTCTCATGCACGGATCAATCATCTTATTTATTGTTCTTTGGGCCAACTGATCTCAGTAGTCAATATCTACTATTAGCGGAGAGTGGGCCACATTTGAACACTTTTTGCTTTCCAGACTGATAAAACCAAAATTATTCGAGCATATTTTACTCACATGGAACAGTGGTATTATTGACGTTCAATTTAAAAAAATATTTGGTCCATTTAACGAAATATTTATATTGAATTTTTATCTCTAACCCATACATGGGGCACTTTTGAACTTGGAAGGAGCACTTTTGAACAGTAATATAATTTTTTTTTACTGAATAAAAGAACTTTTAAATATTATTTTTATATTCATTTTTTAATAAGAACTTATCAATAAAGGTCAAAATTAATACTTTTGTTATATCATATTCATGTATTTGTAGAAAAAAAAAAAAACCCACAAAGATTAATAAGAAAAAAAAACTAAATCTAAAACTTGGATTTTTAAGTAAAAGCTGGAGTTTTAGTGAATAAGAATAAGCTTAAGCTAGCTAGTTAAAGATGTTTTCTAGTAGTAGCTATTTTAAAATAGCCAACGCTAAATTATTTAGTTTTAACTTGTTTTCCAAGCCTAAGCTTCAATTTATGTGAATAAAAATAGCTTAAACCAGAATATTATTGTAAAAACTATAAAAATTTGAAGATTTTTTCAACTTAGAAAGCTTTAACTAGGCCTTATTTTCAGTATTCAATAGCTCAAAAATAAGACGGAGAACGTATAGACGCAGAGACTGATGGTCGATATGACAAAAACATTTTTTACCTGAAACCAATATAGAACAAATAACAAATTACTTGATTAATTGCTTGAAGCTGATTAAATTTTCTCTTAAATGTCTAAAATATGTTAAAAAAAAAACTAATCATGGCAGTTTTGAACATGTTCAAAAGTGCCCCAACACGTTTGTTCAAATCTGTCCCAACTGTTCCAGTGACATAAAATTTATTATAAATATTTAACTGAAATATATCCAGTAAAAAACTTATTGCAATTAGGTTTAAAATTAATTTTTCCTCCAAAAAACTGTGTTTCTGTTTTAAAATCGCGCAGTAATTTTTGTTTAAACTCTTACAACTAAAAAACGAAAACAAAACACTTCAACTAGCAAAAGTACCCTTCACCTCTAAGTCCGAGAGACAACAGAGATATTCAAGGAAAGTCAATGACGTTTATGGATATGGTATTGACAGGATAAAAATTTAAATTACTTTTAAAAAATAGTAATAAAGTAAAATATAATAAGCATTGTTCAAATGTGCCCCGTGTTCAAATGTGGGTAATTTTATACTTTCGCGGTCCCCTCGTTTTTTGGCTCTATAAAATCGAAAAATCATCCGATTTCGATGGATTTTTTTTTTAAATCTTCCTTTTTACGGCGGATTTCTGAAAAAAATTATGAGAAATATTTTACCTGAAGATTTCATAAAGTTTTATGACTTTAAATGTGAGACTTTAAATTATGAGAAATATGCATGCTGCCCCCCTGCAACCCCCCTGCCTGGGCACACTATAGGATTTGGGGTAGGTGCGAGGTTGGGTGTATGCAAGGTTTCTTTTGCATTTACAGAATCTGGATTTAAAGAAACTTTAAATTTACCCTATGGCCTATATTAATTTTTGGTAATTTTATACTTTCGCGGTCCCCTCGTTTTTTGGTCCCCGAAAATGTTCGTTTTTTTGTGCAGATTAACAAAAAAAATATAGGAACTGCGTTTGATGCTCTGTAAAAAAGTTATGAACGATTGTATGTGAAGTGGTGCGTTTATAATCACATTTAAAGTAATAAAACTATATGAAATCTTCAGGTAAAATATTTCTCATAATTTTTTTCAGAAATCCGCCGTAAAAAGGAAGATTTAAAAAAAAAAATTCATCGAAATCGGATGATTTTTCGATTTTATAGAGCCAAAAAACGAGGGGACCGCGAAAGTATAAAATTACCCAAATGTGCCCCACTCTCCCCTACTATTACATGGGAAATGAATTTCACCACTTCGATGAGGCCAAAGCCAGCTTTTCGTTGAAATGAATAATTGCTAACGAAAGTGGTCCCGCCCTCCTTTAGACATGTTCGCCGTTACATGGTTTCCAAGGCCATCTCTTTCAATTATTCTGTTTGGGTGTTTCCCGGCAGTTTCCTGTCACGAACTGATAAAGAAGAACAGCTTTGATTGCGAACAGAGAAGAGTTAAGAGCTATTTGAAAGACAGTAAGGTTTTGACTCAGGTTGTTGTAACATATACCTACGCAATTCTTTACCATAACCCAAATAGACTAGTAAAAATCCGGTCAATGAGCTGTGTGAAAATGTTCATAGCAATTGTAAGTTTGGGAAGCTGTTCCTCCAAAGCCCCACTTTGAAGTATTGAGCTATGATGGTCTTTAGTATCCTATAAACTCTTTTTGTCAGATTTTATTTGAGAGTATGTGGGGCGATAGGTACTTGTCAGGTCCCTAATTTGTCCACTAAGTTCTGAAAATTGGCATCCATTATCGAATAATAAGACAGGAGATACCCCAAATTCGAAGATTATTCTCTGTCTTATAACTTTGATTTTGCTGATGTAGCTGCTCTTAGCGGTCTTCCTTAATCAACTTTTGATTTTTTTTTTCTTTGAAAAACTATATAAAATTTTAATTCAAGATCATAATTCTTTGCCTTATCAGTATTGATTGTATCCCATTCTTTTCATCAAATTATAAGTCGACCAAACGCAGCGAATCTTTTAGGAAAATTAGAAATCAAATTCATGACCAAGTCAACCCAGCCGGTCTAACAAAACTACCTTTTCTTATCTGACTCAACCATTCCTAGCTCCAAATACATACATGTATGTAATGTTGAAGAAAAAAACAATAACAATAAATATCCGACTCTCAAATCTCAAGCATCTCTGATAGAAGCGAGGGTTTGAATATGACCGTATAAACCTTCTTTAAATTGTATTCTATTACCGTCGAACGCCATACAACTTCTCCGATTCATCGAACAGGTGCACGTAATTGTTTTCTATTTCTATGTTAAGAGGGTATAACCTGAAATGCTGTAACTCTTAACCTTGTTCTTGAAAATTGTGTTCTGTCATCCTCTTGTGATGGCGCACCTATTTGCGTCCAAAACACACTAACACTAAATACCCACTCACATGGGTGTATTAACCGAGTAGATTACTTTTTTTTGTTTTTGAAATCAGTGTATGGCGTGCTGGCACCAGAAAGTCATCAAGAGAAAAGTATAAACACACAAGTGACAGTTCACGGGCGTAAGAGTTTCAAGCCAGCCATCATGCAGCGAATTCCAAAAACAGAAAATAAACCGGAAAATTTCAGGTTTCTCGTCAGTCGTCACTCCAGTTATGCATGTTTGTATAGTAAACAGTTAGAGCTGAGAGGCATTGACACAACAGGTGAATATGGATATGGCTACGTCACTTTATATGCCGCCAACTATGCGACCAGTCACCTAAAGTTATTGACCCAAAGTAGTCAACTGTCAGCAGGTTTCGATTAACAGAGCTCAGAGGTTCCGAGTCACCCTTTCCGATTTCCCCCGACCCCGACGGAATAGAATTAAGATAACTGCTGGCGGCTTTAATGAATAACTTGTTGTTGATATTCAGTGAGGATGGCGAGTTGCGAGGCGGTTTCTTGTGGTTACACTTTATTTCGATTCGATTCACAAATTACGCCCAAAGCTGAAAGTACAATCGTGCATTAAATGCTATAGTACGGGAACGTAGTGTTGCATATTGTACAATAACTTTACGATGACTGCCTGCAAAGTAAAACTAACCTAGAAATTCGCTTTTTTTATATTATTTAAGGCCAATTTATTGAACCTCAATTTAATTTAATTCTATCATTAAGAATGGGAAATTTATCGATTTAAAAAAATATAATTTATTCACTCACATTTAACGATTTAAATTGACGTTTCCTTCATTAACTAATTATACATTTAATCTAAATACGTGTTTTACTAAAACGATAAAATACACCTTTTAAGAGTGATTTTGAGCGCTAATAGGATTTAACTGAAGTGTTTCTATTTATTCATTCTCAATTAGCTCTGACAATCAGGTTTTGTTTATTTTGTGCAAAAAATTGTCATTGGTGTTTAATTAAAACAATTGCAAAATGGATAATAATCTAGAATATTTGTTGGATATCAGTGATGAGAACGACGAAAAGTTGCTTGCACCCGAACGATGGCAGTATAGAATAACTGATAGAATTAACATTTGAAAATTGGATGATGAAAATTTCTTCCAAAGGTTTCTCCTTACCAACCAAACAGTGGTTAAGGTCATTGAAATTATTCGACCATATGTGGAGTACTCTCTTCAAAGGTGGACAATGTTAAAAATGTTTTTTTGTGTCACGGTATAGGTACTTCTTTAATCGCACAACTTTGTGAGATAATTTTATGAGATTTGCAGAAACTTTTTCCATACAAATTTTGACAGCTCGTTTCTGCGGAGATAAAATTATCTGGTTTACGAGGTTTACGATGGTTTTCCGCGATTACATGAATACCCTTAATATATAAATTTCAAATTATTATAAATATTCAAACTGTTGGCGGTTATCTATTTATAAAAACGTAAAATACTTGGGATTTTTTATAACAAACATTTAAATTTAAATGTCTTATCAAAAACATGTATTTAATTAAAGAGGAGTGAGTAAATAGAAAATTTAAATGGAGAATACCTACTTAATTGCGCTAATACCTTAAAGCTTATTTAGCTAACTTGACAAAATAGTAAAATACTCTTTTTAATTGAGTGTGAATAAATTAGCCCTTAAAGAATTGAAGAATTCACAGCTCAAGAAATAAGAAAACAAAATAAATTAAAAGATTCTTGAAATGAAACTTCACGTCCAATTAAAGCAAGGAAAAAGTGAAATAATTGTACTCCTTTGTGAATACATATAATTTTCGATTTTCTGATAGTCAATGTATACTCGTAACAGGAGATAAATGTGCTCTTTTTTTCTAAACTTGTTCGTTATAAAGGAAAGTTTTGAAAATTTATTGATTGATTGGATTATGAAATTTTAAAAACTTCTATTAAAATGGTCTATGAATTGATATGAATTGATTATTTCAAGGTTGAATTGTCGAAAATGAATTTGGTTAAAATCAGGAGAGTGTGCTCGAAATTTGAATTTTAGCTAGAAGTTCAAAAAGATAATGGTTAATAGGAGTTCCTCTTTAACGACAGAAGACAGAATTGAGTTTTTGAAGCATTTTCTAAGTGGTTTATGGTTCCCCATTTGACAATACTATGAAGACTAGATTTTAATGAGCTTATCAAACAAGAAGGACAAGATCACAAGAATGTGAATCTGGAAACGATTATGAGAAGCTGGGAAGATTGTGGTCAGAAAAAATAGATAAGAAGTTTCAGACAAAAGATCATTGATGAATGTAAGAAATAGAGTCGGAGACAAAATGGAGCCCTAAGGCACACCAGCATCTATTTTATAAATTTCAGACTAAACATAACTCATAGAGAGCGGTTTGAAAGGTAGTTTCAAATCCAACGAAGAAGAGATTCATCAATACCAAATGCACTCATTTTCGATGAGAGAGCTTGATTACAAACTGTATCAAATGTTTTTTCTTTAATCTTATTTTCTCTAAAATGATGTAAAGATCTGTGGCACTTTTCGGTGAGATGTCAAATCACCAGTGGAGCTGAAAAGCCATATTCCAGGCCATTGAGAAGCTTCCGGTCTTCAAAGAAAGGCTGGACAAATGCTGGTTTCCATCCATTCGAAAAGAGATCAGTAGAGAGAAGATAGATGGAAAAGCTGACGAAATGATTTTACCAGCATTGAAGAACACCTCTTCAGAACAATAGGAAGGATACTATCTGAGCCAGAAGATCTGTTCACGTCGAGATCTTTAATTACTTTTGCAACTATACGAATGCGAAAGAAGATTTTAAGATCGTTTACGTTCTTATGTACAGGAGGATAACACATTCTTTTTCCTGATCTCTTCAAGATCGTGTTTGGCTGTTTTCTTATTCATACTCTAAAATTCCATATGTTACATCAATTCATTTATAAGCTTAATACATTAGAAAACACAAGAAATGCTCTTTAGAGAGAAAACAATATTTAGTGACAATGGAACTCTGTTCGCATCACAAACTAGCATAACAGTTGAGATCAAATACTATTCAACACATCCTGACCTATCTTTCCATTCAGTATCGAACGAGGAAGTGGAGCACTTTTCGTTGAAACATTCAAGGTTGCACTTAAGAAACTCATGGAGCGTGCAATCCAAGTTGTAATCATCACATTTCGGGCCACACACAATCCATTTACAGGAAACTCTCTGTCAGAATTGCTACATGGTCGTCAGCAGTGCTGTGTGTTATCAGCACTCGCTTAAAATTAAAAAAAAAAACCCGGGCTTTTGTCAACTTGAATCTACGTAGGACACCATATTCCACGTCAACATGTTCATTGTCAACGAAAGACAAGACTTTCTCTTTCGACAATATCTGAAGAAGCAAAAATGTAATCGTGGAGTCGTTTTGAATAATATTTAGGCAAGTGCTTATCGCAGACATTAAAACCAATTGCATCTGCTCAGAAGAATCTCTGGAACAGTCATTCCTAACCCTTTTCTTCGTTCTCCTTGACATGAATTGAGCTCTAGTATTCAAAAAGTGTACGAAGAAGAGGTAAATTAACAGTTTGAACAGTTTATTGAACTATGATTCTTTTACACAGTCACAACGAATCTTGATGATTTTTCTGAATCTCCACCCGATGATTTTATGTCAGTTTCACCTGTGACAATTTTTATTTTTTTTGTGATTCCAATACACAACAAAAGTTGTGTTTTATTATAGTCCTTATGATCGTTCCCAGACACTTAAGAATTCAAGAACTGGAGGCTATTCAAGGTATCGGCATTATATTCGTACATTTGCATCGTATTTTTAATTGCAACCAACTGTCATTAATTCGTCTTTAAAATTGTGGAGGGCACTGCTACTAAAGGGTTTTTTTTAGGGGCGGATACTTTTAAATTTGAAAGTTCTTGGTTGTATTGAAGTTAGTTTAGTTTGGCAATTCGTTTTTCAAATTATTACATTTTCTTCGAAAAAAACATGGTTCAATTCGAGAAACATGTCGGGCGTCACGTGCATTTCATGGTGCTCATAATTGTCTATCAGATCGGTTAACTCGAAAAACTATGAATCGTTTTTTGATTATATTTACTCTAAGCGATAATACGCATACGATAAGACATCGTACATTGCGCACTGAACAAGAGATTGCTAATGTGCGGCGTAATGTTGATCGAAATGTGTCAATTCATCATCGTACTCAACGATTAAATTTTTTCCCTTCAGCCTTATTTACCGCAAACAGTATGCTGCGGCCACGTGTCTTGTATCATATTTAGACATTAATGACAAAAAATTTGATTTCAAGTGAAACCAATTTCATGGTTATTAAAAATACGGGTTGGGCCATTTAGTGGTTTTCTTTTAAATCAAAAGTTATTTTGACACTGACAGCTATTTCCCGCTCGAAAGTTGCTGTACCCTTGAACAACGTTAGGAAATATTGAAGACTTATTTCCAAAGTGAGTGCTGTGTAGCCAAAACTGTGCGTTTTTTGAAAAGAACTTTTGGCCGAAATGAAGCACCCACCGCATCTGCTGTACACTCATGATCCCCGTCATCGTACGGTGCACACAGACAAGAATGTGGCTGCTGTAGTCGATAGTGTGATACTCAATTCAAGAACGTCAACTCGCCATCGATCTCAACAGCTCAACATTTCACGCACTAGCCAGCAGAGAATTTTGCAGAAAGATCTCGGATTATTCTCTTGAAGTGAAATAGTGCGCTACGAGTATTGTGAAGCCAGTCGAGGCAGTCATTTGAACGATGTTGTGTTCCATAATTGAAGGGTTGTAAGTCTAAAGGGTCTAAGTGCCAAAAAATCAAAAATCAATATTTTTATCAAAATACAATCTAAGGGCCAAGCCTTATAATATCAAAATGGATTCAAGTGCCTATTTCTTTTAAAACTGTACACACACACAAATAAAGTTGTGGTATTGCCTAAGTGCCAAAGGGCTTTTGCTTATGTTTTTCTCGTTTATCTCTAAATTATAAAAATGGCACTTAGACCCTTTAGACTTACAACCCTTCAATTAATAGGAATGTTGGTTCTTACTAATGAAGCCATAATACATGGAGAAAAATTAATTTTGTTAATTTTATTGTATTTTTAAAAAGAAACTTGTATTCGGCTCACCCTTTATTTCTCTGTATTTCATTTCAAATTAAAGTTCTCCGCCTTTTAAAAGAAACAGCATTTACAAGATTAGACTTCGAGGTTATGAAGAATTATTTATGAAAAATCATCGCATATTAAAATTCGTAGAACTATCGCGAAAAAGCTAATGCAATATTTTCCAATAAAAACGGGAAGATTTTGACAGTTCATGGTGTCCGTGCTGTTTTATCTGTCGTTAGTGCTTCTTTTTTTATTTTCCAGACAGTAAATCAAATTTCCATGTGAATAATAAAATAAAATTCAACTGAGACTAGAAAATGGTTCATCATCTACAACACTACCTCCCAGATTACGACTATATTGCTGCTTGTGTGAATATTGGAATAATGCAGTTACATCTTATGTCTACGATTACAAAACCATTAGTGGGCGAGCTAATGCGTTTTATTTGTCAACGGCAGCATTTGCTAATAATAACCGAAGTCGATAACTGCAATAAAATGTCGAATTAATATTCATTAGAGATTGACGATTAGCTTGAAGCAATAGTTACTGTTAAAGTAAGATTACGGAGTCAATTATGAGTAATAATCGAATGTTGATTGATGGAAGTAAGTTAGTTCGAGTTTAATTGGATATGATTTTTAATATGAAATATAAGGATTCGAAATTTGAATATTTATTTGTTCTGGAGGTCCAATTTTCACACACTATTCGCCGTAAATTAGGCTGTTGGGCAGAAGTTTATTTCTTGAGTGCGATGATGAATTGAATTGACACATTTCGATCATCGCACTTTACGAAGTTTTACAGGATGTGTATTATCGTTAAAAATAAACGGTCAACACCTCTGAGTCAACTTTTATATATCCGACGAGTCTTCACACTTTAACCACCAAAACTGGTTTTCCTGTCCTTACATGTCTATGTCTATTCGGTCCTGATCAAAAAATCTCCTTCTGAACTGAAGGTGGTCCACTCTGTATTGTGCGAGGACGTGTTCCAAGTTCTACTGTGGACGTAGTAGAGTAACGGAAGATCAATTCTATCCTGGACCAGGCTTAGGCTGTCTAAGTAGAGGAATGAAGTCGATCAGATTCTCCGGTCAAGCGGGTAGTAAGCCCATCAAATTTAAATAAGACTGTTTGTCCAAGACGTGCCTTTTGCAATAAGCCCTCGAATCAGCTTAAGGAAACAAATTATCTATCCTATAAGTTATGTTTTTTTTGTTGTCCTTGTCGTGGAAAACCCGGTTGATATTATATCGTGTGATCTCATGCTCTGTTCTTCTGAGTAATCTAATCGAATGCTGGATTTAAGACATTTACTACGTTTATATACAGTATCGAAAGATCGAGTTGGATTAGGATCGGATTTTAAACCCATGTTTTTCGTCATTTGAGTTGAGAGCTCGATTTGGAGTTGGGCTGAAATGGTGTTGAGGGAATGATGTTTTTTTAATTTTTTTTTTATCACCAAAACCAAGCTATATTTTAAATATTCAAAACATATAATATTGTACAGTTCTGAATGTATTTGTCAAACCAACTCCTCGACCCAGGTTTTTTGTTAGATCGGGTCGAACGAAGCTCATTTCAACTCAATACAGTTATACAAAGGGTCGAAGCGAGCTTCAAGCTCAGAATAGTTTTAAATTTATAAAAATAGATTTTCAACTCCCAGTCATCGCAATATCTCCAAGTATTTTTTAAGTCACGCTGCAAAAGAATTCTGATGACCACGACTTCTGACCAGTGTTACCACTTCAAGACAAAAATTCGAAGTAGATTTGAAGAAAAAAGTGAAGTAACTTGAAAAAAATCGAAGTTGATTTCAAAATGACTTTTTACTTGCATTTAGAAAAAAAAATTAACTCAAGATTTTTATCAGTTGACATTACAACACGAAAAAGTAGTGATTCATATTATTATTATATCGCATTTTTTCTGAAATTGAGTTAAGATTGACATAATTACCTAAATGTCAAGTTTTATAAGTGGTAAAATCGACGTAATTGTATCTTTGCTATTGCCCAAAAGAAGCCACTTTTTTGTATGGACACAAAAGCGTAAACGTATGGTATTTTGATAATCAAGAAAACTTTAAACGTGATTCCTCAACATTTAGGAAAATTGCACTTACGTCGTTATTGCACCGGAGGTGCGATATTATTATTTATATTGTGTTGAAGTAAATTTTGTTCACGGAAATTCTAGGGTTATATACTACCTACAGTCCCTGGCCATATTATTAGACGCACTATGTATTTTTCAGAAATTCATGGATTGCACTAGATTATACGCATATATTTTTTACTTTTAACCTAAATCTGTCATAATGAATTGGTTGTTTTCCCAGGTTGGATTTCCGAATGGTGAACCGTTTGTTTTTATACAAGATAGACCTGCCTCTCATACAGCCCCATCAGTAAAAACTTATTTACAAGGGGCTAATATCCCCTTGTTGGTTTTTAACAGCACTGACTTCAACCCTACCGGAAATGAGCGGGAACTGATGAAAAGGGAAGTTTCTAAAGAGTTTATCACAACCAAAATGATGATCTTGGAAAAAATCATTCATGTCGGAAATCATCTTCCACAAACCCAGCAGATAGTTCAGTGTTGCAGAATTGAAGCGGCAGAAGAAGACTCAACTAAATATTAGATTTTTTTAAAATTTTTATCTTTGTCCAAAATGTGGTGTTTTATAATTGATAACAATTTGTATAGAAAAAGAAGAAATTTACTGCAGTCGAATTTTCAAAACAGTAATTATTTTTGATTTTTCATAAAATCAATAGTGCGTCTAATAATATGGCCAGGGACTGTAGAGTGAAAAAGAGAAAAAGAAGTGAGAAAAAGATTTGCGGTTTTTTTTTTGTAAAATTGAAGTAGGTTCAAACGATTATTTTTAAAAGGAAGTAGATTTCAGGATTTTGCTGATGGTGCGAAGTAGGAAGTAGATCTAAAAATATTTTGAAAAAAAAAGAAGTAGATCTACTTCAATTGAAGTAAAGTGGTACCACTGCTTTGTACGCTATTGGATCATTACCTATCAAATCAGCGCTGATGTAAATATTGAATAGAATCGACCAGTTGACCGCTCTATGTTGAAGACCATTTTTTATATCGAAAATTGCCAATTTTGACAACAAACTTTTTAGTATTGATCTCGTCATAAAGTGATATCCTTATGCGAAGTCTAATCAGAGTTAGATAATACTCTTTTACCATACCGTGTCGAAACCTTCTCTCATTAAACCATACAGATACCTTGGCACCGCTGTAACATTAGTTCCAGTGGATATCAGGGACCAGTTCAGACGTTCCTTGAATTGCCTCAAAAACGAACTGACCATCCGTTAAGTTATTGTTGTTTTGACTTTCCCTTTCCCTTTTTTTTGGAAGAGGATGTAGAAGAACAGCAGTTTTCCACCACACTGCATTATTTAGAACATTGTTAGACAGTATGTTATGCATAAGTATATAATGCTCCTAACTCCTACTGACTTCTTTTTCTTAACGTGGTAAAAATGACCTGGAGTTTCACCTTCAAAACTAACATGGAATGGGTTATGGGTCCCATTTCACACGGCGATAGTGTGATTGACATTTACCAAACTTTCTTCATTGAACCCTGTGAATTCGGGTCTCCTAATCTTCATTACGTGATATCGTTTAGAAGTTAGAAATGAAGAAGAAGATCCCTCTTTGTATTCATCTTGTACACTTGGAAGTAGTCCAAACAGCCTCCACTTTCTCCCAGGGATCTTCGATACCAAAGAGGTTA
The DNA here is from genome assembly GCA_963931855.1 of Philhelius festivus. Taxonomy (NCBI): domain Eukaryota; kingdom Metazoa; phylum Arthropoda; class Insecta; order Diptera; family Syrphidae; genus Philhelius; species Philhelius festivus. Next base: position 189,291,612 of record OZ007555.1, read on the forward strand.
TAGATCAAGACGACATCTTCCGAATCTATGATTGCTTTCCGAAGTAAGTCCCTGCTTTCTGTCCATCTTAAGAAATATAAGATCGTTTTGATCATTCCTCTTAAAGTCCTTATTTTTTTTTTTTTTTTTTTTTTTATAATCTACACGCGCTCAAGGGATTATGATTAGAGTAACTTGGGGTAATGTGGTATAGGCGGGTAATGTGGTATAGGCAGTTTTCTCAAAAACTAAGCATGTTTCTTCAACGGTTTTTACCTTAGCGGACGGTAATATAAATAAAACTAAGTACTCGTGTTCAATCAGGTCAGAAATCTTCGTATATCTCAAGCAAATATTTGAGAAGGGTTATTGCGTGAAGTTGAGTTTTTTTTTGGGTCAAACAAAAAGTGTTTGTGTGCTCTCAAAAGTTGTGTTTCAAGCTAGTTTATAAATTCTTTACAAAACTTAATTAATCATCTACGAAAAACAACTGTTAGTTTTGTCCAAAGGTGTTTATTTTATATTTTATTATTTATTTTTGTAAAAATATACAGTTTCGGCTAATGTGGTATACTAGCCGTGGCTACTGTGGTAGTATACCACTTTACCTATCATAAAAGTTTATTTCTTTTTTTGGCTATTTGTGTTTTTTTCTAAAGATTCATTCGTTAAAATGTCTAAAAGGGGTGAAGTAAGAAAATGAGATTCAAAGGACATGGAATCAAACTGTAAGGAATGAAAAAAATAGGAAATTTGAGATTTCACACACATTTAAAAAATCTACTGGGTAATGTTGTAAAGTAGTATACCACAATAGACAGCATAGTGTACCACATTACCCTTTAACTTTCAAAAGTGACGATTTAGAGGTTATATCAATATTTTTTCTAAATCTTTGTTAGTTTTTGTTAGAATTCGACAAAAAGAAATCACTTGGTAGCTTATATGTTTTTGGTAAAATCTACCAAATTTAGGAGCATTTGTTTCATAACTTTTTCTGTTAAGTCAAAAAAACAAACATGTATACCACAATACCCTAACTTCCTCTACCCTTTAAATGTTTGAACACAGCGCGGGCGTGAAATTAAGGAAGAGAAAGAAAGATAGGAAAGATGTGTGGCACGATGTTCTGAAACTGAAGGTTGTTGTCTCAGACATTTTTTCTCCAAGGATGGCGGCTGAACTAAAGCGGAGAATGCCGTGTCTTATTTCTATGTCGCTTATAATTCACATTATTTTATTCGTGTTCATCTTTGTTGGGCATACTAGTTTAACTCAATTACATGTTGTTAGTGTTATGCCTGAACAACATGTAATGAGTAAACCAGCAACCCATTGATGACAATTTTAGAAGGTTTTTAATGGAACTAAAACGACATAGACGACGGCAGGGATCGAACCTGTGATCATGAGGTTCACAGGCGAGCACACATCCATCGCGCCACGGCCACCCCTTAATTAATGGCACAAACTTTGTAAGTTAATAAGTTAAATTCAATCAATTGGTTGATGTTTTTGATGTACAACATCAATGTCCTAATTCCCAGGCACCAAGCCTTACGCCAAAGGGTTATAGTGAGGACATACATAGATCTGGTCATATGAAAATGAGCAACAAAGCTTGCAATTAAAAATCCAGTCTAAGTTTAAACATGCGTGTCGAGGTGTTGAGTGACCAAGTACATATTTTCAACACAATTGAACGACGTTGGCAATAACAAAATCCAAGTCACCATTTTGATGTAAGCAACATTACTCGTAGATTTTTTTCCAGTTGACCGAAATCACCACGAAAGTATTGCAAGACATTGCTCAAAATTACAAAAATGGCAATTGGCTAAGCGTGTGAGATATTAAAATTGATGTGGACGGATGTAATTTAAAGTTTCAAAATGAAGTTGCTGTAGAACTGATTAGGTACAAATTCCCTAACTAGCCAAGGTGATATCGTTCGCATCGGTTATCATAATATTGAGAAATAATATCTAATTATTTGTGGCGAAGATACTGATGAAAAACAAAAACAATTCTTAGAGGAAAGTAAAGGGTTTTTTAATCGCAATGCGTATATTTTGGCGGTCACGGTGTTTTATTGACATCTGTCAAATCTGTTTATCATTAAGTTACTGATGTCAAGTTTTCATGGTAAGTGACATGTTCGTTAGTGCAAATGTCGGACACGTTGCGTCCGTTTTACTTTAGGCTTCGACTCTTCAACATTTGATGGCCAAATTTGAGATGACCAATTTGGTAATCAATATGCCAACATTCGTACCTCAAAGGCACGCAAGATCTGCCGTGAACATCGCAGCGGTCCATGAAATTGTATAGCAGAACGTGAGGCATTCGATTCCTCACCGCGTGCACATGAATTCGGTCTTTCGAGACTTGGGCCTACACCCGTACAAGGTCCAACTAACCCAGAACCTAAAAGTTCATTATAAAAAACAACGCTGTTTGTTAACTGACTGTGATTGGGAGCGTTTGGAAGAGGACCCTAATTTTGGCGAAAATCATCTGTAGTGCCAAAACGTATTTTTGGATGAATGGCTATGTTAACAAGCAAAATTACGGTACATGGTACAAGATATCGTGATCGTTTTTTTTTTCAGCTTGAAGAAAATTTCCAAGGCTATAAATTTTGTGAATTTTAAGAAAAAATATTAACAGGGTGTTTCAGAATTTTCTGCTGAAATACGACTTTAGGAAATGGACTTAATATTTTACCTCAAAAAATGTCAAAAATGCACGAGAGTATCGTGCTTTGAAGTCTTTTATGGTTCTAACATACCTTAGCGAGGAAATAAGAGGATCCGATGAGGCTGCAAGCATGTTAAAAAGGTCTTCATTTTGCCGCATACTTACAACCTTACAGCTATCTTGATACCTATATTTTTTGTAGTCTTTATGTTTGGATTCTTGAGCTTCTTCTGACAGTTCTCCGATTGGTAACGACTGATACTCGATTATACTTTGGCCATGAGCCAAAATCTTATGAAGAGTAGGTGTAAGTTGCTTTTCGGTATACTTTTCTTTCAATAAATTTGTTGTTTCCATTGCATAAACTCCAAACTTTGATTGCTGATGATCTGTCAGTCAGTCAGTGAGTCAGTCAGTTACGGTTTTTGTGATTTTTGAGGCCTTATATCTCAGAAACCGCTAATGCTAGAAAATTGAAATTTGGTGAGGTGCCTGTGCCTGACAAGCTTAGCAAATATTCAGAATTTTAAGTTTCTGACTTCATTGGTACTGAAGATAGGGAGGGGTCAAAAATCGCCTGAGTTTGTTCCTGTAAAAAGGGTGTAGTGCCAGAACTTGGCTGGGCACTACCGTGCCCCTTGATATTCCATATTCGTAATTATGCACGTCATTTGTAGACTGGTCTTCATTGTTGAATTTTTTTTTGCGTTCTTTTGCAAATGGGACATGACCGTGTTGACTTTGTTTCAGTGATTTCATTTAACACTTTTCCGTCAATCATCGTTAAAAATAGTTCGTGGTTTACAACAATAACTACTTCGTCATTAACCATATATTCAAAACTGATACCGCCTTGGTTATATCGGCCTTAAGCTTCCCATGATCCTTATTAGACTTTATAACTAAGGCTGTTGAAAGATATTCAGTGGTGATGCCTTCAGTAGCATTGATCAATTTTTGTTTCTTGGTAAATAACGAGCACTCCGTTATAGATTTCCCTGGCCGTTGTTCTTTAGAATTATTTGATGTACTTGGTAATAAATTATACGTTTCATCTGTCCTTTCAAAATCGATGCAAGGAAAATTTGACAGCCAACAATCATTTTTCTTTAAAAATACGAGTTTTGTTCTATTGGCTGCATTCCATTTTGACTTAACGTTTAGATAAAATGATGACAACTTTTTATCAATTTTGCTATTCCTTCCAGTGAATAATTGTCAGCTAAAAGGTTATATTTTTTCTTTACACCTGTGATGAATTATTTTTCTGTATGCTTTTTATCGAAAAAAATTTCAACTAGATCATTGTAGGAAATTTCCATTTTGAAGTTCTTTTAAACTAATTTGTTTTTTTTTTTTAAATAGAAGTAGTGTATATGACTTATCAATTACGTGTTTGCTTTATAACTAATCATTTAAACTATTTTTTTTATATTTATGTATCTACTTATTTTGTGATGAAAATATGAATAGATACTCAGCATTCTTATTGCAATAAAAAGGATTACACAGAAGGTACTTGATCTTTCATAAAAATGAATAGATGTTTACAAATCACGAAAACTACCTGATTTATCAAAAAAAAAAAAAAAAAATATTACGTAGCCATACCCATGTCCTAATTCTTTAAATTTGAAATTTTTTATGACCAGTTACATTTTTAAGGATAAAATAAAAAAAAGCCGTAAATGAATAAAAATAACCTTCTTTGATAAAAATATCTCTAAACCGCAAATAGGCAAAAACTGGCAGCTGGTTTTCTTAGTAAATGTTTCAGAAATAGTCAAGGATTCCGTTGAGTTTAGACCAAATATTCTTAAAGGATTTCTTATAACTCAACACAAACTAAAAAAATTAAGCCTTAAACAGCTTTTCGAAAATCTTAAAATTTTGCAATTTAAAAAAAAATAAAAAAAAAAAAATTGGATCATAATTGTAATACAAATGGTCATTTTTACAAGCTCATATAAAATAAAATATAATTTTAAAACAAGATTTTTAGATTTTCATAAAACAAATATTTTTTCTTTGATTTTAAAAATAGGGAAACTATGACTACCTGTATCATCCGAATTCTCCGACCGATTTTAAAATTTCTTTCGGCTTTTGAAGCTTTCAATATTTCCTAATCCATTAAATAAATAAGTTTTGAATTTTAAGCCCACACGAAAATTGAATTTTGCGAGCACTTTTGCAAAAAAGCCCACAGTGCGGCGGCATCATTCGTATACGTACTTTTTCGAAAACAATGTTTGTGAGACGGTTGCCGTCAATGATGGCGAGTGCTACAAAACGATGATAACCAAATTGAACCATATGGACCTAGAACTAGTAGTTCCAGTACGACTGCACTATACGTGCTACCACAGCAGACACTACGATTCGTTCGTTTTGCATGAACGATTTTAAGGTAAGGTTATCTCGCGTAGAGACGACTAAACTAGCCAACGAGGTCATTCAATTTAACCCCACCAGAATTTTTTTTATGGGGTTTTCCGAAGTCATAGGTGTATGTCAACAAACCACAATCGACCGATACTCTTAAGATGAACATAACACAGCGCATCGCCCAAATTCAGCCTGATCTATGCATAAGAGTCATGAAAAGTGAACCACTCGGATCTGTGCTACCGTTTGGAGCTGAGACGGGAATTTGAAGGATGTCATATTTCATACATAATGGCATACATTTTGTTAATACTCCACATTTTATTCCATTTTAACATCTATCCGCCCTTATTGAAAAACCCTTTATAAGATTTATTTTTTTTTTTTGCAATATATTCCCCTTTCAAATTTTTATGAAAATCTATTATGCCATTTTTCACTCAAAATTTACACTTATAACTTGTTCAACAAAATCCAATTCCATTTGATAATGCAAAAGTTTGTTCTGAAGAAAAGAACTGTCAAGGATTTGGAATCAAAAATAGTTTTTAACTTAAAAAAAAAAAAAACATATATTTTTTGTGATGCACTATATTTCTAAAATTTCATGTTTTAAATTTGAACAACTACTCATGTTGTAACCAGATTTGTAAAAATTACGACATTCTATTTTAGGAAAAAGCATTTGACAAAGTCTTTGACTCACGGGTTATACCTATTGAGGATAGCATATTAAGAAATGTGTCGAACTCTACCTCTTCAGTTGTCTAAAAATGAGTTTAATACACTTGATTTAGAGACACACCAGTTAATAGAGAACCTGAACCTAGCGACTTTCAATTCCCAATCATTCCTGTGTTCGTCTTGTCAGCAGGAATAAAGGGAACATTCAATACTCAACCGATTTACAATGGCTTAGATGGTATTCACTTTACTAGACAAGAGATACTGTTGTGGAACTTCTTAGTTAATTACTGCCCTATTGATGAAAGTTTCATAACAATGGTAACAAATGAAATGTTTGTTCGTTATTGTTCTATTAACGCACCACTTAAGAACGATTGAATCGATTTACGTGTAATTTCTTATTATTTCAAAACAATTACTTGACATTGGCAAAATTGCAGCGATTTGTGTCAATTCATCAAATCGAAGACCGAAATCATGATTGTTTAAACGAACGTAATTCTTGGTTGCAGTTAAAATTGATGTTGATCAATTAAATTTTAGGATTTAAAGTGAAATTTGCTGAAGAATTGAAGAGGTACAAATTGAAGGATTCTGTTTATAGACACGATGATATTATCATCAATTGTCTAACCGAATTTTTAAATTAGCTGGAATTGGCCTGCTTGCCGGTTGACAATATTAAAATCGGATGGGTAATCATAATATTGAGAAATATTGACCAAACATGTGTTTGAAATGGCCACTAGATTGCGTTGAAGAAATTGATGAACAACATCATCATCGAAACAACAATTCTTAGAATACAGTATAAAAGAGAAGTTGTTTTAAGACTATAATACGACTTCCAATGATTTCGACCAACATGCTATTTATTGACATAGAACGCTTGCAGCTTCGAATACGGCTAGTATTTTCAGTGACAACTTTAATATGACCTTAATTTTGGAACAACACAGCATGGTTCAAAGTATATCACCTTCCAATTAACCTCACACGTTTCGAGCATTGCCGATAGAATTTTTTTTGCATGTGAAGGGTGGGCCAAATAAAAGATTCTTTTTAAAAATGCAATAAAATGAACAAAATTAAATTTTGTCACGTACTATGATTTTATCATTCAAACATTCCAATTAATTATGGAATACAACGTTCGTTCAAGCGGATGGTGGTGCGCCTTCAATTGCTGAGTCAATTTGATGTCAATTTGTGCAGAATTCTCCTCAGGCTAGTGCGTGAAATGTTAAGCCCCTATTTTCCAGGAATTTCAACAAAATCGGGCGATCTTGCAGGCCATGTCAAATCGCCAAAGCGGGAGATTTTGCGACCTGGAAACGCTTGAGTTTGCTGTGTTGTGTGTGCTTCTTGTTGGAACAACATGTTTACCAAGCCCTGCTCATCCGGCAGTAAGAACTCGTTTATCATGGCCTTGTAGCGTTCCCCACTAACAGTGACCGTATTGCGGATGGTGTACTCAAAAAAAAAAAAAAAAAAAAAAAAATACGGCCTAATCTCGCTCCCGCGTGAGCCCCGCACCACGTAGTGGCTTTGAGTAGATTTAATATGACTCTTCGTGTATCACGCGCGGAAATGAAGATTTTGCTTATTGACGTAACCGCTTAAGTGGAAATGCGCCTTGCCTTTTCGCTCACGATGATTTTCGACACAAAATCTTGCTCTTTGTTGTTAAGATTGAGAATGGATTGACAGTAATTCACACGCGATGGACAGTAGCATGCATTAACTGATTTGCTGTTTGAACTTTGTACGGGAACATGATGTGTAATTCTTTCACTGAAATTCGCTGTTAGGTCCGTCTGCTGATGTTCAATTGCGTGGCATCACCAACCGTCTGGTTGATGTTTCTTCGTTCTCAGCGACATCGACAGGCACAGCCTCGATATTCTCGGCCGAACGACCAGTTCGGTGGTGGTCACGCCCTGCATGGTGTTTTGTGGTTTCAGTCACTGTGAGTCGAGTAGCTATCCGAAAATTGTTGACCAGTTGGCGTGACACGATTGGGAAATCGACGTGAAAATTCGTTTTCTTGACATTTTTACAATTTTGCAATTGCTTTTCCTAAATTCACAAAATTTGAACAGTTCGGTCTGCTAGTTTTCTGCAAAACTAAACATGCAAGAACTACTTCTCAATCAATGGGACCGGAAAGCGTCTGTTTTAAAAATGGCGGATAAACGGTCTGTCAAAGCTCTTCAAATCCGGAAATCTCACCATAACTTCAAAACTGCTGCTGTACAGGACCATGGTCCTGCAAGGACTCACATATGGATCCGAGACTTGGGTGCTTAGCAAAAGGCACTCCGACCTCTTAGCTGCGTTCGAGAGAAAGGTCTTAAAGAGAATTGTTGGCCCCGTATGTGAGGAACGACGATTCCGGAGACGGTACAATCATGAACTGTACGCAATCTACCTTGAAGCAGATATCGTGACAAAAATTAAGCTCGGTAGACTCCGGTGGGCAGGGCACCTAGCTCGCATGAGCGAAGAGGAACCTGCTCGGAAAGTTCTTTGTGGTACATTCTATGGTAGACGACAGCGTGGTAGACCATGCTTGCGCTAAAGAGATGGCGTAGAACAGGACGTTCGAAGCCTTGGGGTGCGCAACTGGATGGCGTCGGCTAGAGACCGGGATAGGTGGAGAGACTTGTTGAAAGAGGCCGGGACCGGAACCCGGTTGTCGAGCCGATGATGATGATGGACAAACGGTCTCCAAGTAAAACTCCTAACCAAATAGAGACACCCAGCGAACACCAATAAATTCCAAAAATCTTTTCGTCCTAAATTCACATGAAGTTTCAATAATTATACATAATAAAAACATAATTATAATTAGATTAAACCAAGTTTAACGGTACTCGAATGACATTTTATTTGATTTTCTCCCGCAAAATTCAACGAGTGCTAATTTAACCTACACTTAGTTCCTTGCTTTAAACAATGAGGACTCTCCTTCAATAAGTGGCTTTTCATTTCCAATCCGAGCCAGAAATACCGGTGGTATCAAAAATAATCATTATATGTTAAATGGCAAAATTCCACCTTTTTCCTTGTTATTTCCTCCCAGATTCCGGGCAATAAACGAACTATTGTTGTGATTTTATTTTCCATTTAACTTGTACCATCGCATTTAAAATGCAGTCAAGTGCATCGCAGGGATATACAAAGCTGTATTCACAAGCAAGCCAATTATTATTTAACCAATAAAATGATTGTGGTACCTAACAACACACACACGAGTATGAATATGGACAAATCAGAAATCCAAAACCGAAAAACAATTGATTCCATTAAGCTCGGATGGAAATTTTCTATTTGGCTCTCGATTTTTCAATGCATTCCAATTTTAATTGAAAATGCATTGTAATAATAATATTGTTCGTTTGGTCTATTTGCGAATGTAAAAAGATGGCGTGCTTTATTACTAAGTGTACCTAAGGGTTCTAAGAACAGATTGATTTACAATACACACATCTGTTGCAGTAAGGAACAAGAAAGCTAGTTGGTTGTTTTAATTAATTAATATCTATCGGAAATTCATTCAACACTTGTAATATTGTAATTTGTGTACTATTTAATTTATAATATTGACTATTTGAAACAATCTAGTTATCTGAAGAAAATGTAGAATCTTTCGAAACTGTTGATGTAGTCTTATTACTAACCCGGTAGCGTATTGCCAAACTGTATATCAGTACAGAGCTCCGACGCTCTATAATAGACTACAGAATGCTCATTCAAATTAAGAGCATACTATATACTGTATCAGATCAAAAGCAGATTTTTCTGTGTTGGTATACATTTTGCTCAGGAAACTAAGAGCAAAGTATCTGTGATTACAGAGCCATCGGTCACGTTGGTGTGGTTATTGTGTGTGGTGTGTGGTGCCGTGACATAAGGCCAAGTGACAAAAGGCCAAATTTGTTTGTGACTTAAGGCCAAACATAAAATGTTTTGTCTTGAGCAACAGTACCTTGGGTGGCCCGCTTCGTGGGTTTTCAGGATTTTAAATCCCTTTTCGGGGCTCACACCCGCTCACGCAACTCCGTTGCTCCGCTTAGGGTATGTTCAGTCGCCAGGCAGGCGCCTGTAGCAACAGTTTTCCTGAGCAGCAATACATAACTGTTAGTTGTTTACTCCAATTAATGTAAAATACAAAACTGTTGCTACAGGCGCCTGCCTGGCGACTGAACATACCCTAAGCGGAGCAACGGAGTTGCGTGAGCGGGTGTGAGCCCCGAAAAGGGATTTAAAATCCTGAAAACCCGCGAAGCGGGCCACCCAAGGTACTGTTGCTCAAGACAAAACATTTTATGTTTGGCCTTTTGTCACTTGGCCTTATGTCACGGCACCACATACCACACATAATAACCACACCAACGTGAACGATGGCTCTGTAATCACAGGTACTTTGCTCTTAGTTTCCTAAGCAAAATGTATACCAACCCAGAACTCACCACACACAATAACTATACCAACGTGAACGATGGCTCTGTAATCGCAGGTACATTGCTCGATCTGAACTAGCATATAGTTTGCTTCAGCTTTTTTAATATTTTACAAGCAAACTGCATGTGACCACAGAGCGCTCTGTGGTAGCATACAGTTTGCTCTACAATACTTTCAAATTCGGTGAGCAGAAAATGGCTGAGCACAGACTATGGAGATCTGTGCTGATATACAGTTTGGCAATACGCAACCCGGTAAACTTCGTATCACCTACATACATTTTTGAAAAATATAGTCAAAACTTAATACAAAATTTGTATCTACATTAAATGCAACACAGTTAAACACTTAATAAATTTAAAGCGTTCTGATAATTCCATTGGAATCATCAGTATACGCGGGATCAAGACATCCTCTCATTTGTATTTTTCCTTGATGATCTTGTACTAGATGATGTTGTTCGTTAGCTTTTTTACAGCCAGTCTCGTTTCATTGGACAGTCGAGGTTGATTAATGTTATGCAGCATAATCACAACTGATCCTACTTTTAATTGTAAATTGTGAGGTGGTAGTCCAGGCAAATTCAGCGAATTAAGAAACTCTGTGGGATAGTTGAGTACGTCCTAGTTTGTAACTGTGTCCACTGATTTATAATATAACAACTCTCCGGGAAAAAAAAATTCTGAATGGTTGCATTGAAATCATCGATCATCGTTCTCTCCAACCAATTATGGATTCTGAACTGTTGTTCTATGTCCAAAACAAAAAAAACACGCTAAATAAGCTCCTATTTTGAGTCGACGAAGTGACAAAAATCCGTAAGTAGTGTAATTAATCCGGTCGAGGTGTCAACTGCGACTTTACCACTTCCAATATCTAATAACTGCTTCGAAAACATAATCGCAGTTGGATCTTGTTCCAAAAGCACTTGCATGTTAGTTGTTAATTGGAGTGTCTTTACATGCCTCCACAAATTATATGATTTTAAGCATGCGTTTAGTTCGTCAGCAACAGTTGATCGGCGAATAATTGGAAAAGTCTGACGAAAATCACCTGACAACAGAATCATGACTCTACCAAAAATGTTTTAGTTGTCACGAAGATCTTTTAACGTTCTGTTCAGTGCCTCCAGTGACCCCTTGTGGGCCATCGTACATTAATCCCAAACGATCAATTTCGTTGCTCTGTTTTGTTTTCCATGTTGCAAACTGGTGCTTCGTTGATTTGCATGTTTAGTGGTAATTTTAAGGTAGAATGTACAATTCGTCCACCTTCTAACAATGTTGCAACTATTCCTGAAGCCAATGCTAGGGCTACTTCATTTTTTGATCTGATTTTTGCCATGACGATGAAGATATGACGGAATCCTTAAGCGTATTATCCCAATGTGAATCGTTATCAAGCAACTGTAGTAGTTGACACGGAAAGTCGCAAATAAATATCCATCAACTGTTCCAGTTGTTGAAACGATGTTGGACCACGAACATTCACCAACAACAATCGAAGATAATAACATTCATCGTTATTTAAATGTACTGTGTAAATGCAACCTAGAGCGTCTGAAGCAAATACATTTGGGTGTCCTTCAACTGGACTGGACCACTTCACCTGCTATTCATTGACTTTGATAAGGCTTTCGATAACGTCAATAGAGAATTATTTGGCTTGCTTTACGCAGGAGGGGTATCCTGGATAAATTAATAGCTATTATTAAGGAAACTTATGATGGATCCAAATGTCACGTTTCGCACGAAGGGAGGCTGTCAGAAGAGTTTGAAGTCCAAAGTGGAGTCAGACAGGGCTGCATTCTGTCACCAATATTGTTTCTGTAAGCGATGTCCTGCGAGCTGCCTTGACGGGAAACGGAGGAATTCGATGGATTCTGACGTCTCACGTGAAACATCTTGACTATGCGGACGACGTATGCCAAATGACAACAGGGGTATAGAGACAGAGAGAAGCAGAAATCGTGGGGCTAAAAATCAACTCCGGCAAAACAAAGATGATCAGCTTATTAGGAACCCTGTCATCTTCTCTCATAAATATTTCTCAACAACCAGTAGAAAGTACAGAGCTTCCAATACCTTGGAAGTATCATCTCTACCGACGGTGGCACCGAACAGGACATCAGCAGTCGAATCGGGAAGTTAAAGGCTGCTTTCGGTATGCTTAGAAATATATGGAGAAATAACTCTCTAAGCTTAAGAGCCAAGCTACGGGCCTACGGCTGTTTCGATCAAACGTCGAATCCGTGTTACTTTACGGTTGCGGCACTTGGAAAGTAACAGTAGGTGTCACTAAGAAGCTGCAAACGTTCATTAACAGATGTCTACGAAACATCCTTAGGGTTTTCTGGCCCAATCGTATATCAAACGAAGAGCTTCTCAGGAAAACGGGTCAGGAACCTATTGACTCTATTATATGACGTCAAAAGTGGCAGTGGATTGGACACACGCTTCGAAATTCGACAACTGTATTGCGGCGCATGCAATGCAGTGGAATCCGCTCACTCAAGAAGGAAGAAGAGCTGGACGACCGAGAAGCTCAAAGAGAAGGACAGTCGAGGAAGAGTCAGCCCAACTAGGTAAGAGTTGGAGGGAGTTGCGACACATATCCAGGAACCGAACACGATGGTGAGCTAGAGTTGTGGATGCCCTATGCCCCACTATGGGTCCCCCACGGACCCCCTGAGGACCTTAGTAAGTACCGTTTAAAACTTCCCTGAACTTCCACAAATATTTCAAGTTTAAAATAAGCAAAATCGATCCAGCTATTCTCGAGTTTTAGCGAGACAAGCGAACAGCAAATAATTTTTATATTTATAATAAATAATAAATAAATAAATAAATAATAAATAATTAATTTCTTATAACAGAATAAAATTTAGTATGTCAATTTGAAGTAATTTACATTAAAGGACAGAATCAAAAAATATCTTATCCGTATTCTTAGAAATTTCAAAGTTTTTTTTTCAATAATCCAAAAACATTTTTTTTTTCGAAAATACGCATATGTAATATTATTTCAAATTCAGTCCAGACCCTGTAAAAAATTCTGATCGAAATAGGTAGAACTGATAATAAGAAGGTATAAAATAAAAAAAACGTTTCTATTTTTTTTATAACTAGCCGACCCAGCTCCAGTGTTGTTCCTCTACGTGTCGACTTTGATTGTCTACATTAATGCGTAGACAATTGTGTCGACAATGTAGACAATGTAAACAATGTCGACTACGATGTCGACAATGTAGACAATGTACACAATGAAGACAAAGCATGCCAGCCAATCTGTTATCTGTCATTCTTGATTTCTCTGTCACATTGTTTACTTCATTTAAGAAAATTTCAGGTGTTGATTTGAGTTTTTATTCAAATATTGGTCGACGAAAAAATAAAGGTTTCGATCAATTAGGTTTTCCTTTAATACAATAACAAATATGTACCATATTCTACAAAATACTGCAGAAAGCCGTCTTCGCAGCCACAGGTAAATAAAAATTTGTTAAAAAAAGCATATTCATATCCTAATAATAATGCCTTAACATTCATTTACGAAAGGAATGCCTCCCGGGTAGAATTTTCGACTCGATAATGCCAAGGCCCCAGCTAGTTTTTCTTAGTTTCAGTCATGGCCCTACCGAGCAGTATCTAGCTTGTCCCTCGCTAATTTGTTAATGCTCTGTATATAATGGGCCTTGCTAGATGTTTCTATATGGGCCCTAGATGGGTCTTCACAAGTAGCACAAGAGCTACGGCAATTCTTAAAAAATTATTAAAAACAATAAAAAAAATTTTTTTATTTTTTATTATTGCTGATTATTTTCATTTTTTCTTTGCCTCCCTATATTCGACTCTTTAAGTGATTTTTTGCTGGAATAAAAGAATTTTTTTTTTTTTTAATTTACCTTAACTGAGATTCGAACCCGAGTCCTCTCGCTTGCCGTACTTGTGCGCTTTTTTTTTTTTTTTTTTTTTTTTAAATTCATTTTTATTTTTCTTCAATCTTAAAACTATCTTAAAGCTAGACAAAAATTCATAAAAACTAGCCTAATTATCCAATAACTTAAAACTAACTTACTGGCCCTATGCGGGCGCTCTAAGCTAAACTCTATCCTAAATCTAATGCCTTTCGGCCTAAAAAAACTATTTTTAATTAAAAAAAAAAAACTATATCTATTTTTTTGTTTTCTCGAGAAAATTTAAAAAACTCGGATTCATTATCTTTTTATATTTTTTATATAAAACTTACAGACTAAAGTAAAACTAATTAAAACTACCTAAACCAACTTACGTACTTGTGCGCTACCTATTGCGCCACTGTGATATATAAAATATTGTGTCTCAAAGTGCTACTCAAATAACTCTCTTTTAATTATACTGTTTAAAAGACTTAAATACGTATTAAAGAATCTGAAAAATACCGATTTAGGACCAAAACAAAAAAGTTATGTTTTTAGCAGGATAATGGATAGCCTTTTATAGAGACATATGTATAGGCACATCTAGGATACATCAAGTAAAAACTATATAGCCCCAGTATAAGTAACATCTGAGAATGCCTATAAAGAGGCGAGACTAGCTAAGGCCAATATAACGCCCAGATACAATTCCTTATCCAGGCTACACCAAGTAAAAACTATCCAGCTCCCTTGTAGTTTATTTGTTACAATGCCAATAAAGAGGCGATACTATCTACGGCCAATATATCGCCAAGGAAAAGTTTCATATCTAGGCTAAATCAATTTAAAAATATCTAGGCCCAGTCTAAGATACTCCTGGAAAAGCCAATAAATAGGCAGTTCTAGCCAGGTTCAATATAAAGCCAGAATAAGCATAAATTAGTCAAGATCCGCCAGGCTTACATCTGTCTAGGCCCAGCATAGGATTTACTATATAATGGCCAATCTAGCTAGGGCCACGCTATTCTATTGTGTCCTAGATAATTTTCTACCCGGGTACTATCTTCTGTCGTTAAAGCCCAACCTGTTAAATTCAGAGATTCTTTCTTTAACCCCACTACACGAATGTGAACTGCTTTACCTGATTCAATATTTCCCTCATATTAGAATATTCAGACATTAAAAATTAATGTGCATCGCCATTTCCTTTTGAATCCTCCGTAAACTTTCTTAAACGCTTCCACTGTTCTCGAACAATTTAGGTGAAGCAATAATCCCTTTTTTTCGCAAAGTTATAAAAAAAAAATTACAAGGGAATTTTTTTTTTGGTCGACTTCTTCACTTTTGGATTCGTTTCGGTTTTAGCCTGAACCTACCTAATTGCGAAATACTCGGCTATTATAAAAAAAATTTTAATATCTAATTAACTCTAGAACCATTTCATTTTCCGAAAGCTTACATCATCTCGATGATTGATTAAATTCTACTGGAAAAAAATGACGGATATGTACATCACTCCTAATTTTTTCGATCGCCAAAGCCACCAAAATTACTTCGGTTTGCACATTGCTTTATGAAGATAGACAGATTTATTTCTAAATAATTAAAAAATGTGGGCCAGAGCAACAAAGTGACTACCAATGCCGAAAATACATATTTTTTCGTCCATAATTAATTTTTTTCGAACTGTTTAAAGTATTTATCCATGGTGATTGGTAATGCATATTTCATAGTGGAGGACTTAGGCCTAGAGTTTTTCAGCTCTGCCATTTCTGGGTATGTATTGTTGCCAGGAACAGAATGGACCTACAATTTTCTTTCAACTCCAAATGGCTAAGGAAGAGCACTAAGGACTTCTCTCTACAAAAGAAACTCTTTGGGGCTCTGTTTTGGATTAATCCTCATAGACTCGTTGCATGGAAATTCATTCATCCACCTCCACAATATCAGGGTTCTTCACCGCTGGGCAAAGCTTCGATATCCGTAGCATTCAATTTATCCCGGAAAGTATACATAACATGACGAGCTTCAAATCATTTATCATCTGCTATAATTGATTTAAATTCTTCTCCATATTGATATTAGTTTGTGGGTTTAAACACAATCTAAGCCAGTAGAAGATAACAAGTGTGGGAGGATCGGAAGTTGATCTCAATTAAACAAACAAATCTAACAGAACTCAAACAATACATTCCTCATTACGACAGTCAAGTCTCATTTATGTCGAAGATTCAATAAGCTGTCATGCCATCACGCCTCTTTCGAAATGAAAGACCATCTAAAATCTTTTAA
Organism: Philhelius festivus; assembly: GCA_963931855.1. NCBI lineage: Eukaryota > Metazoa > Arthropoda > Insecta > Diptera > Syrphidae > Philhelius > Philhelius festivus. The sequence goes on from OZ007555.1 coordinate 189,308,023, forward strand.
AACAATACATTATCCACCACCTGCTTCTCGCTCACTACTAGCTATGTACGAGTATATCTATGTACATCCATGAGATACAAATTTATTTTAATAAATTAAACTCAAAACATCACCTTAACGCTTCCCTGGCTTTTCCCTGACATTGAATACAAATTTCGGTGGTGATTTTGTTTGTCATTTAGCACCAATCGTCGGCATCACCTATTTCTAAAAATAATTCATCTTCGTCCATTGGTTGGTTCGTCGGTCGGTCGGTTGGTCGGTCGGACTATTTACTATAGCCAAGTGAGTCAATTGAAATGAATTTCGGAAATCTTGGCAGCAGAAACTATCGCATCGTTCTCATGACACGGATCTATTGCACTTTCGTAAGTGATAAATTATATTAATGTTTTGTTACGCCAAAAAAAAAAAAGAAGAAGAAAATAGTAAATCCCCAAAATTAACACTACAGGGTGACCCATAAATGAAAATAAACAAACGTTAAAATTCATGTGACAAAATTTCAATATTTAAATTTAACTTAGATAATTCCTAAAAGGCCGTATGTCTCAATTTTGGCAGAAATGGAGCCCCCACCGCGCCTGCTGTACGCAAGTTTGTGCAAAAAGTTTGTGAGACTGGTATGCTAGTTGACAACACTCATGGTCCCCGTGCGTCGTGTCGTACAGTGCGCACAGATGAGAATGTGGCTGCTGTAGCCGAGAGTGTGAGATCTCGGATTATTGGTTTACAAGGTTAAATTGACTCAGCAATTGAAGGCGCACGACCACCCGCTTCGTTATCGCTTTAAAGTTTGGGTCTTAGAGCAGCTTAAATTGGATAACGATTTTGGGCGAAAAATCTTCTTTTCTGACGGCTATGTTAACAAACAAAATCACCGCATCTGGGGCTCAAGAAACCCTCACGTTGTTGTCCAGAAGCCAATGCATCCACAGAGAGTGGATCATTTTCTTTGAAAATGAGGCAGGAAACAAGGTTCCGGTCAATAGTAAGCCTTACAGAGCAATATTAACCGACTTTTTTTTACTTTACTTACTGGTTCATGCAGGATAACGCGCCACGTGTTATCAGCCCTCTTGGCGATGTCAATTGGCTGCCTCGGAGCTGCGATTTGACCCTTTTGGACTTTTTGTGTGGCTGTGAAATGTTGTGGATTATGTTATGCCAACAATCCGGAAACGATTCAAGCACTTAAGGCCAATATCATCCAAGCAATCAGTGAGCTACAGCTCGAAACCATTTTTTTTTTTAATTCAAAAAATATTTTTATTTTAAGTCTTGAAAAAATAAAATGCACGACTGAGTCGCGCGAACTTGCTTCCATGTAAGCGACTAAGAATTTGAAAAATGAATGTTATTACAGAAAACTGTTCTCAAGGATAAAATTCATTTTTTAAATAACTAAAATAACTCCTTTAGCAGTTGGAGCTAAGCAAAGGATGCCATGTGTTTTAAGCAAAAAATAGTTTTTGCAAGAACAAAATTATAATTCGTTGTAGTAGTTTCTTAAAAAAATAAGTGTTTAAAAATGTACGAATAAAAATTAAATCTTCAAAAAAAATATTGATCCGTTTTAAAGATATCGAATTTTCCAAAAAAAAAATTAGATTTTTTTTTTCAAAATTCAAAAAAAATATTTTTTTTTAAAAGTTTTGAAATACAATGTCTCTTAAACTTTTTAGAAGCTTGTCTATAAAAAATTTCATTAAAATTCGTTATGCCGATAATGAGAAATTCAAAATTCGAAAAAATCATTCTATGGTAGATACAGTCAGTAATATCTAGATTTCAAATTTTCTTTTTATTTGATTTTTTATTTTGATTTCCGAAAACCATTTTCTAACTTTTGTATGGAGGGTACCGTTATTTTTAGGTAAAATAATTTTTTTTTCTCATTTCTTGTAGATTATTTTAAGAAATTTTTATTTATCAAGTTTTAAAAAAATTAAGCATGGGGTTTTCGAAATACATATGTATTAAGTTTTCAAAAACAAATTTTGAAATATTTTTTAAAAATCCAAAAAATCATTTTTTTTTAAAGTTGAATTCACACTTAGCAGACAAAAAAAAATGATCAAAATCCGTTGCATCGTTTTTGAGAAAATCAAAAACCAAAAATTTTTTGGAAAATTTTTTTCAACCATTAGCTAGCCTTAACTCAATGAAATTTTTTGATTTTTTTTTAAATCTGTGGGACATTCGGAAAAAAAATATTTATAAGATTTCGAAAAATAATCGTATGGCAGGTACCGTTATTTTTGGTCTTAAAAAAAAACAAATAAAAAAACATCTGGGGGGGGGAATAAAACGCATATCTACCAAGTTTAAAGAAAATCGGCCGAGCCGTTTGACTGTAGTCGAACAGACAGACAGACAGAATTGCGAGACCCACTTTTTTAGTCTTCGCTATCATCGTAATGTCAACTTTGATCCAAATCTCGAGTTCGATTTTTTTTTCCGAATGCATATAGTACCTATAATTCGCAAGTAAAAATATCAAAATCGGTTGTACCGTTTTTGAGAAAATAAAAATCAAAAAATTGTTTTTGTATATGTACATACAAATGTATATTAGGTATCTACTGCGCTTTTTTCCCTAGGTGCTTATATTTTTTCTTTATATAAAAATTCCAAGAATGGAAACACTAAACTTTTATTCAAAACATTAGGTATATGTTTCTATTTTGTATATATAAAGTACTTAAGGTGAAAGGAGTTTCGTCGCCACTCTTACCACAAACGAATCTATGCACCAATTTTAGAAATGTATGAATATTTACATAAAAACTATTTAAAAAGAAAATCTAAAAACTTTTTCGAAAAAAAAAATAATTTTCACGAGTAAAGAAAATTTAAATTAATTAAAATAAAAATAAAATTAGAAAAAATTTGGTATACCAATTTTAGAAATTTATAGATATACACATAACTAATATTTAAAATATAAGATCAGATGACTTCTTTCGCAAAAAATATTTTTCATCCATATAGGGAATTTTGTAAAAAAAAAATATATGGTGTGCCAATATCAAATGACACATATTTAACAAACAAATATTTTTTTTCATGTTTATCTACGAATTTTCAGCAAATTTGTTAATAATTAAATTATTAAAATTAAAAAAAGTTTGAAGTGTTTTCTTTCTTCTTGACCTTTTTAATAAAATTGATGTTTGTCCAAAAATTAGGGCAAACATCAACTTTAAAAACTAATAAGGTTTTTCAACAAATTTTTTTTTAATTCATAAAAACAAAATAAAAATTCTTAAACTATACATTCTATTATTACAAATACATCAAACTTTTGGTAGTATTAAGTTTTCCAAAAAGTATCAATATGTATGATACAAGGTACAACAAAAATTCAAGTTCTAACCTTGAAAAATAATTGATGCACAAAAACAGTTGTAATTTAAAGATTTTACCAACAAACATTTATTTTTGAAAGAAGTTATTTTGAAAAAAATCTATAGTAATTTATTAATATGAGGTAGTTACCTAATAAATAAAGATACATACTATGATTTGAAACATATTTATTTGCGTGAAAATTGATTTCACGATGTAATCCATACGTTGGAGTCAAAATTCTTTTTTTTTTTTCATTTCATTTTTAATTTTTCATTTCTAAATTCTAAATTCTAAATTTTAGTTTTCAAAATTCTGCATTTGAAAATTCCCCTTTTAAAATTCTACTATGAAAAATTTGCTTCTAAAACTCTGGTTTAAGAATTTTACATTTTTATTTTGCACTATTTCACAACTACTATTGTATTGGTTTAATTTGTATTAGTATGTAAATTGGGAAAAAATGTTACTAAATGGTACCTGTCATAGAAGTGCTTTTCTGATTTTCGACTTTCTCATTAACGGCTCTGACGATTTTAAAAAAAAATTTATATAAATTTTATTTTATTTTAAATAAAAATATTCGATATTTTCTTTAAATTATTTTTTAAGATCTATATTACCTTTGTATATAAAACTTATAAAACTTATAGTACTATCAAGAAGACGAAAGATTGTGGCGACATCTAAAGTATAGGGATAGTACTTGCTAGATTTGTCTCTGCTAAATTTAATAATAAAATATTCTTGTTCTTACTACTTGTTTTGTATCTTATCCTACTCTCCAAATAAAATCTAGCGCTAATATCAGCGCCACCAACTAGCTAAAGTTCGCAAAACAAAATCACGCTCCATGATAATACTATAGGTTACATATACAAAGGTATTACTGAGTACTTGAAAATTTTTAAATAAAATATTAATTTATTAAAAAAAAGATTTTTAAGCTTTGTTTGCATAATTTTCTAAAAATCAGACAGCAAGTTTATGTATTTCAAAATTTTTATCTCATTAAATCTATGTTTTATATTTATTTTTAAACATATTTTAAATTCCAAATTACTTTTACATAAGAGTAAATACGAGCGATTCAGTCGTGCATTTTATTTAAATTAGAACTCGTTTGTTTTTTTTTACCTTGTATCTTTTTGATTTTATTTCGAAAACTTAATATTTTGAGAACTTCATGTTTGTTTTTGTTCTTTAAACTTCGTACTTAACAGTTTTTGAACATTATCTGACAGTTCGGGGAGACATTTATTTCTTAATATTCTCTATGTGTATATCAATCAATTTCTACAATTCCTGGTATTCCAAATTATTTCTAATTTTATTTTTATTAATTTAAATTAGTTTTAATGTTCTATACGCGTGAAATTTTTTTTTTCGTTTCCAAAAATAGTTTTTATATGAATATTCATAAATTTCTAAAATTGATGCATACAAACTATTCTAAAATTGTCTATATGCATAAAAACTATTTTTTGTGAGTAAACTTTTTTTAATAGCTTTTTATTCAAAAAGAAAATGATTTTAAACATCTTTCTTGATTTCACAAAATATTCATGGGTTGGGTCAAAATTCTTCTTTTGAAAATTCTATTGAAAATTCTTCTTTCAAAATTCTGAATTTCAAAACCTTTTCAGCTTTTGCTTTTAAAATTTGTAATTTGTAATATGATTCAATATGCCCACCTTTTAACTAAAATAACTACCTTAAATTGCATATATACATACATACATATATTACCTACAAAAATAATTTTCTTCCATTCCCAAAAATACGTTTCCGCCAAAAAAAAATATTGAAACCTTATTTTGAAAATAATTGCCTACAGAAAAATAACAGCCTACAAATCCTACACACCTACATTCTACTTCAGTGTATGCATTTGTGCACTTCTACAGGTTTTGTATACAGCATTCCTATTTTTTTATGTATTAAATGTTTACTTCTCAAAGCTCTACCATACCCCTCCACAAGTCTACAATTTAGTTGTTTTTTTCTGCCGCGTGGTACATCCCATGTCGTTCCTCTTCATAATAGTACTATACAAAATATACATATATACAAAGTTCGGAGATTAAATTTCATCAAAATCGAAATGAAAATCGAATCGGAACAGTATTGAATCATTTGAGTGAAATAAAAATAATCGAATAATTGATTGATCGAATCATTTTGGTAATCGATTGTTGAACGATTTGAAATGAACGATTAGCACAGAATCTTTTGTTTTGCGTTAATGTTTCTCAATTCCACACCACCACCTATCGTAACTTTTATGATACATTATCAAGAAGATTTTAGATTATTTGATAAATTTTCACTCTGTCATAAAGATTAGATGGTTTGAAATTGTGGCTTAGCAATTATGATCATGCATGTTGAGAAGCAAGAAGATTTTAGCATTTTTGTTTACCTTATTGATAAAAACTTGAATTGAATCTTTGTGTTATTTTAATCCTTGCTTGTCTTTCAAGAACCACCCCACCCAATACGAGTATTACGAGTGTAATGTCTACTGTTTTATATTTTAAAAGGGCATTTAACATAAGTTAAATTAAATTTCAATCGCTCCTAATTTTAATCTAAATTTGTTTAAGTTGGATTATATATTTTATTTAAAGAAAAATTCATCTTTAAAGAAATATCTTCAATTAATAAAAAATCGCAAGTAAAAATTATTGATTTTATTACCGAATGGAAAAGGATAATTGACCCTTATTAATTGAATTAATTAATTTCAGATTCCACTAATAAATAGGTATAACTGATTTATTGCTATACAATGTTCCTCAAGTTATACATTAAATATAAGGAACATTTCAACGAATAATTAAAAAATATATATAAATTTCTACCCCATCCAACACGAATTGTTAAACGTCGTTATGACGAAATATATTTCTGCAATCACTTCAATTCTACGAACACAGCCATCGATATACAAAGAACTTTATTTTTTGTCTCACTCAAAAACAATGCTGATGGTTTTCGGACACTTGAACAAACAGGCCCCGCAACGTATAAAATTGACCATTGAGAGAGAAACATGGGTTTTCAAAGTTAATGCCGCAAACATTCAATCAATGAGCCTTGCTAGCCACAAAGGGCAATTGCAGGCGTTTAAAGTCAAATAGCCTGTCGGTCGGAATTATTGGTTTTCATGGAATTAAAACATTTTAAAGGAAAATTTCAACCGAAAACGAACAATTTATTCACTTTATTGTAACGCTACAATTGTTTATCATCTCAAAATTCGCCGTATTTGCTGATTTGTTTCAGCTCAAACGATGATAGTTAATGCATTTCATGAAATTTTAAATTTGTATCCAAAATTCATAAAATTAATTTTAAGTTGTAATATATTAATTTTAGAACTTGGTAAAGTGGAAATTAGAAAAACATGGTTCATTGGTAGTGATTGTCAATAAATAAATAAAATAAATAAAATAAATAAAATAAATAAAATAAATAAAATAAATAAAATAAATAAAATAAATAAAATAAATAAAATAAATAAAATAAATAAAATAAATAAAATAAATAAAATAAATAAAATAAATAAAATAAATAAAATAAATAAAATAAATAAAATAAATAAAATAAATAAAATAAATAAAATAAATAAAATAAATAAAATAAATAAAATAAATAAAATAAATAAAATAAATAAAATAAATAAAATAAATAAAATAAATAAAATAAATAAAATAAATAAAATAAATAAAATAAATAAAATAAATAAAATAAATAAAATAAATAAAATAAATAAAATAAATAAAATAAATAAAATAAATAAAAATAAAATAAATAAAATAAATAAAATAAATAAAATAAATAAAATAAATAAAATAAATAAAATAAATAAAATAAATAAAATAAATAAAATAAATAAAATAAATAAAATAAATAAAATAAATAAAATAAATAAAATAAATAAAATAAATAAAATAAATAAAATAAATAAAATAAATAAAATAAATAAAATAAATAAAATAAATAAAATAAATAAAATAAATAAAATAAATAAAATAAATAAAATAAATAAAATAAATAAAATAAATAAAATAAATAAAATAAATAAAATAAATAAAATAAATAAAATAAATAAAATAAATAAAATAAATAAAATAAATAAAATAAATAAAATAAATAAAATAAATAAAATAAATAGAGTAAATAAAATAAATAAAATAAATAAAATAAATAAAATAAATAAAATAAATAAAATAAATAAAATAAATAAAATAAATAAAATAAATAAAATAAATAAAATAAATAAAATAAATAAAATAAATAAAATAAATAAAATAAATAAAATAAATAAAATAAATAAAATAAATAAAATAAATAAAATAAATAAAATAAATAAAATAAATAAAATAAATAAAATAAATAAAATAAATAAAATAAATAAAATAAATAAAATAAATAAAATAAATAAAATTAATAAAATTAGTTAAATTAATAAAATTAATAAAAGTAATAAAATAAATAAAATAAATAAAATAAATTAATGAAAGGCCTTGTAGACAACCTAGTGACTTAAAACAGCACTGCCATGAAGGAAAAGATATTTAGGGCCTTTTCGAGGGCCATTTTCAAAAGGTTCGGGCCATTTTTGTTTTAGAAAAATGTTTAAAGAAAATATAACCTCAATATAATAATGTGAAATTAAGACACCATATCAACCAACCTATCAATATTTGATATGAAATACTTGTTATATTATAAAGGCTTTATTAAGTAGAAGGTTAATAATAAGTCAAAAGAACTAAAAATTGATTTTTTTGACAAATTTTGAAAAAGAAAAAATAATATTTATTTATTTTAGTTTATTTATTTATTTCATGAAGAACTTACTAACATTAAGACATAAGGTCATATAAACTAGACATAGGCTTCGATTGATATAGTTATATTCATATATTCATATTCATATATATTTATATGATAGCTTGCATAGTAAGATACATAATCATTTAAATTTATGAAGCTTAATTTGTTTAATTAAAAATGTATAAAAGCTAGGATTTGACAATTCTGTGCAAAAAGAAAAAAAAACATTTTAAGACTTTATACATAACCTATAGGGTAAATAATGAAAAGAAATCGAATGAAAGAAAAATCTAAAAAAAGAAGAAGTAAGAATGTGGAAATGTGACAAATTATTGTGAGAAGTGGAATTTCAATCTGGCCTGTAAATTCGATACGTCCTCTATTTCTCTTATATTCCGTGGAAGAAAATTCCATAAGCGGATGGAATATACAAGAAATTGACGCTCGGATGTGAGTGAGGCATAGCGCGGATAAATGAGTATTCGTGTCCTTTGCGAGGATGACAGATCATGTCACTGAGGTATTCAGGATTCTGGTTGAGGAGAATCTTTGAGAGCAAGCTTAGTGCACGGTACCTGAGGAAGCTTTCAAATGTCATGTTTAATAGGAGTTTGGGAAAATTAGATACACTATCTTATCTTCGAGGACCCAAAGTATAACGTATTAAGCTATTAAATGCAACGTTATCTTTCTTTTGCTAACAGAATCGCAGTGTGAACATATTTCACAACAATATATGAGAGTGGGTACTAGCGTTTTTGCTAATAACATCCGCTATCGTATGGGGGTAAAGGATTTTGTTACCCACATGGTTCGAAAGATGCCATATGTATTACCATCACAGTGCCTCTGTGATTGTTCCAGGTTAAAGTTCGATTAAACACCATTACAAGATTTTTAGCCGTTTCAACATCTTTAATCGGAGAATTATGCAGGAGCACAGAAGGAAAGTAGGAAAAATCAAAAATTTTCTTAGAAATCATAAAACAACTTTTTTTTGTGACCAACATGTTTGTACGTCATCAGCATACATGCGGATTGAACTATTTTTTACTATGGACGGCAATTCATTTACATGTAGAGAGAATATTAAAGGACCCAAAATTGAACCTTGTGGAATACCGCGTGAAGTTGTAAGGAAATCTGAGCAATTGTTGTTTAATTAAACTGCCTGCATTCGATCTTTTAAGTAGTATTACAAAAGTTTTACAGCACAAAATGAGAAGTTAAACTGTTGAAAAAGTTTTTCGCATAAATCAGAGTGGTCAACCATATCGGAGGCTTTAGAGAAATCTAGGAGAATAAGACAATTAACAGTACCCTTATCTAAAAACTTGTCGCATATCTTCTGTATCTTTACTCAGGTCGGTGATACAACTGTGACCCTTCCGAAAACCAGACTGTTTAGTTGTCATTAAATTAGTAGAAAATTCTTCCAAAGACTTTGGACAAGAAGGGTAACATTGCGATCGGTCTAAATTTTAGCTTTTTTTTCCACTGCTCCGGATATTTACCTGTTGTTGAAATAGTGTTAAAGATGTATGTTACGAAAGATAAAAATCAAGTGGTCTCTTTTTATGTCATAGTTGATTTTGACACTGAGAGCTGTTTCCCCAAATCTTGACAGAAAGTCAGTATCATCCCACCGCAGAATGACATGAGTCGTTTTACGCTTGAACAATGTTGAGAAATATTGAAAATTTATTTTCAAAATTAGCGCTGTGTAGCCCAAACAGTGCGTTTTTTCAAAAGAAGTTTTGGCAGAAATGAAGCACCTGCTGTAAGCAAGTTTGTGCAAAAAGTTCATGAGACTGGTATGCTAGCTGATAACGCTCATGGTCCCCGTCGTCGTACGCTGCGCACAGACGAGAATGTGGCTACTGTAGCCGAGAGTGTGAGATTCAATTCAGGATGGAAATTCAATCGGAAACCCGAATCAGAGAAGCTTACATTTTCGCTGAGCATCTTGCGAAGCCATTCTCAGAAAATACAACTAGAGATCACTTACAGTTTGTGAACGGAAACGCCGAATTCTGTTTATCAGTCCCAAAGAAGTATGTAAGAGGCATGTGTCAACACAAAATTACCATGGTACAATCTGATAACTGCTAGTGCTTTGAAAGAATTGCCAACATAAAACGTATTACGAGATGTTTCAAGATCAATGAATTTGGACGAAGCTATGTAAGCCAATTAGATAAGTTCAACAGTCAATTCGTCTAAGTGAAGGAAAAAGTTCCTTATGGAAGTCTTTCAATTTATTTTCTTTTGCTAACATTTTTTTGCCAATATAAATAAAAAGCCAATCTTGTTTAATAAAATAACTTGCATACAAAACTAGATTAGGAAACCACAAAATATAATGACATGCAAATTGGAAAAATCAAAAGCAAAAACCGTTCCCACTCACAATATCATTTTGATCAGTTTTCACAATGTGGTAAGAAATTGTCAGTTATTACTCATAATACCAAGTTATCAATGAGCTGATAGAAGCTGTCTGCTATCAAACAATTGACTGATCAATTGGTCCTGATACCGCTGGTTTTCGAAAAAATAAAAGAAACGAAATTCCGGAAACTTTCCGTGCTTTGAGAAGATATTGACTTTTAGACTATTGACTATTAACAATTGACTATTGACTATTGACTATTGACTATTGACTATTGACTATTGACTATTGACTATTGAATATTGACTATTGATTATTGGCTATTGAATATTGACTTTTGAATATTGACTTTTGACTATTGACTATTGGCTATTGGCTATTGACTTTTGACTATTGACTATTGACTATTGACTATTGACTATTGACTATTGACTATTGACTATTGACTATTGACTATTGACTATTGACTATTGACTATTGACTATTTACTATTGACTATTGACTATTGACTATTGACTATTGACTATTGACTATTGACTATTGACTATTGACTATTGACTATTGACTATTGACTATTGACTATTGACTATTGACTATTGACTATTAGCTATTGAATATTGACTATTGACTATTGACTGTTGACTATTGACTATCGAATATTGACAACAGACTATTGTAAATTTAACAATTGACTTGAATTTCATTTCGAACATTAAGCATTAAGAAGTTTTCATTTGCTTATCTACTAAGACATTTTATATTTTTAAAAATTAAATAAGAACAAAAACACTCTTATTCTTATCATCAGTACCGGCAATGTTAAGTTAAAAAAAAACTTTGTTTGAATAAAAAAATATATGTTCAATCTTTTGTATCTCAATTTTTTTTTGTTTCTCTCATGATGGTTAAATGGTTTTGTTTTTGATCACCCTGCACTAAGATGTCTATTTTATTATTTTGTTGCAAATGAATGCTGAAATACTTTGCAAAGCAGTTTCCGTGTGAGAGGAATTTTTTATAACATTTCTTAGACAAACAATATAAATGAATAAAAAAGCAAAACGATAGTCCCTCACACGATGCTGATGTCTAAGTGACAGGGGTATATAAGCTATGTGAAATCCCAAATTGCTGTCAGATGATGTGGGAATGTTTGCTGAAATCTATTGTAATATCTGAAAAAGAAAACTGATACAATCGTGCAGGGGAAAATATTTTTTTAGATAATTTCCTGAATTTTTACGGATGAATGATGGCAAACAATTGAATAAAAAAACAACGTGTAAGGTCTTTTCTTTTAACTTCAAAGTCACCAGCTCTTATTTGTAACAACCTATTGTCGTAGTACAAAAAAAAGTCTCGACTATAATTTAAAGTAGCTAATTTTCACTTAGCAAGCATTTATGATCATTATTGAGAAATTCCTCCTCATTAAATCGTAATATTTGCCTCCATTCATGCATTTTCTCATTAAACCATATGATTAATTTTCAATGCCTCGTTGAATGCAGTTACTACACCAATTTTCTATCGATAAAAAGCAGTTTTTCGTCCGCAAATATTAGACAAAAACAAAATATAACGATTGATACTGTAATATAAAGATAGATAATAAATCAGTGGATAGGTGCCTTGAGGCACTCTTTAAAAATAATTGATTGGCATCAATAATGACTCTTTGAATTCTTTTGATGAGAAAGTTTAACATTATAGAGGGAACAAATAATCGTATTGTTGCTCCCGTTCTGGTCTAGAACAGAATGTAGTCAATGAATTATAGACCTACATCTAAGCTTTCAGTGTTTCCAAAATTGCTCGAAGAGATATTCTATAACAAATTCAGTTCTATTATTAAAAAAATTATTTTCTACCACTACAAAACCTGCAGTTTTATGTGAATCGGTAACTAATAGATTTTTGAAAATAGCTTGCAAACAGATAAAATACTTACGGATTTTGATAATGCTTTTCATAGGGTAAGCCATGAGATTTTGATTTTTAAGGTAACGATAGATTTCATCTTATTTGATATGCCGTTTACAGTATGTTTAAATCGAAACTCATTTATCAAAGCAAAGTTCTTTTACTTCAGGGGTTCTTCAAGGAAACCATATTGGTCCATTGATCTTTATCCTTTTCATTAACGACATTCCAAACTATACCGGTCCATTAAAATCTTCAAATGAGCGTCTTCTTCTTTAGGAAGGAAGAATTGGCTAAATGGTGTGCTGATAACAAGTTGTTCTTTAATGTTGGAAAGTGTCAAACTTTCCTAAGTCACAGGAAATTTTCTCCCATTATTTTCGACTATAACATTACGATTAATAATACAGTCCTTGGAAGGGTAGTTGTTAAAAAAGATTATGGAGTGTTGTTGGCTAAACTTTTTTTATTTTCAAGTCACATTGATTACGAAGAAACTCAAAGGATTTTACTGATCCTTTCACTTTGGAAATATTATATATTTCATTAGTTAGGTCGGTTCTAGATTATTGCTCTATTATTTGGAATCCTTGTAAACCATTTTTTAAGGCTTAAGAATATTCAAGAAGATTTACAAGATTTTTATTTTTCAAATTAATTTGGTTTATTTTAATTACCCTCTAATGCAACCATGTGTCTGCTTTTTAATATTAAAACACTTGATCTGAGATGAAATTATATTTCTGTAGAGATCAATTTGGATACGAACCAGTATCATTGTTCTAATGTCAGAGTCCACAAGACATGAAATCATTTCATTTTTCGCATTACTTTAACGTTATTCCAATATCTTTTTTTACGTGAAAGACCCTGCCTATTACGCTTAGATTGTCCTGTACCGGTAAAAATGGCTAAGGCAATTAGATTAATATCCTTTTCATTTCTGTGGGAAGTTAAAGGGAAGTCTTTTTAATAGAAAAAATGGGACATCAGATACAAAATCTTCAACATTAACTGCATCAACACAATCATTTAAAACATTAGTTTCAGCAGCTCCAATTCATACAAAAATATCTACGCCTTCAGTGTCATCAATACCAGCACTGTGGATAACATATATGTACATCCAGAATAAAACCTCAATAGTATAATTTTCAGTAGCTTCAACATTAGTAGGAAAAAGAACAGACGCAGGATCATCAACATCATCAATACCAACATCGACAGTGACATCAACACCAAACTAGGAGCCGAGAGAGAACAACATCGCCTAAAGTAGCTCTCACACAAGTATAAAATAAACCATGAGTAAACGTCAATATTACATTACATTACATATTACACTACTCCGTAGATAAATCTACGAAGTAGAGACACTTAAAGTACTGGCAACTGAGGCCATCGGCTTAGACAACACAACAGAGAGAGACAGACAACAGAAGAAACACATGTCAACAGCACACGGTTGGTATTTGAACGGTCCCCCATCCAAGTACTAACCATGCGCAATGATGCTTGATTTCGCTGATCGATGGGAAGCGATGCTTTCATCAAAGCCAAGGCCGTAACGTCAATATTACTTTCAACCAATATTATAAAATTTCAAGTTCAAGTAAAAGAATGTTCCCAGTACCAGTAGCAGGACTTCATTTTTTGGATACTGACTGATACTTGAAAAAATCCAAGTATAGCTATTTTTAACGTCATTTGTCGCAAGTGCCAAGAATTACGCATTTAAGTGACAAAGTACTTGAAGAGTAGTTCCAAGTTCTTGACCAATTCTTGTAAGTACTTGACCAGTTTTACTTGACCAGTACTTGCACAGTTACGTGATTCAAGAAGCAAACGTTACTTAAAAGGCTGGAAGATTCTTGAAATAACTGGACAAGCAGCTTGTGTACTTATCAAGTACTAGAAAGTATGTACTTAATTTATTAGAATTCAGTATGTACTCTGGGATATACTTTGAATACAGTTCGAGAGTTAAGCAAATTTGGAGAGGATTTAAGAGAACCTACCGAATGCCTGAATATAGAAGGTAAAACATTTCACATTTGTCACATTCGCGTAGTGCAGCCAATGTAAGAATCTCTGATGAATTTAACAGTGCTTTAGGAGCATTGACAGGAGGAGTCAATACACTATCTGGCAGCGTCGAATTTATGGCAAACTGTGCTGCAAGCAAATTGGTTTTTTCTGTGTCCAGACACAAGGAGTATCATTGAAGGCAAGCGTTGGAACATTTTTATAACCTAGCCGACCCAGCTCTCGAAATTCGAGTGCCAATTTATTTATTTAATTCATTATCATTCAATAAAAGACAGAGAATTCATGATTTTTTTAAATTGTTGAATGCAATGAGAAGTACCTACTAAGCAATCAATCCTGGAGTCCAAAGGAAAACAGTTAATGGTAAACAAACTTTCAAACCTATACACATTTTTGACACACCTGTTGTTATGGCCATAATATTTGTGAATGTTGTGTTACATCTAAAACTTTCACTCATAATTTTTTCATATCACGGCAATAAAAATAAAATGCACGACTGAGTCGCACGAACTTGCTCCTATGTAATAGACTAGGAATTTTAAAAACGAATGTTATTAGAGAAAACTGTTCATAAGGATAAAATTAATTTTTTAAGTTCTTTTAGTAGTAAGAGACAAAAACAAAATGCTATGCAAATATGAATTTATGTAAGAACAAAAATTATAAGTCGTTGTAGTGGTTTATTAAACAAAGCTTTTATGTACAAACTTTCTAAGAGATTTTTAAGAAAAACTTTTTGTACGCCAATTTGAAGTCTTTATTATTGTTCGAATAAAAATTATTTACAAAAAAAATATTGAGCCGTTTCTCAGACATCGAATTTTCAAAAAAAAGAAAAAATATAATATAATAGAAATGCAATGTGCTTAAGACTTTTTAGAAGATTCTCTATAAAAAATTTCAATAAGATCCGTTATGTGGATAATGAGAAATTCAAAATTCGAAAAAATGGTTCTATGGTAGGTACAAGCTGTAATATCCTAATTTCAAATTTTTTTTTATTAAATAAAAGATCGTAAAAATTAATTGAAAGAAAAAAACTTTATCAAAATTCTAGGCGCCGTTTTCGAGAAAAATACGATTTTTGGAAACAAATTTTTTTATTTTTTAGCATTTGTATGGTAGGTAAGGTATATTTGGGTCAAATAAAATTTTGTTTCTCACATCTTGTAGATTATATTGAGAAACTTTTATTTATCAAGTTTAAAAAAAATCTAGCATGGGGTTTTCGAAATATTGAGTTTTGAAAAAAAAATTTTGAGGTTTTTTTAAAAATCCAAAAAATCTTTTTTTGAAAATTTGAGTACACAATTCTATTTGTTTTTGGGGAGCTTTAGCAAAAAAAAATTATCTAAATCGGTTGTACCGTTTTTGAGAAAATCAAAAACAAAAAAAATGGTTCCATGGGGGGTACCGTCAATAACCGTATTTCGGAAATTTTTTTTCAACCATTACCTAGCTTTAACTAAATGAAATTTTCCTGTATTTTTATTTTTAAAATCAATAAGTCCAACAGTTTTTGAGAAAAAAAAAATATTTAAAAAATTTGGAAAAAAAAGTCGTATGGTAGGTACCGTTATTTTTGGTTTAAAAAAAAAATAAAAAAACCTGTGGGGGGGGGGGGGGAAAATTAAAAATGATATCTACCAAGTTTAAAGAAAATCGGCCGAGCCGCTTAGGCTGTAGTCGAACAGACAGACAGACAGAATTGCGAGACCCACATTTTTAGTCTTCGCTATCATCGTAATGTCAACTTTGATCAAAATCTCGAGTTCGATTTTTTTTACGAATGCATAATTTGCCTTATAGTACCTATAAGCCGCAAGTAAAAACAAAATGAATGAAATGAATTGGAATCGAACCCACGTCGCCGGAGTGACGTCAACCTGTGAATTTTGTGTTACATACATGTGATTTTTTTTTTAAATTTCACTCTCATCATTTTTTCATAACGCGCCTAAAGAAATATAGCTTACTTCAAAAACATAGATTCAATTTACTTTTGTAAGACTTTTTTTGTTTGCACATCGATCGGCCAGCTGTTTATTGTCAACAAAAAATGACTTAAATGAAAGTGTTCCGAAAATGAGGTAGGTTTGAGCCAATGGAACGTATTCAACCATAGAGATTTAGATTTGTATTGTAAGTCATGTTCGTCCGCATTTTTGACGACGCGACGACGTCTCACGCCTGCATTTTCTATCTTCTCTCTTTCCCTGACAAATATATTTCGAGTATTTTGAATTCTCTTTTTCGCAAATATTTAAAATTCAAATGCAGACAAATGTAAATAAGTTTTGAAAATAATTGACTTATACAAATACGCAGAGCTTACATTTTTGGCATGGATACCCCTATTATTGTAAAGCCATAACTGCTATGAACTTGAAAAGTGAAAATGTTAAAAAAAAATCTGCTCTCCTTTTCCAACTCAATTTAAAGTTTTATCTCCCATCTCAAAAAACCAAAAAGTAAATGTTTCACTTTTGGAAAACACTAAAAATTGAATAAATTGCTTCAGAAAATGACCGATAGATGTAGCCAAACTGAAAGCAACGGATGTCGCTAGTGTATGTGTGTATTCTTTTTCATTTTTTCACTTATTGCACTTTTTGCTAAAATTGCCAATTGTAGTTAACGCTTGATGGTTTAAATAGTTCTACCTTTTTACTTTTTAAAAACACTACTACATGGAATACATTTTTTCAGAAAATCACCGATAGATGTCTGAACTGAAATTGTATGGTGTAACTTATACGCTCTTTTCAGCAACAGATGTGGCTATGTGTGTATTCTTTTTCACTTTTTGCAAAAAGTGCCGATTGTAGTTAACGCTTAATGTTTCAAAATATTATTGTAAGAGCTCAGCTATTAAAAAAACACATGCCTAATATTTACATATATTGATAATATTTCTTCACTTAGGGGGGTTCACATTCAACAACATGTTCATCAACTTTTATCGTGTTGGCGCAGGGGCCGACGCAGAAAATTATTTCGGAGGGGGTTATAGAAAAAAATATCAAATTTTTGTAAATATATTATTTTATTACTTTATTGTAGGTACCTCCTTATTACAAAATCTTTATTGTTATTAACATAAATATGTTATAACTAAACAATATTGGCTCTTAGGGATAGGGACTTTTGGAACAATTTCATATAGCTAATCGCTAAAAATCATATGGATGTTGCAACGGACACTCATTTGGCAAATTTGAATAATGTCAACAAAAGTTGGAAAATATTCTTTTTTATTAATTTTTAGAAATAGACTTTTACTAGGCCCCGTGATGGAGGCCATTATTTGGTTCATATAATATCATCAAAATTTTTAAAACATTTTTACGAAAAAATTTTGGTACGATATCTTGCAGTATTCATTATTGTACGAATAAAAAATAAATTTCCAAAAAAAATATTGAGCCGTTTTTGAGATAACGAATTTTGAAACGCAATATTTTTTAAACTTTTTAGAAGTTTTTCCCTGAAAAATTTCATTCAAATCCGTTCTGCCTGTAATTAGAAATTCAAAATTCGAAAAAAAACCATTCATTGTAGGTACAGTCCAGTTATATCTTAATTTAAATTTTTTTTTATTAAATTATAGAACGTAAAAATTAATCGAAATAAAAAAAAACTTTATCAAAATTTTCGAAGCTGTTTAAAAAAAAAATACGATTTTCGAAAACAATTTTTTTACGTTTGTATGGTGGGTACCTTTATTTTTAGGTACACACATTTTGGGGCTTCCAAAAAATAACTATTTTTTTAACCACTGCCTAAATTAATGTCAATGAAATTTTAATAATTTTTTTTTAATTTTGAGGGACAGTTTTTGAGAAAAAATAATATTTATAAAATTTCGAAAAAATCGTATGGGTAGGTACCTACCGTTATTTTTGGTCTAAAAAAAAGAAAAAAACCTGTGGGGGGAAAATTCAAAACGATTTCCTTGTGACACGGTTGTATAATGGGGGCAATATTGCTGTTTTTTATTTAATTACTTATTGTATACTTTACTAGACATTTAAAGAAATTGTGGTATGAATATAATATAGATAAAGTTGTTTACTTTTGTTGTAACTTTATAATTGTTAAGTAAGTACAAGTATTGACCAAAACTTTAAATTTTTGCGAATTTCAAAGAAAATTGCCTCAATTTTTATTTCCAGGAACTCCTATTCTTGGGCCGTACATTAATAATATTTGAATTATGGAAATTTTTTATGAAAAGATATAGAAGAATTTATGGCACGAAAATAACACTTTGTTTTTTTTTTTTCTTTAAGAAAATGAATCCTTATTTTTTTATTCCACATGTTTCGGAGGGGGTTTGAACCCCCAAAACCCCTACTTGCGTTCGCCCCTGTGTTGGCGGATTTGTGTAATATGAATTCACCTTAATGTTTCGGGTTCTGGCCTTGGGTTTTCGCTGAATGCTTTCATTTTTCATATTCTGGATTTGAATTTTTATGTGTCAGTCGATTTGACATTTCTAATTGTTTTTGTTTACTATGTAATTTATGCCCCTTCGGTTTTTGTGGGCCGCGAAAAGTGTACCACAAAAAACATGTTCGCCGTTTTATTATACGAGTATGATGACCAAACATTTTTACCACCTTTGGGACATGTAGTTTTTTTTGCCTTACCATCAGGTCTTTCTAG
Source organism: Philhelius festivus (assembly GCA_963931855.1). Lineage (NCBI taxonomy): Eukaryota > Metazoa > Arthropoda > Insecta > Diptera > Syrphidae > Philhelius > Philhelius festivus. The sequence continues at coordinate 189,327,254 of OZ007555.1, forward strand.
CTTGTTAAAACTTATCCCAGTTTTCTTCAGTAGGATTGGCCTTATATGTAACTTCAAAAATTCTCCTCTCTGACCGTAAATACGAGTACCTTTTTATAGCTCGAATGAATGAACCGTGTATTCTCTTTCAGTTTGATAGATTTTTACCTATTTAGAATAACAGTTCTTATTCCGAAAAGAATTAAATTTTTCACGACACTATCGAAGAAGCATAGTGAGCAGTTGAAGTTCCTGAAGAAATCGTTGAGACAGTGCCCGTTGGCTTTTTCGTATTGCCAAACGGTTCTCTCAAGGTCAATGGACTGCTGCTTCTTAAATCTTGAATAGTATAGTGTCTTGAAACCATGTTAACTTGTATGGCCAAATCTACTGTCATTAGAGGAAAGCCCTTTGAACTTAAATAACTAATGATATCTGCGCCCTATTTTGTTTCAACTGTATCCAACAGAATAACTTTGCTGTTCTTTTTTTATTTTTCGTAAAAATACAAATTTTTCCCGAAAATTCAGCTCTCCAATATTTTTTTTTTCTTGGTTTTCCTTTAAACCATAAATCGATACCGAATCACCTTAAAAAATATTTACTTTGTGGCATCCCATATCTACCTACGAGTATCTATATCTACTTTTATGTATTCGTACAAATTTACATGTACATATCTGGATTCGAATGTTCTCACGGAACGATGCAGTGAAAAATTGCGAATGCATGATATTGCATAACAATTTCATGTTTGCATGCCACCACCCACGAGCTACGACCGCACTTTGTTATGTCACATGGAATGAAAGGACTGTAGTTAGATGTTAACTCATCTGAGACCGAAACTTACAAAAAATAGCAAAATGGCATATGCAAACGCTTCCTGTTTGATATGATAAGAGTTTCTAAGCAGCAGTCATATATGAATATTCTCTGAGCAACGAGCTATATACTTACATACGTATGTACATCATCGTTAGGTTAATATATTCAACAAGAAAACATATGTTTTATTGTTCAAGTTTACAGAGCACACACAAGCAAGCTTCATGCTTCTTGAAGAGCTTGTTTATTAGGCTTCCAGTGTTTGTATGCAACCAAGTTGAAAAGAAGGAAGAAATCAAATTCACTTTGTAGTTTGTTCTTCTGTGTCAAAAACTGCACATATTTTCCATTTCCCATTCCCTTTTGCAAAAAAAAAAAAGAAATAAAAAAAAAAATTAACAACCCCTTTGATTGAATAATCGCAATTGCAGCAAATGAGTGTAGACGTTAAGGTTAATAATAAGCTTGATGAATTATAAGTCGGCAGTGAGAGATAATAAGAGCGATAAGTTTCGCTGCATTTGAAGATGAGATAACCGCAATAGAGATGGAAAAATATTTAAGCACGAATTGTAGTAAATTAATTTCAATTTAGATTGAAATGGGAATTTCGCATGACCATCCAAGATAATTTTGTTGATTTTTTTTCTGATAAGAACAATTTAAATCAATCACACAATAAACCAAGTAAAGGGTGGGCCAAATACAATTTTTTTATTTTTTAAGGCAATAAAATGAACAAAATTAAATTTTGTGTACGTATTATGGCTTTATTAGTAAGAGCAAACACTCCCAATAATTTTGAAACACAACACGGCAGATAACGCTACGATTGACATTCTGCGTGAACGATTTGAGAGTAAGGTTGTCTCTCGCAGAGTTGACGCGAATTGGCCCCAAAGGTTATGCAATTTGAACTTGGTAGACTTTTTCTCGTTAGGTTTTTCCTGAAGTCGCAGGTCTATGCGAAGAAAAAACTGTTGAGCGGTGCCCTCAAGGTGAACATAATACAGGCCATCGCTCAAATTCAGCCGGATATATGCGGAAGATTAATTGAAAATTTGACCATTCGGATCCGTAGCACTGTAATAAGCCGCTGCCGTCATTTAAACTATGTCATATTCCATACATAATGGCATACTCGTACATCGGTCTTTGAAATAAAAAATAATTTTGTTCATACTTCACACACAGCTTGTTTTTTTCATTTCAACATCTAACTGGTCTTAATTGAAAAACACTTTATATATAGTACGTCGCAATACTTGCTTTCAAAGGTAGTGGGTGTCAATTTGATGTTCTTGAGTTTTTTCGATATATGCCGAAATGTGAATATATGATGGTCGATAATGGACTCTTCTGGGCTTCTGGCGTAAGGTCAGACTTACATATATGGACCCTTCAGATCGTTGAGGTACGGCGTCATGCCATTTGTTAAAGTGGCATTACTAGGTGTAACTTGTGCTTTATTGAAGATCGGGCAACAATGTTTCGGTTCCATTCATCGGGTTGGTAGACGAACTGAAGTCCAATCCAAATCATTGGCAGCAAATTTTCAGCTCCATTAGCTTTATTTGAATTAAAATTCATATTTAGCTATCTTCAATTGATCGAGATCTCGTGAACAAAATTGTTGGTCTACTTTGTCTAGGTTTAATTTAAAGTCATACAGTTTGTAACATAGATTTTTCCATATATTCTCAGCACCATCCCCGATTCTACTAAGATGTTCCCATTGTACCTTTGTATAAAACTTTCAAACTACATTTAATATGACAGTATAATTCTTCCTACTGAAAATTAAGTATCTATCTCTCTTCTTTAGCACTAGTTTGTTGGTCAGAAAAAAGAACCCAGCGATTGGAACCATCTGTCATCAAACATCTTTACAGTGTTTCATTGTTTTGGCTTTGAACTGGCAGTTACTCGGAATTTTCGAGGTTAGTGGTTAATGTTGGTCTATTTGGGTTTCATTGATACCGATGATACCGAAGATCTTCAGTTTCATGTTCTCTTTTGTTGAAATGTTTCGCCCCGCAGCAAACTCGATCAACTTGAATTCGATACCCGAGTGACATACTGTTTTCCATTATCGATAATGATTTTTATAAATAAATAAATAAATAAATAAATAAGAGACCTCGTAGAGAGCCCACGCCTAGTGACTTACAACTCTCAACCAGAATATATCACTTCTTCGCAAGAGGCACTAGACCTCTGAAAAACATTTGTTTTGCAACGGCTAAGAATCGAACCCAAGAACCTCCGCATGGCAGTCCAACGCACTAACCATTATGTAAAGGAATACTACAATGATGATTTTTATACTATATTAACTAGTTGACTCGGCGAACTTCGTACCGCCTCCTTACAGTCAATGAATGTCGTGTTACAGATTACCTGAACTTAATTTATGATTTTATGAAAGTAATACAATGAATACAAAAGTAATATTAAGATCACTACTTTATTAAGATAATAACACAAAAATAAATAAAAAAGAACAAAAATTAAGTATATCCATCGCGTGTCAGCAAGACATGATTGAATTAAATTATGAACATATTGTGGAGCATGGGATGCAATCGATTTAATTCTTTTCATTGAAACACCTTGTGATATACGATTTTTTTTTTTTATCAGACGCAAAACCAAAAAAAGCGGATGATTTATCGCCACGTGAATGTGCCACGTACAACTGACCATGAGAAAAACATGGATTTTCTAGGTTGAGACCACAAACAGTCAAGGATTGGCCTTGTGATTTGTAAATCGTCATTCAGGAGGCCAGACAAATAGGGAACTGAATTCGTTTAAACTTAAAGGGCATAATCCGTTGTGATCATTGGAATCGTCGAAATGAGAACTAACTCGTCGCGGAATCATATTACTCATCACTTTTCTTATGGACAAGTGCGTTCCACTGCATAGTTTTGGTAGGTTTAGATTTCGAAGCATGGTGACTACCGAGCCCGCCTTGCTAATGAGCTCGTCTTTCGACGAGACAAAATTGCAAAAATTCGGAGGAAATGAAATCAATCCGTTCGATTCATCGACAGGGACACGGCCATTACTGATAGTCAGCAATTGATCTGAGAAATATTCAGCAGATGGGTGGTTCAACAATGCAACTCTCATATTTGCTGCCAGTTGTAGTTTTTTTCACATAGCACCACAGATTTGATGATTTAAAGCAAACGTTTATTTCATCGGCAGCGGTCGATCTTGGAATAACTGGCAGAGTTTGGCGGAAAACGGCAGATAGTAAGATCATTGCGACACCAAAAATTCTCGAGTCATTGCACAGAACTTTTACTCGTAAGGTTCGATCAAGAGCTTTCAATGCAAGCTTGTGTGCCATTGTGCATTCGTTCCAAATGATGATTTTTGAAGCTACTAAAATGTTTGACATTGCAGAGTGTTTTGCAATGTTACATGTCGGTTGTTCAGTAGTTTGAAGATTTAATAGCAATTTCAACGCTGAATGAGCCGTACGGCATCCTTATAATAACGTGGCCGCTATTCCAGAAGAAGCAACTGCTATCGCAGGCAACTTCAGATCTCGCACTAATAGTGGTCAAAAACAAGACATGAGGAATGTCTTTCGTATTCCATCAGAGGATCCAGGAAACATAATCCACCATTTCCATTATCAATTGCATTAATTAATGTATCATAGACTTCCTTCTGTTTTGGGTTCAATAGAGGTACATTCGTTTGAACTGATTGGTCTAATTCATATCGATCATATTCACGTTCACGTTCCAATTTTCTATTAAATGCGTCATTCCTGACTAACAAACCACCACCGCGGCAATTTCTGAACGCACGCATAAATAGGTTACTTAACTTTAAAAAACCTCTAAACAGCTCTTAAGTATGAAATCGGTATCTACATATAATCAATTTTCACATTCAAGTAACGTTACTTAAAGGCCTCTTAACTTAAACGCCATCAACCGCGTTTAAGGGTCACTTAAAGGCATTTTAAAATGTATTTTGACATATCGATTGTCATCTTTGAAATTTTGAAGTTTCAAATTGTGAGTTTGTAGGTATTGTTTGTTGTGATATTATATTAGATTTATGAAGTGCAACGATTTAAGAAACATAAAATTTGTATTGATTAAAGTATGTGTTTGTGTACGCGCAAAGAAATTTCGTCCACGCTTCCCGCTTAGCCTTTGAAGTGTTTGTATCGACACTTTCTTCCTCGTTGTTGGAAGAGAATCTGTGCATAAAATACTTCTGTTTTGTAGTGTATTATTGCAAATTCTAAAATAAAAAAGTTTCCTTGTAGGAGGCATCCCAATTTTCAGATCTTTTTCTTTTATTTGTGGCGGCGGGTGTGGGTGTGTGTTCGATAGCCATTTTTTTTTTGATTTCACAAATAAAAAAATATGTCTTCCAATTATTTACTGAAAGAAGGTGTCACAAAACAGCTGTGTTGTATAAAATGAAGCAGCATTTGTTTTTTTTTTCTGTACTAGATTTTCACATTCTTTTACGTTACGTGACACAACCATTGCTTAGTTAAGTACCAATGAAAAATCGATTATAGATACGAATTGAAAATTCGTCATTAAAAGCCAAATTAAATATTTAAGTATGCTTAACTAAATAACCTCTAAGATGCAGTTTAAGAAAATCTTATAGATACGGCTGTAAATGTTTGACAGTTACGAAACCCATGAACATTTTGTATTTTTTCGTCAATTTTCCAATGTTTTTAATAGTTATTCTGTTATTCGGGACAGAGGCAAATACAGCAATTCAAAAACCATGAAAATCGGTCCAGCTGTTTTCGAACATACCCGACTTTGTTTTATAACGAGTGATTTTTTGAAGATCTATCGGAAATTAAAAAAAAACACATAAAATTCAGAAAAATGCATGAAATTTTTATTTGTCGATATAATTTAATGTTTGAAGATTATTTCATGCAAATGTTGCACCTTAAATGGTCCATCCGCGTAGTCCAATTTTGGCATCCTCTTTCTAACATTTTGGTCAGTATCTCACAAATAACTGCTTCAATGTTGGCTTTTAGTGCGTCAATCGAAGCGGGCTTGTCGCTATAGACACGAGCCTTAACATAGCCCCACAAAACATAGTCTAGAGGCGTTAAATCGCACGATATAGGCGGCCAATTGACCGGCCCCAAACGTGAAACAAACTGTTCACCGAACACGCCTCTCAATTGGTCCATTGTTACGCGTGCTGTGTGGCATGTGGCACCGTCGTGTTGAAACCACATGTCATGCAAGTCAAGCTCTTCCATTATCATCGCACGGTAGTGCTCACCATTCACAGTAACGTTGCGATTCGCATCATCTTTGAAGAAATACGGCCCAATGATTCCGCCAGCCATTAATCCGCACCAAACAGTTACTTTTTCTGGATGCATTGGTAGCCTGTGGCCGCTCTTTACTCCAAATACGGTTTTGCTTGTCCACGTATCCATTCAACCAGAAATGAGCTTCGTCGCTGAACAAATTTTTCGATTAAAAAGTGGATCTTCGGCCAACTTTTCAAGAGCCTATTCACCAAAAATTCGGCATTGTGGTAGGTCGTTTGGCTTCAATTCTCTCACCAGCTGTATTCTGAAAGGCTTCACACCTAAATCCTTCCGCAAAATTTTCCACGTAGTGGAGTAACAGAGGCCCAATTGCTGCGAACTACGCCGAATCGATAAAATTCACGGTCATCACTAACACTGGCCGATACAGCTGCGATATTTTCCTCAGTTCGCACTCTACGTAAGGGTGTTGGTGGTTTAACGTAAATTTTGTGCGAAATTTAGTCACAATAGCCCTAATAGCCACCTCAGTAGGCCGATTAAGCTGACCATAAAATGGAAGAAGCCCGCGATGAACTTTCTTAAAAGAGCACGCATTTTGATAATAAAATTAAATAATTTGCAAGCGTTGTTCGTTTGTAAGACGATTCGTGGTTAAATTATAGACCAAACTGAAGATGTTTGACAGTGACAGAAAACACGAAACGTGCTGCGTGAGCTGTCAAAACCAGAGTTGCCAAAAAAAAAAAAAAAATAGGAAACAAATCACTCATTATATTAAGAGTTAAATTTAAATTTATTTGTACAAAATTCTATGTGAGTTCTATATTAGGGTGATCATCTTATGATTTCTTATACATATGAATGTGTATGTATCTACATATGTACATAATATACATAATGTAGGAATACTTTCATTTCAAAGATAGCCCTTGAAACAACAAACAGAAACGGTATTCATCAAAAGTTAATTATCAATCCATTAAGCACGAAGATTCGCCATAGATTATGTATTTCCGACTTCCTCTCTTTCATCTCTATCAAAGAAAGATGTCTGACGATAAACACTGCACTTTAATCATGTTGTTGTAGCATTTCGCCACCCAACTGTATATTTTTATTCTGCTCCAACACAAGTACCAATAATACCATCAATCAGACACATTTTCAACTCCTCCACGTCCACTCTTGCGCCTGTCGAAAAATTCTCAAAACAACAAACACACACGTGCTCCACGTGACCTAAAAATATAAACATTCTACAATGCGACGAGTTCAAGTGTTCGTCGAGATTCTCCATGTTGTGTTCATGCATAATCTGGTCAGTGGCTTCAATTTGCCGGACCGCGTACCGGCTGGGGCTTCGATTTGCCTTTCATCGGGAGTTTCCTCTTGTTGTTGTTGTTGTTTCTTCTTTTTTTTTGTATCAAAAACTGGTTCTTTAGTTTTGTAGGTTATTATTGCGGTACATCTAAACTTATCGTCAAACCTCAAAAGAAAAACTGCATCCCCGCCGATAGAATTCCCACAAACACAAATAAACAAAAACATGGCAGCAGCGAAATGTCATAAGTACAAGCAAATTCGAATGGAAACGTCATTGATGTTGTGTATTGTGTTTTTGTTATTGTTTGCCTAGTTTTTCTTCTACGCCAAACCAGTGCCAGTGGTGGTTTGTTATTATAAACCGTGCGCGGGCCTTTCAACAGCCGAAGGAGGGGGATAATGTTTTCTCTTTTTTTGGGGTTTGAAGCTATACACAGATCCTCAGTTATAAACAACCACCATCAGCTGTTCGATAAGAAGTGTCATTTGACGCAATAGATCGAAGAAGTATCTTGTAGGTAGAGACTTTCTTCGAGAGAAATTATGGTTTACAATTTTTCTTTTCATCACATTAATCTTCTTAATGAGGTACATTCTCAGAATGGTTGCCACTTTTATGTTTTAATTTGCGACGTTTGGACATAGAGGGTGCTATTTATTGCATAGGACAAGTTCTGATATGATAAAAAATTGAGAGAACGTGCAAATCGAGTCCTGACGTATTTTGTCTATCTCTATCAGCGTAAGTCTCTTAAGGTGTGTCCACACCAAAGAAACTTTTCAGGAAACATTGTTTAAAAAACGTTTCTGAAATATTTCCCATTTGTTTAAAAAACATTTCAGAGACATTACAGAAACATTTCAGAAATGTTTCTAATTTGTTTTTTTGGTGTGGACGCTTTGAGAAACATTTCTGAAATGTTTCTTTGTTTCCCATTGTTTCCAGATTGAGTTATCTGTAAATTTTTTTTCTCGCCTGTGTTGCACTTTAAGCGCATGAATTTTTTTTTCTACTTCATCTTTACGAGTATCACAATTTATACGGCCCTAGCGAGCAGGGTTCGGACTTTACTTCGATCGAAGTAGATCTACTTCGATTTTGAGAAAAAAATTGAATCTACTTCCCTACTTCTCTTTTTTATGATCTACTTCTCTTTGAAATTCTAAACCAACATATTTAAAGACAGCGCTGATCACTCTGCATTACATAAAAAACAAGTTTAGGAATCATTTAAACGTAAGTACTGTGGAAAATTTAATGTTTTTGAGATCACTTTCAGGAAAACGTAAAGATATTTATGAGCCACCTATTGAATTGATAAAATTCGTACAAGTTCGTTGATGGAAAATTTACTTTAAAATAGTTATGTTTAATTAAAATTTGTTTAAAAGTCTGAAATCAGAATTTACTTATCTATGTTATGTTTATATAATTTAATTTCCTAAAACTACTTCGAAAATTTTAGATCTACTTCAGTTTTTTTCCGTATCTACTTCAAAAATTTAAAACCTAAGTCCGAACCCTGCTAGCGAGGTATCCGTTCGGAGCGGAAAATTGTCCGCAACGCATACTTTGTCTGAGCTTCAAATTGCTTTCGAGGTATCCTATCGGAAAGAATAATAATAGGTACACAAATGCGTTGGCGTAATTTGTTCCGTGAAGAATTTGTGTCGGACGAAATCGGAAAAACAATTGCATTAAGCTGTCAGAAATTTCAAAAATAAAGCAATTGATCGCACCTCAACGCAGTTTGCCGGGTGCGTTAAAAAAATGTCGGAGAAAAATTCCGAACAGCTGTACGGAAGAATACCTCGAAGCAAAAATTCTCCGAATTGTACGAAATCGGAAAATGTTCCGCTCCGAACGGATACCTCGCTAGGTCCGATATTTTCGCAAATTTCATATATTTCATCGGCTTTTTTTGATTTTATTTTTAAAAATGTTCGACAAGTTGATCCCACAAAACTTTTTTTATTTCATAAATTTTTATGAATTGAATAACATTCTCGTTGCCCAACATTTTTCGCGACATTTTATTTTTATATTATTAATTACTTACGCACTTTTTTACTTATGTAAATGCTTGGGAAACAAATAAAGTTTCCCATTTGGAATGGGAAACAGAAAAACATTTCATAAACATTTCAGAAATGTTTCGCAAGCGTCCAGACCAAAGAAACATTTTTGAAACATTTCAGAAACATTTCAGAAATGTTTCTATGTTTCTGAAATGTTTTTTAAATGTTTCTGAAATATTTCTTAAATGTTTCTGAAATGTTTCAAAAATGCTTCTTTGGTCTGGACACACCTTTATATGGTCTATGGTCTAATTGTCGGTGATCCGCAATCGCTAACATCTAAAAATAATTTTAAAAATTGTTTTTTTTTTTTTAGGGGAACTGCCTTTTGCAAGGAAGTGATAACGCCTCATGAAAAGTGCTTCCCATCTAAGTCGTTCAAACTCGACATAAAAGAAAATTGTTGGACCAATTTATTCCTGCAGAAAACACGCACTCTGCGATAAAATAATTTTTTTTACTTGTGACATAGGTACCATTTATGGCAAGTTATAATAACAAACTGGATAGATAAAATGGGCCACAAAAAAAAAAAAAAACATTTCAAAAATATGTTCCTTGAAATGTCGACCCCAAAAAATTATAAATGAATTGTTTATCAAACAAATAGAAAACGTTTCAGAAAAGTTTCTCAACAATATATTCTGAAAATACGAAAAGCGAATACGAAAAAAAATGTGGTATGGTCAAGAAAGATAGTGTACTAAATTTTATGAAACTCATAATACGACCTTCCGAAGGAATTTGCCTCCACAAACATGTTCTACTGAAGATCGTTTAATGGTCGCTTATTTTGAGATCAGAAAACCCTTGGTTTAACAGTAACAAGGAGCAGAAGATTGAACCATAAAGATTTTATTGATTATGAAACCCATTAAAAACCCACTAGTGTTTTAGTTTACTAAATTGTACGGATCAAAGTTGGAACTTAACCCACGTTACACGGTAAAAACTGTGAAGCATTCACACCTGATTATTATCAAAAGCATACTTTCCGGATGAAGATAAGTGAACGCAAAATCAAAATTGTGTCTTCGATTGCTCTGAGTCTTGACCTGATGTCAATAAAAGATCGGTGGAACGATTTTGTAGAGTTGATGTGTGATTAAGAAAACCAAGGTATCACTTGAATTCTTTTTTATTTAATATTAAAGCTTTTTATAGATGAATTTCGAAATAAAAAAAAATATTGATTCAAAGATAAAGCAAAACTGATAACATACATAATATGTAGCTTAATTGAATTAATAATTGAAGTGTGTGATAATTTTCTGTCTCCAGGAACGGAGGAGACCTACAATTTTCTGCCGATTCCGAACGGCTTATGAGCAGCACTTTCCATGACAAGAGATACTTTTGGAGAATTTGTCAATTCCTCGCCAAAGGCAGTACACCCCTGAAAAAAACTTTCACTTTCTTGCAGTGGCTGAGAATCGAACTCGAGACCTTCCGCATGACAGTCCAACGCACTAACCACTATGCCAAGGGGTACTATCGTTCCAGGTAACACGCACACAGGAATGGTCGAGAGTTGTAAGTCACTAGATCCTGGCTAGGCTAGGGCATTCACCCTCGAGCCTAATTTTGGTTGTATCGTCTTATATAGAGATTCGTTTTTTAGTCGCACAACACGATTATGGGATAACTTACTCGGCACGGTTTTCCCTTGGCATTTCAATTTGCAAGCATTCAAAACCTAAGTTCAACGACAACTCCTTTCTCTCCCCCCCCCCCCCCCTAATTTCCCTATAGCCCGTGCTGTGTTATACATTATAAGGGTCTCTTAACATACCCTTGAGTAAGAGTGAATTATGAAAAAAAAGTGAGATGAGACCTCATTCACTTCGTCCTGACACCCTCTGCATAAGCCAGGTGTGCTGATGCCCTTTCATTGTGGGTGCCTATTGAGTTGTTACCCGTAAGGATTCCAACCAAGAGAGGCAATTCAGGTCTGCTAAGCTTCAGTATAGATACTCCGTTTTTTCCTTGTTATATCTGGCCAAAAATTCCTTGAAACCCGACAATTGTCAATTGTTGACCATCTGTCATTTGCGGCCTGGAGGCAACTTTGAGGAATTCTATACTTTTCCTGCTCCAGTGGTATAAGTAAACATGGTACAATTTGGCTCGGTCCAAGTGAAGAACCGTTTTTGGCCAGTTCAACAGCCATTTTATATCCATAAATGTAAAGGGTGAATGAATTTGTTTCGCTGAGCAATCTTAATTCACTACGGCAACGACGAACGAGCAACCAGTTTTGACTTCGTGACAATTGACAAAATGGCTCTGATTGTCGCCTGGCTATCTAACTACAAAGATATCAATGTTCTTGTTGGACAATTTAGATATTTTGCGGCCTCTGAAACTGCAAGTACTTGCGCTAGGAAGAACTGCAAAAGTTTAGGAACTTTAATGATCTATGGCTGGGTTGTCTGAAAAGATACTTGACCATACTCTAGCTTCCCTTTTGGAACCGCCAGTATAAAGACTGAAAAATGAGTTGCGCTTAGGACCCGATTTTACATCTATATTTTCCTTGTTGGAATATTTGTTAGTGCGACTGGGTTAAAATCTATGTACCGTGAATTATAGTCTGTTTGATATCTTTCTATGTCAGTGAAATTTACGAAGGTTCTGTGACCACAGTGGCGCCTTTCCAATGCCTACACTCTTTAAATCGTAGAGCACTTTTAGCCGCCAACTCCCTCGTGAATAAACGAGTGGGACAAGTGAAAGGAAAGTGTCTAGTATTTCGGTTGGCGTGATTCTCATGACACTTGTTGTAACGATACATGCCAGTCTCTGAATTTTTTTCATGGTCTTAATATTGGTTCCCTTATGCAAGGCTGGTCATCAAACCAAACATGCGTACGTCAGGATAGGCCTTATAATGTCTGTGTACATCCAATGATCTCTTGCCAAAGCCTCTACTACATGTGTAGAAGGCTTTTGTCTAACAGACAGTGTTATTATGTAACAGAATTTTTTATTTAAAATGAAAGAGAGTACGTTATGGACAAGGAATTAAAGTAGTCAACTGACAATTTTAATTGTTGCGATGGAATGCTATTTTTTGTCGATAGGATTTTGAATCAATAATTTGACATGTCCATTATCAATTAAAGTTTCAGGTTCTTTTTTTTTTTTGAAATTGTAGGCCAATCATAACAACTCACACAGGAATGGTTAAGAGTTGAAAGTCACTATAGACCTTGATTATTCACCAGACCTTGCATACATTTTTATCGGAATCCAATTAGCCGTTAATGATAAAACTAAACAAAAACTATATGAAAATTGAACGATAAAATAAAAAAAAATGTAAAAAATATACACTAATTATTTCACTTAATTGTGTGAGCCGTTTTCTTGAACAATAGTTTTCCTCCCAACATTGTTGTATGTAATTTTGTTTCAGAATCAAAATTCCAATTTCAAATAGACATCTGTGGCCTCATTAGGGGAATACGAAGCGATTTGCTTAAGCTATCGAAATTTAGCTTTTTTTTACTGTTTTCATTTGCGCTCTTTCGTTTTTATTTACCCCTTGAATTTTCCTTAGTTTTTTTTTTAGACGATTGGTGTATCGATATGGGAGAGTAGTACATTTGTTTTGGGAGCCGAAATAATCAATTTTTTTATTTATTTAGGCAAATTTAACAAATAAAAATCAACACCATACGCACTGAAGTCTTGAGGAATTGCAATCCGCTTCTCTTCAACTGCGATTCGCAGCTCTGGAAGCCTTGTTGGAGCAGGTACCTGGGCTCGATACCGACCGACGTTTCAGTTCATCCCATAAGTCTTCTATCTGATTCAAGTCCGGGTTTCCAACTGGATCACCACAGCAGCAACATGAGGCCATGCATTATTATGCGTTAACTGCATATCTTGCCTGATATATCCTATCCCTATGTAATGTACCGCATGGTCTGCGAGGATTTCAGTAATTTAGTAATCCAAATGTACAGCCCGTCGTCGTCGATTCGATGAAAACTAAAGCTGTATGTGCATTAAAGGAGATGCGCCGCCCCACAACATTAAAGATCCTCCTTCACCCTGGTCTCATCAGTAAATAGTAAGGGGTGGGCCAAAAACAACTTTCTTTTTAAAAATGCAATAAAATGAACAAAAATTAACTTTTTCCATTAATTATGGAACGCAACGTCGTTCAAGCGGATGGTCGTGCGCCTTCAATTGCTGAGTCAATTGGCCCTTCTAAATGAGATCTTTGTGCAGAATTCTCCTCAGGCTAGTGCGTAAGATGTTGAGATGGCCCACCTTTTACATTACCCCACTACTCTAATTCCTATGATCTGGAGCATATTCAAGCCGTGCTCGACGGGGTGAGCTATCGTCAATTCTGGGCCTCACAGTGGTTCCGTTTGTATGGGAGAGGTGGTCAAAACCCTATAAAATCTGAACTACTAAACGGATTTGAATGAAATTTGGTACACATGTTAAAATTGGCTTTTTCATATTTGGTGAAAATTTAGTTAAGAAAACATGATAAAAAAAAGTTGTTGACATTTTTTTTAAATTTTCTGGATTTTAATATTTGAAGTTTTTTAATGAAATCTGAATTATTGAACGGATTTTGATAAAATTTGGCACACAGATTGAGATTGGTTTTATACATATTAATTGAGGATAAGGTTTAGAAAAAATTATTAGAAAAATAGTTATTGACATTCTTTCATAGTTTTTAAGGAAAATGGACAACAAAACCCAAATTTTAATTTAGAATGATTGAAAATAAAAAAAAAAACACTATAAAAAGTCTTTATTCTTTTATTTTTATTAAATTTTTTTGCAATAAATTAAGATCATCTTCTGATAGTTTTGATTTTTTAGTTTCTTTTTTTTTCGTTAGAAAACAACGGATCTGTTTTTAAAAGCAATCTGTTACTAAAATCTGTATTTGTTAAGACTCTAGATGTTTTTGGTGTATTGTGAGATCTCAAGGATAAGTTTTACAATGAAACAGGCTCCAAGTAACAATCAATCTTTTTTCGCTTTAATAACCTTTCATTTACCAAATTCCTGATGACTTGGTACTGGTGTTTTGTTAACTTTGCCTCATTTGAATTCAATTGCTTGGCTTTAAGATTGTCTGCTGACAGGCTATATTTCAAAGCACAAGCAATGTCTATCATATTAACCACTTTTTTCCAGAAAAAAACCTTAAGAAAACACGAAAAATGGCTAAACTGCAATTTTCGATTTTCAAATTAACGTTTTTTTTTTTTAATTGTGAAAAGTACTCATCTTTGCGACGTGCCTTACTGTCAACGACTTATTTTCGAAAAAAAAAAAAAAAATGATTGCCACTGATTTGCCCCATTACTATAGATAATAACTGCATTAAAAAAAATTATTTCCTCACTTGAGGTTTTGGCCTAAGGGCGGAACCACTGTGGGCCTGTTGCAGCTCTCTTTAGAGTCAGGTTCTGTTCCGAAAGTATCCTTTTGACGGTATCCGAATCTATGAATACTTGTTGTTTATCACGCAGATTTTGTTGGACTTGAAATGCATTGAGGCTGTACAGTACAGTAAGTTTAATATAACGATCATCTGCTGCTAACGTAGCCCTAGGTCTGTCCCTACCTGGACGTCGATGAAATGCTCCAATCACTAGATTATCATCTGTAAACTCGTTGCAACCAAGATTTGCTGATTTGAAGTCTTCGAGCGATCTAGAGTTGCCCGACGCCTGCTTGTATTTTATTCTTTTCCGTTTTTAAAATATTGATGTTTTTAATTAGAAAATTTGAAGTAATTTTTCAAATCCAAAGTTTAATTTTATTTAATTAAGTATAGGGTGATGGCACCTAAGGTTGGCCATCTCCAGTAGTCGGCCACTTCGTCGTAAAGTACAATAATAGTAAAGGCCTTCGTTCAACTTCCAGGCAAAAACATATTTTCTAATAGGCTAACGGTGCAAAATGTCATTCAATTGCAGCTGTGGTTTTTTTTTTTTTTGTAGAAAATAACAGTTTGCGTCAAGATTTCGGTTGTTGTTTTTAAGGCTTTTTCGAACAAAAAAAAAAATACTAGAAGTAGTTTCTTAAAAAAGGTTTGATTGGGAAGATATTGGCGGTTAGTGCACTATGTGTTCATTTTTTATTTGTTTATAGTTTATATTTGAGTATTTTCGCTAAAAAACTTAAAAAATATTTTCTTGTAATTAACTACAAAGGGACATTTTTTTCGATTCTTCCTAGCTCGGCTGAGTATGCAAAGGTAAAGGAAATTTTATTCTCTCTTAATTCCCACAAACACTATGAAAAAATATTTCCTGGTTTCATTAGTCGGCCGCCTTTTAAAGTCAAGGGAGAATGGTTGGTCGACTATAGACAACCAGTATTCTTATGTCGGCCTGTTATGTTTTGTATGTAAGGCTAGGATTACACATGTAAGATTTGCTTCAATAACTTACTAGTGGTATGAAATTCTGAAAAAAAAAACTTGAATAAATAAATAATTTTTAAGTTATTAAAAGTATACATATTTGTTGTAGATTAATATCTTTGTCGGTTGGCTAAGACCTGATCTTCTTCTAAGCAATGGGTGCCGAGCTGGCCTTTTCCAGAACAATTCTTGAGTGCAGGTTAAACTCTAGCAACTCGTTGAAGTGCAAGTTACTTGATGTTTGGCCTTGCCGCTATGGTGGATCGGAAAGGGAGTCTCAGGACTAGATTTCTGCAAATTGTTGCGGTGCAAGGTTGAGTGTTTTTCTCGAAAGCGGAATTGCATGACAGAGATGATGGAATTTTCACAGCAGAATTTCTTCAGTGTTCGAAGAATTACTTCTTCCAGTAATTTGCTAATGTTGTTGAGAAGAGATATCGGCCTGTACTTGGAAAATAGGTTGGAAGCACCTTCCTTCGGAATTTGCACAATCTTCGCTGTTTTCCTCTTTTCGGGGAAGTAAAAGTTGCTGATGCAGTTCTTTAAAATGATTGTGAGGAAAATCATTACTGCATGAGCAGCCTTTTCAGGATGTAGTAGGAGACACCATCTTTTCCAGAAAACTTTTTTGGCTTAGAATTGCTGATGAATTCTACAACCTCCTGTAGATTACATAAATGTGGAACATCGGTTCGATCATTTGCTGGATTGATGATTTATCCGGATTTGGGTGCAGTCTTAGTTGAACTGTTGCCTCAACTTCTTGTAAGAAAGTTAGGTCAGTAGGTGGGTTCAGTGTGAACTTTCCTTGGAAGTATCATCAGAAGGGCATCAGATACGGCAAGTTCAAAGTTAACAATTGCTGCATCGATTTCGGTACCCGGAAGATTTCTGCCTGAAGGTGTAAGAGTTATGCTGTCTTCGATATTCCTGTGAAGACTATCATTATCCAGCCGTCTGAAATTAATGACATTCTCAGGAGTTTCTGTTGTAAAGAATATTGGTTGGTTGAGGTTGATCGATAATTGAATAGCTTCATGGTCCGTGTCAGTGTTCAATAATGTTCAGAAATAATTCCGGATATCCAGAAGAGTGTGCAATAGGTTCGAGGAAGCCAGGAAGAAGTCCAGTGTTGAGGGCGTTCTGGGAAAGGTGGGTTTGTGTTGTGAAACAATCACTAGGGAGTGCTGGTCGTTGTTGACAAACATCTTCCTGTTCTATTAAAATTGTGTTTTTATAGTTATTAAATGCTATTTTAGCTTCTAAGATATTTTCTACTATTGCAAATAGTATGAAAATATGAATTGTCGAATTGAGACCGACTATTAGATACCTATCCAATCTGGTTTTCGAAGAGGATATTCAACGGCAGACAATTTGTACGTCTGTAGTTTAGCACGGATTAAAATGAGTCACAATAAAAAACTTTACTCCTTTTATGTGGACTTTAAGGCAGCCTTTGACACCATCGACAGGAACGCACTTTTCTACAAGCTGTACAATCTGGGAATTTCTTCGAAATTCGTTAAAGCCTTGGAAAAACTTTATCAACGGACTGAGGCGTTTGTTTTTGATGGACAATCTACAACAGTTAAGCTGGAAGTGAATTGTGGAGTTAGGCAAAGTTGTAATTTGAGTCCTTTGCTCTTTGCTCTGTTTCTTGATGACCTGACTGAATTCTTACCATGTGGAGTACGGCTTGGTGATATCCAGACTAAAGTCATAATGTATGCGGATGATATTGTGCTATTAGCTGAGTCGCCTTCTTCCTTGCGGATGATGATTACCCGGTTAGAGGAATACTGCAAGATATGGAGTTTGGAGGTAAACACGTTGAAGTCAAAGGTGATGATTTTTCAAAATGGAAGTGGGAGAATTTCGAGGGAAGAAAGCTTGGAAGTAGTGAAAACATATACTTACTTGGGAATAGAATTGACCTACAACCTTAATATGGAAAAACATCTCAAACAAAAAGCAGACTTAGCTAGAGCTGCAATATGCATTAATTGGAAACAAATATTCAATAACAAACATATGTCAATAAACGCGAAATACAAAGTTTTTAATGCTACTGCTAGATCTGTCCTACTTTATGGAGCTCAAGTATGGGGAGTAAGAAGGTATGATACTGTAAATAATCTCTTAAGTTTTTTTCTGAGGAAGACCTTCTACCTACCAATAAACACTCCTAAGTATATGTACTACCTGGAAACTGGCCTGCCAACACTCTTCATTTCATCTTTGAAAATGAACGCTGATTACATCATAAAAATTGCAGGTATGAAAAACTCAAGATTGCCGAAACAACTCTTGAAGTATGCAGTTGAATATAAAAATATGTGGTATGAGGATTGGTCCAAGCTTGCGGCAAATTGTGGATATACGTTCAATTTGGTAGAAAGTGATGCAATTCAGATAAAAAAAGTGCTTTACGAAATAATTCAAACAACAGATGAAAACGAGAGGTATGCATTTATAGAAAGGGTTAGAGCATCAACAGAGCGGATATTTTACCCCAGGTTGGAATATAAACTCAACCAATCAAATTATTTCAACTCTAACTTTTCGTTCAGAGAAATCGGTCTCATATTTAAGATAAGAGGAGAACTTTTGCGACTTAACTTTATACCACACAGAACTGATATTGTTAACATCTGCAGCTTATGTAACTTACGAGTGAGAGAAGATATAGGTCATTTTCTTGGAACCTGTCCAATTTTAAAGGAGATAAGGAGGTCAATCTTTGGAAGAAACATCATAGGAGAAGACTATATTCGCAGCTTGCTTAATGGTTGTAACTGCACTGGACTTATACAATACTGCACTGAAGCATCATCGTATAGATTGAAAATAATTAATGAAAGTTTTTAGTTCCTGAATACTGTTAGAGCCAATCACTTAAATTTTTTGATTTCATAAGATTTACGAGTTTATTGTCTTAAATACAAAAATCCAATTATTTTTAACTCACTCAAAAGTATTGAAAATTGTTTAAAATCCTTTTTGATTAGTTGGGGGAGAGTACGATAACTTAGGCGCCAAAAATTGATAACGGATTCTTGTAGAAGGGTCAAATACAAGCGTTTTTTACTATGGGAGGGGGGGGGGTCTATCTCGCCCCGTTTAGGAGGTAGGGGCGATTTTAGAAAAAATGACTTATATTGAAAAAAAAATATTAAAAAACAAGGGCAATACTTACAATAAAATACTATACCGGTTTTGAAAGCCAGAAGTGTGTTCTATAATCGTAAATTTAAACAAAATTATTTATGTCAATAGTTTTTGAAAAATTTGCATGCAAACTCAAAATTTTGTTAAAAAAAATGAAATAAAAAAGTTTAGACCAATTTTTTTTCAAAATTGTGAAATGAAGTGCTTAATTGGCTTTTAGTGGTCAATGCCACTATTAATTCTGAATCGAACACAAAAAACCGAATGGTTTTGTCCCTTCTAGTTTTTGAGAAAATTGAAAATTACTAAAACTACTTTTTATGAAATTTTTGATTTTTGGTATTTAACTACGGTGATTTCATTTTGAGGATTAATGTTAATGTGGTTCATTTCTATAAGCAAAATACAGCAAATCATTAAGGGTTACCAAGAATGCACCAGAGGAGGTAGAATTGCATGGCATTTCGCGTCTCAGTCAGTCAGTTTGTGAGTAAGTCAGGTGTTACTTAAAAATAGTCAAGTCAATTTTTCAATGTTCAATGTATTAAAACCGTGTTTACAGGTATTTTGGTCACAAAAAAAAATTATAGCAAGCACCTCCCGAATCTCTAGCCAATATTGAGGCCCAAATGTGCCGATAGATGGGTTTATTGCTCTGAGATTAACTTTCATATGGATTGCACCAGAGAAACTTTTAAATCATTAGTTTTAAGCAAAATTTAAGTAACTATATATTTAATTATGTATCTTAGTCTGTAAGAGTATAATACTCGTATGCTCTGGTTGATGAATAAATAATAATAATAATATTGTATTCTTACAATTTTTGTCACCTTTTTGAGTTGGAGTTGAGGGGAGTTGACGCTTTAGTTGGAATTAAACCGATTTCTTCTAAGAACGCGATGCTTTTGAAATATTTTTTTTTGAAATATTGAAAAGTTATTTAATTTAGGATGAAGTAGTGGATGCTTAGTCGCCATTCTTTATTCAAAGAAAAAAATACTTCACTCTTACAAAGGTTGAATAACGAATGACCTTGGTAAACAATAACCTGTACCATATTAGCATTAAAAATGTTAGACACAAACAATAAACATACATATTAATTAAGGAATTATATAAAATTTCTGCATTCGTACAGTAGTACCTAGGTAATGTAATGTGGTAATGTATTAAATTTTCATGTCTGAACATTTTAAATGTGCAACTTTGGGCTACGTACATACATATATTTAGTAGACATTGGATATAGACCATAGGGTAAATTCAAAGTTTCTTTAAATCCAGATTCTGTAAATGCAAAAGAAACCTTGCATACACCCAACCTCGCACCTACCCCAAATCCTTTAGTGTGCCCAGGCAGGGGGGTTGCAGGGGGGCAGCATGCCCCCCCATACATATCGCACTGTTTATACGCCGTAATGCGTAAGCAAGCAAAAAAAGCAAATATCCCATAAAAAAGTAGTTTTAGTTATTTTCAATTTTCTCAAAAACTAGATGACATAAAATCATCTAGTTTTCAGTTTTTGAATAAGAATAAATTAGAGCAACGAATTTTAGGAAAAATAATAATATATAGCTTTGCAGTTTCGAAAAATTAAACTTTAAACTTTTTTTTATGTTTTTTTTTTTCACCAAAATTTGAGTTTAAAACTCGTTTTTTCAAAAAGTGTGCATAGATTCTACTTGATTTAAAAATTATCTAATAGATTAGAGTACTGGCTTTAAAAAAAGGTATAATACTTAATTGTAAGTATTACCGTTATTTTTTAAATATTTTTGTTTCCATTTTAGTACCTTTTTTATAAAATTGCCCCTCCCGCCCAAACGGGGGGAGATAGACCCCCCCCCTCCCGTAGTAAAAAATGCTTGTATTGAACTGTTCTACAAAAAACCGTTATAATTTCTTGGCGCCTAAGTTATCGTACTCTTGCCATTAGTTGATTGTTTTAAAGCAATTTTTTTTTATTATTCATTTTGTTTTGACTAAACTAAAAGTCCCTCTTGCAATTAAAAGAAAACAAAAACTTTAATTTTCAAATTCTTACAATTAAAAACCAAATAGGTACAAACCGATAATGCAAACTTATATTAAATAACCGCTTCCACTGGCATTGACGGCACTACTGCCATGCCCTAAATTTTATTTAATTGTATATGCTGATTATTGTTAAAAAAGTTTTTATGAATAAATAAATATCTATCTAAATATCTATCTAGATACCTATGCGGCCGACTACTGAAACTGAAAGGGCCGACTACTCAATAATCACACTTTTATCTCCATAAATGTAAATTATTGTTTCATGTAGTAAATATACTTAATTCGTCTAGAATTTCCCAATCTACACATATCAACTAATCATCAAAACTAATAACTCTATCAAAAACCTAAATAAGTGATTTTTAAACGCTAATCAAAGATAAAAAAAGTTAACTGGCCGATTAATTGTGCCATCACCCTATGAGCCATATTGTTCTTTTTATAGGTACACAAATTCGTAAATATAATTCAAATTTGAGCAAAATTTACCAAAATGTTTCCGTTACTTACGAACTTACGAGTAAATGAATAATTTTGGATTACATTTTCTATAAGTAAAAAGTAAAGTGGCAACCGAGATTGTCGGTATTTTTGTGGCGTCTGCTTTCCCCTATGCCATTTGCATTGTATACCAGTGAATCTGCTCTCTGTTTTTGTTTGCCTCTTCCTCTACTATTATCAACGAGAGAGAGTAGCTTTTTTTCTGTCTGTACGTGTGTGTTTCTGTGTCAAACTATAGTTATACAACACACAAATTTAAATTTTCAATATTTTAATTAGAAATCGCCGTCATTGTTTTTTGAGTAGCTCAGAAAAGCTACCAAAAAATCAGCGACAAAAGAAGAGAACCAAACAAATCGTCAACAAACACCGACAATACTGACAAAATAAATAAATTCGCTTCGGTGTTCGCTGAACGAAAACGACAGAGAAGCACCAACAATAACAAAAACAACAAACAACAGTCAAAGTGAAAAGTGAATCGAGAAGATACACACATTCTGTGCGCTTTTGGCTGCAAACAGTTGATATCGGAACTTGCTACTACTCAAAAGTGTGTAGCTTTGCTCGTCGTCGTCGTCGTCGCTGGTTTTTCCTTTTATGTGTGTCGTATTCTTGAATATTTTTGTTTTTCATTCGATAGCGATAGATTTTTCCCGTAAAAGTATCTCACGGATTGAATAGCTTATTCGTATGCAAATAGAAAAAATAAGAAGAAATCTTTAATCTGTCAAAGTATATATAGCTGAATATTTGAACCCACACTACATGTAACTACTATACTTTAGTCGACCCGTAGAGTCTGGTTTGCTATTGTTTGTTCCTCATCCTTGTTCCATAAATTTGAGTTTTCCCATAGCTTAGCTTGTGGAGCAAGTTTGTGTGGATAGATACTTTTGTATCTTCGAACTCGTCGTCGGTGTCCCAATGCTGGAAATCGCGGTGGCGGATTGACTAGAGGAATTTTTATTTGTTTCCTCTTGTGTCTCATTCTCTGTTATCATTAAGACGTTTATGTTGTGTTATTGTGAATTGTGAAGTAAAGACGAGTTTCGATTTTCCACTGTCAGTGCTGTCAGTTGAGTCGTTGGTTGTTTTGGAATTGGGAGAGATGAAACTGTCAACTGTCAGCTCCAGCAACTAGCACGCATTCTCCACACTTCTAGCTCTCATTCTCTCTGCTTGTATTGTGTGCTTTATTTTCGTAAAGAACGGCCTTCACGTAAATAATTTGTGTTATCTATTTCGTGTGTTTATATATTTTTTTTTCGTTCCTGATTAAAATACCTAATTGACGCGCGGACTATTATTTCTGTGTAGTTGTTCTCTCGAGTAAATAACCAACACTTTTTCCTTTTAATCCACATTAATAGTCTCTGAATAAATTTGATTGATTAGATTATTGTGTGTGGGAGTAAAAAAAGAATCCATCAGCCCCTCGTGCGCGCGATAAAAATCAATTTCTTAATCACATTAAAATTGCAAAGTTCCGTTTGTTATTCTAAAAAGAAAAAAAATCATCTTGTTTCCGACTAGTTCGCCGCTGTGCAATTTTAATCGATTTAGCCCAGTCGGGGTCGGTCAGATGCAGTGCAGTGCTATTTAGATACAATAAATAAAATACATCTAACAAATTGTTTGAGTTGGAGATGTAATAAATTTTCTCTGTAGAATCAAGTGTTTTGTGTTTAACAAAAAAGTGTAAACAGAGCCTAATGATTCAGATACAGTAATTAAAAGGTAAGTTTGAGTTTTTCATTCGTGTGTCATTAGCTGTAGAAATTTAAATGGTTAAATGATATGAGCTTCTTATAGATACAATTTTAATTAATACGAGTAATGTGCTTCCCTAGAGTCTCCATTATTATCTTTTTTAATCGAATCGAACAGTTGTTATTTGGGGCGCTGTGGGTGGTGGCAGGCTATGTAACCTCTTTGATGACAAATGTCAGTTGTTGTAGCAAGGTATTACTTGCTCTCTCAGTCCATGAGGTGAGACATTGCGCATAACCAAACTTGGGACATCTGACATACACACCCTCCATGTATAGATGGTCTTCTGTCAGTTTATATTGGTTATTTTTGTAAATGTAATTAAAGTTAGTTTTTTTTTAATATTAGAAATGTTAGTTCCGAAGATATTGCGAGTTTATTATGGACTATGTCGATGGCAATCAATATCCTATTTATAAGATCTTAATTGCCTTCCGGATGGTGAGGGTGACATTCTAACTTATTTTCTTATTATATTTTTATCGTTATATTAGTATTAACATCTTTATGAATGGAAAGATAAGAATTGATAAAAATATAAGTTAGTACCTATTAACCCTAGGGGCTCTATCCCACAGGTCTCTAATTAACAGTTCTGCCAAGTGGCACCGTCATTTGATGTGTTTTTTTTTTCTAAGCAACTACAAGGTATATATAGGGGTAGGTTTTTAGATTATAGAGGAATCGTATTTGACGTAAATATTTGCAAAAGCTTTTTTGTACACCTAGCTCTGACCTTTACAACAAAACCTTAAAAAGCTCGGGCGTTAGGTCAGAGCGTTTTAGCCTTGTGTGTAGCTTTTTATAGGATTATATTCTTTTTGAATGGAAATAGGAAAGATATAGGTAAATGTACGTATACATATGTGCGTCATATTTATTTTAAAAACACCTTTACACTTAAGGCCTATGATAAACTACTTGTTGATTCTTGGAATTTATTTTCAAATTTTACCTTGTTAAAAAATTCAAACTTTTTCCTGCTACATTACTTAACATACTCTTACTTATATAAAACAAAATGATTTTGAGGCTGAAATCTTTAATTAAACTTAACAAATTTCCTGTACAGTGGTAAAGGTAATATCCGTCAAGTGGCTGCCGCTAGTGTTCATACACATTAGTGCCTGTTTTATCGCATTTTCTATGACTTTCCACAAGATCTCCGATGAAAACTGTTCGCATTTCTGTCGAATATTCTACTTAAGGTATCTCCTTTCTAATCCTATCCCATTTTCCTATTTGCTCGCACAGTGCTCAACATTATAAGGGTATTCATAACCCCTTGAGTGCGCGTATAATATATATATCAAAAAAATGGCTACGTTGGCATAAGCCCGCAACTTCAAGCAGTCCCAAAGAAAGATGTTCAAAAGAGTAAAATAATCCACACTTGAATATATAAAAAATGAACTTTATTAAAAAAATTTAACAATGAGAAAATTAAAAAAGGTGACTTTTCTTGTTGAGTGCTGAATCGAGAATGATGTCAAGCGTCAGGCCAAAAAACAAAAAATGGCTTCTACGCAGATCGAACCACGGAACCAAATAACCAGTATTTAAGAATACTGGGATAATGGGTTCAGGTGTAGACACCACGGGTGAAGAGTTAGGCCTGTTCGTGCATACGTTGAGTTTCGCCACTCCGTTTTTCGTCCAATTACGAACTTGGCGTGTTAAGACTCAAATGCGCATGAACAAAAGAGGTCTATGGTTAAATCGGGCGATCTCGTTGGCCATGCCAAATCACCAAAACCGGGTATCACTCGTACAGGAAACGTTTCCTGCACAATATACGATAAATTGTGGTTCGTGCAGTTGCACCGTCTTGTTGAAATCACATTTTCACGAAGCCTCGCTCATCTAATTTCAGCAGTAAGAAGTCGCTTATTATAATAACAGTGACCGTGTTGCCGACGGCGCGGCGGCCTCTTCGTTCATCGCACGTGGATTTTCAGTGCCCCAGAAAAGCAAATTTTGCTTATTGACGTAACCGCTTAAGTAAAAATGAGCCTCATGGCTTGTGATGATTTTTGATACTGTTTCATAGGAGATCGCTAAGCTTACTGTTTCTGGAAAGTATTGTTTTGGTGATAATCCGTAAGTCTTTTAGTCTCCAGGTCACGGATGCCGTCAGCATTTGTTGACTAACAATACTAACCATTTTAATTAATTCTGGAATAGCAAACACAAAGGCCAATTAAGCTAAGCGTTCGATTTTACTGGCAAATTTTTGAAGGCTTCCACCTTTTTGTTGAGAAGGTGCCAAGTGGTGTACTTTTTACATGTGGTCGTTATTATACCGCTGATACAAAGCATGTACCTAAACTGAATAATTCCTCTGTTCCTGGGTTGGTAGAGTTTGTAAAATTTCAGCAGCAGCACGCTTCAGAGACATTACAAGAGCCAATGTGCAGTAGGGGAGAAGGGGGTACATTTGACACTTAGTTTTTAAAAGTCTGTATTTCCGAAAACTGTTAATGTATTCCAATGTTTTGTTTTGTATTTGATTTATTGATTATTCAAGATTATGCTAACATATAATTTTTAGTTTTAAAACATTTCCACATTTTAAAGAAAAATATTTTCTAAAAAAAAGTCATTTTGTCAAAAGTGCCCCGGGAGCGGGGCACCTTTGACTTTAAAAGGGGTACATTTGACAATAATTGATTAAAACCCACATCATGTGCATTATATTTCTGAAAGTATCAACAGATCCAGCACGTCTGTTGTTTGAATAGTAAAAAAGTAAATTTTTGTTTTTAAACAATTTATTAAACAATATAAAGAAAAACATAAATCAATAAATTCACTTTCTAAAAAATAAAAAAACAACAAGAATAAAAACCATAAATTATTTCATTTATAAATATAAAAAATCAGTCCATATAAATCTAAATTCAAATTTATTGATATCGACATTTTTTAAAAAATTTATTTAATATATAATTTCCCAAAATCAACGTCAAGCAAATATTTTTTGCAAAAGTCAAAGGTGTCCCGAAGGAACTTTTTAATTTAATTTTTTTTCTTAATAACTTATATTATATTTTCACAAAACTGGCTTCAATTTATTAATCTTTAAGCATAGTACTATCATAATATTGATTCGCGATAAAAAATTTATTTTATTAGTTTCACAAATCGCTTACTTACCGGTGATCAAAAATTAGATCAGAGACACAGAAAACACGAAAACACGTGGTACTCCGCGAAGAGTTAAAGAAAGGCCTCCAAATCAAACTAAGCTTCCTCCTTCATCCAAACTTTTCTTTTTTAAGGGCACGATCATACCGAAAAATGCATAGTCAAATGTGCCCCGGTGTCAAATGTACCCCAGCTTACCCTATTGTTCACTCCGGTGATTTTTTCTTTTCAAACTGTTGCTTGAAAACAGTAAAACTTTAAGATCCGTCACATATACATATAGGAGCCTTAAAATAGGGAGATTTCTTATTTTATTGTGTAAATTTCTTGACCGTTTTCTTTTCAAGTTCGCTAAATGTACCTGCTCAAACGACGAATTTACTTGCTAACTTTAGTACCTCAGATGTTTTATGTCAGTTCTCATCTGGGAAGTCCACATTTTTAACATCAATCGTATGCTCAGTCATGGCAACTTTCAAGCGAATCTACAATTCAGCCTAGCTTCTAAATTTGTACAGTTTGGTCAAATATTTTTAAGGTCTTCTGTTTTAAGCTGAAAAAAAAAAAAAACAAAAATATCAAATAAGCTCTCTTTTAGGTACATATGAACATTATGTCAAAATATGAGAAAAACCCAAAGCTCTCTAAAGCATTCCCCATTCGTGTAGTGTGGCTTAAGAAAGAATCTCTGCATGGACAGTACATCAGAAACCATATTCGTTCGATTTGCTTAAGAGAAAACTATAACTCGCTATTTCAATAGAGCATTGTTTTAAAAAATAGCGATAAAATAATGAGATACATCACATGTATCAATACGGCAGCGTTTGACAAACTTAAGTGAGTTCTAGGAGCATTTGCCTAGATGTGAGAGATAGAAATCGAGATTGCCATTTTAAATTCGCAAAGGAGCACATTAGTAAGTATTCAACATTTTTGGGAGCAAGTCATATTTGCTAATGAGTCAAAATTTAATATTTTTGGATCCGGTGTGCGATCTTATGTAAGGCGGAAACCAAATACAGAGCTGCAAGACATACACTTACATAATTCGAACAGTCAAGCATGCAGGTGGCCATGTTATGGTGTGGGCGTTTAGGTCCGCAGGGGAAGATGGAAAAATACAATTTATTGAAAGCACAATGGATAAAAGTGTAGAACAATTGGGAATAGGAGACACTTTTCGTTTTTATCAAGACATGACTCGAAACATAAATCGGGAATTTTCCAAACTTGGCTAATTTATAATTGTCCTCACGATCACAATATGAAGCCACTGGCACAGTCTCCAGACCTTAATGTGATCCGTGGTGGATTTTGGACGCAAATATTAGCAAACGCAAGATTTCGAACAAAAAACATCGACTAGTGGTGACATTGAGGTAGCATACGTAAGAGAGTCCATTGAAGAATACTCATGTCGAGATCAGAATTTATTGAGGTAATCATAAGTGGCCCTTAGAGTTCCAAATCTGCAGAACATGGATGTGAATCTGGAAAAATATATAAAAATCTTTGATGATTAGACATTTTAGGTAAGAGGTCAAGTGCTTTCTTAGAAAAATAATTTTTAATCTACAGTTTCTGTATCCCAATTTAAATGTTAATACAAATTAAATATCGAAAGAAACACAATACCATTTTAGAGATATCAGGGGCCTATTTTACAAATCATACATTACATACAATGTATGATTTTGACAGGTTTGATGTATCATTTATTTTTCACAGAATTGTTGTATGACCACTGTCATACAACATTGTAATCGACTGGAATATTTCCAATGAGATTCTGTAATTTGATGTAATGTATGATAATCAATTTATTGTAATGATGTATGTAATGTATATGATGTATGATCTGTGAAACAGGCCCCAGTTCTTAAAATATTTTTTTTTTTAAATACGAAAAATATTTTGATTTATTTAAAACTTTTAAAAGCTTTTGTATTTATAAAATTTAATTTAAACCGGTTAGGCTGATAATGGCAAAATTAGAAATCAATCAAAATATTTTATTAGTAGGTATAATTTTAAAAACGGATTTATAAGTTATTTTTTTTTTGGTAAATATAGGTATTCATATGTAAGCTCGATAATTTTAACGTATACTCGGGCGTATGCGTACTTTTTTTTATTTAATTTTAGTTTTCGTGCAGTTTTAGCTATGATAAGAAAAAGATCTGTGTAAAAGCTATAAAGAAAAATAAGTTCAGTTAACGAGGTTGAATACTATATTCTTATTTTATATAGCTTCAAACATGCTCAGAGCTATATTTTTCAAAACTTTATTTTCCAAGATCTTTCTTCCTTTTTTTTTCACTCTTAAAAATCCAAAAGTGTTTATTTAAACCATAATTAGTACAATAATGAGAAAACTTAATCGCAACAAGTCTTGACTGAGCGTATACGATTACCAAGGACAACAAAAAAGGACAATTTATATGGAATCTGACAATATCGCGCGAAAACATTACAGACAAATATTTACGACGGTTTTATAAAGAATGAAGGCCAACAAGCTGAAATTTAGTGTTAACACTAGGAATTGGGATAATCCAGTTTAAGCGATAAACAGCAACTCGGGAGAATTTTTTTAAGGTGTTTTCAATTCGCTTAGATTGTATTTGATAAAAAGGATCACAAATCACAAAGCAATATTCCAGCGAAGATCTTACATAAGTATGCCTTGAAAAGAGACCTAAGATGATCTTAAAACTCTTTGGAATTCCTAGGTATGAATCCTAACAGTGAATTAGCTTTGGCACCCATAAAGTCTAAATGGGACTTGAAACTGAATTTATAGTCAATGATAACCTCTAAATCTTTCTTTTTTTCGATCAGTGCCATCAATTGAATAATTAAAAGCAACAGGCAAAGAGCTCCTAGGAAAAAGATACAGATTGACACTTAGAAACATTTAAGAAGAGTTGGTTTGAAGAACATAATTTGGATAGGCACAGAAGGTCACATTGAAGCAAACAAAAATCCTGAGGAGGCTTTATACAACGATAATATATTTGTATGTGTTCATGAGACGGCCCATGTATGTAAAAGTATAGAAGCATCGTTGATGGATATCAATAGCACTAGCCGTCCAGTTATTTTGACGAAAACTACTTTGCTATAATTTCTTAAATCGTTGTTTGAAATGTTTTTAATATTATTTTCATTACTTATTTTACTTTCGAAATAAATACATCTATTAATATTTTAATTAATATTTTACACGTATGCCATAATGTATAGTTACATCTGAGACTCCACCTACACCCATAACCCCCTTTCCCCATATACTTCCCTTCGCCTAACGGCTTTTCTAAATAACGGGTTCCCACCATTTTTGCTTACACAGCAAAACGTGTCACCTATGGACACACCCCCCTTTTTCCCTCTCACCAACAAGCGCATAAACTAAATAGTCATATTTCAGTTATTCAAATGAAATATGACTATTTCAATAACAAAGTGCATTCTTTTCCCACGGGAGCACTTCGCGACCGTGGCTACCTGTTGAATAATTTAACTAGAACAATTCAGTCGTTAATCCACCTTACTTTTGAGAAGTGCAGCCATGCTAAGGACAGCGGCTTCTCTCTAGTAAATAATAATAAATATACATGTATAAAAATAATAATATTAATCAAGTTAAAAACCAAATGAAAGAAAATAAATAAAATAAAATAAACAATAAAAAAAAAAGAAAGAAAAAGAAGAAAAAAACAAATAAATGTTTTTTTTTAAATACGCTCGGTAATACACGACGTAAATGTATGAAATATTATAACTAATAACACTCAAATGTCCATCGAGGCTTTGCTGGATGGGGTGCCTAGAGGGACTAAGCCTAGTGACTGGCAACCCTCAGCCATTTCGGTGTGCGTGTTTTGGAGAATTGGAACCGATCTAAAATTTTCTGCCGATTCCGAAGCAGCACTTTTCATGACGAGAACCAAAAATCTGGTCGTTAACTCTGAGCTCCTGAGTCAGTTGAATTTTGCACGACTGTAGGCCCAAATCATGACGCTAAATTCGCCAAGCTCTCGTGTAGCTCTAGTGAATTGGCGAGTTTTTCAGTAGATCTTGCGTTTTCTTGACGTACGGGTAGGTTAGGTTAGGTTAGGTAAGGAGGGGTGTGCACAGCCCAAGGGCTGTTGCGTACACGGGGGCCTATTGGTCCATTGTGATCCCCTATTAATAAAAGCAGAGATGCTCCTAACTAATGCCTTATGTAGACTGGTTCATTTTCGAACCAGCCTGTGCTTACAATGAATTTTCTCATATTTGCCATTGAGACCTGCGTTAGATCGTCTAGTTCTCCAACAAACCTGTTTCCGAAGTAGCGAAGGCGATTTGTTTGGAGGTTCGGACAGTCACAGAGCAAGTGTTTAATGGTTTCAATCTCCTCGACATCCTGGCAGCTCCTACAGAAATCGGGTGCAAATGCACCCATTCTAGTGGCCATTGTGCCAATGGCGCAGTGACCCGTTAGTACACCTATCAGGATTCTGATGTTCTTTTTACTCAGCGATAAGATATACCGAGTTTCTTTTTCATTAATTCTAGGCCATAAACTTCTAGAGATAACACAGTCGTCCCTGGAGGACCAGGAGTTGTTGATTTGCTCTTTCGTTATTAGGTCTATTTTCCTTTTAATCACGCCAATCGGGATTTTTGGTTCTAAATTTAAATGGCTACTGCTGTTTTTATTTGATAGTGATCCTTTCCTTGCCAGTTCATCTGCTATTTCATTCCCTTCTATATTACTATGTCCGGGAACCCAGCAGAGGTTGACTTGGTTAGTGTTACAAATATTGTTCAGCATGTCTCGACATTTTGTTACTGACTTGGATCTTATAGTCTCACTAGCTAAGGCATTGATGGCAGCTTGGCTGTCCACGAAAAATGTGATCTCAGACGAGTTCAATCCTTTCGTGCGTACCAATTCTGCCGCCTTTTCAATAGCATAGATCTCAGCCTGAAAGACACTACACTCATCTGGGAGTTTGAATGATTCTTTAATATTTAGAGCTTCACAGAACACCCCAGCTCCTGTTCCCTCTTCCATTTTTGACCCATCGGTGTAGAAGGAGATACCTTGTTCACTAATTAGTGAGTTGGATTCCCATCCCTGCCTTTGGGGTATTGTAGTAGAGAATTGTTTGTTAAAATCTATTTTGGGTGGTAAGTAGTCAGTCGTCACATTAAGCCCTGCCACTGTGTCATACCTATGCAGTATTGACCCATGACCATAACTGCTGTGCTTCCAAAAGTTCATTTCTTTAAGCCGAATTGCGCTTTTGGCTGCTGTGCATCTTATGTGCTCGTCCAGGACTGGAAGATTTAATATAATTTCCAGGCCTGCCTGTGGCGTAGAACCCTGTGCCCCCGTTATTCCTAAACAGGCTAGTCTCTGTACCTTATTCAGGTTTTTGAGATAGCTACTTTTTTCTACAGCTTTCCACCACACGATCGACCCATAGGTAAGTATGGGACGAACTATCGCCGTGTACATCCACTGGATGACCTGCGGTCGCATGCCCCACCGTGTACCGAAGGTTTTTTTGCATGTGTAGAGAGCGCATAGTGCTCTTTTCATTCTTTCCTCTGTGTTCCGTTTCCATGTTAGCTTGGAATCAAGAATTACTCCAAGATATTTAGCCTCGTTGGAAAGTTTCAGAGGAATGTCGTTGAGTTTTGGAGGAGTGAAGTCCTCCAATTTCCTTTTCTTCGTAAACAGGACTAGTTCGGTTTTGGAAGGGTTAACCCCGAGACCGTTTTGTCCTGCCCAAGAAGATAGTTCTTTAAGTGAAGATTCCATAATATCTTTGATGGTGGTAAGATATTTACCCGATATCAAAATTACTATGTCATCCGCATATGCTACTATTTTAATGCCCTGATTCCTGAATCTTGTGAGAATTTTGTTAACAACAAGGACCCAGAGGAGAGGTGAGATTACTCCTCCTTGTGGAGTGCCTCTTGTAACCGATTTCTTTACATTACTATCACCAAGTTGCGAGCTAATGATTCTGCCATTGAGCATGGTATAAATCCAGTCCACAATAGCAGATTGAACGCCAACTTCTTCTAGAGCAGATTTAATGGACTCCGTTTTTACGTTGTTAAACGCTCCTTCGATGTCCAAAAATGCTGCCAGGGTATGTTCTTTGTGCTTGAGACTTTTCTCAATTTGTGAGACGACCTCGTGCAACGCAGTCTCCACTGATTTACCTTTTAGGTAAGCGTGTTGGTAGTTGCACAGGTTGCTTGGTTTGAGAAGGTCTCTAACATGCAGATCAATAATTCTCTCCAGTGTCTTGAGGAGAAACGAAGAGAGGCTTATCGGTCTGTAATCTTTTGCAGTCGAGTGTGTCGGTTTTCCAGCTTTTGGAATAAAGACTACTTTAACTTTCCTCCAACTGATAGGGACGTATCTCCATTTGATGCAACTTTTGAAGATTACCCTAAGCCATGGGGTGATTATCTGTAGAGCATGTTGAAGAAATGCCGGAATAATCTCATCTGGTCCAGCTGATTTATAGGGTTTGAACGAGTTTATTGCCCACATAATCTTCTGCTCTGTGATAACCTGTTCTAATTCTGGTACTGATTGTAAGATATCTAAGGTGTTTGGTTGTGTAAAACCTGGTCTTGGATGATTCTTACAGCCCGGGAAATGCGTTTCCATAAAGAGTTCAAGTGTTTCTTGGCTCGAGTTCGACCACGATCCATCGGGATGCTTAATGTATCCCGGACTCGTGGGATTGTATGTTAGGATCCTTCGAAGTCTCGCCGCCTCACTTGTCTTCTCAATAGACTCACAGTGCCTAGCCCATGAATCCTTTTTGGCCCTTCTTAACTCTTTGGTGTATGAGTTAAGTTCGGTTCTATATGAATTCCAATCTTCCTCCGATTTACTCAGTCTGGCTTTGTTGAAAAGTTTTCTGACCCCTGTTCTTCGTTTCTTAAGATCACTATTCCACCATGGCGGATTAGTGAGTTTAATTTTACGAGATATAGGGCAGTGTTTTTCAAAGGCCTTTTTCATTTTACTAGTAAGATTTTGAACAGCATTATCAATGGTTGAGGTTGTCGAAAGCGTTTCTTCCTCTGGAGGATCGATTCGTTCATTCAACCATTTTGAGTACTTTGTCCAATTTGTTCTAGTTGGGTTCCTAAAAGGTTTTATCTCATTTATTTTCCTATCTAAGGTAAAGAGTATCCTTAAGTGATCCGAAAAGGATTTCTCAGGAGAGACTCTCCAATTCCCTACAGATATCTTATCATTATTACTCATAAGAGTGAGGTCTAGAATTTCTTCCCTGTTTTTATTACGGAATGTTGGGTGATTGCCCCTATTACATAACATAAGATTAGAACAGAGAATGTATTCAAAAATTGACTCACCCCTTTTGTTGATATTTTTGCCACCCCATTGTGTATGATGGGCGTTGGCGTCGCATCCTATCACCAAAGGTGTCCCTCTTGCTGTGGTGTAATCCACAAGATCGCGGACCGTTTTTGATGGAGGATTTTCTTCGTCTCCCGGCATGTACGTTGACGCCAAGACGAAGTTGCCTTCCTTGGATTCAACGTTGATTGCCACGTTATCCCTGTTGCTGTACCTAGATAAAAAGAAAGCATTAATTGATTTTTTGGCTAGAATACAACTTCTAATATCACCTTCTGACGTGGAGTGGAAAAGGTTGTAGTTTTTTGACCTCAACCCTCGTACCTGGTTCTTACAAATCCAAGGTTCTTGAATTAAGGCCACATCCACGTTCTCCTGAGACATGTAGAGCATTAGGTCGTGCGTTGCTGCTTTAGCGTGCTGCAAATTAATTTGCACCACCAGCAGCTTTTGACTCCCCTTTGCCTTCGTGCCTCTTTACCTTTACGGTTCCGAGACCATATCTCAACACGTCCGTTTTTTCTTTTAGGAGGAGGTCAGATTTTCTGTCGATAGCGAACAAGAGGTCCTTACCTTCCCCTTTGAGACTCTTTCTGGAATTCAAGAGCTTCCATTCCAATATGGGAAGCTCCTTATTTTGCTTTGCCATCAGTTTAATAATGGATGAGTCCTCATGCGTGGCAGGAGGAGGAATCCAGATCTTAACCTGCTGACGAAGTGGTAGAGCCGTGACAGGAAGAACCCCGAGAGATGCCCCCTCCCACAGTTCACCAATATTGGCGATTGTGTGAGTGAGAAACTCCAGGGATTTCTGGTCTCCACAGCAAACCACTTTTACTCCTTTCCGCCAACCAGCTCCGTCGAAGGTGTAGTCCTCAGAACTATCGTCATCCGATGTCGCCATCATGGCTTTAAGGATTTCATTTTCCACAAGTAACCAGTTCTTGGCCGTGATTTTCCCATCTGGATCCTCTCGACTAATAATGGCCACCTGCAGATCGATCGGGGTGTTGTCAAAGCTGTTGGTTTTAAACTTTTTAGAACCGTCGGCCTTGGCTGTCTCCTCCGATCTTGCCCTCTTGGACGAAACTGACTTTGTCCCAGAAGAGTTGCCTACCTTTGCTTTATCGTTCCCTTTCAGGTTCGATTTAGCGATGGTTTGCTGTTTCTTGAGGGAAGTCGTCTTATTCGTGTCTATGCCAGTACAAGCTGTTGAGTTGTTGTTGTCCTGTTCTCGGTTTATCTTTTTAGGGATAGACTTCGATGTGGAAGCAACTACTCTTTCACTGACTGGTTTCTTTTCTTTCTCTTGTTGGGAGGAAGCTATGGGTGCAGTGGTGGTCTTTGCCAACTGACTTTCATAGTTCTTGATTAACTTCCGGTGTTTCTTTAGAAGGGCCCTGTCTCTTGAACTGAGAGTAGTTGGGTCCTTTTTCTCCGTAACACTCACGAATCTTTTAGAGGATCTGTAGTTACTGCGTTGCCTCGAAGCATTGGGCGGTGCAGTAGACTTCAGCATAGTCTCTTCTTGACTCGAGTCTTCCAGCAACTCGTCCTCGGTTCGACTTCCTATTGAAGGAGGCCTGTTCGAGGTCTCCCTACCGTCAATAGCCAGGCTATCTAGAGCAGGGAGAAGAGCGGCTGTAAGGTTGTGCTGTTTCATAAGGATGGCTTTGTTTACTTTTTTTGTCACTGGCGACTTAGCTTCTTGCGAAGCCAAGCCCTCGCCGGCAGCCGTGACTTCTGCCGACACTTGAGTGTATATCCCCACTCGATTTTTATCATTTCCTTGTAAACTTTTGTCCATATTTGTTTTAATTTGGATAAACATCCCTGTTTTTTGTTGGTTTCCTTAGTTGAAGGTCCCTGCAGCTGGATTGCTGGAGGGTCAAACGTAAGCCCCCTCGCCAACGTCAAGGCGGAAACCGTGAGGGGGACGTACGGGTATTGGGGGATTGTTATCTGAACCGGTCAATTAGAATTTATCCACCACATTTTGATTAGATACAACTTTTGAGATGTCGATTATGGCAACCGTAAAATGGGCGAAGCGGCTGAAGTTTTGCTCGAACAGAAGACAAACTTTCATAAAACAATTCAATTATTTGCACATTTTGTTGGATGCTAGGAATCTCCATGCTTATTTGGCAAAACAATTTAACAGTTACCCCTGTGGCGTGCTACATTGTAAGTCCACATAAACATACGTGTAAACATGTACACGCACATTCAAAATACTAACGCGTAATTTTAACTCGTACTGTACAACAAAACACTGAAGCTCGCCACGTCATCTCCGTCAAAGAAAATATAAAATGAACGTCATTTCCGTCAAGCATTGAACAGAAGTTATACATACGCGGTCGTGGCAAGTTGGCTCTCGCTCTCGCTCTAGTGATTAATTAAAAGCAAAATGTTCAATTGTAAAACATAAAAAACCTAACTTAAAATAAATAAAACTTAAACCTAATTTATATAAAAACGTGTTGTGTTATTTATTTATCATTTGGATATTAACATTGTGCCTAATGAAGGGCACAAATTGGTGACCCCGACAACAAAAAAAACAAAAATTTTAAGATAAGAAAATCCCTCATACAACCAAGTGGAAAAGTTAATTAAAAGAAAATACCTATCACGCAAAAATAAACCTAAAAGTACAAAATACAAAAAATGAAAAATAGCTAAAACTCAGTCACATAAATTTCAGTGTCACGTGCTATATATATATAAAAAAAGCATATATGTACTTGTACATGGGTGCATACAAGTGAAAAGATCACCCCACACAAGGTGACACAGTAATTAACGGCATATCCTACCAAATAAAAAAAAAACAGTTTGATCACACCACATTTACACAAACAACATACATAACCAACGCGTTCTTCCTCACCCCTATCTACTAACACAACTATACAGCTTAAATCGCACAAGCACAACTCATTCAATCGAACAACAACAACAACATCAACGACCAACATCTAGCAGCAGCAGCAGCAGCAGGCAGGCCAACGAACAATTTCTCAAACGCAGCACACACATTACATCAGCATAAGACAAATTCAAGAAAATAGGACAAAGCAACAGCAAGTAAAAGTCACAGTGAGTGCCACAAAATTAAAGCCACTTGTAAAATATTTTCAAACAAAAAAAAAATATATTGCGTGCAGAATAAAATTTGAATTAATATTTTTTTTGTAAATAATTAATATTAAATAAATGTTAACAAGCACAGTATGTACCGCAAAAATAAAGCCAACAAATTATAAAATAAAAACATTAAATTAAATTAATAGCTCTTAAGACTTTATTATAAAATTCTTATATTACATTATTCTCATATAATATTTTTTTCTTGCATTATTGTTTTGTGAAATTCTTAATTAATAAATTTCAAAAAAGCCAGAGAACGAATCTCGATTAAATTTTAAAAAAAATTACATTTTCATTATTGAACAAAAAGTCACTTACAAAAGTATAAAAAAGGTAAACAAATTAATTGTAATTGGTCGTGTCATTTTAAATTGAAGGTTTAAGAACTAAACCCGTAATATATTTCAAGTTATTCTTTGGATAGTGGAATTTTTTTCTGATTCTCGTTTTGATTTCATTTTTTTTATGAATATTGTAAAAATGAGTGAAGACGACACCGCTTCCGGTGACAGCCCTCAGGCAAGCGAAAATGCTGTCACAGCATTGATTTCTATGAAGATTCCACCTTTCTGGTGCAGTAGACCAGATCTTTGGTTCCTCCAGATAGAAACCCAATTCTTACTTAAAGGAATAACCTCTTCAAATACAAAATATAATTACTTGGTAGCTTCCCTCGGAAACCAGGCAATGGAATCCGTTGCAGACGTTTTATTGAATCCACCGAGCCAGGAAAGGTATGAATCCCTCAAAAAAGCCCTATTAGAACGAAACAGAGATAGTGAGGAGAGAAGATTGGACGCACTCCTGAACAAAATGGAGCTTGGCGATCAGAAGCCAACAGAACTGTATAGATCAATGGAGAGTTTGGCCACTGGCAAAGTAGGCAACGTACCGAAAACAATAGTATTTGTTGGTACCACAGAAAACATGGTAATGAAGCACGAAGATGTTTAGCTCCATGTAATTTTCGAAATACAAACACAAATACAACAAACATTGAGAGCGCCCCAAAAAACCAATAGTTTCAACCTCGACTGCGGCATCGAGTGTTCAGAATTTGTCTCGCCGCCTTTTTATTTTTGAAAAACATTCTAAACAAAACTTTCTTGTAGATACAGGTGCAGAAGTTTCAATAATACCTCGGAAAACATATCCTAAGCTCCGCGACCCCGTAGACTTTACGCTTTTAACTGCTAATGGTGGAAAAATTTTAACCTATGGTTTAAAACGATTAGCTGTTGATTTCAATTTACGTCGCGATTTTGATTACACATTCGTTGTGGCTGACATCAACCATGCTATTTTAGGAGCCGATTTCCTTTATAAATTCAATTTATCCGTTGATTTACGAACCAAGAAACTCATTGATAACACAACTTCTCTTAACACAAATTGTACAGTATCCAAAATTTCATTTGAAGACTCGCCTGTTTTATATTATATTGAAAGTGAATTCGGAAAAATTCTTGATGAATATCCTTCACTCAAGTCACCTCCAGACTATTCACTTCCTGTCAAACATTCTGTTGTTCATCGAATAGAAACAAATGGCACTTTACCTTCTGCTCGGCCTAGACGATTAAGCCCACCAGCTCTTTCTATCGCCAAAAAACTGTTTCAACAAATGATGAATTTAGGAATTTGTCGACACTCAACTTCACCAGTTGCATCGCCACTTCACATGGTTCCCAAGAATTCCGGAGATTGGAGACCATGTGGAGACTATAGGCAACTCAACGCGGTGACAGTTCCAAACAAATTTCCACTTACCAATCCACAAGATTGCACTGCTAACATGAATGGTAGCACCATCTATTCAAAAATCGACATACCACGCGCGTATCACACAATTCCTGTTGCAGAAGAGGATATTTATAAAACAGCAGTCATAACTCCATTTGGATTATTTGAATTTCTCCGAATGCCTTTTGGCGTTAGGAACGGAGCACAAACGTTTCAAAGTTTCATTAATAGCATACTCGGTGATTTGTCCTTCGCATTCGTCTACGTTGACGACATACTCATCGCAAGCAAATCCACCGAGGAGCACAAAGAACACCTCAGAATTATTTTTAAAAGATTAGAGGAACATGGCCTCAATGTTAACGTTTCCAAATGCGTATTAGGAGTTTCACAAATTGATTTTTTAGGATATACCTTTTCAAAAGATGGAATTAAGCCAACATTGGATCGTGTCAAAGTGATAAACGATTTCCCCAGGCCTAATTCTATGAAGCAAATTCAAAGGTTTCTCGGCATGATCAATTTTTATAACCGTTTCATACCAAACATTTCGGTAATCGCGAAACCACTGTACCACTTCATCAAAACGCTTCGACCAAACAATAATTCTAAACAAAATCAAGAACTTGAATGGTCCGAAGAATGCGAAAATGCATTCAACATGCTTAAAAACAAACTGGCTAAACAAACAATTCTTTCTTATCCAGACCCAAAGGCTGATATCAGTATCATGACAGACGCTTCAAGTGACGCAGTCGGTGCTGTTCTTCAACAACACAGACTCAACAAATGGGAACCTCTAGGTTTTTTTTCAAAACGTTTGAGTCCAGCTGAACAGAAATATTCCACCTTTGATCGCGAACTACTCGCAGTCTTTTTAGCCATTAAACATTTTCGTTACTTCGTGGAAGGTAGACCATTTATAGTCCTTACCGACCATAAACCACTAACGAATGCAATTGTTTCTAAAACTGAAAAAAGCCCAAGACAAACTCGTCACCTGGAGTATATAGCTCAATTCACGTCTGATATACGATATATAAAAGGCATACAAAACATTGTTGCAGATACGCTTTCAAGAGCTTATATTGACCTAGTCAATTTTCAACAATTAGATTTAAAAACTCTTGCCAAAGAACAAGAAAAGGACGATGAATTGCAAGATTTTTTAAAAAATAACAACTCTTCAGCACGTTTTAAAAAAGTTCTTATACCCGTTGATGACGTTGAAATTTGGTGTGAAGTTACTACCATGGTAGAACGCCCATACATTCCTCACTTATTTACACGTACCATTTTCAATAATCATCACAATCTGTCTCATCCAAGTATAAGAGCAACTAGAAAAATTATAACCTCAAAATATTTTTGGCCTCACATGAATCGTGATATCAATAGATGGGCAAAAAGTTGCATTTCTTGTCAAAAGTGCAAGATAACAAGACATACGAAAAGCAAATACGGTAACTTTCCGATTCCAAAAGACAGATTTTGTCACATCCACATGGATTTGGTTGGACCACTTCCACCATCCAATGGATATACTTACCTTTTAACAATAAAAGATAGATTCTCCTCGTGGCCTGAAGCATTTCCTTTGAAAAATATCGAAACTTCAACCGTTATTTCAACATTCATACATAATTGGATTTCTCGTTTCGGAGTTCCTGAAACCATTACAACTGATCAGGGCTCACAATTTCAGTCCTCACTCTTCAAAGAAATTGCAAATATTCTCGGATCCAAAAGAATTCGAACAACCACTTATCATCCCCAATCCAATGGTCTTGTGGAACGATTTCATAGACAGTTAAAGGATTCGTTGCGGTGCCAAGAAGACAAAGTCAATTGGTATCACAACCTTCCTTGGACTTTATTAGGAATTCGCTCAACTATCATTGATGACATCGGAATTTGTCCCGCTGAATTACTTTATGGACAAGCACTACGATTGCCTGGCGAGCTAGTCACTGGACAGACGGACAAAGAAACAATTCTTAAGTCGTCTACAGCTCAAAACATCAAAAATGCAATTTTAAAAGCTAGACCTTCCCCAAGTCGACAAAGAACTCAAAATTACATTTATGTACCGAAAGGTTTAACAGAATGCAATTTTGTCTTCATACGCGAAGAAACAAAAACAAGTAGTCTAAATCCTTTATATCAAGGACCTTTTAAGGTAATATCTAAATCCGAAAAACATTTTACAATCCAAAGAGGAGATAAATCTGAAACAATAAGCATAGATAGATTAAAACCAGCTTTTGAAACAAAACCACAAATCATGACAAGATCAAAAGTTAAACCACAAGTTTCCTTTAAAATTTAAAACAAGATTTCAAGTTTATATTCATAAAATTAAAAACTAAACCACATTTAATTTATTCCTTTATAAAAAAAGAATTATTAAAAATTAAAAAGTATATAGATATTAACATAAATTTTCAAAAAATAATAATGAACTCTTTTGTACGGCGGGAGTGATGTGGCGTGCTACATTGTAAGTCCACATAAACATACGTGTAAACATGTACACGCACATTCAAAATACTAACGCGTAATTTTAACTCGTACTGTACAACAAAACACTGAAGCTCGCCACGTCATCTCCGTCAAAGAAAATATAAAATGAACGTCATTTCCGTCAAGCATTGAACAGAAGTTATACATACGCGGTCGTGGCAAGTTGGCTCTCGCTCTCGCTCTAGTGATTAATTAAAAGCAAAATGTTCAATTGTAAAACATAAAAAACCTAACTTAAAATAAATAAAACTTAAACCTAATTTATATAAAAACGTGTTGTGTTATTTATTTATCATTTGGATATTAACATTGTGCCTAATGAAGGGCACAACCCCTTGGTATAAAGGGTAGTTTGTTGGACTGTCATTCAGAGCATCTTAGGTAAGACCCAAAAAGTTTTTCCCTTTCTCCGGCGAAGAATTGCCAAGTCCTCCAAAAGTATCTCTTTTCATGAAAAGTAGTGCTCTCATTAGCCGTTCGGAATCATCAGAAAATTGTAGGTCCCTTTGATGATTGCTAACACGCACCCAGGATCAGTTGAAAGTTGTATGTCACTAGGTCCTGGTTTCTTTCGACTTGTTGCACTACCAAATTCATTTATATATTTGATTTGTATTTGACAGATCATTTGACAGCCCATTTAACAGCCCATTTGACAGCCCATTTGACAGGCCATTTTACAACCCATTTGACGGCCCATTTGACAGATGTAGCGTCGACAATATGACCGAAACCACCTTTCCAAAGTTCCGAAATACCTATTGGAAAACTGTTTCCATATATGCTATACGGAAATCGAGAGAGCGGCAGAGGGAGAGAAAGAGATGGCGTTATTAAATGGAAATTTGATATGTAAATATTTCTAACGTGGCAAAGCTAATAATTTTTGCAAACAACCAATAAATTAGTAATTATTAGTTATTTCCTTGAGCTAAATAAAGTTCGTTAATAGTTTTTGTTTGATTTATTAAGCAGTCGAACATAAATCAATCATTTAATTTTTTTTTTAATCATTGATCTCTCGTTTCTTTCTCTTTATTTACAATATAAAATCTGAAGAAAAATCTTTCTTTTCATTTTTAGTGGTTTGTTTTTCAATGTCAGAAATGTATTATTTATTCCAACAATTTAAAAAATTAGCCATTATTTATTTCGATTGAGGCTTTCAAGGAACTGACTACAAACATCATTCATCGATCATTATCATTACTCATTCCAAAGATTTTGGTTAAAGTATTTTTTTTTCTTCAGAACCTATCAAATATTATTTTCATATTTCTTTTAACATTCAGATGTGATTTTTATCACATTTTATGTATCTTAAAGATACCACTTTTCGATTGATATTTGTATCTCACATTGTTAACACAAATTGCGAACACTTGTTAACACTACTTTTTAGAATTCGAAAGAAATGATCGGGGCAAATACATTAAGTTTTTTTTGTGTTCACTTGAAAATAAAATTTTATATTTGTCTAAGCGAGAAAAAAGCAAATAACAAAAATATTCTTTTTTGTTAAGTAAAATAAACTTAAAAAAAAGTGAAAGCTTGTACCGTTTCACAGTTGCGTATTTGAATTATTTTTGCAATAGTGGCACTTTAAAGTTCGGTAAAAGTAACAGAATCAAGAGGTAAGTAAATGGGTAGATGTTCAAAATGAACAAAAGAAGTTGTGTGTTAGGTGCGTGCCTTTGGTATCAATGAAACTCTTATTCTTTCAATAAGAATTTACGTTCTTGCTCACAATACATAGTGGACCATCTGGTGGTTTCTTTTTAAATTAAAGGTTATTCTGACACTGACAGCTGTTTCCCGCTCGAAATCTTGACATAAAGTCAGTATCCTAGCTCCGTTGAACAAAATGAGTCGCGTTATGCTTGAACAACGTTAGGAAATATTGAAAACTTATTTTCAAAGTGAGTGCTGTGCAGACTAAAGAGTGAACTTTTTAAAAAGAAGTTTTGGCCGAAATGAAGTACCCACCGCACCTGCTGTACTAGTGGTGGGCGCATTCGAATGAAATAATCGATTATAATCGATTCAGGCAACATCTCGAGATATCTCGATTCTTCACATATATCATTCGAATACTCAAATCATTCGAATGATTTTTTCTTATCTACTTTCTCTAAGCGAAATGAGGACTCGAGTGCCGAGGACCGAGAAGCGAATATTGAACGAAAAGACAGAAAAGAAAACACACAAAATCGAGAACTCGAGAAGTTGGTAATTTGTATATCTCGTGTGCATGGATTCAATGACTGAGTTTATTTATATTTATATTCATTTTTGCACTCGATGCATCGTTGAGGGTTGAGAAACGAGAACCAGTATGTTATGATTTTCTTGTTTTGTTTTTGCTTTTTTTTTCCTTGAAATGGAGTGTTTGTTTCCTACTTTTTTTACTACGATATTCCTTCGAAAATCATTCGAATGATCATTCGATTCTTTAAATCATTCGAATACTAATATCTCGATTCTTTAAATCATTCGATTATGCCCAACACTATGCTGTACGCAAGTTTGTGCAAATAGTTCATGAGATTGGTATGCTAGTGGACAACACTCATGGTCCCCGTCGTCGTTAGGTGCACAAACGAGAATGTGGCTGCTGTAGCCGAAAGTGTGAGACTCATTTCATGAACATTAACTCGCCATCGATTTCAACAGCTCAACATTTCACCCACTAGCCTGAGGATAATTCTGCACAAAGTTCTCGGATTATTTACTTACATGGTCCAATTTATTCAGAAATTGAAGGTTCACGACCATCCGCTTCGCTATCGCTTCGCAGTATGGGTCTTAGAGCAGCTTGAATTGGACATAGATTTTCGTCGAAAAATCATCTTTCCTGACGAGACGAATTTTCATCTCGGCGGCGACTTTAACAAACAAAATAACAGTACATGGGGCTCTGAAAAAACCGCACATTTTTTTCCAGAAACCAATACATCCACAGAGAGAGACAGTTTGGTGCCAATTGTTGAGTGATAGCATCACTGGACCCTTTTTCTTCGAAAATGTGACTGAGAACAACATTTCGTTCAATGGTGGGCCATGTTAAACGACTTTTTTGTTACTGAAATTGAAGACATGGATGTGGGCGACCTTTGGTTCATGCAGGATGGCGCATTATGCCACAAAGCCCATTCCACAATCAATCTTTTGCGGCGTTATGTCTCCTTTGGACTTTTTTTGTGGGGAACCGTGAAGGACCGATGGAATGTCAACAATCCGGAAACCATTCAAGCACTTAAGACTAATATCATCCAAGCTATCCGTGACAAGGTCTTGGACAATTGGAGTGACAGAATGCGCTACTGCGAAACCAGCCGAAGCAGCCACTTGAACGACGTTGTGTTCTGCAATTAATGGAAATGTTTGCTCTTACTTATAAAGCTGTAATACATGGAAAAGAAATTAATTTTGTTTATTTTTTGCATTTTTAAAAAGGAACTTGTA
Source organism: Philhelius festivus (assembly GCA_963931855.1). Classification (NCBI taxonomy): domain Eukaryota; kingdom Metazoa; phylum Arthropoda; class Insecta; order Diptera; family Syrphidae; genus Philhelius; species Philhelius festivus. Next base: position 189,372,114 of record OZ007555.1, read on the forward strand.
TTTGGCCCACCCATTACATGTTGTATTAGATGGTTTCAAAACTGATCTTATATAAATGCTGCTGTTCCCCACGGGTCATTCTTATGTCCGACTCTCTTCCTAATCTTATAACTAATCTCTTGTCTAAAACTTCTTATCCACTTTATTGTTTTGCCAACGACCTTACCCTAGGCTTCGCTTACTCATTCTCTATACAAGATTGTGTGGCGTTTAATGCCTCGTTCATTGCCATCAATGCCACAATGACCAGGAACCCAGATAATAGTGACATTGTGGTTAATATTTAGACTAGCAAGTTCATCCCGGAATTGCTGGACCGATTTGAAGGATGACGTACTAGAATTAATGGTTCTAACAGCCGCCTGACAGTCTGTGATAATAGCCGTATTGCGGTTCTGGTTTGGATCTTGTTTGAGTGCCTTGCATACTTCCCTGTTAGCCAATAATTCAGCTCGGAAAACACTAGCAAAGTCGGGTAGCCTAAACGACATAGATATATTCAAAGTCACAGAGGAGATTCCTGAACCAAGAACTCACTCCATCTTTGAGCTATTAGTAAAGATAGTTATGTTGAAGTCTTTTGTCGGGACGTCATCATCCCAGTCCTTTCTTTATGGGAACATAATCTTAAAATCTTTACTGATGCCCCTTTTAGACTTGCAGTAGTCAGTGGTAGTCGAAAAGATCTCTATTGGTATTAGATCCTTTATATTACTAAGGCCATAAGGTTTGGCAATCCAAGAGCTCGATTCCTTTAGTGAATGTTTGAATCGTTTCCGGATTTTTGGCATAAAATCGATCCTTCACCGTTCCTCACAAAAAAAGTCCAAAGGAGACAAATCGCAGCTCCAAGACGGCTGATAACACGATTTGGGAATTTGGCTGTTTGGCATGGTGCGCCATCCTGCATGAACCAGAGGTCGTCCAACTACATGTCTTAAATTTCAGTAACAAAAAGCAGGTTCGCACGGCCCTGTAACGCCTACCGTTGACCGAAACGTTGTTTCGAGCGTCTTTTTCGAAGAAAAATGGTCCAATGATGCCAACACCTCACAATCCGCACCAAACTGTCACTCTCTGTGGATGCGTTGGCTAATGGACAATAAAATGCGGGTTTTCCAAGCCAAGGAAAGATGATTTTTCGCCCAAAATCGTTGTCCAATTCAAGCTGCTCTAAGACCCAAACTACGAAGCTGATGGTTGTGCGCCTTCAATTGCTGTGTCAATTGGACCTTGTAAGCGAATAATCCGAGAACTTTATGCAGAATTCTTCTCAGGCTAGTGCGTGAAATTTTGAGCTGCTGAGATCGATGGCGACTTGATGTTCGTCTCACACCCCCGGCTAGAGCAGCAACATTCTCGCCTGTGCGCACCGTACGACGACGGGGACCATAAGTGTTGTCCACTAGCATACCAGTCTCATGAACTATTTGCATAAACTTGTGTACATCTGGCCGTGTGGGTGCCTCATTTCGGCCAAAACTTCTTGAAACAAAACTCACTGGTTGGACTACACAGAACTCACTTTGGAATATTTCCCATCGTTGTTCAAGCGTAACGCGTTTGATTTTGTTCCGCGGAGGTGTGATACTGACTTTCTGTCAAGATTTTGAGCGGTAAAGATCTGTCAGTGCCAAAATAACCTATGATTCAAAAAGAAACCACTAGGTGGCCCACCCTCAAATACTTTATATGATGACAATATCGATGAATAAAAAAAGAAATAAGTTTAAGAGATAGGGATGTTTTTGTCTTCGAAAAATTAAACAAAAATATCAAAATTCAAGCCAGGTTAATAATGAGAAATCAAAACCCCCATACTATCATTCTAGAAGTATATTTGTACATAAGTCACGTCCTTAGCTAATTTGCAAAGCTTCACATTTATATTCTATCCGTCGTGTATTTCTTAGGAAATTGTTGTTCTATACACAAAAATAAACAACACGTTCAAGCCATATTAAGACTGCGAAAACGTATTGCTGATTAAGCAATTCAATCAGCAAAATTAAAATACGTTAAAATAAAATTCGAATTGCCACCTAAGAGAAGTTCTGCATTCCGAACAGAAGCGTGTGATACATTTTTGAATAGGTTAGCAGCTTAACCTAGTCAAGTTGTGTACAATCGGGCATATTTGCTGGATATAGCTAAATCATTCCGTTGTTTCAATGAAGCATTTGTTTTACGATACGAAATGTTTATAACTCAAAAAACCCAATTTAGCTTTTTTTTGGTATATTTATTTAGCAATGTGATTTAAGTTTTTTTTTTATGGAACACAACGATAGAATTTTATGGCTTTGTGTCGTTTTTATGTATGTGATAATGTTCGCACCTATAAAGTTATGTGTTCTTATCCCGGGAAGTGCTTATGATTATGGGTTTATTTCTATCATTTATACGAGTGACATAAAAAAAGGTAAATTATTTCCCATAAGATATAAGAAATTTACTTTTCTGAGAACAATGCAATGAATTGTGCTTTGGTTAAATTTGCACTTAAAATAGCTTTAAACGACTTTTATATAAGCTTAGATATAAAATGTTTTGTGTTTCGCCTTGATTAGAATGTTTCCGTTTTAAAATATGTACTTACATGTAGATAATAAATTTTGAAAAATTTATTTAGAACTACATTTCCATTTTGGAGTTAGGTATGACAAGAAATTATCTATTAACAAGGTGAAAAACTTTCATATCGTAAAAAGACACTTGGTCTAACAAAAGACTCAAAAGAGTTTTTGAAGGTGGCCAAGGAAATCAAGGGCGCAAACTTTACCATAGCACAGGAGTATCTGCTGAAATTTTTTCCAAACACTACCAAAATCTACTTTATGGAAAATCTGGTCTCCTCATTGCTTGAGCGGTGCAGTGGCGTAGCGTGCCATCTCGGCGCCCGGGGCGGGAGACCCATTTTGCCACCCTATTAAATACTTAATTAAAATTAAATTTCGAGACGAGGTATCTTTTATTGAAGGTAAAGATCGTCTTTTGATTAAACGTGGGCACCTGCCTGTTACGGCGCCTACATTTGGAGTCAGATTGGGTCCTGACTATTAACCCCGACATAGCAAGCTATCTCGGTCACAAAGTTGTGATATGTTGCAGCATATGCACACCTCTTGCTTTGGAGGGGAGGTCTATCTAACACCTCTTGAATTCAAGTAAAGAATCTTGAAAACCGTGTGTTTCCGCATTCGGAATAAACCAAGCCACCATGATGCTTCCACTAGGGGGCCTACCTCATAGATAGGGTTTGAGCAGAGGATAAAAACTCAATCCTCAAACTCAAATGGACACTATCTCCCATGGTACCAGAATATAGCTTCCGGTGGAGCTTCTCAACTTGGTCATTTCATGGAGCTTCCTAGGCGATCCGAACCTGGACTTAGTCCAAGTTCAAATATTGAAGGGGAAATAGGATCAGCGGTTTCACAAACGGATTCTACAGGACTTACGAGCGGCGAAGTCAGAAATAACTTTGTCAAAATCAATATTTGTAGCCAAAACTTGTTCAATCGACAATATAGCCATGTTTGATAGTCTAGTGGAGCTCATAGTGGATCTGAGATAATTTTTGATTAGCTTCAACTTCGAAAAACTTCTTTCACAATTCTAGGCCACACACGATTCTAGGAATCATATACTTACATTGGAATCACTTCCGCTGCTTCTGGATGCCACCGAAGATGTTAACGTGGCTTTTAAACCAGAACTAGAACTGAAATATTTCAGTAATGCACCTTGAGACTTCTGCGCATCTGCTTCTTTCTTAGACTTTTTCTTGCGGTATTCCGCTTTCTTTGACTCTTTTTATTTTCAAAAACTAGTTCAAAGGTTGAGTGAAGTATTAAATGTTTACATAGTTTTAGAAGATTCAACAGTATTTAAACGATAAACAACACAATCGAAATGACTTTCTGTGAAGTGGGAGGGAGCAAAAATATTGAGCTGGCTGAGACTAGAATAACGTTTCCGTCGAATCTTAGGGTGCATTCTGTTTTTATCGCGCTACTCGCAAAACTAAAACGGAACGTTCCGAATTTCTCGCGAAATTGAAAGGGAGCGTTCCGAAACATATGATATGCGAGACCGCTGACGGTGCTGGCGGTTACCTACTTTATTACCTACTATACATACTTTCTATCTATATATACGTGTTCAAAAGTCTGCCCGTTTACGAATTCACGGAAATCAGCCGAGAGCGTCAACGACGAATCACAGGCAAGGTGGCAAATTTCAAATTTACGTCATTGTTGTTTGTTGACTTGTCAAACGTTCTATCATGAAACATATGATCTCTACTCTACCCGCTTCACCGGCGACATTTTGCCGCCCTAGGCAGCAGAAAGTCCCTAGCTAGCTGTTCCCAGTTTAGCACGTCAAGTTGTTTGAGGTCCTGTATTACTTTTGTGCGCCACACCCATCACACGAAGAATATTCCTCTAGCCAGGATCGTTACTACCTGTAGCAGACATTGGCGAATAGGGAGGCATTCAGTGAAGCTAGGGATTCCTAACTTTCGTAGCTTTGGGGTACGGCAGGAAAAGAAAATAATCATTAGTTTCCTCTACAAACACCCTGCTCTGGAAAAATGTAGAGCTCAATCATTAGGAAAAGCATTTTTGACGACATTGCCAAACTTTCGGCAATCAAGAACATAGACAACACTTTGATTACTTCTGTGCCGTTTTCTGTGGTTAGAACATTTTAACTAACTAGATTATAACTAGGAAGATTTTATTTTGATTATTATATTATTTCTTCTGCAAATGCCTGATCTTCCAAATATTTAGAACACAATCATTAGGAAGGATAATTTTTTGACGACATTGATGAACTGTCGGAAATTAAGATCAAAGACTTGATCTTATTTTCTCAACCGACGAAATAGCTATAGGACGAACTTCAGTTACTTCTGTGGCGTCCTCTGCGTTTGATTCCTTAGACCCCAAGCTATTGAACTGAGGGCTTTGACGGAAGCTTACGGTGCGAAGGGCCGGATGTTCATTGAATTGGATTGGCTTCGGTTGCAGCACCAGTCAGGAAGTTGTCTAGCTTGGCACAGTGTATATGGTGTCGGAAGAGTGTGATGTGAGTGATCCAAATTCCGAATGATTGTACACAAGTAAATACACAATAAAAGACAAGAAAACCTACTTCCAAACTCCTTCATATTTTTGAACTGAATCCGAACTGGATGACTTTTGAGAATGTCCACAATTCCCCGTATCGATTCCATCCACAGGTTTAAATGAGTTATGGTATCAAAATGGCGCACTTCAGTTCTAATTGGACACAGGGTTAGACTACCAGTGGTCCTTATTTCTACCTACCTACCTTACTTTTCATCACACACTAACAACACGCAGCATCGCAAAGCAGTCTAGAGCGGCAAATACACACGACACTTGGTGCACACCGGTGTGCCTACCCTATTACACCACCACATTCCACCACACGGCACACCGAATCGTGCACACTTTAGTTGTGCAAAAGGTTTCTAATCGGAAAGATCTTACCATGAGTGCCATTTGACCAGATATTGGGGGCTATCGTGAACAAAATTTTCCTCGAAATTTTCCCCATCTTCAAAAATTGGAAAGGTCAATACTTCTGCACTGTTCATTGTAAGCTGGCGACTGGCCTTATTAATATTAAATGAGAGCCAAAGTCACTATGAAACTTAATTCCCAATATCAATTAATTCCAAGGGAAATCGAGATGACAATATTGAAAGTTGGGAACAATTCCCAGGGAAATTTTATTCACGATAGGCCCCAATAAAATTCTACACTCCCCACACCACAACGATTCCCCATACACATCACACCGATCGAGACACCGAACCCAAAAATCAAAAACTTTTGATTTTACTCACACGGTGTCTGACACCGAAAATCGGTGTGCACACCAGCCCACACACGGCACACATTTCCTTACACCGACACCGGTGTGCACACAAGTGTCGTATGTATTTGCCGCTTAAGAGAATTCCAAGAGTTGATACACTGCGGATTGGAAGGCCAATGACAACGTGAATATCAATTGTCCTAGTCACTCCCATTGAACACTTTAGTAAAAGTTGATATGTACATAACATATCTATATAGTTACAGATCATGAAAGATGGAAGCGGTTTGTTGGCGCTCTTTGCCCCAACCAAGCTTTTAGGACATGTTCACTGAGGACTTTATGTCATATGTTTAAATGAAAATAAAAAAATCGACTCCATATAATTTTTTATTTAAATAAAAAAACCAACGTTGTCAGACGTATTATACTAGACTAAATAAAGAAATGAGCAAAAAATTTGTCAATGATGACTTAACATACGAGTATAAGTACAATGTGTGTGAGTTCAAAGAACAAAAAAATCATTTAACCTCGACACCAGTTTGATGGGTCAGCAAAATATTTTTACAAAACACAGTCATACAGGTGTAATAAAATTGTAACTTCATTTATAAATTGCATACCTTAGCTAAAGCAAATTGCTCTTTTCACATAAATTAAAAAAAAAAAAAAAATTCCGAAAAGCCATGAAAATAAATCACAAAGCACGTACATCATCGCAAAAGAGAGAACCTTTTATTATTTAGATGACCTTGACGGTAGGTCACTTTTTCCATTAACAATAACTATCTATTTTTAAACTTGAAATAGAAGCAAATTGGTGTTAATGGCCTTAGCATATAAATGAACAAAAAATTATGTAACTTTTCACCAACAAAACAAAAACTAAACTATGTAAATGCCACCAACAATTCTGTCCATCATAATAATGAATCACCACAATGGTTGAGGTGAAATCCGCACCAAAGGAATTCATCGTATCTACCACATAAATCTGGCCAGTTAAGTTCTCATCGTCATCTTTTTTCATTAAAACATTTAATTGTACAAAACTCATTCTTGTCTTATTTTGTTGTTTTTTTATATTTTTACCTTTGTCTTGGAATTAACGTTATAATTAAAAAAAAAAAAAAAACTCGAAGGAAACAATAAACTGTGGATGAATTTTTCACGGCTCGAGTTCATGTTTATGCAAATTTAATGGGATAGTACGGCACACTTCCGTCAGCGTAAGGTATCATCGTCGGTTATACTTACTATATTACAACACAATTTACAGTGCGGTTTGCGAAGTTAAATGCACCTAAAATATGCATAACATTCATAACATGGTCAGAAACTTTTCTAAAGAATTTGGCGCAACATTTTAAAAAGCCTTGTGTTAAAGTATTGAAATGATACTACTTAACAAATTGCTTGCCTTACTCTTCCTTAGTTTTAAACATTTTCTAACTAGTTTTGTGCTAAAACACTTTTTTTTAATAAACTGACTCACACCTAAGAAAATGACAGTTCGTGACGTTTGTAAATGTCAAAAAAAAAAAACCTATTTGATGTTTTTAACCTTAAAACATTCGATCAAAATTAGCAAAATCGTCGTTTTAAGCTAGTATCATACTAAAACAATCTTAGCATCGTACTAATTCGACTTAAATTTTGCGCCTTTGAATTTACAAACATTTTAAAACGAATGATGAAAAATCAGACTAAAGTCCGCAAGAAAACTCAATTTTTGGAATCGATCAGATTTGCAATTGATTTTCTGGCTGTTTGATATTACCTAAAGTGTACAAATTTTCAATAATACAAGGTGGCGCAAAATTAGTCACTCTATCGGAAGATGTTATAATTTTTGAAAATCGCGTCATACGCTAATCAAATTTGACAAGCAATGGATAGCTATACTCCGCAAGATCATGGAATAATTGTGTCGATTTTTTTGACCAATGATTGGTGGGTGGTGTTAGCGCAACGTGAATTTCGACTTTGGTTTCCTAATCGTGTCGCGCCAACTGGGAAAATATTCCGGCGCTTTGGCACTCGACTTTAAAAGACTGGAACCACAGGTGACCATAGCCGCCACTATACTGTTTCTTTGCCTGAGAATATTGCGGCTGTGGCTGCCGTTATCGCTGAGAACGAAGAAACATCAACCAGACGATGCATGGGCCAAACAATTAGACATCACCAGACGGACTCTATGGCGAATTTTAGTGAAAGACTTACACATGTTCTCGTACAAGGTACAAACAGTGCATCAGATAATGCCTGCTGACCGTCTATCGCGTGTGAATTACTATCAAGCCATCCTCAACAACAAAGAGGACGATTTTGTGTCGAAAATCATCATAAGTAACGAGGCGCATTTCTACTAAAGCAGTTACGTCAATAAGCAAAATCTTCCTTTCTGGGACACTGAAATCCGCGATAGACGGTGCAACTACGCACACACAGCACCATCCACAATAGATATTGTGAAGGAAGCATTTAATGGTCGTGTTATATCCCTATGTAATATAGGCTCTTTGGCAACACAGTAATATTGCCCAATTTAACCATCAAAGACTTCTTTCTTTGGAGCCACTTGAAGTCGAGGACTTATGCCAACAAGGCACACAAACGTATAACAGGGTTTTTCATATAGTTTTAAAATGTTTGGCTATACAAATTAGATAAAACAGACTTTGTATTATGATGGATGAACTCATAGCGAGGAGCTCAAATAGTATTGGTAAATCAGGTAAATTCCTAAGTTGAGCATCGGTAAAGATTTTAAGGTTATGTTGCCAAACAGACACAACTATCCTTACAGACGCCTAGAAGATGGTGTGTGATGCTGCTTCAGGAAGTTTTTTCTGAGACTTTAATTATGTCTAGGTTTTTAAGGCTAGTTTTTCTCAAGCGGAGTTACTGGCTATCAAGGAAGCATGCAAGGTACTCAAACAAGATCCAAACCAGAGCAGGAATACGCCTAGTATATCACAGACATTCAGGGTCAGGCGGGGGTTAAATAATTAATTTGTCCAAATTGGTCCAGCACTTGTTTGAATATTGTGTGATAGAGTCCTGGCCTACGGAGAAACTGAAGCACAAAATCAATTAGGAAATACTTATTATTGTAAGTATGGTCTCTATCTGTCTGTCTTTTCAATTAAACAAAACGGTTCGACAGATTTTCTTTAAACTTGGTAGATACAAATAACTTACTTAATCGGCCACCGATCCATGAAGGTTTTCTACCTGAGACACGGTAGCTTTCCATCCTCTGCGATCCCGATCCATTCGCTGAATGTGGACGAGCAAATGTAGTAGACGTGTTTTGGGCTTCTGAACTATGTACATGTACATCCACATCTTGGTACAGTTGATAGAGCTTTCGGTTATATCTTCTTCTTCTCCATTTGCCCTCCTCGCACACAGGACGAAATAGCTCAATATCAATATCAATTTCCCTTTCTGCTTATAGTCCAGCACCAGCGCGGCGTCGTAACACAAGACTGGTAGTATAACAATGTTCTCTAGAACGAGATTGAAGAAATCACATTACAGCCGTTCTCCTTACCGAAACCCTATGCATGTTTAGAATAGTTCAGAAGAGCTGCTCCCTGTCTCTAGTTGCACATTGCACCGCGTATTTTCCAATGTTCCTCGATACAGCTGGATCAGTTTTCCCGTGATCCTGATTTCGACCATTGCCATATAGAGCTTCTGACGATGAATTCTATCATATATGCGGCCTTGAAGTCGATAAATAAATGGTGAATCTCGACTTGAAATTCGTTTCTCTTTTCCAGAAATTGCTTCAATGTGAAAATTTGGTCTATACTTGCAGACTAGATTGTTAAAGAACGGTTAAAGAAGTTCACATAGCACGTAGGATAGGATCTTTTATGAAACCTTTAGCAGAGATATTCCTTGTTTTGACAACTTAAAAAATATAGTAATTAGCCTCTTGAACATAAAAACATGGAAGTGTGAAGTCGTGGATTTAATTTAATTAATTAACACCAACTACTCGTGCAGATTTTTTCAACAATAAAAAAAATCTTTTTGTATATACTTAGAATGAGTTTAATCAAGCAAACCGCACTGTTAAAACAGTCAACAAATCAAGAATATGTCGACGCGTTTATTTATTTCCAGTGGCTATCTGTGGTGCATACGTTTACAAAAATTATCATTTTCTTTTAAAAAAAATTCTTACTTCCAGTTAAGAACAAGAATTTAAGTTGGTCTGAATTGTTTGGAAGTTCATTGGCACCGACAAAGGTATGTCTATGTGACATAATCTAAAAGAAAGGCTTTTTTTATAGAACCTGATTAAAATTTGTTGAATATTTAGAACATGACTTAAATAAATTAAAAAAAAAAAAACAGCTTTGTATTAATATTATGTTACGTCAAAGTTATAATTTTATTGTTAATGCACTTGAAAATTATTCATTTTGTAGACTTTACATTTCGTGCGTGATAATTGCAATCATTTGTTATACAAACGTGCTTTCGGAGTTGTTAAATGCACGCAATCTTTACAACTGACGAGTTAAGAAAATGGTATGATATAGAGTCATAGAATACTTTTTTGAACCTCTTGCGCTTGTCGGTCCGAAGTTAAGGGTCTAATCTTTTGTTGCATTAATTTTCAGTAGCATCCAAAAAAAACTTAAAACATCTCTACAGAGAGTGAAGTGCTTTTTACGCAAGTGATATACTTTGCTTTATTTTCAATACGAGTATGAGGCAATCGTAGTGAAATTACTAATTAATAACCGAAATATTTACTACCTACATACATGTTCAAAACTTTTGTAAAGGATCGTATGATTTCATTTTTAAACAATATCGATTATTTAAAAAAAAAGATCAATAATTTGGTTTTCAGAAAAGTAGATCAACTGAGGACGCTAAATGGAAGGTTTCTGGCGAAGTTAGTAAAGGTTTCATAATAATATAAGTGTTCTAACATTATTTATTGACATGACTAAAGCTTCCTTTTGGTCTTCATTCGTCATGCGACGAACTAGGAGAGACTCCTAATCTTTTATTCACCTTACGGCAAACTAAGAAAGATACTCCTAATCTTTTATTCACCTTACGGCAAACTAGGAAAGATACTCCTAGTCTTTATTCACCTTTCGACAAACTGGGTAAGACAATCCCATCTCCTATCTAGTTGGTTACTTTTGTAACCTATCCACAGGAACCACGAGGAGGTTGATAGGAACCCGGAGTGCAGCAGAATCGCATCAGCAGCCATCCGTCACTGCTAACCCATGTCAGTGATATTACCTCGTAGAGACTTACCGGACAACCACATCAGCAATGTCTACATATACTCCCAGAGCACACGGAATTACACATTAGCGCTATCAACGATTGTGTCGAGCCATCCGGATTTGCCACGTCAGTATTCATTCATCCACACACTCCAGGAGCGCATTGGAATTGCAAGCAAGCTATCTCGGTCGCAAAGTTGTGATATGTTGCAGCATATCATCTAACACCTCTTAAATTCAAGAAAACAATCTTGAAAACCATGTGTCTCCGTATTCGGAATAAACCAAGCCACCATCATGCTCCTACTAGGGGGCCTACCTCATAGATAGGGTTTGAACAGAGGGTAAAACTCAACCCTCAAACTCAAATGGGCACTATCTTCCATGGTACCAGAATATAGCTTCCGGTGGAGCTTCACAACCGAGGTCACTTCCAGATGAGTTCCTGCAAAACTCTGAGCCTGTCAACCCTTAGGATACACACACCAAGAAGTCGGCCGGTGTAGTAACCAACAACTTAGTGTGCTTCCTTTTGGTCTTCATTCGCCATCCGACGAACTAGGAAAGATGCTCCTAGTCTTTTGCTTACCTTACGGCAAACTAGGAAAGACACTTCTAGTCTTTTGCCCACCTTACGGCAAACTGGGAAAGACACTCCTAGTCTTTTGCTTTTGTTTTTATTCTATACTAGCCGACCCGTACTCGCGTTGCTTCGCAAATTGTAACTACGAATATTTTCTTAGTATTAATATTAGCATATGAAAACATTTCTCAATGAGACTGAGCATATTTGCTACAATAATATTAATTTTAGTTTATATGTATAACATACCGTATCGAATTAGATTCTCTTTCACACTTGAAAAAAAAAGAGCTTTTTCATGTTTGTGCATATTATAAATATAACAATATAGAAAATAATAAAATTTATTTCAAATAAACGGGTTGACTACTTTCTGAGATCATTCAACACAAACTTTAAAATCTTTCGCTTTTATAGAATAGTTCATGTGCACGGCACTGTAGTCAATTGGATGTCCTTTTTCGTCACCCAAAATGCTATTGAGTGTATTCAAGTAACTTAAAAAATAAAATGCACGACTGGCTCTTATGTAAAAGTACTTTGGAATTTAAAATACCCCCATTTTATAAATATAAAACATGGATTTAATGAGATAAAAATGTCCAAATGTATGGAATTGCCGTCTGATTAATCTTTTTGATATTTAAGTAATTTTTTATATGACAAATTCCCTTAAAATTTTTCGAGAACAAAATTTGGGATGCCAAATTTTAAGTATTAGGTAATATAGATTTTAGAAATAGTTTTTTCTTTCCAATATCTTTATATACAATATTATTTTAAACTTAAGGGGGCTCCTGTTGAAAATTTTTGGTTAAAATCGTTAGAGCTGTTGATGAGAAAGTCAAGAAATCAAAAAACGGTTCTATGACAGGTACCGTTAATAACATTTTGGCAGAAAAATTTTTTTGACCAAAATGTAGTCTATGTCCAATGTCCATAATATCACACCTAATTTTTTTTTTTATCAAAATCGTTAGAACCGTTTCGAGATAAATAAGATTATGCATTACGGGTGTATGGGGGGAACCGTTAGTTTTGGAGCTAAAAAAAAATTTCAAGTTCTCCTCTAGGGATTCACCGAAGACCCTTAACTACCGAGATTGAAGAACATAGGTCTAGTGGGTAAGGCTGTAGAGAGAGGTACAGACATACAGACGCACTGAAACATGTTTTTTGTGTACTAAATCGTCCTTAAATTTTTTATAAACAAAAATGATATGCAAGTTATTAGTATTCAATAAAATACATTTTATAACGCAATTTAAAAATTTATTTGTGTATCCGTTTTCTAGATATTGAATTTTCAAAAAAAAATATATTATTTTTTTAAAAATCAAAAAACTATTTTTTCGAAAAAAATTTTAGATTATATTTTTTCGAGTGTATAGAAGCTCACGCATAAAAATTAGTTAGTTAGTTAGTTTTAGAGCTAAAAAAAAATTTCAATTTCTCCTCTAGGGAATCACCGAAGACCCTTAAGTACCGAGTTTGAAGAAAATAGCTCCAGTGGCTTAAGCTCTAGATCGAGGTACAGATAGGGTTGCCATCCGTCCGTATTTTCCCGGACATGTACTCTTTTTTCACTGTGTGGGGGAGGTCCGGGATAGTTTTTGTTAATTGTCCGGGATTGTACTCCTTTTACCCATTGTGTATCTATTTACTTTTATGCTACTTATAATTAAATGGTTATTCAAAAATGAAACGAGGCCCATTAAAATTAAGTGAACGAACAGATCCAATATATGAGAAAAGAAATTATAGAATAATTGCCCAACTTATTGTTAAAGCTCTTACACAAAATAACTTATTATCAAAAGTAAGTGGATTTTGCGCTGACAATTATTGCAATACTAATTTTGGTGGAAGACAAAGGAAAGGTTCTAACAATGTCTATTCAAAGTTAAAATCTTTGGTCAACCAAAACATGATAGGTGTAGGATGTCCACCACATTAGTCAATGCGATCTACCATGGATGTGATACTTTACCAGTTGACGCCGATATCATAATTGTAAAAATATACAACTATTTCTCTATCTACACAGTCAGAACGGAAAGACTTCGAGATTTTTCTGAATTTCTTGAAAATGAATATAAGCCTTTCTTATACCGTTCGAAAACCAGATGGCTTTCTCTCTATCTTGCTGTTGAACGTCTTTTGCTTATGTACGAGAATCCGCCTACAATATTGCAAACATTTTTTAAAGACGACTTAAGCGAGGCGTATTTATTTTTGGTTCATTCTCTCATGTCAACATTCAACGTCAATATTCAAAAACTTGAAAAACAAGACATTCCTATTATTGAAACCGTGGAAATTTTACAAAATATTGTCAATAATATTTACGAGCGAATCGATAACGATTTTGTTCCACTTAAAATTAAATCTTATTTGAAGAAGCTTGATGATTCCAGCTGTAAAGAAAACGTTATTAAATTCACGGGACAAAAGATAGAAACAAACTGTTACCTGAGACCGTCAAAGGAATTATTTTAACAAAGGAATTAATTTAACAAAAAAGCAACAGTGATATACTTAACAGTATTAGATGTAATGAAAAATACAACAAGCACTGTAAAGGCTATTTATTAAAAAAAAAAAACAAATGAAGTTCCTTTTTTTATACATCAAAGATGTTTTGTAACTTAAAAATGTGATTTTTTAACTAAATATTTGTTTTTATTTAAATGTTAATACAATTTTTTGTTTCCTCTTACAATATAAATGTGTTTATTCTGTCCTTGTTTTGTACTCTTTTTTCAATCCTCATTTGTCCGGGAAAGTCCGGGTTTTTGAAACTCCAGTACTAGTTTCATCTAAACATATCTGGCTACCCTAGGTACAGACATACGGACATACAGGCATACAGACAAACAGACGGAATCGTCGGACCCACTTTATTCGTTTTCGCTATCATCGTAATGTCAACTTTGATCAAAATCTCGAGTTCCAGATGCAGAACTTGCCCTATAGTTAGTCTTAGTACCTATTACTAATAGGTACTCTATAACCTATATCGCAAGTAAAAAGAGCCAACCCCACATTGCTCAGCGATGTGACCTTTGTATATTAACTCTATAGTAGTCTCATGGAACTGAATTAAAAGTTTCTTATCTCTGCCGCAGAAATATTAATATCGCCAGTGAGATGCGGTTGTGATATAAGATACACTACGTGGAAGGGAAAAATATAAGAAAATAAAAGAAGAGATGCGGTTGTGATATATTTTTAAAAAAGGGTAAGGGAGAAAATCCTATCTGCGTTTCTTTTTGCTGTCAGAATCAATTGTAGGTAGGTATATAAAGTTGTATATGCCAGGTGCGAGATGAATACAAACAAATAGTATTGAGAGTGTATAATAGTTTTGTGAATTTTGTTTCATTTCTCATACAATCTGGTTTGCTTACATCATTGTATATAAATTCTTATAGTAGTCTCATGACGAGGAACGCCACGTAATTTACCAAGCGGCAGAGAAAACAACCAAACCCAATACCCAAACCGTATATTAGCAAATTAATTTAACATTTTCTCATATGCTATCCTTTTCTCGGCAGAGAGAGACATAAACAACAAACATGCTATATTGCTATAGCTATTCAGAGCACACCGACTTGCACCAGCCAGTCAGCGCAGGCGCACACAAGCATGCATACATTATATTTATATGCAGATTAAAGGCGGCAGCGGCGGTGCGGTGGCGACGGCACTTTGCGAATGAAATTTTGTGTATAAGTTTTTTTACAACGTTGCTTTGTTTTTTGGATACCTCTATTAGAAATGAAAATATGCATTAGGTACACATATGAATGAGCGAATAAGGTAGCAATATATTGACAGAGAGGGGTTTGCTATTGATGGCGGTCCATTGTATTTAGTTTTTGCATATACATGTATGTACTTATATAGGGAAAATCAATTGAAAGTTTTTTAGCGACCTTTAGTCCAAATGCGTTTCGCCCAGGTACGACAGTTGGGCTCATCAGTTAGATGCTGTCGTACCCTTCTAAGACGCAAAATATTAGTCGATGGTTATCAACACAATATAAAATTTACAGCATGAATATAATGTAAATTATATATTCTAGGGGAATTTGGTCAAATTCAGACACCTAGAAAATGACGCCCGTGGTCTGGCTGATTTAAGAAGAAGGAAAAACGAAAAATAAGTTTATAGGGAAAGACATGCATTCGTAAAAACAATCGAACTCGAGATTTTGATCAAAGTTGATACAATAACGATAGCGAAGACTAAAAAAGTGGGTTTCGGAATTTTGTCTGCCTGTCTGTCTGTTTGACTACCTACAGCCTAAATTGCTCGGCCGATTTTCTTTAAACTTAGTGGATATCACTTTGAATTTATTTCCTCCCCACGTTTTGTTTTTTTTTTTTTTTATGACCAAAAATAACGAATTTTTTCGAAATTTTATAAATATTTTTTTTTCTCAAAAACTGTTCGACAGATTTTAAAAATAAAAATACAAAAAAATTTCATTTAGTTAAAGCTAGATAGTATAGTTGAAAAAAAAATGTGCGAAAAATGGTTATTGAGGGTATATACTCCCCATGGAACCTTTTTTTCGTTTTTGATTTTCTCAAAAACGGTACAACCGAATTTGATAATTTTTTTTTGCTAAAGCTCCCGAAAAACTTTAATAGAATTGTGTAAGTATTCAAATTTTCAAAAAAAAATTTTTTGGATTTTTAAAAAAAACTTCAATTTTTTTTTTTAAAACTCAATATTTTGAAAACCCAATGCTATTTTTTTTTAAACTTGATAAATGATAGTTTCTCAATATAATCTACAAGATGTGAGATTTTTTTTTTATTTTACCTAAAAATAACGGTACCCACCATAAAAATGTTAAAAAATGTTAAAATATTGTTTTCGAAAATCGAATTTTTCTTGAAAACGGCGCCTAGAATTTTGATATTTTTTTTTCTTTCAATTAATTTTTATGATCACAGCTTGTACTTACCATAGAACTATTTTGTCTAATTTTCAATTTCTCACATATCGGCATTACGAATTTTAATGAAATTTTTTATAGAGATGCTTCTAAAAAGTTTTAAATAAAAGTTTAAATATCAAAGAATAGAAAAGCTATGAAGCTGTTTACGAACAAGAATGCTAGCAACTTTGACATCGCTTTTTGATGATTTAAAAAAAGGGTAACTTTGGTGTACCCTGACCCATGTTAAAATAAATTTCTCTGTCAGTACTCACAGTAGGGACCTCATTCTGCACTTTTTCTTAGTATAATACTAACCTTTAAAACTACGTTTAAATTGAGCTGATATGTTTTTAGGGGGTCTACGGAGCTTCGTTTAGCCGCAAATCGCATTTAAAGATAAACATTTGTTTTTTCGTTACATGCGGTACGTGGATTGAAAGGTGGCACTCCCTAGATCACGAATATGCAATTTTTAACTCGCTAAGATGCCTAGTTTAGCCAGAAATCACGTTTGAAAATGTCAACTTTGGGGGGTCTACGGAGCTCCGTTTAGCCGCAAATCGCATTTAAAGCTAAAAATTTGTTTTTCGTTACATGTGGTACGTGGATTGAAAGGTGGCACTCCCTTCACGTATATACAATTTTTAACTCGCTGAGATGCCTAGTTTAGCCAGAAATCACGTTTAAAAGTACATTGGGTGGCAAATTTTTGTCAAGAAATATTTTTGAAAAAAAATTTATGAAAAATCAAAATTTCTTAAAAAAAAAATTGAAAAAAAAAAAATTTATTGGAAAAAAGTTTTTTGAAAAAATATTTTTGATAACATGTCCAAAAATATTTTTGGCAAAAGTTCAAAAATATTTTGGTCAAATGTCCAAAAATAATTGGCCGAACCATTGAAATTCATCTTATCTCTCTAAAGATGGAGGAGGTTTACCTCCTGCTCCTCGGGGGGGGGGGGGGGTTTGAACCCCTAAAACCCCTACCTGCGTTCGCCCCTGCCTCCTCGGAGTTCTAACATTTCTTTCCATTTGTTAAAAAAAAAGAGGCTGGGTGCGACCCACACTGATAACTTCCCATTTGTGGTCTTGAAAACTTTATATTTAGTTTTTTTCAAATAACCAAATTTTCAGCGAAACAAACTTTAGCTGTAAAATTTAAACAAACATTATTTTAAGATTGAAAAGCATTTTAATTATTTAAAGAGATTTGAAATTGAGATTGTTGATGTTGATTGTGAGCAACAAAAAAGTTTGTTAGATGTCACTTAGTTTAACCAAAATTGTCTCTTAGCACACTATGATTCAACTAGAACTTTCTTCGTTTTTTTCGTTTCCTGAACAATTTTAGAAATGTCGCTTAGTACACATTCTTACGGGAAGGTATCGATGTATAAAACAACATACTTTAGAAGGCACTGTCGGTGTTCATTCCCAAGAAATTCTACTTTTAAAATTTTTAATAGTTTTTTTATTTAAAAAAAAACTATTATCTAATTCAATATTTGTCAACATTTTACCAATTGTACAAAATTATACTATGTATAAAATAAACTAAATTAGAAGTCAGTATCGCTACTAGTTCTCGAGAACTTTGAGTCGAAAAACAATTTTTAGCAATTTTCAATAGAATTTTATATAGTTTTTTATTTTTTGTAAAAAAACTGTAAGCTAGTTTTTTTTTGAAATTTTCACCAGTTGTCAAACACATTATTTTTCGTAAAATAAAATTATTTTGAGTTTCAAATTGTTTTCCGTTCTTAGAATATCTGGGTTATAAAATTTTTTTTTTCAGTTTTTTTATTTAAAAAAATAACGGTATGTTCATTTTTTTCCAAATTCATACAAAATCTGTATGACCTTATAATGAGTACATTAAATTTTATTTGAAATCAATAGCATTATTTTTTCGAGAGATATTTGAAACTAACCAAAATTTTTACTTTTTTTTTAAACCGTTATAGTGAAAAAACAACTCACTGAATTTTAATAAACGCCCTTTCAGCCTCTTTCGAAGTTATGACCTATTAAACAAAATTTATTTGACGTCGATATCTTTACTCGTTCTTGAGATATCGACGACGAAAAATGGTACAAGAACGTACGGACGTACGAACGTACGAACGTACGTACACACACACACACACACATCTCTCTAAAAATGATTGATTTAGCCTCTAGGGACCTTGAAACGTCGAGAAATGTCAAAAATTCCAATTTGACAAATCGGACCGATTACAATAACTCCCTATGGGAAGTTAATAAATCTAAATAAAATATTCTGAATTCGGTTTTATTACCAAATTCTGTTTGGCACTATTTCGGTTACCATAACGAAATAAAGCCAATTTGGAATTATTTTGTTTTCAAAAATGAAATAAAACCAAATTTAGAATTTGAGTTTATTAAGTTCAAATGCCTCTAGATCTAATTACAAAGTCGAAAAAATGGCAGCCTCGCTGATTAATCGTATCAAAATGTAAGCAAACCAGATTGTATGAGAAATGAAACAAAATTCACAAAACTATCATACACTCTCAATACTATTTGTTTGTATTCATCTCGCACATGGCATATACAACTTTATATACCTACCTACAATTGATTCTGACAGCAAAAAGAAACGCAGATAGGATTTTCTCCCTTACCCTCTTTTAAAAATATATCACTACCGCATCTCTTCTTTTATTTTCTTATATTTTTCCCTTCCACGTAGTGTATCTTATATCACAACCGCATCTCACTGGCGATATTAATATTTCTGCGGCAGAGATAAGAAACTTTTAATTCAGTTCCATGAGACTACTATAGAGTTAATATACAAAGTATCGATATTTAATAAAATTTTACCCTAGAGATTTTCCTAAGAACCTTAAGTCTAGAGTTGTGACACAATCGATACCGGGGCTTAGTTTGCAGATCGAGATAAGGCCAGACAATATTCAGAGGTCCATTTTAAGGTCAAGTCAAGTTTGATAAGAATCTCGATCTCGTTTTTCTTAAAATCGAAAAATATTTTAAAAAACTGTTATTAATGTTAACGGTCAGAATACCAAATTTTTGATTTTCAATTTTTTCCAAAATGGTGTAAATGATTTTGGTAAATTGTTATATGCAAAAGCATTAACATAATAATAACATACCAAATTTTTCAAAAAGAATTATTTTGAAATATTAAAAGAAAACCTAAATAGGCCGCTCAATACAAGTTATATTGTACAGTTTCGAGTCTGATATTAATAAAAAATAAATCCGGTGTGCCCCAAGGCTCCGTTTTGTACCCAAATCTCTTTGACAAATATAAACATCTAAAATTAAAATTAAATTAAATTTGGTGGTGCAACAGCTCGGAGTGAACCAAGACTTAGTGACTTACAACTCTCAACCATTCCTGTGTGCGTGTTACCAGAAACGGAGGGGACCTACAATTTTCTGCCGATTCCGAACGGCTAATGAGCAGCACTTTCCATGACAAGAGATACTCTTGGAGAATTCGTCAATTTTTCGCAAGAGGCAGTACACCCCTGAAAAAAACTTTGCAGCGGCTGAGAATCGAACTCGAGACCTTCCGCATGACAGTCCACTAACCATTAAGCCGAGGGGTACTACATCAATGATCTTTTATTAGAAATTTCGAATCCATTAAATAGCTTTGCCGACAACAGTACTCTCAGCTTCTCATAGGTACTCGTTTCCAGATTCACATCATTGTCCTTCGGATGTGGATTTAGAATGGCAAGGTATGATAAGCTCACTAACAGCTCACTAAAGCCGAGTGGGGAACAAGACACCGCGTGGAATTTAATGCTTCAAAAATTCAATGCTGTCTTCTGTCGTTAAATCGTAACTCATTCCCATGCCGCTATCCATGAGGGGCACTCTTGCATTGAAGAAATGGAACAGTGCTAAGTGCTAGACATTGTTCTACCCTTCTGATCGGGCTGTAATCTATAAGGCCTTATTTCGAAAGGTGCTCCAATAACCCAGTTAAGTCTCTTAGATATATGTAATCCAAAACAGAGCTTTAAAAATGATAGCTTAGAAAACTATAACAGACCCGTTTGATTCTATCGAGTACCGCCGCAATGTCTCTTATTTTTCATCAATTTATCGTTATTTTTATAAACAGTATTGTAGTGAAATAGGCAGTTGCATTCCTCTCTTTAAACAAACCAACCGGAATAATTGCACTTCAGGGAATGCTCATCAGTTTATCCTTGAGCTCAACTTTGGACGTACTGTTAAAATCAGAGATTATTTATTCAGTCGCACTACACGAATGTGTGCGATGTTCATACAGTCAAATCCAAAGTGCATGGGTATCTCTTCTCCAACTTTCCTAAACGCTCGCACTGTGCTCAAACATTATAAGGGTAGATCCGTTTACTACCACAAAATATAAATAAAAAGATAGGTATTTTTTGAATTTCATTTTAAATTTCTAAAAAAAAAATCAATGTTTTGGCTAATTTTCCAATTTAAACTCAGTTTCCAAAGAATGCAGAAAAAAATTGTCTGGCGTTTTTTTTCCAAAAATCAATTCTAGCCTAAATTGATTCATTTCTTGTCTGTCCTTAAACTTGAAGACCTTCATTTTATTTTGAAATCATATTTTGCCTGGTGGTACATATTTTATCGTTAAATAAATAATTGGACCATAAAAGACAACCCCATTTCACTACTTGGCAAAGGTCTCTTACACTCTGCCTATAGCTAGTTCATTTTGCGAAAGTTTATTTTTGGAAAACATTGTGGGTGCTAAATTGGTCTCTGGATTTCTTTCATCTACATTGATGTTGACCGCAATATTGTGAATATTCATAGGAGAGACTTGAAATGACTCAGATAATTAATTAACGTGAGAAAAATAAAGAATTAATTGGATTGGACGGTATTTTTATTTTTATACTTTTATGTGTATATTTTTAGAAGGATATTTTATTAACATAGTTTTAATTGTAAGGTAATATTCTATGTCAGGGGGCAGCGTCAGTGTATAATTTTAATTTTAAAAATAACTATTTTTATTTATTTTCGAACTGCTGCAGTAATGATGTCGTTGGGAAAATGTCACACGTTGTTCTTGCTGCATCATATTTTATTAGACACTTTGGGCGAGTTTTCAAGGTATTTAAAAACCGTTAATAAAAGTATTAAGTAGTTAAAAGCTTCATTATAGGCTTTATCGGGTGCCCAGATAAAACAACAACGGTGGGAGATGTTAAATTGATTCGGACATTCATGTCATTTTGTATAGAATAGCAAATCATTTAAGTGACCACCTCGGCTTCGCATTTTGTTGGCTTGCGGAGTTATTCTGGAAAAAGCATCTAGAGTGTTACCGTTAAGGTAGTCTAGATTGGCTTGTTAGCATAGCCTACGAGTAAGAACGTAGCCTCTGAGAAAATAATCGCGTGGTGTCAAGTCGCATGATAGGGACGGCTAATTGGTGAACGCTTATCGTTAGATGATCCAGATCATTTGGCCAACGCCGTCATCGCCGAGCGAAATGCGCCCTGTTCCCTGTTAGTTTCGAAGGTGGAGCCCCAGCTCATCTTCGACTCATTAAAGAAATAGAAGTCAGCAGGAGTCGATGGTATATCCAAATTGTACTACGGCATCTACCGGATATCTCCGGTCGATAAGTCTTCTTCGGAGTATCAGTAAGGTATTGGAAAAACTTATCAATAGAGCTGTCTCCAATTGGGCAGAGGATAACAATATCCTATCGGATACTCAGTTCGGTTTTAAGGCGGGACATGATACAATTCATGCCGTTTCTAAGCTAGTCTTCGATAATGGAAAAAAACTTAAAACCAGCGTACTGGTGCTTGTCTGGTTGATTTGAAGAAGGCTTTCGACACCGTATGGTTAGAGGGTCTCTTTCTAAGACAGACCAGACTCGGCATAAGTAACCCAATACATATTATATATACTTTATGACATGCTCAATGGTAGAAAGCTTGTTGTCAAAAGTGGCAAAGTAACTTCTTCCGCAATCTTCGATATCAAGAATGGTCTTCAGCAGGGAGCGGTCAACTCGCCGATTCTATTCAGCATTTACACTAGCGATCTGATAGGTAGTCTAACTCAGGCAATTGCGTATGCCGACGATCTAATGGCGCACAGAATAGCTCCAAAAGTCGAGGTTGTCAGAATTCTTTTGCATCGTGACTTCGACAAGTTGCAGCAATATTGTGATGACTGGAAGTTTAAAATCAACTTTCAGAAATCTGAAAATATTTTGTTTAGAACTCCATTGGTTGGAGTCCCAAGGGATACGTAGGGCCACATCAACAGCCACTGGCGAGTAAAAGTGTAGTAAAGTATCTTGGCATCTTGTTGGATCAGTATTTGTATTTCGACAGACATATAAATGCTGCTCTGACCAGGGCTAGGGGAGCGCTTGCCCTGACGAAACGGTTGTTTTACAGCAGCCGGCTTGACAGCAGGGTGAAGGTGATTTGCCCTCATCCTGCCGATGATTGCCTATTAGTGCCCGGTGTGGTTCAACGTTCCCCCATCTCAAATGGAAAAGATTCGGTTGTTTGAGAGGCAGTGTGTTAGACGTTGCCTTGGATTACACAGAACACCGGAGTCGGAGTACAGACATTATTATTCCAACCAGGTTCTACACAACGGAGCCAACATAAACAGAATCAATCATTTTTTAATAAAGCTGATTCGCGGTCACATTGCAAGGGCGATGTCCTCGACCAGCAGCCTAATTTTTGGGGCTTACTATCCTAACAACGATTTTTATGAGAGTCTACGCCTAGGCGGCCAATGGGCTGGTCTAATCTATCACGTCGGTCGGAGGACTGTGGATAGGCGGCTCTTTTATAGTCGAGACGTTCTCGCACATAACAGAGCTGAGCGCCGCGCCGTGGGTTCAGTAAGACTGTATCAGATCGGGACAGAACGAGACAGGGGCAACAGTTCTGGTGGTTGTTAGATACACAAGCTTAATTGTATTCTTAGGCTTAGGTCAAATTTAGCTAGCAATTTTGAACATCTGCTTCCGAAGTTTCGACTCTCTGTAGCTTGTGCCTCTAAAGGGATTTATGACTATCCTTGTTTGAGCACAGTGCGGTCACTCAGGAAAGTTGTAGATGATATGAAAGCAGCTACCGATGCACATTGGTCTCGAGTGTCTGGATATTATTATAAGAGGGAAAAATTAAGTGGGTTAAAACATTCCACATTCGTGTAGTGCGGTTCAAAAAGATTCTATGAGTTTCACAGTTCATCCGAAGTTGGGATTGATGGGCATTTCCTGAAGCGCGAGTTTTAGGGTTGAATTGTTTAAAGGGAGGAATGCAACTATCTGTTTCACTAGAAAACTGTTTATAATAATAACGGAAAATTAATAAAGAACAATAAACAGTCCTCTCACTTTTAAAGCTCTTTTGTTGGATTCTATCCAAGAGACTCAAGTGAGTTATTGAAGCACCTGCCCAAAAACGCGAATCCCCAAGCTGCTTGTAAACTCAGATCCTTATAATTTGGCTGGGCCCAGTTACTTTTTTTTCATTAATATTTGGGAACGATCGATGGTGCAGAAGATTGATTTTGATTTGTAGAAACCAATAAAAGTGGATCAACGTGTATTTCACATTGCATGTGTCGATGCGTTTGGTAATTTTAAAATTAGGTTTCTGCAATTTAATGCTGTTTGACTATTTCTGCCCGTTGTCTCTTTTCTAAAGCAGTCAAGTCCTGAAATGGAGGTGTTGATTCGGATACCCAATTTTTGTTGAGCTCAAAGAGTCTGTGGATGCAAGCAGCGACTTGACGAACAACTGTAAATGGTGACATTGACGTTGACGTAAATTAGTGAATCACCCGGATAAAAAAGGTTATCGCACCAATGGAAATGGGATAATCGGTTATCATTAGGCTTTCGAGAAACTTGCCCCATTTTTAATTTTGGGCAACTTTGATGTTCTTCATAAAGTGACTTGCAGTTAACCAGCTGTACGAAGAAATTTCTGGAAGATAGTAAAGAAGATATTTTTTGAAATGATTAATCTAGGATTACATTACAAGATTTGGCTAACAGATAATAATTGCCCAATTCCATACAGCAGCATGGGATATTTTCTCAACATCCAGAAAACATCCGAAGGTAACACGATGACTCTTGAGCGCTGTTGTCAAATTTCCACAGCGCATGCTAGGACGATTGTTTTTCCCAAACAGCGGTTTTACTGTAAAATATGAGTATCAATTTTTCCAATGTTTTGCTAAATAAAGTTGAAGAGAAATATAATAAGCCTGTAGACAGAAACCAAGTTGGCAGCTCATTTTTCAGAGTTCACATGATTTTTGCTGGTTTCAGCTTCTGAGCGAGGTTTTTTTAGTACTAAAAAGTGTAATAACTTTTGTTGAAAGGATGTGCTGATTGTTGCTCTCTTCGTAGAGCGGTTCGTCATCGTTGTAGATGATGTCTTCAAATTGATCGTCAATGATGGCTCGGGCATATAGATACCTGTCACTAGGGCCCTAGTTGTTGCTGCGGGAGTTGTTGCACTACCAAAATTTTTGATTATTCTTTCCAAGTGCTTATGAACTCCAAGTTCTGAGTGTTAGAATAGCAATTCTCTTATATCAACACTTTTTGATGTCTAGAAAGCGTACTTTAGTCGTTTTCTTTTCGTCGAGGCTTAGTGTAACGTCACTATTAAGTGCCAGCAGTGGGTGTATGGTAGAGTGTTTATTTATAAAGCCGTATTGGAACTCCGGTATGAAATTTCTTTCTTTGCTGAAATCGTTGAGTTTCTCCAGTATTTTCGCCTTCACTCTCTTGCAACATGCAGTAGAGCAGCGAAATCGGTTTAAATCCTCCCAAATTTAAGCGGTGTCTCTTTTACGAGATGGGGACGACTTTTTCCTTTTTCCAGGGTGCAGAGAAATAGCTGTCAGCAAGAGAACAGCAAAATTTGGTAACATTTAGGTCTTGTCTCTTCCTGCTGATTTTTTGGTTTTCCGCTGTCAGCCACGTTTTCAGGAGAAACGAAAACATCTGTCAATAACGTGTGTACCGAATTTCTACTTCTTCGATAAAACAAAGAAGGTGTATGGGAGGGCGGTCTTTGAAAATATCATTAAGTTAATTGGCAACCGATCCATGTTTCTCAACAGAAACTATTGAAACTTCTTGTCCGTGAAGGATCGTGTCTGGAATTGAACTCACTCTTCCTACAATCAGATTGATCTTTTTAAACGTGTCAGGGCCGGGTTTGATATCTATAAGACTCTTCCTGATGATGTTTTACTGCCTGGTTGAGCATTGTGTTGGTGAAGTTCTGAACGCAGTGGCCGGTATTATTCTTTTTTCTGTTGAAAGCATAAATTGCTTGTATATGCTTTAACAAGTTTACGTACCTATCTCTGCTGATGCGGGGAGTTTTCTGCTTGTCCAAAGCATTGTTGATCACTTTTTGTTTCAAATTTATCAATGATGTTATTGATTTGATTGTTCATTTCATTATTGTTGAAGTTGATGACGGTGGCGACTTCCGTGAGTTGTTCTTCCACTTCTTAACGGAATCTTCTATAGTTCAATATGTCGTATTTCTGTGGGAAGTAGGAGTTGCTAAGAGTAATGTTTAATTTTACTGTTAGAAGAATCATCCCTGTTTGTGAAATCCTTTTTACAATGAATTTAGAAATTCTTTCTGGTCCAACTGACCATTTTGGACTGGAACTGCCTATAATATCTGCTATCTTCTCCGAACTGCATTGTTGTGACTTGCTGGAGTATCTATCGAATGAGAGCCTCAACTTCGTTGGGTTGGGTGTGAAGTATTCTTCGAAGTCGTAAATACTGCCGAATGGTTCAACTTTGTCATATGTTCATGTTGCTTCTAAGTTGATATTGACAATTTCTGCTGATTTCCTACAAGATATCAATCAGATACTGGTTAAATCTGTTGTCATCTCTTTGGCAACTAATTATTTTTGAAGCTTAAAAAATAAGGATGATACATACAAATTCGCTCCAAAAACGCTGTCAGTTTCTGTTGGGTGATTTTAGTTAGTAGATCCTTTAGTCTTTTCATTAGTCACTGGCAATCGGCATATAAGTTCGGCATGTACTCGCAAAAGTGCTGTTATCTCTTCTGCAAGGTCCTACATCGTTTTTGGTTGTTCAACAGGCCTGTTTCAGATCATATATAGATTCGTCGATATTGTTGGCCAGAATATTTCTATTTATAAGTGGAAGCATTATGTCCCCTATGTAGCCTTTCATTCTTTTGTAGGTTATGCTTCTGCTAGTTGTGTTGCCCGCTGTATTGGCTGATTGAGGTTGTTTGACAACTAAACTGCTTAATGGTCTCAAATCTCAATCACTGGGTGTGCTATGGAAAAGGTTCGTTTGGGTTACGATACAATCACCAGAGACTGTTTGGTTAGGGTTAGGAAAATAGGTTGACAGTTGATCTTGTTACCGTCACGCTTATAGATGAATGTAGGTTCGTTGTGATATTCTATTGATTGTGACTTCCGTGTATTGAAACCTATGATAATTCTATGTAATTCAAGCCCGTTAAGGATGTTCATTTGTTTCAGAAAGGTATAGCCTGAAATGTCGGAGGGAACTTCGAAGTTATTGAAGAAATGTCTGTCGTCACATAATCACCTGGTTTAGGAGAGGTAGAAGCCTTCTAGCGATCCCACTTGAAAAATCATCGCTCCACCAGGCCCGTAGAAGCATGTGGCTCCTTGAAATTTTTTTTTTATAATCTCCACGCGGTCAAGGGATTATGATTACCCTTTAAATGTTTGAACACAGCGCGGGCGTGAAGTTAAGGAAGAGAAAGAAGGATCGGAAAGATGTGTGGCACGATGTTCTGAGACTGAAGGTTGTTGTCTCAGATATTTTATCTCCAGGGATGGCGGCTGAACTAAGGCGGAGAATGCCGTGTCTTATTTCTATGTCGCTTATAATTCACATTATTTTATTCGTGTTCATCCTTGTTGGGCATACTAACGGGTGATTTTTTAAGAGCTTGAGAACTTTTTTAAAAAAAAAAACGCATAAAATTTGCAAAATCTCATCGATTCTTTATTTGAAACGTTAGATTGGTCCATGACATTTACTTTTTGAAGATAATTTCATTTAAATGTTGACCGCGGCTGCGTCTTAGGTGGTCCATTCGGAAAGTCCAATTTTGGGTAACTTTTTCGAGCATTTCGGCCGGAATAGCCCGAATTTCTTCGGAAATGTTGTCTTCCAAAGCTGGAATAGTTGCTGGCTTATTTGTGTAGACTTTAGACTTGACGTAGCCCCACAAAAAATAGTCTAAAGGCGTCAAATCGCATGATCTTGGTGGCCAACTTACCGGTCCATTCCTTGAGATGAATTGTTCTCCGAAGTTTTCCCTCAAAATGGCCATAGAATCGCGAGCTGTGTGGCATGTAGCGCCATCTTGTTGAAACCACATGTCAACCAAGTTCAGTTCTTCCATTTTTGGCAACAAAAAGTTTGTTAGCATTGAACGATAGCGATCGCCATTCACCGTAACGTTGCGTCCAACAGCATCTTTGAAAAAATACGGTCCAATGATTCCACCAGCGTACAAACCACACCAAACAGTGCATTTTTCGGGATGCATGGGCAGTTCTTGAACGGCTTCTGGTTGCTCTTCACTCCAAATGCGGCAATTTTGCTTATTTACGTAGCCATTCAACCAGAAATGAGCCTCATCGCTGAACAAAATTTGTCGATAAAAAAGCGGATTTTCTGCCAACTTTTCTAGGGCCCATTCACTGAAAATTCGACGTTGTTAAGTTAGTGAGTCTATTCGTGATGAAATGTCAAAGCATACTGAGCATCTTTCTCTTTGACACCATGTCTGAAATCCCGCGTGATCTGTCAAATACTAATGCATGAAAATCCTAACCTCAAAAAAATCACCCGTTAGTTTAACTCAATTTCATGTTGTTAGTGTTATGCCTGAACAACATGTAATGAGTAAACCAGCAACCCATTGATGACAATTTAAGAAGGTTTTTAATGGAATTAAAACGACATAGACGACGGCAGGGATCGAACCTGTGATCATGAGGTTCACAGGCGATGAGTTTGATAGGTCAGTGGTTGGTGTATATGTCCGTTTGTCTGATCCGGATTGCTGAATAATTTGAAGATACTTCCCCTTTTCTCAAGAGGAGAGGTGGCCCCATCAACTCAGTGACGCTCGTGTTCACTGCAGGAGTGGCAATCGCTGGTGTATAGGCGAGGTGCCAATTCTCTATTTGTTGCACTAGAGACTGTTCATCACCACTAATTACTATGCAGTTCACAATGGGCCTGCCTTGGTTGTTGATCGGTGTATCTAGCTGCAGGTGATGTCTTTGAATTCACCACCTAAGATATGGATTCCATAAAATACATTCGGGTTACGCTATATTTTCATGGCGCTAGATATGAACTTGATGTAGATGGCGATGAATATTTATGTCTCTTCTACATAGTTTTATGATAATGACAGTGGCCTCAATTATTCGGAGCTCATCGATTGATATCATCTGTGTTAGGCGAGGATTTTTCCTTTTTTTTGGATAATATCTTCCCTCTGCGTCTTCCATTTTAGTTCTGCCTTAATATTTTGAATTAATGGTCTCTATGAACTTACAAAATTTAAAAACCGAATACATCCATAAATAACAAATCCCTAACTGTAGTTTAAATAATTATGATTCTTGCCGATGTCTCTGCCTCACTCTCATAGCGGACGAGTTTTTGCCCTTAGAGAAATTTAAAACAATTTTAAGTGTTAAATGTACCCCCGGAATTTGTACCAAAAACCTAAGTTTTTAATACTTGAAACACATCGAACGTTTTGAAAAACGGTATTCAAAGATAACGTTTCACTATGCATTTAATTTGAAATAGTGAGATATGGTCAAAAGGTCATCATGTTTTTTTTTATACTCACGTTTGTAATTGTCTCGCCACATATCTGAAATTCATCAGACTAATTTACCAAATTCAATTATAATCTCCAAATACAAGAAGGATATTAAACATTCACTACTAATACGTCTTAAATGAATAGCTTAATAGAGCTTAAATGCCAAATTCAACCAGACAAATGGAGTTCGAATGCTTTGACATCGACATCACAACATTAATGCGTTATGCATATCCAACTTCAATTGCAATAAATATTCTATTTATACAACAGATAATGTAGGTATTCAGCTCGCCGACTCAAGCAAAAATTCTGACAGCCTCAAGTACGTGTATTATAATATACCCATCTAATCCCAATTTCAGTACCTCACTTACTTAATCATTTGATAAGTTCATCGTTGTCACAGTCAGAGTGTTTAACCCCATCAGTCCCACCCAGAAATTGATCTGGCATTAGCAGGAAGTTGGGCTTCTCAGCATCCGTCACACAATTATAATTCTATTAAGGGGATAATAATGTCCTTTAAATAATCTATAAACCCTGCTTAATCTCTATCTAATTACTATGTTAGACTTACGGACTTAAACGTACAAGTTTGGTGGGATCTATTTCGTAATTTCATTCACTATCCATTTCCATTTTGAGTTGAGAAAGAAACTCCATTCGAAATTATCTTTTGGAAGCATGTAAAATTATTGAAATCCTCCTTATCGATTTGTGTACTTTGACATAAGGCCATGCCCAGACAGGATTTACTCGAATCTTT
Organism: Philhelius festivus; assembly: GCA_963931855.1. NCBI lineage: Eukaryota > Metazoa > Arthropoda > Insecta > Diptera > Syrphidae > Philhelius > Philhelius festivus. Next base: position 189,402,482 of record OZ007555.1, read on the forward strand.
CATCGGAAATAAATCGTCCAGAATGAGTTGACTCGCCCTTGATTGCGTCCCGTTGCCATGGGGCACTTCTTTGTAGCTGTTCCAGCAACTTGACTTTTTATTATGATTTTTTTTTTGGTTCTGATTCATAACAAACCACCAAGCCAGAGGACACACCACTGGAGATTTCATCCATAAAATTTTCTGCTTCACTGTAATCAACCCAAAGCAATCAGAAAGCAGCAATCACCCTGCCAAATTTGATACGGAAAAACCTACACTGAGAAAAAATCTAGCACAATATTTTATAATTATATATTTTAAGAAGGTCTTGGGTTCGATTCTAAGCCGCTGCAAAAAAAAAAGAATTAACGAATCCTCCAAGAGTATCTCTTGTCATCAAAAGTGCTGCTCATTTGCCGTTCGGAATCGCAGAAAATTATAGGTCCCCTCCATTTATCTCAATAAAGACGCACATAGAAATGGTTGATAGTTGTACGTCCCAGGGCTTATGCTCACTATGAGTGATCATGACCTCTGATTTTGTTTGATATCTTTTAACTCGAGATTTTTTATATAAAGAGGAAGAAGCGGTGGATGCTTATGAAGCTGAAACACTAATTTCGGTATAATCTTAAAATATGTATTCCGATCTAATTTACAGTGGGCCTATTCAGTGGCGTAGCGTGCCATCTCGGCGCCCGGGCGGGAGACCCATTTTGCCACCCCCATTCAATATTTCATTAAAATTTAATTTCGAGACATCATTTCATAGGCAATGAGGTATCTTTTATTGAAGGTAAAGATCGTCTTTTGGTTTTACGTGAGCACCTGCCTATTATAGCTCAATCCCACGAGAGGCCTACCTCCATAGGAGTCAGATTGGGTCCCATCCATTAACCCCGACATAGCAAGCTATCTCAGTTGCAAAGTTGTGATATGTTGCAGCATATGCACACCTCTTGCTTTGGAGGCGAGGTCTATCTAACACCTCTCGAATTCAAGAAAACAGTCTTGAAAACCATGTGTCTCCGCATTCGGAATAAACCAAGCCACCATGATGCTCCCACTAGGGGGCCTACCTCATAGATAGGGTTCGAGCCGAGGGTAAAACTCAACCTCCAACTCAAATGGGAACTATCTCCCATGGTACCAGAATATAGCTCCCAGTGGATCTTCGCAATTTCATGGATCTTCCTAGGCGATCCGAACCCAGACTTAGTCCAAATTCTTGTCTCAAGCTTCGGAATATCCAGATCTGAACCAGTCACTTCCAGATGGGCTCCTGCAAAACCCTGAGCCAGTCAACCCTTAGGATACACACCAAGAAGTCGGCCGGGGTAGAAACTAACGACTCAATGTGCATCCTAGTCTTTTGCTCACCTTACTCCAAACTAGGAAAGACGCTCCTAGTCTTTAGTTTATCTTACGGCAAACAGGGCAAGACGCTCCTATCTTTTGCTCACCTTACGGCAAGCTAGGAAAGACGCTCTTGGTCTTTGTTCTAAAGAACGAGGACGACGATCCCCCTATTATTTGCTACTACAAATAAAAACCCTTTTGCAACCTTAAATAACCTTAAAAGTCTGCAGCCACGTAAGCAGCCGGAGACATCACCAGTTAACTCCTCGTTATAACCCAATTAAACCTTAAAAGTCCCCAGCCACGCAAGTAGCCGGAGACCTTACCAATTCAACCCGTCATAACCCGATAAAACCTTAGAAATCTCCAGCCACACAAGTAGCCGGAGACTTCACCAATTTCACCCTTCACCAACCAAGATCCATCTAAAAGTCTTCAGCCACAAGTGGACGTGCCTCGAAAGTCAAGACCATTATCCATGCATTAACCACTTGCACCACCATCCAACAACCATGGCCTTATGCTCCCCGCCACCCATTATGATTGTGGAAATTACGCAAGCTGCACTCGGACAGGTATGCAACCACAACCATAATCTTGGACTTACGCTTGCTGCCATGGTCCGATGTGTGGTTCAGTAGCAATACACTTCCAACAGTCAATCCTCCCAGAGCCCGAACACGAGCAACCAAAGACCTTACCAATTTCACCCTAGACTTCCTTAGTAGACCCCTCAAAACCTGGAGAATACCTTAAAAATCCCCAGCCACGTATGTATCCGGAGATTTTACCAACACACATCCATCTTGACCCTACTACTCCCTTAGGTTTCTTTAGTTGTCTAAATCTCTTAGCTGATAAAGCAGCGTGAGAATGGACGTAAGCCCCCCCCCACCACGACAAGGTGATACTCGTCAAATAGGATCAGCGGCTTCACAAACGTATTCTACGGACCTTACGAGCTGCGAAGTCAGAAATAACTTCGTCAAAATCAATATTTGCAGCAAATTCTTGTTCAATCGACAATATAGCCAAGTTTGATAGTCTAGTGGAGCTCATAGTGGATCTGAGATAATTTTTGATTAGCTTCAAATTCGAAAAACTTCTCTCACAACTAGTGACACTAATTGCCAAAGTCAAATACTCGTATATACAAATCAAAATGACTATATTTGGAACCGAAATCCCCAGGTTTAGTTTTTGAATGAACTGGCGGAGCTCCAGTGATCCCTTGCCCTTTATATCTTCCTATCTTCTTCTGATTCAGAACTGGCGACAAACTGCTGGAGACGCTTCCGCTCCATTTGAAACTCGTCCTTGTCGATGTCTTCTAATACATGGAAAAGATCACACTAGTACTTGCTGTCCAAAAGTTTCGCTGGCGTCAAAAATTCGAACCTGTCCGCTATTTCTTGAACTTGCTGGAATCGAGTCGTCATTTCTTGAATGATCTTGTCTAATGATGCGAACACCTTTCGACGGAGTTCCTGTTCGTGAGACAAAGTTGCATCTGCGGATTCATCGCCATGCATGCGTTTTTTCCTGCGAATTCTTCTCGTTTTGAGTTCGATTCAGAGTTTTTCGCAGAGAGTGTTAGCAAAGTCAATTTCGGCTTGGTGGATCAAACTTGCTGTTCCAGTAAGTTTATCAATTCATTCTGGGTTTCTGGAGACAGATACAAAACTGGGACTCTTGTTCCCAGCTTTATCTTTGTCTGGTGTTCCATTAGAAGAGGGTCATATTTAGCAAGGAGGTGCACTAACTCCAGAAAGTTCCCGCGACTGCCACTATCATCTCCAATCGATATAACAGCAAAAACTAGACAAAATGGAAGAAAACTCATTGAAGTTTTGTTAATGTCTTAAAATTTACGTTGTAATTGTTAGAGAAATTTAAGAAAATAAATTGGTCGTCGACAATTGCAATGTGAAATGTCAAACTCTTTTCGCGTTCCATACACCATCCACACTGCAACGAATGAATTCGATTTCAATTCAACGAATGAATTCTTTGTTTTGTTTTCGCCTTGTTATTCACGACGAATAAAAAAAATGCTATTTAAAGAATGTGTCAAAATGGACGAATTTTCGTTCATTCGTCGGTAGTTGGTTGCTGTCATGTGAATATTCCTCAAGGGCTATGTAATAGTAAAGAAAACATTTCGTTCAGTGTAATCGTCAGGGGACAGCACAGGCATATCATGCCTTTCACCACAAAAGCGATTATATTTTCGATTTAGTCCTTTCGTTCGATGAAGAGGAAAAGTCAAAGAGAGAGAATTTACTCTACCGAAAGCTATAACCTATAATCGTAGCTATATGCAAATTCAAATTTACCCACTGTCCTTGGGTTGTATATCCCGTTTTTTTTTTTTTTTTTACTACATAAGCAAAACATACACACTTGTAGCTGTATTGATTTCATCAATAGCGGTTATGGTGTTGTAGCAATGACTCCGAGGATTTTCTCACAGCACACGGGCAGTGTTTACCCGAAGTGCTTAAGCAAACAAACCTAGCTTTGAGCGTTATAAGGATGGCATGGATATGCGAAGCCAAAAGCAAGTGATGACGAACCCCAATTAGTCATATACCGTTAGCGTTACCACTCATCTTTAGATCTATACCTGTGGATTATTCTTCCAGTTGACTCGTTCAGCTTCGCTGCCGTATGGTAATTATAAGGTATAATTCGTCCAACAATGGTGGTGGTCGGGGCTTTCCACCGCTAGAGGGCCAGGGCAACAATAACAAAACAACTGCCATACAGCTAAACACGTGGAAAGATAAACAAATTCATAGCAACTCAGTCAGAGCCCCGTTAACTGCTTTAATGAAATTTACAAGACATTTGGGAATATTGCAAGCACGAACTAGATTGTTCTACTTCTAATGCCTGCTGTATGTAAGTCTATAGATAAACCGTCGGTCTCGTCCGTTGTTTTGGTTTGTTTCACGGGAAACGGTTCGTTTAGCCAGAGTGTTTACCTTTTATTCACACTCGGTGCAGAGGGAAACGTTGATGGCATCACTTTGTGTTTTTCGGGACAAACTGTAATTGGTAAATGTTTTCGCGCTAGCGACAGGAATAATTACTTAACTTTCACACAGGTTAAAGGTCTTTCGGGGATATGCCTCGTTAACGATTTTAAACTTTTGTAGCTTCAAAAATCCGTGAAAATAAAATAACTTCCCCGGTTAAAACTATGAAAGGATTCTAGGTAATGTATAGATGTACCTATATCTGCTACCCAGCTTAAGGTGCTGGATGGAAGTTGGATAGCGTAAAAGAAAGTTGATGTAATCTTCATAGTCTGATGAATATGAATGCCTCCAATTGATGTTTTGTTTTGTTAGAATTTGGTGCTTAAACAATTTTACCAAAAAGTTAGTGAAATTCATTAATTTAAATAATTCGTCATTCGTGACGGTTTGACATTTTTAGTAACCTAAAACCTATGTATGTATATAATTGACATTAATGGTTGGTGAGTTTAACAATCCACGTTGTTTGATTCTTAATGCTTATGCTCGTAATAGCACAGGTAGGAGTAGAAAATTTTATCTATAGATATTGCGGGAAATAACGAGTGATTTTTCAAGAGTTATCGGAAATTAAAAAAAAAAAAAAAAAACATAAAATTCAGAAAAAATTCATGAAATCTATATTTGAATCGATAGTACAGTCGATATAATTTAAAGTTTGAAGATTATTTCATGCAAATTTTGGCCGCGGCTGCTCCTCTAATGGTCCATCCGCTTAGTTTAATTTTGCCATACTCTTTCTAATATTTCGGTCGGTATCTCGCGAATAAATGCTTTAATGTTGGCTTCCAGTGCGTCACTCGAAGCAGGCTTGTCGCTAAAGATATGAGTCTTAACATAGCCCTACAAGTTTGTCTTTTGGTTTAACGTGAGCACTTGCTTATTATGGCTCAATCCCTGGGAGACCTACCTCCATCAGGGTCAGATTGAGTCCCGACCATTAACACCGACATAGCAAGCTATCTCGGTCGCAAAGTTGTGATATGTTGCAGTATATGCACACCTCTTGCTTTGGAGGCGAGGTCTATCTAACACCATCTAGGGGGTGGCCGTGGCGCGATGGTTGTGTGCTCGCCTGTCAACTTCATGATCACAGGTTCGATCCCTGCCGTCGTCTATGTCTTCTTTAATTCCATTAAAACCTTCTAAAATTGTCATCAATAAGGTTGCTGGTTTACTCATTACATGCTGTTTAGGCATAACACTAACAACATGTGATTGAGTTAAACTAGTATGCCCAACAAGGATGAATACGAATAAAATAATACGAATTATAAGGGCCGAGGGCAAAACTCAACCTCCGACTCAAATGGGCACTATCTCCCATGGTACCAGAATATAGCTTCCGGTGGAGCTTCGCAACTTCGTCATTTCCTGGAGCTTCCTAGGCGATCCGAATTCGGGCTTAGTCCAAGTTCTTGTCTGAAGCTTCGGAATTTCCAGATCTGAACCCGTCACTTCCAGGTGGGCTCTTGCAAAACCCTGGGCCTGTCAACCCTTAGGATACACACCAAGAAGTCGGCCGGGGTAGAAACCAACAACTCAATGTGCATCCTAGTCTTTTGCTCACCTTACGGCAAACTAGGAAAGACGCTCCTAGTACCTAGTCTTTAGTTTACCTTACGGCAAACAAGGAAAGACGCTCCTATATTTTGCTCACCTTACGGCAAGCTAGGGAATACAATCCTAGTCTTTGTTTTAAAGAACGAGGACGACGATCCCCCTATTATTTGCTACTACAAATAAGATAACCCTTAAAAACCTTAAATAACCTTAAAATTCTCCAGGTACTTAAGCAGCCGGAGACCTCACCAGTTAACTCCTCGTTATAACCAAGCACACCTTAAAAAGTCTCCAGCCACGCAAGTAGCCGGAGACCTTACCAATTCAACCCGTCATAACCCGATAAAACCTTAGAAATCTCCAGCTAGGCACCCAGCCGAAGACCTCACCAGCCCTACCTCCACCACCAACCAAGATCCATCAAAAAGTCTCCATCCACAAATGGACGAGCCCTGAAAGTCAAGACAATTATCCATACATTAACCACTTGTACCACCGTCCAACAACCATGGCCTTATGCTCCCGCAACCCATTATGTTCGCGGGAATTACGCAAGCTGCACTCTGACAGGTATGCCACCACAACCCATAATCTTGGACTTACGCTTGCTGCCATGGTCCGATGTGTGGCTCAGTAGCAATACACTTCCAATAGTCAATCCTCCCAGAGCCCGAAAACGAGCAAACAAAGACCTTACAATTTCACCTTAGACACTTCAGTAGACCCTTCAAAACCTGGAGAATACCTTACAAATCTCCAGCCACGTAAGTAGCCGGAAACTTCACAAACACACACCCGTGTTGACCCTACTACTCCCTTGGGTTTTCTTAGTTGTCTAAATTTCTTAGCTGAACCAGCAGCGAGAGAATAGACGTAAGCCCTCCCACCACGACAAGGTGAAACCTGTAGGGGGGGACATAGCCCTACAAAAAATAGTCTATGGGGGTTAAATCGCACGATCGCTGCCAATTGACCGGCCCCAAACGTGAAATAAACTGTTCACCGAACTCGCCTCTCAATTGGCCCATTGTTATGCGTGCTGTGTGGCATGTGGCATCATCTTGTTGAAACCACATGTCATGCAAGTCAAGCTCCTCCATTTTGCGCAAAAAAAGGTTTGTTATCATCGCACGGTAGCGCTCACCATTGACAGTAACGTTTCGATTCGCATCATCTTTGAACGAATACGGCCCAATGATTCCGCCAGCCCATAATCCGCACCAAACACTGACTTTTTCTGGATGCATTGGTAGCTTTTGCAATACTTCTGGATGCTCTTCACTCCAAATACGGCAATTTTGCTTCCTCACGTATCCATTCAACCAGAAATGAGCTTTTCGGTGAACTTTTCAAGAGCCCATTCACCAAAACTTCGGCGTTGTGGTAGGTCGCTCGGCTTCAATTCTGGCACCAGCTGTATTTTGTGAGGCTGCACACCTAAGTTCTTCCGCAAAATTTTCCATGTAATGGAGTAACAGAGACCCAATTACTGAGAACGGCGCCGAATCGATAATTCACGGTCATCACTAACACTGGCCGATACAGCTGCCATATTTTCCTCAGTTCACACTCTACGTAAGCGTGTTGGTGGTTTAATGGCCAACAATGCAAATTTGGTGCAAAATTTAGTCACAAAATAGCCCGAATAGCCGCCTCAGTAGGTCGATTATACTGACCATAAAATGGAAGAAGGGCTCGATAGACCAAACTCAAAATGTTTGACAGTGACACAAAACACGAAACGTGCGTGAGCTGTCAAAACCACTGCTGCCAAAAAGAAAATAGCAAAAAAATCACCCATCATGTTCATTATTTTTGGTGCATTACCTTTTGTCTTCTTCCCTCGAGTAATAGTTGATCTGTACCACCAATCTTTTTATCGAATGTGTTTTATACAAATTTGATCAAATTGGGACGGATTATTGCGTTCCATTAATGTAAATTCAATCAACAATTTCCTCTTCGCAAAATATCTTTAGAACTAATGGAAAGAATACTACAAAACTATCAATGGAAAAAATGTTTTTTAAAATGTTTCATGAAAAGAAAGGTCAACCACCAAACTATTAATAGGAACACGTGACTAACGAAATGACAAATCTTGTTTATCAAGGTATTGTAGTTCATTGAAGTTATCGTTCTTGACCAAAGAAAGATGTGGTATTACAATTTTTTTGTTGGTGGAAATCTTCAAATGACTTTTGGCAATATTCTGTACTAAGAAGTGTGGAACTCTTACCGTACGGAAGCAGCACATTAGAGGAAGTTTAAAATTGCTATTCTTTCCCACAGCTTTTGTACCATCACACTATGAGGTTTGATACTGGTTAGTCTCCGAACGTGGCTCCGTATTTTTAAGACGACTTCCATTTCGGAGTTGGTATGACAATGATTGTGTGATACATCGTGTTATTAAACCACTTCTGTGACCATTTCTACCGATTGTGGACATATTTGCTCGATTATGCTGACCAAACAAATCACGAAGTGCACGAAATACATTTTGATTTGAAAGCCCATTTTTGTAAAAGGCTTCAACAATTTTGTACCTCTCCATGGTTGATTTTGTCAAACACAGAAACAAAGAAATGTCAAATTAAGTGGTGTGACTCACAATTAACATAGTGCAATATGGTTGGACCACCCTTTATGAAATTGATTTGTTCTTTCCATTTCTACTTAGAATTATTTTGTACCCCTTTCAGGCAAGCTAGTGCAGTATCTCAGGTCAATATTTCCATCTCCCGATTGAAAACGCACGTAAAGGATTGTTTTATCTGTGGCTCTTCGTGCAGCATTTGGTACTTTTATTCAGTCTGATAGATATCCATATGCATCAAGATACAAGAATGTCTCTATAGTGATATGTTGTGACAAAGTTACGTATTTCAGCCTCCCACGCTGCTACTCGGCTAATGCCTTTTCTGTCGGCATCGCAGGATTCATCTTGTAATATGAAAAACAATGCATACCTTGAAGAGCTCACGAAACTGCACATGGCAAACACACACATGGTTGGTCAAGTTGGTAGGCAAAATACATAGACTGTTCACAGTTGCTTTTTACCATAAATGTAATTACTGAAGATGAAATATCAGGCCTAGTTCGATTCTTCTCGCCTACCGTTGACTTTGTGGTATCAACATAATAGTACTGATGCAAGAGGGTATCCATTGAAACAAGGTGCTGGGTACGTAGTGTACCAGTGAGAAGCTTCTACCCTTTTTAGGCTTTGGACATAAATCTGTGTTGTGTTCATTTTGCCTTCTCGGTACCCTCACCTTATTTTGTTTCAAACTTCGTTTGAGGCCAGGGATTTAATCCTTCATAAGAACCGTGCCGCGATTTGAACTGAGGCTAGAGATTTAATCTCACCAACCGTTTTTTCCCGGTATTCAATCAAAGCTAATCCTACTGTCCGTCCATGCCCTGTCGTTGTTTAAGGCTATGCACTTAGTCCCAATTACCGTTTGACTAAATGTCAGTTAAGGCCAGGTATTTAATCCCACCGTCTTATATGAACATGAGTTATTTGTGAAGTATTGGAAATACCGTGTTAGTTATTTAGGAATATGTTAAACTTGTATACGAAATAATTTTTTATCTTAAATTAAGTTAAACTGAATAAAAGTTGGACATTACAGGAGTTCTGAACTTTCTAAAACCGAGTTTTGTGCTTTCCTCGGGATGACCCTGGACCTGTTGACGCTACCTCTGCCTTAGCAAAAAAGCATCACAGAACTGTAGATATGATTATAGTGAGCACCTGTCAGTTAAGACTTTGTTACGGATGTCGTGTGGAATTTCGCATCGCGAGTAGCATCCAGACTTGAACATACATATGTGAAACGTCGCAACAACTTTATCTCACTACTTGGCCTACCATAGAACTGCGGGTTCATTTAACAGGTATTGAAAGCTCACAGAACATAGTCGCAGTAGAATTTTATCTTTGGAAAAAAGATTGCCACTCCTTTCTAGCAGGGACGAGATCTTGATTCCTTGACAAACCAACTCGACATTGCCACCAATCAATGCCTCGTACGGTCTTGCCTCAGATTACAAGCTCCCATACTGTTCCAAATTTGCACTGTGTAGATAGTACCGCCCTTGGTCCGTGTTTTTCCATCTAACTTTTGTTGGTGACAATAGCCAACCGCGTTACATGGTTGGTACAACCACAGCTACCTCGCGCTTTCTTTACAGAAGGTCTACCCAATTAATAATGAGACCAAGGTTTTTACACTCTGAGGGCTCTAATTAGCGGGGCAAATCTTCAATCTTATTATTCCCGAGGTACCCAATTCGAAATTTTTAATAATTATCATGAGGGAGGGAGTGGTACACTGATTGATCGAGAACAAGCGAAGGGACTGGTAGTTTCTTTGGGCCAGGAATCAATCTTTCAATACCAATAGGGCAGTCCACCAGCATCTTACAATCGAAGGTAAACGCCATAAGGAATTGCTTGGATCGAAATCTCGAAAAGAACTATTGTAACAAGAACATTGCCGTCCTGTCAGATAGTTAAGCGGCACTCAAGGCACTTAGCTCATATACCATCAGATTTAAATTGGTGTTTTAATGCATACGCAGGCTAAATGAAGCTGGCAAACAGAAAAGGGTCACACTTCATTGGGTGTTCATGAAAACGAAGAGGCAGGTTTCTTAGCAAAAATAAACGCATCGACCCCTTTAACAGGGTCGGAGCCCTAGTGCGGAATTAAGGAATATGTCATCAAAAACAAAATAAAGCAAGAAGAGAAGGCAAGCAGATCCAGGAATTGAAAAGAACTTCCAAAGCTGAAGGAGGCGAAACTACTACTGATGGGCAATTACAATCCGCAACAATCTGCACTTAAGTAGGAATAACCTAAAAATAATAACAGGTATCCAAATTAGACACTGTAATCTTAGAAGACACCTAGGTTTACTTGGTATGGTAAGCAGTGCCACGTGTAGATTCTGAACAATGCATGAGGAAACACCCGACCATATAAAACAAAACCATCTGGGACAATACCAGGGGGAAGAGAGCGACCTGAAGCTGCCCCGAATACTAAGATTCCTAAAAGCAATTGATTTGGATGAGGAACTGTGGGATGAGAGAGCTCATTCATTTTTAACTGGGAGCACAATAGATCTTCAGGTCGCAGTGCAATATCCATTCATTCATTCATGCCGGAGGGAGGTCCGAATTTGTTCTCAACCACTTCCGAATATAAATACAAAAAAAAATTAATCTCAGGGGTACTATCTCTTATGAAACTGGGACAAATCCTCAAATATATCTCTTGTTAAAAAAGCTCTTCTCAACTTATCCATTCGGATTCGGCAAAATATAGTGCAAACACGTACACACGCATGGTTGAGAATTGTTACCAACTATGTTTACGTTCTTCACCAAGCATTGGCCTATTATTATTTATTAAGTTTTAAGTCAAATCCAAATACTAAACTTACTATTGCGCAATCTTCCATTCCATGGTCCTTTTTGCAGATTTAGGGAATCGATGGAATAGCGTTTAATTTCCATTTGTCCCCAAAAAACATTCAGTTCCTTCCCTTAGATATGTATAAGCTCCACTTCAATTACAACACACATTTTCCCTAGACTGCTGTGTGTTAGTTTTTGATGCACCAAACAAGGTCTTGTGATAAAAGTTCAATACAAATATCATCATATCATCTCTAGCTTCTCACATGAAGTGTTAGATTTGCTTTGAAGCTTGAGAAAGTGCAAAAGCCTTGGGCTATACATATTTCGTACATGAATATTTGATATTAATCTTTTCTTAACTCACTTGAACTTAAAACCTTACATCCGAAGCTATTGTTAGGAAATCTGTTGCTATATGTCTTTCCATAGGAGATATGCAAAATGATTAACTCTACAAGTGCCCAGGATTGGATTGTCCCTGCACTTTTCTCAAGTGTTAGAAATTTAATACGTGTGTGTTGGGCATTCTGTATATTGTCATGTCACAAGAATGATAGCTTAGATTTCTTTGATATATGATGACTGTATTTAAGGTAGAACAATATATTTTATGTAGAAGATGATGAATAACTGTAAATGAAAGAGTATTGTCTGATACTTATTTGTCCTCTGTTAACTCTGTGTTGAATGTTGTGGATGTATCTGCATCTAAAAAATAGAACTTTCTGCAGGGTGATTACTCATATACTTTTATGTTTGTATTTTGCTTATCAATAAATTGTATTCAATGGAATATCATGTTGCATTGTGTGGTTGTAAGACATAGTCTATTTAAAGGGTGTCCCAGACGTCTGTTCTCTTTTGATTGTCTCTTTGTGAAAACGCAACTAGCTTTTGTGGTGACCCTTGGGAATTCTGTTGCAATGGATCATTTTAAGGGGGCGGACTACGTGCTGCATGCGTGAGTTTTACAAAAATTATAAATCTAAATTGTTGTTTGAGGGTTACGTTTATAAGTTTATGAACACAACAGAATTTTGTTTAAACCTCAAAAACTTACTTCAAATAAGGTTTTCGTTGCAATTTCAATTGCTATTTTCTAATTTGAATAGTATATTCGGTGTGATATAGCTATAAAAATTGTTATTTCACATTCGGTGAATAAAATTACTACCTCGTTCTTCATAATCACACTTAGATCTTACTCTTTACAAGAGTAGACTTAAAATTATAGATATGTCCAGCCTTGGGGCAGTCGATCGTATTTATCTTCAATATTCATTGCAAAACTTTTTAACGCTGACATAGCACTTCCTGAGGTTGTCAATTAGGTTGAAGTTATGAAATGTGTGAGGCTGTTGTCTGACCCAATTGGTGAGGACGGGTACCCATCCGCATCGTTAAAGTGATATTGCCCCTAATCATAACCGATCTCACTAACATTATCGATTGGTGCTTTGCCACATCTATACTTTTCCTCTTTCTTGGAAAATTGCCAGAGTTCGTCCCATCGTTAAGAAACGAGACTGCACTTGTCCAGCTGATTTTAGACCGTTCAGCATTACTTGTCTCTCCAAAGTCTTGCAGGAAATAATGGAGAAGCAAATTCTAAATCACGTCACTACTGATAATCTGTTTCATGAAAAACAATCGGGCTTCAGAGCAAATCACAAACCATCCCACATCTATGCTCAATTTTCTCGAAGACATAAGAGCTGGCTATGATAAAGGTCACATTAATCTCCTCTGCTTATTAGATTTATCTAAAGCCTTTGCTAAGGTGAATCACAGCATTCTTAAGTGGGGACATCTTCGGCTTCAGCGACGGAGCATGTTTGCTGATAACAAACTATATGTCTGACAGATTTCATTGAGTTATTTCTGGTGCAAAATGCTCTACTCTTAGGCCTGTTGAACACGGAGTCCCACAGGGCTCGATCGTGGGTCCAATTCTCTTTTGCCTTTTCATTAACGATCTGCCTTGGTGTTCTTCACATGCCTTGGTCCACTTGTATGCTGATGATGTTCAAATTTATCTTGCCAGACCTTCTCATCAGCTTGGTGAACTTTCTCTTTCCATGAAGGGCGATCTAAGTCAAATAAATACTTGGTCCATTGGCGTGACCGCTGCCAAGGCGTTCCAATTTCCAAGAAAAAGTTCGATATCTCTATTCTACCTTATATTTGGCTAAGTGATCGTATAATAAAAGCAGTTGATTACTGTACTAGCCTTGGTTATGCAATCGACCGTCATCTTTCAGGCTATAGAATTACGAATACTGTTATTGGTCGCATTTACGGATGCTTACGAAAATTATGACCATCAGCTCACTTTACTCTCATTGCAGCACGACGTAAACTAATCTTATCTTCAATTATTCCCCTTACAACCTACGCTGCGATAGTATACAGTGATCTGGATCGGTTCTTGATTAAGTTTTAAAATATATCACAGATCTAGTCGTGATATATGTGATTGTGAGTCGCTTCGATTTGTTGTAATTTTAAAACTGCAACTGTGTATATGTAAGTGGAATGAAAACAAGTGACAGATCAGATCACATTTAAGACACTCAATATACATATTATAATGCATCTCTCACACCGTGATGATTGATTTTCTACTTACAAATTGGATTGCAAGTCATTATTTCTTGCGGCCTTCTTAAGGACGTATAGTGACTTTTGCAGCCATCACTCAATTATCTCGTGTGCATCTGTTTCATTTACAAAAATGGAGAGACTTATTATTTTCTGCGTGTTCGGAACAAGATCGTCTTTTGGTTTTACGTGAGCACCTGCCTTTTATGGCTCAATCCCACGAGAGGCCTACCTCCGTAGAAGTCAGATTGGGTCCTGACCATTAACCCCGACATAGCAAGCTATCTCGGTCGCAAAATTGTGATATGTTGCAGCATATGCACACCTCTTGCTTGGAGGCGAGGTCTATCTAACACCTCTTGAATTCAAGAATATAATCTTGAAAACCATGTGTCTCCGCATTCGGAATAAACCAAGCCACCATGATGCTCCCAAATAGCGTGTTAGGAACAGCTAAGGCAAGGGGTACTTATTTCATAATAAAGTATAAAACTCTAGAATTTTTAACTTTCCTAAAAAAACCATTTTTGTGATTCGGCGGGGCATCCCAACGGACTAATAAAAACACCAAGGGGTATCATTTCTTGGTAAAATATCACTCAATTTATCAGGAATGCCCTTACCGTTCAAAACAAGCCTGGTCGATCCCAACTGACGTTAACTTTTAACCCTTTTAATTTTCATTTCGATTTTATTATATTATTCTGCATCGTGCTTGCCGTCATAATGAAGCCCTTTCTATAAATTTCGTTATATTCAGTTTAATTGTTGACTATTACTCCGTTCTTCGATGACCTGATTACGAATCAAAACATATAATTAACGTGACTTGATTTTGTGGCTCTTATCACGTTTGCAAATGGCTGCTAAAAACTACCTACCTTAAAAGATATAGCTGCATTAATATTAAGCTACATAATATTTACCACAGCCATCAACTCATTTCTGTTCTAATCCATAGAAAACAATTTAATTTAATGTAATTCATTTGAATTTGACTGTTTGATACAAGCAAACAAATCAATAAGCCTGAAAGTCAAACCAGCAGCAAAACAAAGTCACCTAACTAACTATGATGGCAGCCAGCAATATCAATTCAACTATTCCTATGCTTCGCACCACAACCCCCAACCCCCGAATGGTAATCTAAATATATAGATATAGAGGGTGCGGTCATTGAACGACAACCCCAGATTGAATGTACTTTAGAGTCTCCATACTCGTAGTTGTTCAGCATGAGTGTATTTGCGTGTATATAAATGTGTTGACCGAAAATCAACAAAACCACTGACCCGAATCGAATCGAATAGAATTGAAAATTTTGACCATCAAATATTGTGTGCCATTAAACAATCTCTCAATATGGCAAGCCACTAAATAAACAATTAAATTGAATGTGGAACGCATACGGACGGCTATTTTGAGATACATCATAATATTATCAAAATATCTGCAAATATGTTCGAGTGTACGTTTGTGCCTCTAACCGCGAATTACTGTTGACATTGTATCCTACAGAGATAGTTAAGCAAATAGACTATTTTTCCTCATGGGTTGGTTTTACGACCAATATTTTCAGAGCAATGTTTTTCATTTGATTTAGTGTTTTTTTTGTTGTTGTTTAATAACAAAATAACCTATTTATAATTTTTTACTTTATCAGAATTTTTTTTTAATGTCTGTGGATAGAAGGGGTCAATATTCGATAGTGATTGATTACTTTATAAGATAAGACACTCTTTTGAAGAGATTAGGTAAGTGATTGTGCAATATAGGTATTGGTATTAAAATAATGAGTACCTACCCAAAGAACTGCCTTTGTAGAAGAGGAAGACCTCTAGAATGTATGCCATACAAATAGAAACCCATTGAATGTGAAGCGGGAAGCAATCACCCCTCCGCTCCGGTGCGGTGGCGGATGCGTTTTTGGTCAATATTAGATATATCACTGGATATACCAACAGAGGGTACCCGTACAACTTAAGGAAGTTGTTCTCTTTCAGCCTACAATCTGTAGGCAGGCGACCCATCCTCCCTCTCCTCCTTTCCATGGTTATGGAATCGCTGAGCTCAAGAAATATCTCGAAAACCGAAAACTTCTGAATATCCGACAATCGTAACAATCATTCCACTGGAGATCTGATTGCATGTCTCACGGAAGAGTGGAACAGGTCTATATATTCTTTCAGAAAAATGATATTTTTAATGAACCAGGCTCTCTTATCGAAAATGCCTGCATATGGTATTAACAAATATCATATTCTTTGGATTAGAAACTACCTTCTGGATCGTACAATACATATTGTATTGGACAGTTTCAAGTCTTTCGGTGCTCCCCAGGGCGCCTTTTTGTCTCTGACATTTTTTCTCATTTTTATAAATGATATCGTATCTGAAACTTCTTATTCACTTCATTGTCTTGCCGACGATTCTACCCTCAGCTTCTTCTACTCAGCTTCAAATTTACGGCCATCTTGATGGGAAGTAGAATTGCAACGGTACCATATGATAAGTTAATTAAACTCAGATCTTACCAGCATTGTTTTATAGGGTAAACAATATCGTTTGGAGTTGAATGCTTCGAAAACTCAATGATGTTTTAATTTGTTCAAGCAAAATATAGCCCTCATGTCATTGATCACAATTGACACTTTCATCGAAGAAACCAAAAACATGTATGTGTGTCAACGCTCAACTATGTTGGAATGACCAAATTCTCGAGACCGCTACTAAATTCTTATAATTATTTTTGTGTCGGTGTAAGAAGGACAACGATTTTCGGTTCTGCACGTGGAATTTCCGGACCTTAAACAGGCGACGTGCTGCCGAACAAATAGTGGAGAGCCTGGATAGGCTAAAGGCGGACATTACAGCCATCCAGGAAGTGCGATGGGATGGAGAGGGCATACGAAGGATGAAAACGTGTGACATCTACTTCGGCGAGTGCTACAAGGAGCAGGGTCAGCGGCTTTTTGGGTGTGGATTTGTGGTAAGGGGAAGACTTAGGCAAGAAGTCTTGGGCTTCAGAAATGTAAGCGAGCGCCTGGTCCCAATCCGCATCAAAGCGAAATTCAAAAACGTGACGCTGATCTGTGTCCATGCCCCAACGGAAGAAAAAGATGACTCAACTCAATTCTACGACCTTCTCGAGGAAACGTATGATAAGTGCCCCAAGTACGACGTCAAGATTATTCTTGGTGACTTCAACGCCAAGATCGGAAAGCACGGCATCTTTGGTTCGATAGTCGGAGGACACAGCCTGCACGACAACACTTCCGGTAACGGACTCAGGCTGATTGACTTTGCGGCGGGGCGAAATGTCATCATAGCTAGCACTCGATTCCCACACCTCAATATACACAAAGGGACCTGGCGGTCTCCGGATCAAATAACCGTCAACCAGATTGATCATGTTGCGAACATTACGAGAGGACTGTACCGGCAGGGGGGATGTTCGAAAGTTTTACCAAAGGGTGAGGCAATCCACCCAGGGCTACAAAGCTAGAACGGAAGCCTGTCGAGATGAGAGTGGGAATATGGTAGTGGACACGCAGTCCGTGCTTTTCCAGACTTCTGAACGGCGAGGAAGGCCAAAATTCCGCAACTAGGCGGAACATTCCATTCAACCTGGACAATGATGGTCAAAATTTCCGTCCACCCGACCTAAATGAAGTGCGGTCAGCGATAGCCAAGTTGAAAGCGTACAAAGCTGCTGGCGCGGATGGCACACCACCTTTTTATCGATTTCAAAGTCGCGTATGATAGCGTGGACAGAGAACAACTATATATAGCCATGTCTCATCTCGGAATCCCTGCTAAGCTCGTCCGCTTGTGCAGGATGACGATGAAGAAATCTCGCTGACCGTCAAGGTCGGTAAGAACACCACCGAACCCTTTGATGTCGAGATAGGTCTGAGGCAAGGCGACGCGCTATCATGCAACCTATTTAACATCGCTCTTGAAGTAATTGTACGAAACACAAACGTCAACAAAAGAGGTACAATTTTTCAAACGTCAGTTCAACAGCTTGCTTATGCGGATGATATTGATATCATTGGGAGGACGAAGCGAGCTGATACCGGTGCGTTTGCAAGTATTGAACTGGGTTCGGCGAAAATGGGTTTGGCTGTTAATGAGGACAAAACGAAGTTTATGCTCCCATCGAGAAAGGAATCTCAACGTCGTCGACTTGGGCAAAACGTCACGATGAATAGGTATAACTTCGAAGTCGTCAAAGACTTTATCTACCTGGGCTCCACTATAACATCGCAAAACGACATCAGTGCAGAGATCAAGCGAAGAATTACTCTTGCCAACCGCTGTTTCTTCGGGCTAAGAAGGCATTTGAGTAATAAAGCCTTATCTCAAAGAACCAAGGAGACGTTGTGTAAGACCCTCATCATCCCGGTCCTGCTGTATGGGGCAGAAGCATGGACACTGTCTAAAATTGATGAAAATCAGCTTGGGTGCTTTAAAAGAAAAGTTCTTCGTTTGATCTTCGATCCAGTCTGTATCGATGGAGTATGGAGGAGAAGGTTCAACAACGAGCTGTACGGGCTTTACAGCGACGTTGACCTAGTCAAGAAGCTGAAAATACAACGGCTGAGATGGCTGGGACACTTGGAGCGTATGGAAACCGACGCACCAGCCCGTCGAATCTTCGAATCCACCCCTGATGGTCTGCGCAGCAGAGGAAGACCCCACCTCAGGTGGCGCGCACAAGTGGAGAGCGACCTCAACCAACTTGGAGTGCGTAACTGGAGGCAGCTAGCTAGGGACCGAGCTAGCTGGAGGGGCTTGTTGGTTGAGGCCTTAGTCCACCCTGGACTGTGAGCGCCATCTAAAGTAAATAAAGTAAGTCGGTGTAAGAAATTTCTCACCCCCTCTGATCTGGGTATACAGATGGATCGAAAACTGAAAACGGGGTGGGTGGTGGAGTGTACTCAGATGCACTAAGCCTTAGTCTCGCCTTACGCCTACCAAACCATTGTAGCGTATTCCAAGCGGAAATTCTGACAATAAGGGAAGAATTGTCTTGGCTTAAAGAAAACACATCTTCTCAGATAGTCAGGCTGCTTTAAAATTCCTCGCATCAGTCTCTTCAAACTCCATTACAGCCTAACACTTTCGATCGTCTCTGATGTAGATGGCCAAATAGTTTCATATTCACCTATTCTGAGTGCGGGAGCACAGGGATATTTAGAGGAATTATTAATCCGATTAACTCGCCAGAATTGGAAGGAAAATGCCTATCTTGCCCGACATGGTAAACATAGGTATGTCCATAGCTACTAGTAAACTTATGCTGAAGCAAATTGTTCTGGAACAATCAAATACAAGATGGCTTAATACTACTACTTGTTTGGCGACCAAACGAATCTAGTCGAAACTACATATATTGAAACGGTCAAATTGCTTCTTGTCAGTAGATCTCAGATCAGCTCTGTAATAGGTGTCATAGCTGGACACTGTCTTAAAGGTAGACACCGCGCACGGCTCGGTGCACTATCAAATGATTTCTGCAGGAGTTGTTTGGACGAGAGGCAGGAGGAAACAATCTCACACCTTCTTTGTACATGCCCTGTTCTCTCTATTTTTTCTATTTCTATAATGAACCAAGCGATCTCATGAACACAGACATTAATAGTCTTCTTCGCTTCATCAGAAGCTAAAAATGGTTTTTCCTATAGTTCGTGGTATCAAAATGGTCTTCTCCTGGTCTAAGTGCGTCAGATGCTTTAAATAACAGCCACTTTAACCTAACCTTTCCTTATCTGGTTACAATTTATAAGGCGCTGCTTATACGTCCAAGACTGGAGTATAACTCACACCTGGGGGTAGGTGCTGTCCAAAAAATGAATTATGTAATAGGTCGCTCTCATCCAACTGGTATTGTCCCAGATGGTTTTTCCCTTGATACATGAGTGGACATCATCTTCCTGGTACCTAGCCCGGTATTTCCTCAAGCATGCTGCAGAATCTACATATGGCACTGCTTAACATACCAAGTAAACCTAAGTGTCTTCTAAGGCTAGGACCGCACTTGCGATTTTTTGTTGGGGCGATAAAAAAGTCATAGCCGCTACAAATTATTGTCATGCACGCACTTGCGATTTTTTGCCGCGCGATTATTTAATCGCGAAAAATAAAACACACTACTTTTTATGTGAGTGCACGCATTTACTACATAAAAGTAGCGACAGAAAAATCGCTTAAAAAAATAGAACTTGTTTCATTTTTATATTCGCTACGATTTTTAAGTCGCATGTGCGTGCATTCAGATTTAAGGCCATGTGTCTTACTTTTTGCGACTAAAAAATCGTGGATTAAAAATCGCAAGTGCGTGCATGCCAATTTCTCTTTGCGACTACGATTTTTAAGTCGTAGTAATTTAAATCGCAAGTGTGGGCATATCCATTTGAGTACACGTGTTTCATTTAAGTTTACGACAATCGCATCGCAAGAAAAATGAAACAAATTGCGACTTTTAAATCGTCATATTTGTTGGTAGCAAGTGCGTTCATTCTCACTTAAATTCATGGGTTCTATTTTTGCGACTAAAAAATCGTGCGATTGAAATCGCAAGTGTGGTCCTAGCCTAAGATTGCAGTGTCCAGTTGGGATACCTTTTATTATTCTTGTGTTATTCCTATTTAAGTTAATGCAGTTTTCGAAACGTTGTTGGTTGTAACTTGCCCAGAAGTGCCTCATCTTTGGAAGTTCTTTCCAGATTTTCTCTTATTCCGCAATAGGGCTCAGGTTCTGTTAAAGGGGTCGATGCGCTTAGTTTTGCTAAGGAGTCTTCGTCTTCGATTCCATGAACACTCACGTGACCAGGTACCCATCAGTGAAATATGACATTGTTCTGTTTGCCTGCTTATGCACTCGCGCACCGATTTGGAGCTGATGGTATATGAGCTTAGTGTCTTGAGTGCAGCTTGACTATCTGACATGATGACAATGTTCTTGTTAGGATATTACTTTTCGAGACTTCGCTCCACGCATTTCCCTATGGTGCTTACCTCCGGTTGGAAGATGCTGGTTTGGAGAGCTTCGTTCTAGGCCCAAAGATTTCTGCACCAGTCCATCCATCATTGCACCACTTGATGGTATCTGTTTCGAGGGTGAAGTTTGCTTATCTTGTTTTTTTCCTATCAAGTGTAATTCCTAGATATTTTATCTCCCTCTATGTTCCAATTACTTCACCAGCTAACTGGACAGGTTTCATAGGTGCTGTTCAAAATTGGACCGTTAAAACTATGATGGAACATCTCTTTCATTATTCATTGACACCTCCCTTCCCGGTCTCCCTAATTTCCCCCTGTTTTTTGTCAACATTATATGGGTTTCAATAAACCCTTGAGTGCATGTGAATTATTAAAAAAAAAACGGACCATAAAACGAATGATATAACAAACAAAGCAAAGAAAATCAAGAATGATTTTAAGGTTAGTCGATGGCGAACAATTCATATATGGAGTGTTGCGGTGTGGATGGTATGTGGAACGCGATTAGAGTTTGACATATCATAAAAATCAAATAGCAATTTTCTCAAATTTCTCTTTAGCAATAATAACGCAAATTTATGTATATCTTTACATCAATTCCAAAAAGTTTTCTACCAATTGTTCAAGTGTTTTTGAAGAATTTGAGCTTATAAATGTTTTAAAAGCCATTTGTTTTTTTATTTGTCGGTCGTTCTCATCTCGTCGGCAATCGCAATTTTGAGTGCGCTTATACAAATTTTCAGTCATAATAATAATTCACTATTTTATGTTTATGTGCAATACTGCTAGAAGTTCCAATACAGTCCACATTTTTTGGAATTTTACGTAAGGAGCTGGGAAGCCACACATTAATCAGCTTAACAACTGAAACCCTTTGATGGTTTAAATCTCGAAAACTTCTTTGTTCGGGCTCGGGAAACATTTAAAAAGTCCTGCACTTTTCTCAAACGGAATAAATATTTATTTGAAATCAGTCGCTACCGTATTTATATCCCTTCAGTTGCAAAACTTAGTGACTAAGTACTTAAACAGTAACTATTCTCAATGTTCAAGATCAGTTCCACCAAATTGCAGTGAGACTTGTGAATCAGCTTTAATTAAGTCAAGACGAAGTAAATGGCAAACTTTCAAAAAAGTTGCAATCTAGTTTGATGAAACCATTTTACAACTTTTTTCATTGATTTCACAAAAGTAGATCTTTACTAAAGGCCCTCAAGAAATGGATAGATATCTTGATGGTGGCTAGGTTTTTGACAAATGTGACCGTGACTTTTTATTGAGAAGTAGCCACAACTTATCAGGAACATAGATAGCATTCTACTAGGGTGACACTTTGAAGTGCGATTGTCTTGCTGAAAAATCAAACCCAGTGTGAAGTGTGCTTGGCTCTATTACCGATCAAGAAGTTCATAAACTCAACACTGATACGTAATTTGTTCAATATTTCCCTAACACTAACCAACCTGTTCTCCAAAAGCATTAAATGGGCACATTGGACATGGCAGCCATTTTTTTTATTAATACATCCCTGATTTAATCTAAAAACGGGCATTGACGAATCTTCGTATTATGCAGACATGCGATTTTCTGATGAAAGTTTTACTTAGTCTGACATTACGAAACGGATTAGACCGCACTGTTCTACGGAATGAATACTTTCACGCCATGTTATAAATCAGAACTTTTGGTCTCTCTAGAAATCAGCTTGCTTCGGTACTTAAAAAAATTCATTTTCCTGTGCATGAGGTACATGATGTAATAGTTCAAAACATCGGTTTCATGTGCTTTATGACCCCACTCCCCAAATCTATGTTTGTCCCTTTACTTACTAAACGTCCTTTTTCCTATGTAACATACATACATTATGTACGTATAAATCTGGCTCGAAAAATTCCTGAAAATAATTGCTTTGAGAATTGGATATTTATTACCAAAATACTTTTCAAATAATAAATATTTTCAATGATTTTTTTCACCGACAACACCACCCCCCCCCCCCCTCCACATGGGAAAAAATGCAACTTAATTAAAATACTGATTTTATTTGTGCAAAACAAGAGAAATAATTTTGTTGTATCGGAATTTATTACGAAATTCAGGCACGTGCAGAACAATTCGAAATCAATAGATAAATCATTTTTCAAATTTACATTATGATGTACATGTATGTATGAAATAAACTAAAAGTTCAGTAATTAAATTCTAGTTTATGTATATCAAGATTGGACGTATGTACGTACATGCATGTAATTTGAAAATCTGCTGAATTCTTACGAACATGAGTAGGTAATAGATTTATTTTTAAATGTACCAAACATCGAAATAAGAGTAATGTGGATTACTGCTACGAGTATTATGTATTTGTGAGGTTATTTGTTCAGTTTCAAACTTAAAAAGACTGTATAGAGTGAAGCATTGTTGAAGCATTCAAAAGTCGTGAAATACCTGTGAAACGTCAAATATGTCAAACCCTAAGAGCTGAAACAGTCTATACTCTGTCCAACAAAAATTGTCAGTACAGGGAAGATAGGACGTTTGTCTCTCATTCTGGTTGCATTGCCATGCATAAGTGTGTCGCCTTTTAAAGTTCTCACAGGGATTCCGTAGCTTACATTATAAATCGCCGCAAATGAGAGTAAAAAACGCGTAGGGCTACCGTCTGCTGATTCAAAACGATTGAAAACAGTATTCAATTTACCTTTTCCCACAACACCAAGCGGTAAGATAATAGGCGAGTTTTTTTTTTAAGTTGAAAAGCAATACGACAACACTCAACATACTCTTCTTCTTAAAATGTGTTCTCAAAAGCTTCAAATCCCAAAAGCTCCTTAATAAAAACTACTGAAAAAGCTCCTTGCTTGCAATTGAGAATGATAATGGTAACTCTGTTTTGATGTAGATAAAGAGCGCACGATCGTATTGAGTGACACTTGACATTCTTGATCTTGAGAGTATCTCAATCTCATCAGCAGTGGGATACGACGGTCGTATTGGGGTGTACAACTTTTTGCAAAGAATTACAACAACAATTCCTTAAGAAAAGTCAGTGGCTTGCTCTTTTTTTAGTGGCATTTTTCCTAACGCATTGTAGTGAGGGTGCATCAGGCGCCACTGCTCTAGAAAAAGCTCTCCCATAAGGCCTGTACTGACAATTTTTGTTGGACAGAGTATAGTGAAATAGTCGTCTTCTTAAGAACATTAAGTAAATTGTTGCTGGGTACCCAGTTTAACAAAGCACGGTTGATGGGGAAGTGAAGGAGATAGAGAAACGACGATGAATATTGGTTTTGACTGTTTGCAAATTGAAATGTCAGGGAAAAATCGTGCCGGGTAAGTTCTTCCATAATCGTGTTGTGCGACTAAAAAACGAGTCATTATATTTGACGTACGAGCAAAATTAGGTTCGCATTCCTAGCGAATAGATTGATAAAGGGAAGGAATGCAACTGGCCACTTTATGTGAGCATTGCTTGTGAAAGAAGCGATAAAACAAGGAAATACATGTAACATTCCGAAGGCGTTCAAGGGATGAGAATGATTCCATGATAGCCCTGTTTTCTATCAGTTTTAACGCTCTGTTCTGAATTTTATCCAATAAGTGGAGAGAAGTTTATGCTGCGCCTGCCCAAAGGTGTGAGTTATACTCGAGTTTTGGACGTATAAAAGCCTTATAAACGGTAGTTAGATCAGAAGCGGTGACAAATGCCTTGCATCGATATAGAAATCTTAAGCATTTAGCAGCATTTTTGGTGGTCTCGAGAATGAGGTGATTCCAATGAAGATCGTCGTTGAAACACAAACCGAGTACTGGAAGCTTTTCGGTTTCTTCGTACGATACCGTTGCAGTTCCACTTCCAAAGGAGATGGACATGCATTTGAGAACGAGAGTGAGAAGCTAAGAGTAGAGTCGTTGGCAAAACAATGAAGTGGATTAGAAGTTTCAGACAAGAGATCATTTATAAAAATGAGGAAAAGTGTCGGAGATAAAACGGAGTCCTGGGGAACACCAGACTTAAGACCGTCTAACATAACATGTATATTGATTGATCTAGAAGGTAATTTCTAATCCAAAGAACAAGAGTTTTGTTGATACCAAACGATAAGAGAGCCTGGTGCCGAACTCTATCAAATGCTTAGAAATTTCAAGCGCATTAATCTTACTTTCTCCAAAACAATGTAAAGATCTGTTCTACTATTCGGTGAAAGCCGTCGTTCAGAAGCTTTCGATCTTCGATATATATTTCTTGAGTTGATGACCTTGGAAAGAAGGGACGTAATTGCAGTTGGTTGATAGGAGAAGGGGAAAGGAAGAGTCGCCTTTTTTAGGAACAGACTGGACAAATGCACTTTTCCATCTTCTAGGAAAGATTCAAAAACTGTTGCAGGAATGAAAAAACGTAC
The DNA here is from genome assembly GCA_963931855.1 of Philhelius festivus. Lineage (NCBI taxonomy): Eukaryota > Metazoa > Arthropoda > Insecta > Diptera > Syrphidae > Philhelius > Philhelius festivus. The sequence goes on from OZ007555.1 coordinate 189,427,878, forward strand.
GCAATGGTTTTGGCAGCGATGAAGAATGGGACCAGCGGATTCGTTTGTATCAAGATCTCGAAGGGGTCTTACGACCTGTCCCATTGAAATATCTAAGCAGCATTTATCAGCGAAATGAGCAGCAAGTACATTTGTATTGCCTAAAGGTCTAGTTATTGGTAGCGAAATACCAAGTTTATGTGCGATTAACTCCTGGAGTACCTACCTGTTTTTGAGTTCCATTGAATGAGGGCAAAAGCCAAATTTTCTTTTCGATTGGATTTCTCACTTGGTGAAGGAACTGGCCCTTAAAATGGATAGTGCTTAAGTTGTATACACTACACATATATACATTTATATTATGACGCTATAGAAATGGACTTATGCACCTTCTTAGGGGCTTTTGATAATACCTGTCATGGAGTTCTAAACAAAGCACTTGTAAGAAAATGCGTACCGATTCCCATTATCAGATGGTTAAGTGAAATACTGCGCAGAAGACCTGCCGAAGCATACGCCACACAAAATGTTCAGAAGATCATAACAATAAGGGACATTATGTCAAAGAGCTTAGCTGCACTCAAGGCAGTGGCGTAGATAGCTTTTCGCTATGGGGGGGGGGGGGGGGGATGGATCTAGTTCGCTCATTTTTACTTGCGACTTATAGGTACTATAAGGGAAGTTATGCATTCGTAAAAAAATCGAACTCGAGATTTTGATCAAAGTTGACATTACGATGATAGCGAAGGTCTCTCAATTCTGTCTGTCTGTTCGACTACAGCCTAAGCGGCTCGGCCGATTTTCTTTAAACTTGGTAGATATCATTTTTAATTCCCCTCCCCCACACATTTTTTTCTTTTTGTTTTTAAGACCAAAAATAACGGAAATTTTATAAACATTTTTTTTCTCAAAAACTGTTCGACAGATTTTAAAAATAAAAAAATAAAAAAAAATTTTATCTAGTTAAAACTAGGTAATAGTTGAAAAAATTTTTACCAAAAGTGGTTAATGAGGGTACCCCCATGGAAACATTATTTTTGTTTTTGATTTTCTCAAAAACGGTACAACCGATTTTGATAATTTTTTTTTGCTAAAGCTCCCCAAAAACATAAATAGAATTGTGTACTAAATTTTCATAAAAAAAATTGTTTGCATTTTTAAAAAAAAACTTTCAATTTTTTTTTTCAAAACTAAATATTTCGAAAATCCCATGCCAGTTTTTTTTTTTCAAATTGATAAACAAAAGTTTCTTAATATAATCTATAAGATGTGAAAAAAAAAAACAAATTATTTTACCTAAAAATAACGGTAACCACCATACAAATGTAAAAAATGGTTTTCGAAAATCGTATATTTCTCGAAAACGGTTTTGAGAATTCTTATTAAATTTTGTTTCTTTCGATTAATTTTAACGATCTATAATTTATTAAAAAAAATTGAAATTAAGATATTTCTGAATGTACCTACCATAGAACCATATCTTAGAATTTTGAATTTCTCGTTATCGGCATAACGGATTTTAATGAAAATTTTTGTAGAGAAGCTTCTACAAAATTTTAAAAACATTTTATTTCAAGACTTAAAAAAAAATATATTTTTTTAATTTAAAAAAAAAATCAGTTTTTTTTTTGAAAAATTCGGCTCATTATTTTTTTTTTTTTTTGAAATTTATTTTTTATTCGTAAGTTGGAGCACCCAAATTTTTTCTTAAAAATGTTTTAAAAATTTTGTATAAAAGGCTTAGTTTTTGAAAAATCACTACAACGACTTATAATTTTTGTTCTTGCATAAACCATGGCATTCTGTTTGTAGCTCAAACTACTAAAGGAGTTGTGTTAATCATTTAAAAAATGAATTTTATACTTATGAACAGTTTTTCTGTACCTATACTCTGTCCAACAAAAATTGTCAGTACAGGCCTTATGGGAGAGCTTTTTCCAAAGCAGTGGCGCCTGATGCACCCTCACTACAATGCGTTAGGAAAAATTCCACTAAAAAAAGAGCAAGCCACTGACTTTTCTTAAGGAATTGTTGTTGTAATTCTTTGCAAAAAGTTGTACACCCAAGCACGACCGTCGTATCACACTGCTGATGAGATACTGCCAAGAGTGTCAAGTGTCACTCAATACGATCGTGCGCTCTTTATCTACATCAAAACAGAGTTACCATTATCATTCTCAATTGCAAGCAAAGAGCTTTTTCAGTGGTTTTTATTGTGGAGCTTTTGGGATTTGAAGCTTTTGAGAACACATTTTAAGAAGAAGAGTATGTTGAGTGTTGTCGTATTGCTTTTCAACTTAAAAAAAAACGAGCTCATTATCTTACCGCTTGGCGTTGTGGGAAAAGGTAAATTGAATATTGTTTTCAGTCGTTTTGAATCGGCAGACGGTAGCCCTACGCGTTTTTTACTCTCATTTGCGGCGATTTATAATTTAAACTACGGAATCCCTGTGAGAGCTTTAAAAAGCGACACACTTATGCATGGCAATGCAACCAGAATGAGAGACAAACGTCCTACCTTCCCTGTACTGACAATTTTTGTTGGACAGAGTATAATAGCATTCATTTTTGAAATTCTTAGTCTTTTACATAAGAGCAAGTTCGTGCGACCGAGTCGTGCGTTTTATGTATATACAGACGTACATATAATATACAAATCTTATGGTTCTATGAACATTCCTTCAAGTAATCAATGCTTTTTTCAATCAAACAAAGCTAGACAACTCATACTGCAACCTGTTCCTCGCTTGGAATTTGAAACATCGCAGAATCGTAGACATTGGACCTCATTCTTATTTAATATTTTCGTGAAATGAACCATTATTTTTTTTTTAACTTAAAATCAAATTTCGGTATTCATAACATAAAAGTTAAATAACATTTAATATCTTTCAATGAGTGATGTTCTTTGCTTTTAAAACGCATACATATGTAGATATAGAGATACAAAAAAAATTGGGACACAGAGACATAAATTTGTTGGTTCCCAAAATTCCGATGAAGAACAAATTATAATCTCTGCCAAGCTAAAGCCTTTTACGAATGAAAAACAGAGGGAAATAAATTTGCAACTTATTTTCTTAAATTCCACCAAATCTCCTTGGCAACGAGACTTTTTTCAGCACAGCATCTTATGCGTACTTCAGATTTAGAATAAAAAATCTAAGTCGTCTGTCACAGTCGAAACGACTTTTTAGAGTAATTTATCTAAAAGAAATAAAGATTTTGCCTAAGTGTTTGTTTGTTTTTTTTCCTTCATAAGATGTTGTAACTGGAAAGGTAAGTCCTCATCCTTGGATCCTAATTTACCATTTAACCACATCTCCAATACATTTTCTAGGATACGAAGCTAAAAACATTTTAAAATACATACATAGACGTTTTTTACGTCGATTTAATGCTAATCATCAACCAACATAAGTGCCTCCTAAGTCTAAAGCCTTTAAGTTGACATGACAAGTGGAGAGATACAAATTTTATGAATGTATGGTGTATGAGTTGAAATGCGCCAACAAAAAGTCGGATGTGATAATAAATTATTTACCTGCCAGATATTTTTGGAAATTTTAGAAAATATTTTCGAAAATTGTATCACAGGAAGAGTTCTTCCAAAATGAAACCGGCAAGTTTTTGGAGATTTTGAACAAAGTCTCTGCAATCCATCGTACCTTTGTATATAAAACTTATAGTACTCTCATGAAGACGAATGATTGGGGCGACATGCAACTCTCGAGCATAGCGATAGCACTTGTTACTCGTATGTTTGCCTGTGCTACATTTTGGAGGGTGAATAATATTCAAAATATGGGTGTAGAGATAAAAGGAGAGTGAGAAAAATTAAACTTGGTTGAGAATAAATAAAATCGCCGACTGGAACGCACGGACTTGCTTTTAAATAAGAGTACTTTGGAATTTAAAAATTATATATAAAAAATAAATATAAAACATGGATTTAATAAGATAAGAATGTTCAATTGCATAGAAAAGTATCAATTTATGCAAACAAAGAATCACAATCGTTTTATTATTAAATTATTTTTTTATCTAAGAAATTTCTTTAGAATTTTTCAAGAAAAAAATTTGGGATGCCAATTTTAAGTATTTCGTAATATAGATTTTAGGAAATAATTTCAAAAAATAATCGTTCACACGTTTTGAAGATATGTAATTGATTTTTCAACAAAAAAATTGGATTTTTTTTTTTCAAAAAACCCCAAAAACTGTATTAAATACTAAAAATTTGCAAACTAATTTCTTATAACAAAATTCATTTATGAAAAATGAAAATAGATGGCTGATCATGATTTCAGAATTTAATGATGATTTGGCATACATTTGGGGTGCTGCCAAATGCAAGTAGAAAAGTCCACTGGAGTATCAATAATAAGCAGAGTGTCCTGCACTGATTGGCTGAAAGGATTGTGGTTTAAAACGAGGTGAGGCCATTCGGGCATGGTGAAAGCGTGGAAAGTCATTTCTTAATACCTAGTCTAAAAAATGAAAAAAAGATTCTGAAAAAATGTGTTTTTGGAAATTTGATTTCGAAAAATCTTGAGAAGATATTTTAGAGTTAAAGAAGCAAGGAGCTTTAAAAAACTAAAGAGGAAAAAGAAAGTTGGTGAAAAACGGCGTAATTTGGTATATCTAGAAACCAGAAGGGAAAATCGGAAGTGAACAGAAGCTAAGAATATTGATTTATTTTCGAATTGGTTTCATATTTTATTTTTTTTACTTGTGACTTATAGGTACTATAAGGCAAATTATGCATTCGTAAAAAAAATCGAACTCGAGATTTTGATCAAAGTTGACCAAAAAAGTGGGTCTCGACTACAGCTAAATGGCTCAGCCGATTTTCTTCAAACTTGGTAGATATGGGTTTTAATTTACTCCCCCACCCCCCAATTTTTTTTTTCTTTTTTTTTAAGACCAAAAATAACGGTAGATACCTGCCATACGAATTTTTAAATATTTTTTTTTCTCAAAAACTGTTCCACAGATTTAAAAAAAAGTCATAAAATTTCATTTAGTTAAACCTAGGTAATAGTTGAAAAAAATTTACAAAAAATTATTATTTTTGGTTACCCCCCTTGGAACCTATTTTTTGTTTTTGATTTTCTCAAAAACGCTACGACCGATTTAAATCATGTTTTGTATTTTAAAGCTCTCCAGCAGTTTCAATATTACTGTGTATTCAAATTTTTAAAAAATTTTTTTTGGATTTTTTAAAAAAAAATTTTTTTTTTTTGAAAACTCAATATTTCGAAAACCCGAAGATCGATTTTTTAAAAATTTGATAACTTAAAGTTTCTTAAAATAATTTACAAGATATGAGAAAAAAAATTTATTTTACCTAAAAATAACGGTATTCTCCATACAAATGTTAAAAAATGGTTTTCGAAAAAACGGTTCCGAGAATTTTGCTTAAATTTTCTTTCTTTCGATTAATATTTAAGATCTATTATTTAATAAAAAAAAATTGAAAAGAAGATATCGCTGACTGTACCTACCTTAGAACGATCACGAAAGCGCATCTCATCTCCTCCTTGTCTCTACCTTCACAATTGTCAACCCATATGTACCGCTGGGTCATATTGCGGCCTCGGTGTCTTATCTCTTATGTAATAGATGCTTTGAACTTCCTCATACAAATATTGACGAGATTATTCTCAAAGCAAACTGAGCACTAAACTATGTGAAACGATGGTCCACAGAATTATCTGACCCCTACGTGACCCGATCCCTTTACATTAAATTTGTTGGCCCCCTTTTTAAACTTATCTGTTTGGTATGGTCTCTTTGTTACAATTGAATCGGTCATTTCAAAAACCTCATAAGTCATTCAATTAGAATTTTTCAGGAATCAATAAAAACTGTTTCATGCTCAAACAAATGAGTTTTAAACCACTTTTTTATGCTTAACTAAGTATTTTAGTGGTAAGAAAATTAAAAAGTGAAAAAAATTCACAGTTTATTAATAAAAATAATGAAAAAAACCTAAAAAACTGTTCTTGACTTAAGTTGTTTTAGCAAGGACTGGGGAAAGTGGTATATAATTTAACCAAAAAAATGTTAGTAATTATATTTTGTATTGCTTATTATTGAAAATCACACTTAAGAATAACTTTTTGTCATGTTTTAATATCTTTAAGGTACATAGATTGATTATCTTCAACATGAAACCGAAGTTGGAACTTATTTATTACTAATAATAAATGTTTAATCAATCCATCAATATATTCCTATGATAGGACATTTTCTATGTGAAGCATACTTAAAGCTCATATATGTCGAAGGTGCTTTTTTCTGTTTTTGTGGGATTTTTTCCTATAAGATTCAGTGTTGACAAACATGTTTTTTTGAACAAATTTGGCCACAATTTCATGAATTCCAAAACATCTTCAGTTTTTAGCTCTGACTATATTTTCTAAATTTTGAATGAAATGACGTGAATTTGACAGACGTGACGGATGAATATGAAAAGCTAAGATAGACAATGAAGTGCAAATCATCAGATTATTCAGTTTCAGAGATCATTCATAAAAATGTGAGAGTCCGAGACTAAACGGAGCCCTTGAAGACCTCAGCATTTGTTTTGTGAAGATCCGATTTGAAACCTTCCAAAAAAAAAGTATTGAACAATCCAGTAGAAAATTTCTAATCCAACGAATAAGGGCTTCATTGATACCAAACTCACGTATTTTCGATATAATAGCTTGATGCCAAAATCCATCAAATGCCTTAGAAATATCAAGCTCAATGATCTTACTTCGACATATTAGATAAACTATGTAGTTTATGTCTTGTCTTTTAATTTTATATTTTGTTATAATATTTCATTAAGGTACTCGTATTACACGTTCTCTTCTTTTTCGGTGCACCATCACTCTGTTTCACTTGAAGACATTTTTTAAGCTAAAAGTACTTTTCGCAGAAAATAGTTGTATGAAAAACGCAAATTTGACATTGATGACGGTTGTTATCAAATTGAAGATTTGAATATTATTGAACCAATCAGAGCAAAGCAAATTTAAAATATCAAACTACTCCCGCCATTTTGGTAGTGCATGCAAAAACCTCTTAAGTCACTGACTTATGTTGTTTATGCAATGAACGTCTTTCCTACGGTATTATTTGAAGAGGAAGGAATGTACAGACTTACGTGGTTCTTACCCAGAATACGCATCTCCCTTTAAGGAACCATTTTCAGCAAAAAAAGCATTTTGGAAAAAAATGTGACTTAAGAGGTTTTTGAAATGACCGATTCAATTGCATTTGTCCAATATTTAACGTCGTCTTCCACGTTTAACCCTTTGATCCTTCCTCCATATCGAGATCAGAAGAGAAATATGCGAATTTCTCTTCATTCATCTTTCATGATCTGTTGACTGCACAGTTCTTTACAACTCCATCTCTCTCAACACAAATTCTTGTAAGCTAATAAATCTGTCTCTCTTCCATCTGATCACCCACCGTTTCTTGTATGGCCTCGTATACTCGTACTATGCAGGGTTAATATTGTAACATAAACTTTTTCGACTTTAACCTCATTTCACCCTCCCTAAAACTTCGTCCTCTTAATCATCCATCAAATTCACACCAATTCTGGTTTATCAGTTTCAAGATTTAGGCTGGTATTCACCGAGCGCTCATAACTTAAGAAGCTCATAAACCTATTCACCAATTAGTGAAGATGTACGAGCGCTCTTAAAAGTTAGGAGTGGTCCCGAGGTCCCGACCACTCCTAAACTTACGAGCGCTCTCTTCGAAAGTTTGTTCGAAAATTCGAAAACTAAACAAACGACTGTGAGTGCAAAACCAAAACCAGTTATCGTCACCAGCAAAGCTCCCCAAGAAAAATACGAAATTGACCAAAGGATTATCCCAAAGAAATTTCAAGTTGAGAGCCTTGTAAAGTTAAGAGCCGTTTAAGAGCGCTCGGTGAATACCAGCCTTAGTAAGAGATTAAGTTGTTGCTTGTGTTAGGCCAGATAAATAGGGGTGTTGCCTCCACCAAAATTGTCGCTATAAAGGGTTTTCCAATAAGGGTGGGTAGATTTTTAAATGTATAATAAAATAAGGATTATGTCTTGTTTTTTTTTTTTTGAAAGGCCAATGTATGCTATTATGTATTAAATATGATATCGTTCAAATGCCAGCCAATTGTCAATGAGTGGATGTGCATAGATCCGGCTCAATTTGACCTATGGCCTATGTTTTGTTCACCTTAAGGGCAACGGTCAATTGTGGTTTTATCGCATAGACCTGCGACTTCAGGGAACCCAATAAGAAAATATCTAGTGGGGTCAAATCCAGTGACCTTTGTGGCCAATTCACGTCATCTCTCATAAGAGATTGGTTATCATTGTTCTGTAAGGAACACGCCGCTGCACCAAAATCTACACCGAACGGTAACTTCTTGAGGATGCATTGTCACATGTTGAACCTAGCTAGGGTAATTGTCGTCCCATATACGCCTCGTCGTTAAATTCGGGTTCTCTTCAAAATGCTCCAAAGTCCAGTCAGCAAACAAACGCTTTGTCTATGGTCATGAACTTTGTGTTTCTGGGTCAGTTGGATCTTTTACGGGTGTAGGCCCAGGTCCTGATGCAAAATTCATCAAGTTAAAGTCTGCTCAAGGCCGAGTTCTTGTGCACTGCGAGGAATCGTATTAATATTGCCTGCTTGATTACCGAACTGGTCGTCTCATATATTTGGCCACCAAACGTTGGTCAGTTGACTGTGAAGGGCCAACACGTCTACCGTAAAATGGGCGCAACGCACTCAACGTGTGCACTAACAAACACACCTTTCGATAATATAGTTTATATCATTTGGACTTGCTGTTCAATAGGCGTCTTGTCTATCGTAATTTCTGGCAAAAGTGCCAACACTCTACAAAGATACTTAACATCAGTCGAACAATGACTAATTTAAGAATACTCGGACCTTAGTACAGGAAGTTACTGAAAATCGGTTTTTGAAATATAAATTTAGAGTTTAAGATACAGTATCGTGGAATACTCGACCTTAAATAAGTCTCTTGAGCAGTTCAAAATCACTGAATCACCACTAGTACTTGTGTCCCTATAACCCAACCATAATAAAAGGTCTGCTGATTCCTTAAGCAATACCGATAAATTAGATGAATTTCCAACCCTACAAAAATAACCAATGGTATCTCTTACATTATAATAAGCTACAACAAGTTAATTGCAAAAAATAATTATCAATTCGTAGGGTAAACTACCTAGTGACCGACCCCCTTTCAGTAATGGACACCTATGACTGTTTTTTCATTTTATTAAGGTTTCTTGTTGCTGGATACTGCCGAGACTATTTTTAACGTGTTTAGACGTGCAAATGTCATAACAAAAGATTTCAATTGATATTTTGTAGTCAATCGTTGACGTGTAATAAAAGATGTAAGTTGAGAACCTCTGTAAATCAAAGAAACCTTGTGAATTCCTTAAGAAACACTTGAGTATAAATCAGTATTTTATTAATTTATCCGTGTTTCTTATATATGGGACAGTGCATATTATTTCAAAACAATAATTAGTGGATCTATTTGTTAACTTTTTTTTATTAAAATAATAAAATAACTTAATTTAACGTGGGGTGTTCATAACTAAAATGTAATGTTCAATAAATTCAGTGACCGACAGGGGTGTCTATTACTGGCGCGATTAGTGGTTTTTGAGGATGTTAGTTACGGACACCATCGTTTTTGTCTTTCTTGTTTCCTTTCATTATTTACAAACCGCTTTTTATATTGCTATAAAGCCACATTTTTCAGGAATTTATTACAAAATGCCTGGGCAAAATTAGTTTAAGAAGAAGATTTTTAAAATACAAGTTAAAAAAAAAACGTTTACTTTCGGAAACTTCCATGGTACAAAAACAGAAAAATACATTAGCACTTTTCTTTGCCCATCTTTAAGATAGATTACTTTACTAGTGATATTAACGTATTGATTAATTACAATATTTATATAAATATTTTTAATTCAGTAACTAACTATAACTAACATTCAAATTATATTATTTTTTTTAATTGCAATTACTTGTTGAAAACAGTTAAAGTGCCTTTACATTTTTGATTGCTTGTTTTTATTTAAATAATAATTTATCTTCATTTTATTCATAACTTTATAAGTACCTACCTACTGCATAAAAAGATTTTATATACATATGTATAATATCCCCGCATTAAGGGTTTGTAATTAAATGGATTTCTTGTATCTTTTTGTTTTTGTGCGTATTAATATTTATTTATCTTATATATTAAACAAAAATTATAGTACTTTGAAAAACCTTCCAAGTTAAATATATTCTCCTTTTATTTCGGTGTCAGTTTTGGTGAAAAACAAATTTAAAACAGAAGTTTTCGCCTACATTTTTGACGAACCACATGTTTTTATGAGTCAGGATTCATGATATTCCCAATTGTCAATTGAAATGTCGAATTAAAACTTTTAATTATTCGATTTTAACGTTTGACGAGCTTATGTAAGCTTGTTGCCGAAAATTCCTCTTACAGTTTAGGGTGAAAAGCTACAGAAAAAGGGTGTCCGTAACTAGTATTTGACGGGTGTCGGTTACTGAAAAAAAGGTGTCCGTAACTAAAAAACTGGTAAGCTTTTACGATTTTGTGTTTTATTTATTTTTGGAATTTCGTACATATTTATTTCTTTAATATTGTAAAAGAAATTATTAACAGTTATAATAATACACAAAAATCATTAAAATCGATCTAGCGAAAGGAAAGTTATGAATATGCAAACTCAAAATTTCTCTTAAGGGTGTCGGTCACTGGGTGTCTTACCCTACCTACCTATACTTAATGAATCTATTCCACCCGACAACACCATCGCATCATACTTAATTCCATTCCACTAATTGAGCAATAACATGCAATCAAATGTCTATAATATGCAGTGGCGTTGTGTAATGGTGAATCAATTGGATTGATTTCACACCGAACTCTTCTATGAAGACATTATTGGACGCCCGGTCCTGAGTCACTCAATCCGTCTTCGTCAGCCGAAAATCGTTTAGACAGACAACTTGTAGACAATAATAACAAATAATAACAGCACATAATTGCTTAAGTGGTCAGATACAAATAATGTATCTTTGGTCGTCGATTGCCCAACACGCAATCGAATTCCAGCCTAAGTTGGTTGCTTTGGAGATCTCTGACCAGCCGGAGTGCGTCCCTCTTGGGTGATTTAATTAAATTAATCAGCGCACTTAAAGCAATAACAATCCATGATAATAATAATAAGGGAGCTAGGTATTACGATAGACGACGACGAATGCGGCACGGCCGGCATTGACCAGCACCAGCATCCGCCATAATCATCGTTCCGAGAATCTGAATAGTTAGTTATGTAGCTGTTTAGTTTACGAGTTTATTGTTTAGCTCCCACTTGTGTTTGTGTTTGTTGCCCCTCAATCTTGACCCCATATTTCCTCCACGAACAGATAAGTATCTGAGGAATAAATTTTAATTTAAAGAGGGTCAAAGACCATAGGTACAAACGAATTCATTGAATACACTTTTCTCTCTGACCACTTGGACTTGCTTGTCGGCTTAAGGGGCTCGACGGAGACGACGACGCAACATGGCTAGCGATGGCATGGTCCGTCCATCAAGCCATTGTTTTGTATCTTTAAGAAGGTAAACACAATTCCATAGAGTATAACGGTGCCGAAGGAACGAAGCGTGACCAAAGCAATAGATTCGAGATTTTGTTGCCTAAGATTGACTTGATGGCCGACGGAGCGGTGTGCATAGATTTAGCACTTCTTCGGTCCGCCGTCGTCGTTCCCGGTCGACGCTGTCTTCCATCAGATACGCGATTTATGTTGAACCCATTGAAAAATGGTAAATTGCTCGTCCAAGAAGGGACGTTGTGTGTTGGTCTATGTACATAGTTATATCTGGGTAATAGTGCGTTTGTTCTTGTAATATAATTTATCTCTCCAATTTGCTATTCCGTGTGATTTCCTTTAGGGATAAGCTGCTGCTGACCAGATTAAGCACACAACCTTTATAAATTAGGAAATGAACTAGCGATACCCTAATTCTGTATGTGTGTTTTTGTTGGGAAACAAATGCGCGAATGGGTTCACCAAACTCGTCTTAAACCTCGGAAAAGGTATACAGTTGTTAGAATTAATTAATTGAAGTTATGCAAACATTATGTAAAAAATGGTGTTCTGCTGAAAAAAAAAAATTGAAAAAGATCTGAGTTGGAAAAAATTGTCTTACTGGTTAAATAAATAAATTTGTAATAACAGGATTGAAAATATTTTGAAAAATTAATTACTTAGAGGTACCACAACTCGAAGAAACCATTTTAATAAATTTGAATGAAATCCCTAGTTTTTAAGTTTAGCCAGTAGAATTGCAATTTTAACTCTATCAAACGCTTTTGAGAAATCTCTGTAAACTACATCACACTATAGACCTTTTTCAAGGACACCACTACATACTTTGTGATGTGATTTTTTATAAAATCTTTATTGGAAACAACTCTTATATCAAGAACACACAATATTCTGTTACTAGTATGTCAATTAATTCTGGTAATCGAATGATTCGCGTATATCAACTCTTCTGGATTCTAGTCTTGATGTCTCGCATCGGTTATACTGGTTGCTGATGATTCGGATTCCGGTTTTATATTCTGATACTTTGTTTCAGGTTATCTGGCTTCTGGTAATTCAGCATTAAAAACTGGTCCTGTTATTCTGACGTCGGGATAATGACGAGATCGGACGGTACTACCCCCCTGGTGGCGCTTAAAACAGCATGCTAAGACGCTCTTATACGTCAGCAGATTCAACGTATCTGATGGTGGCACTCCAAATAGCAGCCTAGAACGCTCTGGTACATCAGCGATACAACGCCTCTGGTGTCACTCAAAACAGCAAGCTAGAACGCTCTGTCACATCAGCAGGTAGAACGCCCTTGATGGCACTAAAACAGCAGGCTTAAAACGCTCTGGTACATCAGCTGGTGGCACTCAAAACAGTAGGCTAAGAAGCTCTGGTAGATCAGCAGGTATCAAAGGACTTCGCACCAAGGCCCTTTACCACTGGTGGGGGGAAGCCTTAGTAAGAAATAGCTGGACCATCTCGCCTACCTAGCTTCACTTTCCACGAAACCCCTTACCACTGGTGGGGGAAGCTCCGAGATAGCAAGGAAAGCTAAAATGACCATCTCCTACGCTTGTCTACGACTGGATTTCAAATGATCAATAAAATAAATTTACTTACTATGTCGCCTGACTTAACAAAGGAGTGATTTTCGTTCATCCAATTAGGTCCTCATGTTACATTTTCAGTAAAGACTGAATGTGAACTATATAAGTGATGAACGAAAATTAATAATGTTGATGATTTTCCTGTGACGTCATGTGTCCGTGTTGCGTGTTTTACTTGTAAGACCAAAGTAACTTAAATTTGAGTAGCATAGAACGCTTCGTTACAAGTTACTAAAAATAGTTAGGTTTGTTGTGGTAGATATCCCACTGCTGAAACCATTATTTTGGGGGAAAAATAAATTCTCTTAAAAGAAGGACTAGAAAAACTAAAACTATCTTCTGGATACTATTTTTTCAAAAAGCTTTGGAATTACAGATGTCCAATGATGTTCTTACTATTCTTAGATCATTTACTTGAGTGGACACCAGGAGGTGCTCGTTTTGCTGCACGATTCATTAAAAACAATGACAGTTCGTGAACAAAACAAAACTAAATCTGTTGAACGGACCTGATAATTTGAAATGTCAAAAACTCAGAAGTCCGCTCCGCTAAAATTAACATTGTTGTACATAGGTAGCTATATTTTTTCTGTTCCAATGATAAGTTAACTTACCAACATCAGCATAGTGGATATTTCTCCATCAGAAATGCACTGTAACTAGTACTTGTAATTCTGGTGAAATCGGAAGCTTAAGGCTTGTAATTCGTTATTAGATGTTTAAGTTTTCAACCAAGAACCGAATTGGTGTCTTGTAAGACCTATCTCTGCTAAAATCCTTTAAAATTAGCAAAATCTTCTTTTTAACTTAGTACCTTACTAGAATAATTTTAGCATTTTACTCATTCCCTTAAAATGTACCGCTAAAGTCTTTAAAGGGTTCGTCAATCCAAGCCTATGCTATGGAAAAAGTTTTTGGCCTGTTAATATCTGAAGATATAGAAAAGTTGAAAGAATATGTTATTAAAATGCTTTTTAAACTTACATAGGTAAGTCATATGCTATTCACGTGGAATCTGGGATAACTTATAGTCCAGTCATTTTAGGTTTTATCTGCGGAAAAATTCCTAGTGAGCTGAATTTTTGTATACACCTTTATTACGGCATTGTAATGAAGATGTGAAAAATCGACATTGATATCGTGCCGGCTAAAAAAGTTATAGGGGTCAAAAGGTCACAAAAATCAGTTTTTCGCAAATATCTCGCGATCTATTGCTCAGAGGTCAATAAAGGTCAATATAAAAATTGTTTGTCGTGGAATTGTCTACAAAAAATGTCTCTTGCATTTTTCTGTAAAATTAACCGTTTTCGGAGTAGAGCGCTGAGAAAGCGAATATATTACGACGATGCACTCGTTTCCTCACCACCTTCGAGGTAGAATGCAGTGCACGTTTTTTTTACATGTTTTCCACCGTAGGCATAATCCATGATATGTAATCAGAGGTTTTTTTTATTTACGAGCGAATAATTTTTTATTTGAATACAGAAAAATACAGAAAAAATAACTTTAGTATACAATTTTTTTTTATCATTCATTGTAGATATCTTCAGTTTCTGTGTCATTAACAATATTCTTTACTAATATTCTTCGTAGTAGCATTGCGTTTGGGTATATACCAAGTATATGGAGAACAGGAAAGCTTATATTTATTCCCAAAATATAGAAAAAAGATACAATATTAGATGCGTTCTTAGACATAGAGAGAGCCTTCGACAACATATCCCACGAGGCTGTAGGCACAACTTTTGTTAGGAAATGCGTACCCATCACCATAACTAGATGGAAATGTTAGGCACTAAACATACTGTCACAAAAAGGACAAAATGTAAAAAAAAGTAATCACAACAAGAGGCTGTCCTCAGGGTGGTGTATTATCACCCTTGTTGAAGAGTCTTGTAGTGGATGAATTGTTAGAGGATCTTACCTCCCAAGGTATATTCTCCATTGGATTTGTTGATGATGTTGCTATCATAGCCGTAGGTAATCCAAAGGGGACTAACAATTACACGGAAATGGTGTCTATCTGTAGGATTATCAATAAACCCTTCCAAGACGACAATCATACTATTTACAAGGAATAACTTCTGCCACATATGAAACCTATCCATCTAGCTGGTGAAGCGATTGAAACGCAGAGAGGTGTAAAATATCTAGGAATTCTACCAGATAGTAGACTCCTTTTGAACAAACACTTAAAAGCTATAGTCGGGAAAGCCACAAAAGCCCTAATGATTTGCAAGAGACTTGCAGGCAAGTCATGCAGATGCAAACCGAACATCCTTAGCTGGATATACACTATGATGGTAAGAACAATCATTACATATGAGGCGTTTGCATGGCACAAGAGAACCGAATTATCAAGAACAAGGAAAGGTCTAGAAAAAGTCTAAGGGCTCGCGTGTATCTGTATTACAGGAGCAATGAAAACCTGACCTACCGCAGCTATAGAGGTTCTCCTCTATCTATCCCCTTTACACGAGGCCATCAGAAGTGCGGCAATGGGAGTTATCTTGAGATCCTCGAAACAAATATCATCAAGTGACACACTGATGGATCGAGTCCTAAGCAGAATAGTTTCAGATTTCTGAAACTGACTTCCATATCATCGCAATATCACTGAATCTTGTTGAAGTCACAGTGCAAAAGAATTCTGATGACCTCGACTTTGGGAGCTGTTCTGTACACTATTAGGTCGACGGCATACACAATTGCCCGAGTTAGACTACCTATTAGATCCCTGGTGTAAATGCTGAATAGAATCAGCGAGTTAACACAGCTGAAGATCATTTTTAATATTGAAGATTGCGGTATGCAATTGTTAATGACACAGAAACTGAAGATATCGACAATGAATGATAAAAAAAAAATTATATACTAAGGTTAATTTTTCTGTATTTTTCTGTATTCAAATAAAAAATTATTCACTCGTAAATAAAAAAAAACCTCTGATTACATATCATGGATTATGCCTACGGGGGAAAACATGTAAAAAAAAAACGCGCCCTGCATTCTACCTCGAAGGTGGTGAGGAAACGAGTGCATCGTCATAATATATTCGCTTTCTCAGCGCTCTACTCCGAAAACGGTTAATTTTACAGAAAAATGCAGGAGACATTTTTTGTAGACAATTTCACGACAAACAATTTTTATATTGACCTTTATTGATCTCTGAGCAATAGATCGCGAGATATTTGCGAAAAACTGATTTTTGTGACCTTTTGACCCCTATAACTTTTTTAGCCGGCACGATATCAATGTCGATTTTTCACATCTTCATTACAATGCCGTAATAAAGGTGTATACAAAAATTTAGCTCACTAGGAATTTTTCCGCAGATTGGCGTTTAAAATGCCTAAAATGACTGGACTATTAGGTTTACACTTCGAATTTAAAAGCAAGTTGCGAATAATAATGTTATTTGTCGTGTCCATTATGGCGATTGGTATTTGGTACGTAACCATTCGTCGTTCACGTCTGTATATTAGCGGACTGTTACTAGGCTGCTCAATAGAAAAATAAAACAGTGTTTCGAGTCGCGAAAACAAGGTAAAAAACCCGACTAATGTAATTCTTTATTGACTATATTATTATAACTCGGACAAAATACAAACTAACAACCTGTACTATCTGTACAGGAGCGCGTGTTACGCGACTCGACTCTACTGCCGACTGCGGTTCTGGCCTGACTGGCTGTGTTCTTTCTTGTTATATAAACTTCGATCAGGGTTACCCCTGGGATTTTTAAAAAAGTCGCAGAAAAAGGTCGTTTTTACAAAAAAAAGTCGTAAATTCGAATTCTTTGAAAAAGTCGCATTTTTGGACAAAAAGTCGCAATTTTTGTTGTAGCCTCCCGTTGGATGAAGAGCTAGCACCTCCGAATGCATCAGGAGTTTCTCCTTTCTTTTTTTGTTGTATGAGAAATCTATTGGATTCGGGAGTGCAGGTTTTAGAAATTCAAAAGAAGTATATTAATCACCAATCATTACCTTCGCATTTTTCGTTTCCCAAGCTAAAGTTCCAATTTGCAATAGGTATATTTATTTACGAGTATTTCTAAGAAAAAGTTCTACTAATATTAATTTCAAGAAAAAAACACAAATAGTACCTACTTACTTTTTCGTCGCTTCGCTCAGCACGTCCGATGCCGACACAAATACCGTTTTTGATGTCAAAAAACAAAACAACATTTACATCAAATAAAAATGTCAATGGACTAGAGACAAAGCACAAAGGTAAGGAGATATTCCAGGAAATGTGTCAGTGTCAGTCTTTGAGTATATATAATATGGAGGGCTCGTTCCTATCCCTAATGCATTGTAGTACTTGAAGTTTTGATAGGGGTCGCTGTCTCACTTTCTGTAAGTTAAGGATACAGCCGTATCCTCCGAATTGTGCTTACCTTCTCCTCGCATATAGTTCTCCGTCACATGTGATATGAAGCACTCGGCAATAACTTTGTCTTACACAAATTTGAGTAGCGCCCCCTATGATAGTCACGCATTTGGAATAGAAACGAGCCCTCCATATTATATATACTTAAAGGTGTCAGTCGTCAGTGCCAAACACGTAAGAGAAAGAGAGTAAGAGAAAAAAAAACAATCTGACAGCGCCCCCGTGGTGGGAATGGGAAAACAAAAACTATTTTCGAAAACGAGAATGCGAACAGAAAACAAAGAAAAGACTATCATACTCACACATTCTCAGAAAAGTTTGATGATAAATGTTTAAGCAAACAAAAAGTCGCAATTTTAAACAATTTTAAAAAGGTCGTCGCATAGTCGCACAGCAAAAAAAAGGTCGCAAAAATGCGACTAAAGTCGCATAAGGGTAACACTGACTTCGATGTCTGAAGGCGCATCTGTCTCTCTTACATTTATAATTGTATCAATAACAAATAATAATATGGCAATGGCGTTCGATACAACGTCCATACTGTTCAATTTGAGGCAATAGAAATTAGCACTTGTCGTTGACGGTGATTGCGTAATCATTCGAAGTAGGACGAACTATTGTCGCCGCAAACACCAAATTGGACCAAACAATAACTTTTTGTGAATGCAATCTCGCCTGGAGAACTTCGTGCGCGTTGGCAGTTCATCCAAAAATGTATGCACCTCGTACCTAAAGATAACTTTTCGGCCGAAATAGTATTCTTCTTACAATCTTTCCGAAATTTGTTAAGTTAACAAACGGTCATCAGCGTTGGAACTTCGGGAAAAAATTCATTAAGAAAAATGTGATCGGGCTTTTTCCCAATGGTGTTTGTAAGAAGCTAAATATCTGTATGTGATGTTCCCTCCCAAAATTGTATTGGCTTTATCTTACCTTATGTTGAACGGGTTAAACATCTCGGCTTCATGATGTAAATAGTAAAATGAGCTTTTGTGACGTTATGTCAGATTCTATTAGAAGAATTTGCGGTGACTTAAGGAGTCTTAGAATGCGTTCAAGTTTATTGAGTTCTAACATGAAGATGTACATACCTGAAAAAATCATTGCTGTTAGCTTTTTACTTGCGACTTATAGGTACTACAAGACTACAAGGCAAGTTATGCATTCGTAAAAAAAATTTAACTCGAGATATTGATCAAAGTTGACATTACGATGATAGCGAAGACGAAAAAAGTGGGCCTTCCAATTCTATCTGTCTGTTCGTCTACAGCCTAAGCGGATCGGCTAATTTTCTTTAAACTTGGTAGATATCATTATTAAATTGTTCCTCCCCCACACGTTTTTTTCTGTTTTTTTTAAGACCAAAAATAACGGTACCTGCTATACGATTTAAAAAAAAAAGTCCAAAAATTTTGAAAAAAAAAGATCCCCAAAAGTTTGAATATTATTGTGTATTCAAAAGCATTTTTTTTTTTCGGATTTAAAATTTTTTAATTTTTTTTTATTTTTTTTTCAAAACTCAATATTTCGAATGTTGCAATTTATTTCTTTTATATCGCGAATTAAATACTAATTAAGAAGATCGAACTAAAAGACCGCGACTTTGGATGTTCGTATCCAACAATTTAATAGATTAAAACGAAAAGAAAATTAATTGCACTTAACCGGTGTGCCTCGCGGTAGGTAAATTTCGAAATGAGTATAATGAGATGGGAAAGTAAACAGATGATAATAATCTGTCAGAATTGGTCGTGTTCGAAGAAAATTGCAACACGGCAGCAATTGAAGTGCTACCACCGGTTTCGTTCAGCAAAGGGTGGGTTCGGGTAATCGAATTTAGTTTTTATTGATCGAGCGCTGGATCAATTAAATTAAATTAATTTTGATTAACTTCGGATAAACGATATAAAGTACAGGGGCATACTTCGATGGGCGCCAGGAAGTTTTTATCAAAGGTGAAACTTACCAAAACCTGAAACAAGTGAATTTCCTCTTCTAAATTCAATAAGAAGGCACGATTTAAGATTTCAAAAGACCAAATTAAAAAAATTTAAATGGAAAAACAGTTTTTATTTTTGCCTTTGAACAGTTACGTTATGTGCCGTAAAACGCAAGAAGAATCGAAGATGAGTTTGGGAAAGATTCCCGAAACACAAAGAATTAACTGGGTTTTAAAGTACCGTCTTTTCGGGACACGAACGGTTAAAAAAGAAAGGTCTAGCGGGGTATTTCTTTGCCCAAACTGGTTTCCAAGAAAAACGATTCAAAGTTTTCTACACACACAAAAATACTTATCTTATTCTCAAAAATGGGATTTTCCTCTCGAGTTTTCTGGCCCACCTGCCCTAACTCTTGAAAATGGATCCGTCTCTTTCCGGATTTTTCTCTTCGAAACCTAAATTATCTGAACCCTCTCGATCTTCTCTGAGCTCCAATAACTTCCTCACAAAACAATTTTAATATTTTAAATTTGCAAAAAAATTAAGCGAATCAAACTGATTTTTCTTTCTTCTCAAAGCTTTTCTAAGGCGATCTGTCTCGAACCAAATCTAGTTAAAAAGTGCCATCATGGCGGCTTCCCTCATTCATTTTCGCTTTCTCCCATTGTTTCTTTCTCTTTTTAACTCTCTCTATAGTGGCGGTGTTCGGTCACGGTTATTACGCAAAACTTCGCCTATTGGCTGACAGCTTGCTCCGTTGTTGAACCCAATCCACTCTCTCATTCCTAACTCTTAATCCCTAGTGAAAGGGATCATTCACAATGGAGATAGCTCAATGAACGAATTCAGCTCACCTCCGTCTAATTCCAATACAGCTTCATCGGAGAATGAAAAATCAAGTTCACACGAGTAATGCCCCATCCAATACCGACCAGTTGAAAATGGAGAAAAGTATCTTGGACGGATGCATTTCCACCATTTGTCATTCTTAAATGGTGAGGAAAATTCCATTTCTCGCGAAAAATTACATTTAATTAAAACCGTAGACCTTCTTGCAGATTTGGAGAATTGGAGGAATCACCTAACAAAGTCATCTTCGTTTATCTTGCACAGGTACTTTATGATGGGCTCTCGGCCATTTCGTTGAGTGTTCCTCCTTTTGGCTTGTCCGTCAAGTTATATTCAGTTCTATGGACCACCTGTCACACCTGTCGTTGAAACTGGACCGTCTGTCCCATGTTTTGTCATCTTATGAGTGGAATTCCTGTTTTGTTGCTTTTCCAAGATGCTTTAGGAGTTGGCCTTGGCTGATGGTCCAGGATCATACTAACTCTGCCAGCATTTTGGAGCAGCAATACAAATGGAGGGGTTGTAGGGAAAAAAGGAAACGAATGGGCTGGTGAACCTTGTTGTGGTAAAATTTACCGCAACACGAAAACGGCTTGCTCGATTTTTTTTTTCAACTTAACAAATAATAGTTTTTTAATACAGTCTACAAGATGTGAGAAAAAAAATATTATATCTAAAAATAACGGTAGTCACCAGACAAATTTAAGAACAGTATTTTTCTCGAAAAGGGCGTCTAGAATTTTGATAAATTTTTTTCTTTCGATTAATTTTTACGATCTTTAATTTATTAAAAATAAATTTGATATTAAGATATTACTGATTGCACCTATGAGAGAACCATATTTTTTTTAATTTTAAATTCTCATTATCGACACAACAAATTTTAATGAAATTTTTTATAGAGAAGCTTCTAACGGGTGATTTTTTTGAGGTTAGGATTTTCATGCATTAGTATTTGACAGATCACGCGGGATTTCAGACATGGTGTCAAAGAGAAAGATGCTCAGTATGCTTTGACATTTCATCATGAATAGACTTACTAACGAGCAACGCTTGCAAATCATTGAATTTTATTACCAAAATCAGTGTTCGGTTCGAAATGTGTTTCGCGCTTTACGTCCGATTTATGGTCTACATAATCGACCAAGTGAGCAAACAATTAATGCGATTGTGACCAAGTTTCGCACTCAGTTTACTTTATTGGACATTAAACCAACCACACGAATGCGTACAGTGCGTACAGAAGAGAATATTGCGTCTGTTTCTGAGAGTGTTGCTGAAGACCGTGAAATGTCGATTCGTCGCCGTTCGCAGCAATTGGGTTTGTGTTATTCGACCACATGGAAGATTTTACGCAAAGATCTTGGTGTAAAACCGTATAAAATACAGCTCTTGCAAGAACTGAAGCCGAACGATCTGCCACAACGTCGAATTTTCAGTGAATGGGCCCTAGAAAAGTTGGCAGAAAATCCGCTTTTTTATCGACAAATTTTGTTCAGCGATGAGGCTCATTTCTGGTTGAATGGCTACGTAAATAAGCAAAATTGCCGCATTTGGAGTGAAGAGCAACCAGAAGCCGTTCAAGAACTGCCCATGCATCCCGAAAAATGCACTGTTTGGTGTGGTTTCTACGCTGGTGGAATCATTGGACCGTATTTTTTCAAAGATGCTGTTGGACGCAACGTTACGGTGAATGGCGATCGCTATCGTTCAATGCTAACAAACTTTTTGTTGCCAAAAATGGAAGAACTGAACTTGGTTGACATGTGGTTTCAACAAGATGGCGCTACATGCCACACAGCTCGCGATTCTATGGCCATTTTGAGGGAAAACTTCGGAGAACAATTCATCTCAAGGAATGGACCGGTAAGTTGGCCACCAAGATCATGCGATTTGACGCCTTTAGACTATTTTTTGTGGGGCTACGTCAAGTCTAAAGTCTACACAAATAAGCCAGCAACTATTCCAGCTTTGGAAGACAACATTTCCGAAGAAATTCGGGCTATTCCGGCCGAAATGCTCGAAAAAGTTACCCAAAATTGGACTTTCCGAATGGACCACCTAAGACGCAGCCGCGGTCAACATTTAAATGAAATTATCTTCAAAAAGTAAATGTCATGGACCAATCTAACGTTTCAAATAAAGAATCGATGAGATTTTGCAAATTTTATGCGTTTTTTTTTTAAAAAAAGTTCTCAAGCTCTTAAAAAATCACCCGTTAAAAAGTTTAAAAAACATTGCATTTCAAGACTTTAAAATAAAAATATTTTTTGAATTTTCGATATCTTAAAAACTGGTCAATATTTTTTGGGAAATATAATTTGTATTCGTACAATAATAAAAAGTTGTTGGTGTACCAAAATTTTTTCTTAAAATGTTTCAAAAAATTTTTACATAAAAGCTTAAGTTTTGAAAAAAAAAAAACAGTACAAGACTTATAGTTTTTGTTCTTGCACAAACTTATATTAGCTTAAATCACATGGCATCCTGTTTTGAGCTCCAACTACTAAAGGAGTTGTTTTAATCATTTAAAAAAATTAATTTTATGCTTATGAACAATTTTTCTCTAATTAGATTCATTTTTGAAATACTTAGTCTTTCACATAAAAGAGAGTACGTGCGACCCAGTCGTGCATTTTATCTTGAATATTTGGCTTCTTACTAATAATATTGCAATTGTGGGCTTGGCAGTGGGTGGATTTTGGTTCAAAATATTTTTTTATCAAACACATCAATTCTGGACACTTTTTTCAATAACTTACGGAAAAGACATGCTGAGGGCATGCAAATTCCTTAAATTGAGATTGAGTTACAGTCACCTTACTTTTGAAAAATAGATTTTCGTCCTCTACCCCCATACAGGTTACGCACTCTGCATCGGAAGGATTTCGAAAGAAGCTTCTCAAAAACATGTCGGAATGAATTTCAAATGTCTGAAACTTAATTAATTTTATATATTTACTTTTGAACATTTGTTCTTATTATTATAATTTACTTATAAGTTCTAGAACTTATTTATATTATAATTTACACAAATGCTTTTTTATACATTTATTCGTGCACAAAACTTAAAGTTATTTTAATTTCTGTACCACTTTTAAAATTAATTTCGAAATACAATTGTGAAATTAAATTAAATTAAATGAAAATGGAACTCAAGTCGGTTTTGGTTCTTAAACGAGAACAATTTTAAATAAATTTTCCGCCAGTATCTTTATTGAGATTTATTTAAATATTTGTTTTTTTTTTTTTTTATTTAGAAAAGGAATTAGTTTGTTTGATTTATCTAAGTTATACAATTTTGAGGAAGGCAATCTATTTTTGTCCTCACTCTTGTGATTGCAACAATGTCTTATCTTTGACAAATAAAATGTAAGACAATGTAGAAAATGTTCATATCTTGACTTTGAAGTGTTAATTTATATTTAATTTTATTAGTTACATAAGTGTGTAAATATTATTGTTTTAATTTTACTTTTGAGTCACCCCACGAGATTGGCTGCTCAATATAATAAATAAATATGTACATAGGTACATTTGTATGAAAATATTTATTTCATATTTTGTTTACAATCTTTTTAAATTTTTGTTTTATTAGATGGATGTGTAATAGAGGAAGATATGTTTTTTTTAATTTAATCAAATCTCATTCATGGAAAGTTTTTTTCAAGAATTTTGTCTAAATATTTTGCAAAGAAAAATTTAATTTCAACGTAGAAAAATGAATCATTATGTGCTAACCATTTTGTAAATATTAAATTTGATATATCAGATAACGAATAATGCTAAAAAAAGATCACTTCCTAAGCAAGAACAAACTGTTGCCTTTGATTGCAAACAACATTTCAGGGTCAAGTAGGCTGCAAGCAAATTTCTTTAACTTTTAGATGCGATCATATAAGCTTAATGTGTCTTTAAAGACTTGCTGGATTATTGTTTATTTTAGAATAGATATTGCAAGTGAATAACCAAAATAAACAACATTACAATGATCGGTAGATTTCCCATCTCTCTTTTCCTCATCACCCGCAGTTGCTTTGATTTTGTCATTGCATACAATGTTTGGGTCATGCCATGGATTGTGTGTAATTGATTGAATCAAATCAATATAGGATAAATTGCTGTTATTAGTTTTTGGGAATCCAGAGGCGGATCAATTATTTGCTATTAAGGCACAACGCTAATAGTAAATTATCGTAAGGTTTTTTTCTAGGACCAAAACCTGATATGAGCGTAGTTTGATCCTTTTTTTTTTTGTTTATCGGAATGGTGAGTCAAATTAGGGTCATTAACAGCAGCATTCGGAGCTCAGGAAGAAAATCTGTGCTGCATATGTCCATACTGTGAAAAATAGCCGGGCAGTTTTGGCACTTAGTGACACCCAGATGGGTGAAAATTCTTATCTCTAGGAATGCAGCCATTATTCTTCCCTCACCATGGTCTTGCGATTTATGTACAACGTCATGACGTTGCTTATTAGCTTAAACCACAAAATGGCATAAAAACTATAATTTCATGTGGTTTAAGTTCACCATCATACATCAATGCTTTATTTATCGCACCTCAAGTAATAAGAAAGCAATTCGACTTCTAATTAGCTCAATGCGCTATCTGATTTTATCCAGAGTTGTTTCCCATTATCCGAATTTCCGAACCAAATTTCGTTTAACGTGCACACGTGCCAGTTAAGGCTTAATTCCAGGGTGGGCCTACCCACACTACCGGAGTCAGGTTAAGCGCTGACCACCATCGCCCAGAGTTAGCACAAGACCACCCCAGTTGCAATTATGCTAACATATTGGGGCATGTCCACAACCCTTGCTGAAGCGCGAGGTCTACCTAGCATCTCTTGAATGCAAGTAAACTTGGAAACTATTTGCTTCCACGATTTGGGGCAACCCCAGCCATCACGATACTCCCACAAGGGGGCCTTCCTCATAGTCTTATTCAGGCACGTGATCAGGATAGACCAAGGCACACATATTAGGCACCCCATGCTCCACACAGCGCCCCACTACGGGTCAGGCCCCAATGCCACCAATCCAACGAATCAGGACAAAGGACGCAATTGCCACCGAAGGGCGCATTGGATTGAGTCCATGGCGGACAGTAAGTGAGTCAGGATGAGACCTGTACGGCCACCCTCCCGCCCAAACATTCATCGATCATAGGCCCAAGAAGTTCCGTGCTTACTGCTTAGGTGCCCAAACTAACAGCGTAACTGGTTCCCCCGGAAGCGCATAGCCGCGACCTACACTGACCCTAGGCTGATCTTCAGGCAATCCGTCTAAGCTCCATGTGAACAAGGAGTCCAGTCCTGCCAACAAAGACCAATACTGGGTGAACCCCGACTATACACAGCACCCATCGCAGAGAGATCTCTGAAGTACGTGTATCGCGGACACTCAGTTACTCGTAGCACGTGCGTCGAATCCTCTCTCGGAGCCCCACACGAACATTCCAACGAACTGGCCAAGGTCCCTTCATGCAAGAATGAATTCAAGGAATCATGACCCATTAGCGAAAAGTCCGTGAAGAACGAGAAGTCCAGGCATTCCCTATCACCTCAGGGAAAAATTGAAAGGTAGTAGAACGATGCCCTTATCACTCTCCGTCCAACGGGATTGCCACAATAAAATAGTTATTGCAGGCGATTTTAATGAACACAATTCTGCGTGCCTGCGTTATTCTGGTAAGACAACACCTGAAGGTTTATGCCGGAATTTTTGCTTGGTGAAGCAACCTGACTCAGCTCGTTGCCGACCCTATTCGGATCCCTGACATTGCAGGTAATCCACTGACCCTGATAAATGCAGTATTGGTGTATAATCGCCTCTAGCCACATCAGACGATTTTGTCATATCTGCAAATTTCTCGTGTAAATTAAGAACAGTTAGAGAAACCGTTTGGCAATATTTCAGCAATTTTAACTTGTCACTATGCTTCCTCGATAATGACATCAACTCCAGTGCATATATGATAACATATCATAAGCAAAAACGAAATTGCTTGCAGCACGGTTTGCTGTTATTTTGATGCTGCCAGATAGTGTCGTAACTCCTACTGTACTTGAGAGCTTAAACGTTCTTATGGGACAAATCTTATTTCGCACTCGTACAGTTGCACGAGTACTGAAAAATCTCGATGTACACAAATCCGCTGGTCCGGATTATATTCACCCTATTGTTCAGAAGATATGTTCCCACAAACCATTGTGTAAGCTTTTCCAACAGTCTTACTCTACTGGCCTCTTTCCGAGTAGATATGGAAAAGTGCATTTTTCCAGACCTTAACTCATAAGGTCTTGGAAACCCTAATAAATTATCAGCTGAAGAAAGTCTGTAATTCATAAAATAAATGCTGGTGTGCCCCAAGGCTCCGTTTTGTCTCCTACTCTCTTTTTCATATTCATCAATGATCTTTTGTCTGAAAGTTGAAATCTTTTAAATTGTTTTGTTGACGAAAGTACTCTCAGCTTCACATTACATGTCCGTGTTTTTCGGATGTGGATTTAGAATGGCAGTGTATGATTAGCTCATTAAATTCTGATCTTGATAGCATTGTCACATTAATTGCTTCAAAAACTCAATTCTGTCTTCTGTCGTTAAAGCTGAACCAGCCCCGTTTTGACTATCCATGAGCGGCACTTGCATTGACAAAGCACAACAGCTTTCAGTTCACGGCATGAGCATCATAGACTACCTTGTGTGGAATGAGCACATATTTAACATCGTCAAAAACGCTGCTAAGTGCTTAGGTTTCCTTCGACGTTGCAAGAAATTTTATACCTCTCCCGATCTGGCTGGAATCTATAAGGCCTATATCCAGATCCCGAGTGCAATTCCCAT
Source organism: Philhelius festivus (assembly GCA_963931855.1). Classification (NCBI taxonomy): domain Eukaryota; kingdom Metazoa; phylum Arthropoda; class Insecta; order Diptera; family Syrphidae; genus Philhelius; species Philhelius festivus. The sequence continues at coordinate 189,455,160 of OZ007555.1, forward strand.
ATTTCTCCAGGTTCTTGAATATAATACTTTAGTCTCTTGGATAGAATCCTAAAAAAGAGCTTTAAGAATGACAGGTGATAGGATTATAACACACAAATTTGCATCTTTCGTGCACCGCCTCCTTGAAAAAAGCCAGTTTTCGGTCCGAATCAACAAAATATCCTTCAAATGCTTGTAGCATTTCTGCAATTATTCCGAAGTCTATAAAAAGTTATTGATTAAAGTCAGCCATTCCCCTATGTTTGAACATTTCCAGAACTCTATGTGCAACTAGAGTAGAGTATGAAGGAAGATAATTGACATTTTCACACAACACCCCTCATTTTATTAAATCTGATCGTACCTATACTTATAGGCTTTCCAAAAACAAAAAAAAATAAAACCACACACAGCTATAATACCACGAAAAAACACCACCATTAAAAAATCATCAAAGGATTTAAACGATTTATCGCTGCACAACTTTTATCATATGAAACATTTACATATAAGCAAACTGTGTGGTTCACACGAGAACGCAACACGTTAAAATTAATTTTTATGATTTTTTTGTTTAATATGCGAATAATAACAGACAACCATACGAGTATTCACCCTATTCACCGCATAGTTGGCTTACACCGCAGCTTTATTAAAAGTTCATATGCAACATCAATGGCGTCCTGTTCCTTCTGAATCGCCCACCACGCCTCCCAGTGCATCAATCGCGGCCGCCAAAACCAAAGTGTGCTGCTAATAAAGAGCCAAAAACTTTCATATTATTTTCGCATATTAAATGTGCAAAATTAAAATATTTCGAAATTACAATATTTTGGGGTTTTGAATTTCATTGAAGTTAAAAAGTTCACCCGGATAAGAATTATGGTTCAACATTGTGGTTGATGGTTGCCATTATTTTCTAAAACAAAAACTAGCACAGTGATTTCGAGTCGACTACACCTACATAATTATGTGCATGGATTTGGGAAATATTTTTGAATTATTATGCGTCTGTGTGTTTAAACATAATCATCTATTTATTTAGATTTTGCATAATTTTGCGTTGACACAAGCTTAGATTTATTATAATCTTGTTGTGGCTATTTAATGAGCATTATTAATTTTGTAATTTATTGGACATTGTATTTGTATAATTAATTCTCTTAATATATTTATTAAATTTCTACAAATCGAATTTATTTTAATTATGCTTTTTTTATTCTACTTGCAGGTGAGTGGAAAGTGATGACTCTTTAAGGATTCAAGGATAATTATTTAGGTAGGACCTTCGTATATATGTAAATAACATGTCCTATAGTATTATCATAGAACGTGATTTTGTGATACCAACGCTATCATGGTGGTGGCGCTGAAACTAGCGCACGATTTTACAGTGGAGAGTAGGATAAGCTACAAAACAAGTAGTAAATAAAATGCACAACTGGATCGCACGAACTTGCTCTTGTGTAAAAGTACTTTGGAATTTAAAATACATTTTATAAATATAAAACATGGATTTAATGAGATAGAACTATTCAAATGTATGGAATTGCCGTCTGATTAATCTTTTTAATATTTAAGTAATTTTTTATATAACAAATTTCCTTAAAATTTTTCGATAACAAAGTTTGGGATGCCAAATTTTAAGTATTTAGTAGTATAGATTTTATAAATAGTTTCAAAAATAAACCTTCACACGTTTTAAAGATATTCGTTTTTCACAAAAAATTGGAATTTTTCTTTTCAAAAATCTCAAAAAAAAAAAAAATATTCGAATATTTTTATATACAATATTATTTTAAACTTAAGGGGACTCCTGCTAAAAATTTTTGGTTAGAGCCGTTGATGAGAAAGTCAAAAAGTCAAAAAACGATTCTATGGCAGGTATACCGTTAATAACATCTTGCCCCAAATTTTTTTTTGACCAAATTTTGGTTGTAGTCCATGTACTATGGACATCACACCTAATTTTTTTTTATCAAAATCGTTGGAGCCGTTTTCGAGATAAATAAGATTATGCATTACGGGTGTATGGTGGGTACCGTTAGTTTTGGAGCTAAACAAAATTTTAATTTCTCCTCTAGGGAGTCACCGAAGACCCTTAAGTACCGAGTTTGGAGAAAATAGGTCCAGTGGCTTAGGCTCTAGATCTCTAGATCTATTTAACAGAGACAAACCTTACAAGTAATGGGTGATTTTTTTGCTATTTTCTTTTTGGCAACACTAATTTTGACAGCTCTCGCACGTTTCGTGTTTTGTGGCACTGTCAAACATCTTCATTTTTGTCTATAATTTAACCATGAATCGTTCTACAAATGAACAACGCTTGCAAATTATTGAATTTTAATATCAAAATGCGTGCTCTGTTAAGAAAGTTCATCGCGCGCTTCTTCCATTTTATGGTCAGCTTAATCGACCTACTGAGGCGGCTATTCGCAGCTGTATCGGAAAGTGTTTGTGATGACCGTGAATTATCGATTTGGCGCCGTTCGCAGCAATTGAGCCTCTGTTACTCCACTACGTGGGAAGTTTTGCGGAAGGATTAAGGTGTAAAGCCTTTCAAAATACAGCTGGTGCAAGAATTGAAGCCGAACGACCTACCACAACACCGAATTTTTGGTGCATGGGCTCTTGAAAAGTTGGCCGAAGATCCACTTTTTTATCGAAAAATTGTGTTCAGCGACGAAGCTCATTTCCGGTTGAATGGATACTTGAGGAAGCAAAATTGCCATATTCAGAGTGAAGAGCAGCCAGAAGCATTGCAAGAGCTACCAATGTATTCAGAAAAAGTCAGTGTCTGGTGCGGATTATGGGCTGGCGGAATCATTGGGCCGTATTTCTTCAAACATGATGCGAATCGCAACATTACTGTGAATGTTGAGCGCTACCGTGCGATGATAACAATCTTTTTTTGCGCAAAATGGAAGAGCTTGACTTGCATGACATGTGGTTTTAACAAGACGGTGTCACATGCCACACAGCACGCGTAACAATGTACCAATTGAGAGGCGAGTTCGGTGAACAGTTTATTTGACGTTTGGGGCCGGCCAATTGGCCGCCTAGATCGTGCGATTTAACGCCTCTAGACTATTTTTTGTGTGGCTATGTTAGGTCTATAGCTTCGATGGACGCACTGGAAGCCAATATTGAATCATTTATTGGTGAGATACCGGCTGAAATATTAGAAAGAGTAGGTATGACAAAATTGGACTAAGCGAATGGACCATCTGAGGCGCAGCCGCCGCCAACATTTGCATGAAATAATCTTTAAACATTAAATAAAGATTTCATGCATTTTTCTGAATTGTATGTGTTTTTTTTTATTTCCGATATCTCTTAAAAATTCACTCGATACAACAGAATACACAAGCATAAATAATTCTCCATAAAAAACATTCTCGGGGTATCTACATTCGTCAGCCCCTGGAGTAAGAGACGAATTGCCCCGATTTGCTCGGGCTTACCATACATAATAAATAGGTCACTGTTGCAACAGGAGAGAAAATTGCTTCTTTTTCGGTTTTTCCCGTATATCTCTTTCGACTGATTTTATTTCAATTTCTCATGCAAGTTCCTAAAGGCGGGTGTTACATATCAAAAAATCATAAAAAACTAAACAATAGCTTAATCACATAGTTGAACCCTGGTTGAACCTCATCAGTTAATCAACTGAAACCGCTGAGAGTTAATATCTTGCACCAAAAATGACGTTTGTGACTTTTGAAGTTTATTGTTTGAACAAAAAAATATTAACTTTCCCTTGAAATCGATGGTAAAAAATCTTTTTAAAAATACTTTTTAAAAATAAAAATCAATCATAAATTGGACTTTTGAAGTGGATTATTATTTTTGTATGATCTTTAAATCCCTAAACAAAACAAATCAAAACTAATAAATTCAAAATCCGTATCCGTATATACGCAAGGCCATATCCAGAAAATTGCTATCCCGTTTTAAACCACTAGCCTGCAATTTATTTTGATTTATATCCTCGCGAGAAAATTAAAAAAAAAAAAAAATAAAATAAAATAAAATAAAACTAGAAATTTTTTATTGCACTTCGTTGTTGTCCAAGGGATATTAATATACAAGTCCGTACATACATTTATACATATTATATGGTTTTATGAATGATTGAACTTGAATAGCCCAAATTTACAAATGGGAGACTTTTTTGCCAACAAATATTTTCCAATCGATGTCCTTTGTTTTTTGGTGGTTGGACGAGGAGGATTTGGAAATTAAATGAGAGCTAGCCGACTTGCATACACAAAACACTTTTGCAATCCCAAAAGTTTTATATCAATCCAGAGTTGCCATGACAAGTTTAAGACAAAACAAAAAAAATAATTTACTCATGCTTAAAAATAATGGAAAACGATGATTAACCGATGATACTAAAAATTACAGGCAGATTAAAATTGAATAACCGCCTTTTTCTTAGTTTTTGACTTCTTCACACCAAAAGTAAGAATTCTTACATCGGGCATTACTGGTACAAAGAGTTTATTTGAAATCACAATTGTTTGCCCCAATTAACTGATACCTATTTAAAGATTTTAAAAGGAGTTAATCCCCCTCTTGATGGTGGGATATTGCTAGAACGGGAGAAACGGAACAACGGTTCCTTAAATTTTTGAGAAAAAAAGTAGGAAAATCTGAATCAATGGTAACCCTATACAAAAAAACATAAAAGTACCAATACAGCGGAAAGGATTGCGGTTAGGATTTACAAGAATGAAATTGTTCCGCAGTATTAGTTTGCTGGAATAGTTTTTTTTTCTGAAAATCGGATTCAACAATAGGGAGAGCGAAAGGAGGGTTATGGTCTGAGAAAAAAGAAAAAGGAAATGGAAGGATTAAAATTAGGTCAGAAATTCATAGAACATGCGACTGGCATTTTAATAAATCCTTTAGTTTTATATTTTTATTTTTCTGTCGGTTAGCGTTGGTTGGTGCGAATTCCGCCTCAGACAATCTTTTGCAAAAAAAAAAAAAAACACAAATTCAAATAATTATTCTAGTTCCATAGAGTGGGTTTTAGAATGTGGTAAGAAATAGTTTGGTATTTTTTTTTAAACAAAACATTATTCAGCCAAAAGAAAACCTTATTATACAGTGAAAACATTAGATTGGTCCGATTATGAAATTTAATTATGAGGACTAATATTAGATGAGAACAAGAAGAGAACTAGACTAGAACTTCACTAAAACTAGGCTAGAACTAGACTTGAATCTAATTTGCATGTGATTTGAACTAGACTAGCACTATATTATTAATAAGAAGTAGACAAGAAAAGTACGGAACTAGAACTGGACTAAGACAAGACTAAATTTAGACTAGAGTTAGACGAGAACTACACTAGAACAGCACTGGAACTAGACTAAAACTTAAATAGAATATGACTAGAACTTGATCAGAACAAGATTAGAACTAGACTAGAACTAGTCTAAAACTCGACTATAAATATACTAGAACTAGACGAGAACTAAACCAGAACTAGACTAGAACTAGACTAGGACTAGACTACAAATATACTAGAGCTAGACTAGAACTAAATCAGAACTAGACTAGAACTAGACTAGAATTTGACTAGAACTAGACATGAAGTTAACTTGTATGTGATTTGAACTAGACTAGTACTGTATTATTAATTAGAAGTTGACAAGAAATATACTGAACTAGAAGAAAACAAAACTATATTTAGACTAGAGTTAGACGAGAACTAGAATAGAACTAGACTAGAATTAGACTAGAACTACACATGATCTAGAATAGACTCCCAAGCAACACAATTGCCTCTTACAGATATCTTGAAAAGTTATTTTCCAAGTGCTTTCAACTCTTTGAACAATCTTAAAGAGGTCTGTAATACCCAAAAAGGCCTAAAGGGGAGGAGTCTATTGTATTGAACAAAGAGTTCTAAATAAAGTATTTGTAAGACTTCATAAAGATCATTTTTTGATTAATCTATAAAGACACTTTCAAGTGGTTTTCAAGATGTTTATATTTTTGAGTAGAAAGATTGAACTGCGAAGAAGAAAAATGTATACAAAATGTCTTTCTCTTTCACGCAAATACAAATTTAATGCAATTCAAATAAAATGGATTGACTAATATAAATACACAAACATGGCGAATTCTTTCCTTCAATAATTTATGACTGGATTTACGATATTCATTGTATACCCTTTATATGATTGTGTGTTTTGATTTGCGAGAGAAGATTTAATTTGAAACCGCATACTCTACCCTACTTGAAATTAACGCGCCTTTAAATAGAATAGTATTTACAAAGAAATATTCAGAAAATAATGTTATAATAATAAAATTCCCTCAGAATAAAAAAAGAAATGACGTTTAAGTATGCAATAGATATGGCCGATTCATGTATGTGTATGTATCGAAAGTATTCCTACCTACAGGGTGCTTTATTTTATGAAAGGTCTTTTTTTGTTCGATCTGAATAATTTTAAAATGTAAAATAATTTTAGCAAATAAATACAACTCAAAAGGTTTACAAACTGAGCGACATATTAGCACTTACGTCTTTAGAATTAAAGAAAAATTAAATCAACTTTTTTATTGTATATGGTGATGCTAAGATCTCCTTTATACTACAAAACACGAAGAAACATAATAATTGTTTGAAGAATGATTTCGGATTTTTATTGCATTTTTTTCAAAATTTAAATGTAAGTTGACAGGTTTTATACATCTTACAGAGAAAAGATACAAAAAGACATATCTACTATATGAAAATAAGTGAAAATATGTCATTCTTTAATTTTTATTTCACAAAGTGTTAAAATCCCTGGATTAAAAATCTGTTAGAAAGATATGCTAACTTGACATTTTATTGTTGCGTCAACATTCTACCAAAATACAAAATATTGAGTTCAACTGTCAACCGACTAAAGAATCACTGAAAATTCAGAAAATTTGATATTATACATAATCAAAATAATACCCATTATCAATTTTATTTGAATTTGAATTTTATTTCAACATTTCTTTTATATTCTGCCAAAGTTCTTCAAATAACAACATTTCCTTCTTTCATTTACTTACATCCGTAGAAACTGATGACTTCGTATAGTAAACGATAAAACATAAAAATCTAGTAAATAATAATTTTATCTTCAATATACGTTTAACAATGTCACCCTTTAAAGAATATATGTATTTTATACAGATACGCCACCCATTTGTTAAGAACTCTTTAAAATATCTTAAGCACTTCACAATAAGATATCGAAACTGAAATTCAAAGCAAAGAGTGAAAAAAGTGTAAACAAAGAGTAAAGGAAGAATATAGATGTTTACAATCAGTCAAATCCAAAAAATAAAAAAGAGCAAACAAAGTGTAAGCAAAGAGTAAAAGAAAAAGATAACAAATTCACAACGATTAGGCTAGGCGCGGACATTAAATTTTTAGTTTTGCAACTGTTTGCTACGAGCAACTAAAAAGTTTGTGTTTTGACACAAACTAAACGATTACCTGAAATGAGTTCGCTATTTTGTGTAACATATAATTATACGCACCTGCGCGAACATTCTACCAAATAGTTCATCTGTTTTCTATAAGCAACCAAACAGTTGTGCAGTTTTGTTTATTTTTATTAAACATAATCATATGCAATAGCGCGCACATTCAACTAAATAGTTGAGTTGTTTTCTTTAAACAGAAGAGAGAAAAAAAGATTTTCGCTTGGTTTCACAATTCACAATTGTTAGGCGAAACAAAACATTGTTTTTTCAACCAAAGAGGAAAGTAGTAATTCTTGATGTTAAGCTTTCATAAATACGTTTTAGTCAAAACTTCCACAGAGTATCTTCAAGATGTATTCGAAAGATTAAAATGAAAACCTCTTTCAGCATTTTAAAACTACTCCTTTTAAAGAGGTTTTAAAGAGGGTACATAGAGAGTCAATATGGTGACATTTGTCATGATTATCTCTAAGATGTTTTAAAGAGCATTTAATTATACTATAACAAAAAGAACATTTTAAAGAGCAAATTAGGAGGTCATAAAGTGAAATGGTATTAAGAAGATTGAACTAACAGCTTGTAAAGAGCTGATACATTTATTGAAGTACTCTCCAAGAGTTTATGTGTTGCTTGGGCTGGAGCTACACTGGAACTAGACTGGAACTAGACTAAAACTTTAATAGAATATGACTAGAACTTGGTCAGAACTAGATTAGAACTAGACTAGAACTAGTCTTTAACTCGGCTAGAACTAGACTAGAACTATACTAGAACTAGAGTAGAACTAGACGAACTAGACTAGAAATAGACTAGAACTAGACTAGAACTAGACTAGAACTAGACTAGAACTAGACTAGAACTAGAACTAGACTAGATTTAGATTTAGATTTAGATTTATTCATTTCAAAAGCTGTTTACAATGTTTGTATAACCCACGAAGCTTAATGCTTATCTGTGAGTGGTTGAACTTTCCAAGTTATTTGAATTGATTTGGATGTTTTAAACAATATGTAAATATAATTAATTTTAAATTAAAAAGAAAATTTAACAAAAGTGTAAATTAAGTATTTAATAGATACATTTTTTATAACGATAAGATAATGATCAAATAATATAATAAGAGGCAAGTTTTAATTGGTGTTTTTAATTTAGTTCAGAAAAAAAAGTTTTATATTTTTTTTACGTTTTTTAAAATTTTGAATATTTTTAAGATTTCTTGGAAGCTCATTCATAATAGATGGCTGAGTTGTCTTCTGCCATAATTGTTATAGACCGCAGGAATTTCAAGTAAACCTTGCGCTCGTCTTCTGGTGTAGAAGCTGTGCGAGATAGGTTGCTGGAATCTTGTATCATCGTAGTATTCTAAAATTGCTGTCATCTTAATAATATTATCCACACTCAAAAACTTAAAATACAGATGGTTCTTATCAATGATCCTTATGATTCTATGTTGTAGATTAACAAGCGTATTTATATGCGTTTTTGATGCATTTCCCCATGCCAGTACTCCATACCTTAATCGGGATTCAACTAACGAATAATACACTTGCTTTTGAACATCTTTTGTTGAATATCTTTGAAGGTAAAAAAGAGCAAACATAGCTCTTCTCATACTAAGCCTCAAGTTGTTAATATGTTCGCGCCATAGGAAGTTTTCATCTATTATTACTCCGAGATATTTGATTGATTTCACTATTTCAATAGCATCACTTTTTGGCGCAGTCGGACATTTTGGATTTTGAAAGAAAATACTTATTTGCTCCTCCTGTTTGTTCGGTCCACGAATATGCATCAACTTCGTTTTCGTAGCATTTATGACCAATCCAAAATCGTGACACCATCTAGAGACCTCATCAAACTCCTGTTGCATTATGGAAATTGCTGTTATAAGACACCTGTGCCTTACAACAATTGCTATGTCGTCTGCGTATGCAAAAACAGTGCTGTTTTTTAAAACTTTAAGAAGCGCGTTCGTAAAAAGTATGAAAAGAACCGGTCCAAGTTTTGACCCCTGTGGTACACCATAAGTACAGTCTCTTTCTTGACTCCATGAATTTCCAATTTTAACTTTAAAGGATCTTCCTTTGAGGTAGCTCTCCATCCATTTCCAAAGCGTTCCTCTAATGCCAATTTTGTAAAGGACATCAAGTAGTTTTTCATGACTTAAAGTGTCAAATGCCTTACTGAAGTCTACGAACATTACAAGCACGTGATGATTTTTATTGAGACTAATGTTGACAGTGTTACAAAATTCCCCAAGAAGTTTTCCCGTACTTTTTCCTTTTTGAAAACCATATTGATTATGTTGCAGTAAGCAGTGTTTCTCAATGAATTTGTTTAAACGTCTTACGACAATTTCTTCTAAACATTTTTCAACAACGGGCAAGATTGAAATGGGTCTATTGGCCTAGAACTAGACTAGAACTAGACTAGAACTAGACTAGACTAGAAGAAGACTAGAACTAGACATGACCTAGACTAGAGTGGAACTAGACTAAAACTTAAATATAATATGACTAGAACTTGATCAGAACTAGATTAAAACTAGACTAGAACTAGTCTATACCTCGACTAGAACTAGACTATAACTTGACTACAACTAGACTAGAACTACTCGTAGACTAGAACTAGACTAGAACTAGATTATAACTAGATTAGATCTACACTAGAACTAGACTAGAACTAGACTAGAACTAGACTAGAACTAGACTAGAATTAGTCTAGAACTAAACAGGAATCGGACACGAATTGGACACGAATAAGACAAGAATTAGACTAGATATAGACTAGAACTAGAATATAAATAGACTAGGCTAAGACTAGTATTTAGTTTGATTTGTATTAATGATCTTAAATTCCCCAATTAGAAAACAACAATCCATTAATAAGCAAGAATCAATTTCGCATTAGCATAACAAATATAAGTTTGGCATAAAAGAATTCTAATTTAGGGCTGTAAAATTTTAAAATTCACTTAAAATATTTTTTAATAATTCAATTTGAAATTAATTCATATGTAGATACAAATACAAAAAAAAATATACTAAACTATATATTACGATTTATACATACTTAACGATAAAAAGATGAATATATTATAATTACTTAGGTTACTAAGGCTTTTGACGGTTTAAAAACGTTAACACACAGATTGTCGGTCTTCGTTTAATGGCCGTTTAATGGCCGTTTTTTTGGGGTTTGATTCTAACACTAACATACATATACATATGTAAACATTATAATGACTTGTTGTTCTTTCTACTTTGTAAATTACAAATAAACTAGCTAGTAATTAATTATTATCAAGACAATTTTCTGGTTATTAACTTCAATTAAATAAAAGCTACCTATAGATAGTTTTTCTATTGTTGAAATTGACGTTATCGTTGATCAATTTCAACTGAATGTTTTATAGTATTACGTAGCTATTTATAGTTTCACTATAGTTTAATATTCCTCTAGATTGATATTCTGATACGCCTTTAATATATGTATTATTAATTAATAAAAAAAAAACTTCATGCATGATTTGCAGTTTGCATGATAAATAGTGGTTTCTGTGTGCACGATTTTTAGTTAATTTTTTTAAACTTAATTCATAGATACATTATAAAAGCAAATAATAATAAAAGCAAAAGTGTAATAGCAAATATTCCAGAAAATAATCTTGATGACACAAAATTTAAGTTGAATTAGTACGATTAAAACGGTTAAAACAACGATTTTGCAAATTTTAATCCAATATATCATCATACTTTCTCTACCTTTTAATTTAAGTTAAAATCATCGAATACCTATTTTATTTTCTTAGTATTGTGCTATTTAGAAACGCCACAAAAGGTGTGTTTACTTAGTTTTTCGCAGGAACTGTCATTGTTTTCGGTGTGTTCAGAAGCAATTTTTTAAGAAAATTGCTTTAGTACGATACTAATTAGAAAGTTGCAAAATTTTAAACTCACTTTACTAGCTCTTCGAAAATATTAAACCCTTTTTTTTTCGTTTTACTAACTAGTAAATTGCTAATTGCCTTTTATTTAAAACGGTGCATCTGAACACGTCCAAACAATGACAGTTCGTGAAAAAATCTGAGGAACAAACCTAATAATTTGATTTGTCAGAAGTCAAAGTGACAACCTGCAATTTAGTTTGTAATTCGTATATTTGTGGCATCTCATCAATTTATTTTGTAATTTTATTTCGAAATGTTTTTTATTATTTTCCCCACCATACCATGTAATACTTTTATAAGAATAATTGATGTACACAGATATATTCATTGTGTTCCATTATGAAGTTTACTTTCCAATATCTCCCTGATGGATATTTCTCCCAATGAAGTGTAATGTAACTAGTACTTGTAATTCTGGTGAAATTGGAAGCCCACGGCGCGTAATTCGGTTTTGGTTTTTTTTTTTATTTTCAACCAAGAACCGAATTGTTGTTTTTGTCAAATCTATGTATACCTGGAGTAAAATTCTCCATCGTCCAGCTCTTCAAAAGGATTTGTCCTGGACTTAAAACATCTCACTTTTCTGCACAAGGCAGAATCTTCTAACATATCGAAATCTTCGTCTTCCGAAAACATTTTATAATATTTTATTTACATTTAAAAACAATTAGCACACGAATCACACGAAAAATACAATTTAACTCTTTCAAATAAAATTGGTAAGAAATTTTCTTTTCGAGGAAAATGACAGAATTCATATAGATTTAGCAAATTACTAAAAGTTAAAGTAGCCAGTTTGTGATTTTAACTTTAGTAAAATGTTAAGAGATAGTAATATGTTCAAATCGTTTAAAATTAGCGAAATCCTTAGCAATTTACAAAAATAGCTTAAACATATTACTAAATCGTTTAAAATGTTTAAAATTAAGAATGCGTTACTAAACTACTCTAAAGTTAGCAAATTGTTCAATAGTATCATACTAATACCTTAATAATTATAGGCTGTTTAAAATTTTTCGCCAATATTTTTATTCTAGCAAAAGTCATCCGAAAGTCATATAACTTTTTAATAGAACTATATTGACCCGCAATTTTCAGCAGTCCATTGTTAAGGTATAACTATGATAATACTTAATAATTTGCTAACTTTAAAGTAAGTAACTAACTTTTTCTCAATTTCGGTCATTTTGTGACTAGTATTGTACTTAAATATTTTTACTTGCGACTTAAAGGTACTATAAGGCAAGTTATGTATTCGTAAAAAAATCGAACTCGAGATTTTGAGTGGGTCTCGCAATTCTGTCTGTCTGTCGGTTCGACTACAGCCTAAACCGCTCGGCCGATTTTCTTTAAGCTTGGTAGATATCAGTTTTAATTTTTCCCCTCACACGTTTTTTTCTTTTTTTTTAAGAAAAAAAGTAACGATACCTGCCATACGATTTTTTTCGAAATTTCATAAATATTTTTTTTCCCAAAAACTGTTCGACAAATTTAAAAAAATAAAAATACAAAAAAATTTCTTTTAGGTAAAGCTAGATAATCGTTGAAAAAAAAATTTCCGAAAAATAGTTATTGGGCGTACCCCCCAAAGAACCATTTTTTTGTTTTTTATTTTATCAAAAACGGTACAACCGATTTTGATCATTTTTTTTGCTAAAGCTCCCCAAAAATTTTGGATTTTTAAAAAATTTTCAAACATTTTTTTTCAAAACACAATATTTCGAAAACCCCATTCTTTTTTTTAAACTTGACAAATGAAAGTTTCTCAATATAATCTACAAGATGTGAGAAAAAAAATTTATTTTACCTAAAACTATAACATTTGTATGGTGGATATACAAATGTTAAAAAATGGTTTTCAAAAATCGTATTTTTCTCGAGAACAGCGCGCCTAGAATTTTGATGAAAAATTTTTTCTTTCAATTAATTTTTACGATCTTTAATTAAACAAAAATAAAATTAAATTGAGATATTACACCTTGTACCTACCATAGAACCATTTTTTCAAATTTTGAAATACTAATTATCGACAGAACGGATTTTAATGAAATTTTTTTTATAGAGATGCTTCTAAAAGGCTTAAAGAACATTGCATTTCAAAACTTAAAAAAAATAAATGTTTTTTGAATTTTTGAAAAAAGAAATCGTTTTTGTTTTTCGGAAAATTCGATATTTCAAAAAACGGCTTAATATTTTTTTTGGAAATTTTATTTTCATTCATACAAAATCTAATAAAAACTTAAAGTTGGCGTACCAAATTTTTTAAGAATGCTTCTGAACACACCTAAAACTATGACAGTTTGTTAAAAAAAAACTATGTAAAGACACCTTTTTGAATTTTTTGACATTTGGAAATGTCAAAAACTCAGAATTCAGTACTAAAAATATAAAATAGGTAATCGATAATTTTAACTTTAATACTATGTAAGAGAAAATGTGATGCTACATTCGAATACATTTTCTAAAATTCATCGTTTTAACCTAGTATCATACAAAAATTGGTTTCCAAGCACTTTGTTGATAAGTTGGGTGTTCCTTTAGAGTTGTCTGCAAAGTTCTAAAGCATCTCAGCGTGTTACAAAGCCAGTCATTGGTGTTCGGGAGCAGATGAGTTCGGTCTTTTCACTGTTTATCTTCATCTTTGAGATAGTATTCCCATAGGTTTTAATATGCCCTTGTAGCAATCTCTTGTTAAAAAAAAACGACGTGTAAGTTTCGTCCTTGTTTCTGATATATTGGTTGGCTTATCAGTAGGAATTATAAACGTTGAACAGCAGCGGTCCAAGCTTTGATCTTGAGGGTCTCCAACGTTCCTTCATAGTAATTCTTTTATCGAAAACACTGTCGAAAGGTTTTTCGATGTCCTGAAAGCACACTTAGTCGTTTGCTTTTTGTTGAGTCCTATTTTAACGTCACTTTAAAGCCCTAACATAACAATGGATGCAAGGCATGCTGTTTATTTTGAAAGCCGTACTGAAACTCCGGTAAGCATCTGTTTTTCTGCAGAAAATGTTGAGTTTCTTCAACTATAACGCCTCCAGTATCTTGCTTATACAGCAGAGCAGCGAAACAGAATGATATCATACCACTTTCACGGTCTATGTTCTTCGGGACTGCGGGGAACTTCTGTTGTTCAGAAAGTAATTGAAGATTATAGTCACCAAGAGAACAGGAAAATTTGGTAACTTGTTAAGTGTATAAGTAATTTAACATCTTGTCACTTCCTGACGATGTTTTGGAGCTTCCGATGATGATAATATCATACAATTCTTCAGGAAAAGTGAAAACATCTGTAAGCAGCGGCTCCGATGAGGGTTTTTCTTCGTTGAACAAGGTCAACTAATATCATCTCAAAGCCAGTTTCCACTTCTTCTATGGGAAAATGGTCTTTGAAATTATCCTCATAGTGATTAGCAAACACTTCATCTTTCTCAGCAAAAGGTATTCAAACATATTTATTCATGAAAGGTCGTGTCTGGAATTGAATTCGCTCTTGCAACAATCAGATTGCTCTTTTTAAACGATTCAGAGCTAGGTTTATAATCTTCAAGCCTCTCCCTGAAATCCTTTTACTGATGATGTTTAACCGGCTGGTTGAAAATTATGTTGAAGTTCTAAATCCAGTAGCCAGTATTCGTCATTTTTCCCTGTTGAAGGTCATATGGTAAATTCCTTGGAGGTTTTTGCGGAGTCTTTACAGGTGAGCATTATATTGCTTGTATATGCTGGGGCAAGTTTGCATATTTATCTTCAAATTTATACTGAGAAAATTGTTCTTGATTCCCTATCCCTACAGTTTAAATTCGAGTTTTTGATTTAGCTCATCTTATTTGAGGTTGAGGGTTTGGGGTTGGGTTGATGAGTTAGCCATGATGAGCCTCCGTGTCAGCGTAGAAAGAAATTGTATATCCTTTTCTCGTTTCGATTTTTTCTAGTGTATCCATATCACTTACAGTGACGAGCAAAAGTGGTCAAATGTTTTCGCTTACTTGAAAAATTGATTTAAAGTAAGAGTTTTTAATAGAATTAAAATCTTTTTTTATTTTTTTCATTTTGTTTATTTAACTAAATTTTATTATTTATAATAAATTTTTCAAAAAATAATATATTATGCAAAACAAAAAATATTCCATTAGTTTTTAGACTTGTCCAATTATGCACGTTTAAATTCAATGTTTTTTCTTTAGTATTTAGTCCATAAACCTTTATTTTTAATTACTTGGGAGCAACGCTTTGGCATACTTTCCACCAAATTATTGAGAAATCGCTCTGGAATACGGCCCCATTCCAGCTCCATTCGTTGCAAAAGCTCGTGAGTGCTCGATGGGTGATTTTTGTGCTGCCCCAACCATCGCTTCACAATTGACCATAAATTTTCAATTGGATTGAGGTCAGGGCTTTGTGCTGGCCATGTCATCGTCGTAAACTGTTGATTTCTCAGCCATTCCGAGACAATTTTTGACGTGTGTCTTGGATCTCCGCCCTGCTGAAAAGTTATTTCACCATCATTGAAGCCTGTTGATGCAGTAAAGGGTGGTAAATTTGACTTCAAAATGTCCAAATATTTTTCTTTGTTCATGATGCCATCGATTTTCACCAAAGAACCAACAGAGTTCCACGAGAAACAGCCCCAAGCCATTACCGAACCTCCTCCATGTTTCACGGTCTTTTGAACTTGATGTTGTTGAAGTGGTTCTCTAGGACGTGACCAATAAAAAGATCTACCATCCGTTCATATTCTATTGACTTTCGTCTCGTCCGACAAAATGACTTTTTTCCATTGGTCAATGGTCCAGTGTTTGTGCTTTTTAGCAAAAGCTAACCTGGCTTTAATATTTTTCGCTGAAAGCAGAGGCTTCTTCGGTTTCTCTTTAGCGTTTAACCCAATTCTTTTGAGTGCCCGGCGTTCAGTCCATTAAATGGCTTGTCTATGTTTTGGGCTGCCTGCTTAGGTGTTTTGGACCCACAACTTCTCAACTCTTTACATTCTTCTAGCTTTCAAATCAGAAAGTAGTCGTTTCCGTCCTTTTTTCATTGGGGGGGAGATCGATGTTTTGGTTTTTTTTTTTAATATTAAGCACAGAAGTTTTTTAAATTTTCAAAATTTTGAACACTTCACGCGATGATTCATCACTTTTTAGTACAAAAATAGCGCGGTCGACGGTATTTTTACAATTTTTTTTCATTTTGACAATAATCATCTTTACACGTTTTAAAATAAACGATTTATCCACAACGAACTATCAACAAATAAAATTATCCTAACTGTTACTTGTTAAATAACAGTAAAACAAACAAAGCACAATAGAGAGGATCATCTCACAATGAACAAATGATGTTAAATCTCTTGAAACTAAAACGTGCATAATTGGACAAAACCAGAAATTTATTATAATTTTTTTTTTTGTATAATATATTATTTTTTGAACATTTTATTATACATAATAAATGTGAGTTAAATAAACAAAATAAAAAAAATAAAACAAGATTTTAATTCTATTAAAAACCCTTACTTAAATCAATTTTTCAAAAAAGCGAAATCATTTGACCACTTTTGCTCGTCACTGTAGGTAACTAGGCCCGAGATATCGATCTTGGCGGGTCATTCTTCTTAAACTAAGATTAGGGCAGTTGGCAGTAATTATGATAAGTTTCTTTGCCGTTTGCATAGAAATTGATCCAACGGCTAGAATTTAGCTACTTCGTTGACTCTCTTGTTCCTGTAGTGCTTACGTCATCGCTGTCGATAGGAGATAAGCCCAGTGCATATCCACAAAATGTTCCTTTTAAAAATGTTGCAATCGTCTTCGAGATGGTGTTCCAAAACAGGAAAACTTTTATATAAGCAGCTTTTATATAAGCAGTTTCGATTGCTAACATAGCCTAGACCTCTTTTGACTAAGGGGTTCAAACTATGGACCGCAAAGTTGGCCTTCTTTAGCTCCGCTCTTTAGTGTGAGTTGAATATAAAGAGCTCGTTAAAGTTGACCGTCAGAAAGTTTCAGGGTCAGATTCGTGCAGCGTGCCGTCGTCGGTAACGAGTCTCCTGAAGAACACAAGTTCCGATTTGGTTGTGTTGATCCAGATTTCGCAGTTTTTCGAAGAGTCTGCTTTTAATTTCCGGGCTGCTTTAGTTTGCGCTACTGATGTTGCGTTGCTTAGTGAATCGTCCGCAGAAAGAAAATTCTCACAATCAGCTAGCACAGGTTGATCAGATGTCGTCAGACTAAAGCGAAGGGGTTCCAGCTTCGATCCTTGGGTGACTCCAGTTTCGATGAATTTTATTGAAGACTTACAGTTATACAGCTGATCAAAAATTGAGCTAAAGAAGTGAAAGAAAAATATGATTTTCTTTATATGTACTTTATACTTTCGACTGCTTTCTCGATATCTAGAAAGCATCAAACAATAGCACGATAGCTGCTGAGTGCTATGGAGAGGTCAGATTAGAACTTCAGCAATGGATGCAGTGCCCTTCATTATATTAGATATGATTATAATTATATTTATCGTTGCTATACTTCTAGAGGCTAGGAACTAGGAAGTATTACTTCTTCCAGAATTTTACTGATGTTGTTGACTAGGAATATCGGCCTGTGATTGTAAACCTGGCTTTTATAGCCTTTATTCGGGATACCCACGATCTTTGCGGTTTTTCCACTTGTGGTGAAAGTAGTCGTTGCTTATGATTATTGTAAGTAGAACCATGAATGCTTGTGGAAGACTTAAGAGTATGAAGTTGGAGACTCCATCTGGTGTAGCTGACTCTTTTGGCTTGGAATTGGCGATGATTCCTGATATATTCTATGGATTGCACAATTGATGGTTATGCATTAGGCCACTTGCAGTACCTATAAGTGTCATACAAAATTCCACTGCTTTTAAATTTGCCTGAAAGCTGTGACGGATATATTTATGAATGTCTCGACTTTGTCTTAAGATAACGGGCCCGGTGATGGGCTAGGTGTGAAGTTTTGTTCGAAGTAGTTGGCACTTTGTCCGCATTTGATTTCACCTAATTGTGGCTTCTGATGATGACGTCAGGTACAAGCTGAATTTTCCCTATATTGACTTAGTTACTTGAAAAACTTCGGTCTTGCTTTGACGTCTCCTAGAATCGAATACTGTGGTGCTGCTGAATGGACGTTCGAAACATTACGTTGATACATTGGAGCTCGCTTTTGACTGGCTGGTAGTTGTTCTTTGTTGTGTTGAGCTTTCTTTGGTGAATGTTCTGCAGTCTTTTCCTCAGCCTTTATCAGTGGGAATATATATTCTGGGCACTTTGTGAACCTCTAGAAAATTGGAGACAGCTGACACCAGGCAGTCGATGGTACAGTCGATTTCCTCATTCGGTAGATTTCTGTTTGAAGTTGTTAAGGTTGAATTGTAAGTACGTCCCTCTGAAGTCCCCCCATATTAAATTTCTATACCCAATTGATGTGATTTTCTATGTTCTATGGTGGATCTGTTGATATGAGAACAGAAATGTTAAGGTTTATGGAAAGTTGGATTACATGATGATCCCAGTCTGTTAAGTTGCTACGGTGTAGTTGGAAGGAAGAAGTTTAATGTTGACGGAGTTCGGGAGAAGGTTGAATTCGGTTGCAACATTAGAACAAGGAAATGTCCATCACTATCTAGTTTCATTTGGTGCATGATCGATTTTTCACTAAGGATATTTCCCGCAGTGGAGATGAAATAGACACTCCTCATTTTTATATTTATTTATCCTTTAAATTTGCGTCTTTTGATTTGGTTTTTCTCAAAACACGGCGTCATCTTAAAAGCAAGCGAATAAAATTAATTCTGAAAACCTAAAGACTCCAACATCAAATTTGATTCAATTTATGTATATAGAAATATAGAAAGAAACCTACTCTGATGAAATTATAATAAAAGTATGTACACAATCTTTGCCATTAAAAATCAAATGGCGTATCATGTTTATCACTCTGATTCACCCATTTGCCAATGTTATACCCAAGTAATGTTAGATAAGCTTATTTAAATGTTGTCTCTGTCAATATATATATATATAATATATTCTTGCCTTAAAAAAGTCTCCACAAGACGTACGAAGTGCTTGGATAACTTTAAAAATCCCAAACGTACTCCTGCAATACCTTAAAATCCTATTGAGACATTTGTGTGTTTATTTATGCTGGCTAATATCTCTGTGTGTGTGCACGTCGATAAGACGCAGGTACTATAGAAATGTATGCCATTTCCTTCTCAATAATTTAAGTAAATTTGCAAACACATTGGTTTTCTTATAATGAACTTCAAAAATATCCTCAAGCATTTGAAAAACTAAGGGCTTTCACATAAGCTCTAGCAGAAAAGTCTTTACAGAAATCGTGCCTACAATGTTATTAAGGTTTTGAATCCTTATGTTGAATATTTGCCAATATTTATGCAAAGAGAGCTCTTTGGAATATTTGATTTAAATTAATTTACATTTTGAAAAAGATTAAAGAAGGAACCTACAGGATCTTATGGCAATATGAAATGTCTAAGGAAGTTTTGTTTCGCAAATTAAGAAAGAGTACTGGGTTTTTTCTTTGTAAGTTACATAAGACAAAGCTACATAAGACAATTATTGAATTTAGATTCTTGCGATTACGACAGTAGTTTAAATCTATGGCAAAGGTACTCTTGATCTATGTAGTTCGGTTCCTATAGCATATTGCATCCATTCACAAACCCTAAGTTAGTTGGGCTCGATCTCCACTTCAATACGAAAAAATTGGTGAAATATATTGTCTCTTTTGGGCTTTGTCAAACCCTCGTCATCTTCAAGCTTTTTTTTTATTAAAGCGATCAAGGCTACCCTTGAAATGCATTACATTACATTACATATTACACTACTCTGTAGTGTCTCTGTAGAGACACTTACAGAACTGGCAACTGAGGCCATCAGCTTAGACAATACAACAGAGAGAGACAGACAGAAAGAAAGAACAACAGAAGAAACACATGTCAACAGCACGCGGTTGGTATTTGAACGGTCCTCCATCCAAGTACCAACCATGCGCGATGATGCTTGATTTCGCTGATCGATGGGAAGCGATGCTTTCATCAAAGCCAAGGCCGTTGACACCCTTGAAATGTTTGAGCACAGTGCGAGCGTTTTAGGAAAATTTGGAGAGGGTTTGAAAGAAGATACTGATGTACATTGAAGGGGAATATTGAATCGGGTAAAGCATTCCACTCGCAGGAGTGGTGAAACCTGCTAGGCAAGTCTCAATCATGGCAATACCACAAGCTGAAATCACCTTTTTCATTGATAGCCAAGCGGCAATAAAAGCGATTTCTGCCAGGTTATAACTTGCTGTCGTGGAGAGGGAAAGCTAAGGGTTCTTGGTACACATCAGCACGGTATAAGGCACGGTTGGGTTCCTGGTCACAGCGGTGTACCAGGTAATGAAAGCGCCGACGTGCCGGCTAGAATAAAATCAACTTTTGATCTTAATCAGGCAGACCGAACAGTTCAGGTTCCATCTATTAATCTTAAACAGATAATGGAGACCAAAGTTTTAGCTATACGAAACAATGGAACTCGCTAGAAACAAAGTCTCTTTCTGTTCTGTTACCTCAAGAAAAAGATGAAACACAGTATGGACGAAGTGACAAGAAGGTACATGAGGATTCTGGTCACTTCTTGTGCCACTGCCCTGCGCTATATCATCTGAGAAACAGAAATCTGTGGAAATACTTCTTCAACAACTTGGAGGAGCTCTCTGACAATCCAAGCAAAAACATATAAAAATATATTAACGATACAAAATGCCTTGAAAATTCCTAAACTCTGAAAATCGCCTTCAACTGTCAGTTTTAGTCCATGCATTCACTATATAAATAAAGCATTCTATATTTCTTCGCTAATTGTGGAGGGAAATTTACCTGTCGCTAGTAATGCTTGGTCATCAGCATATGCAATTACTTGGACTCCACTATATTTAAGTCTCATTAGAACTGCGTTCATCACGAGTGTCGACAGAAGCAGAGAAAGCACCGAACCTTCTGGAGTCTTTCTAGAACTACGAACGGTCCTTCCACGGCTTCGATTCGGACATTGTTGAAAGCTCCTTCAATTGTGCAGACGACACTGTGTCTCAACACTTTTATCTTTTGTAACTATAAGCATGTGTGAGCGTTTATCAATAGTTCCAGTGTTTCGCTACAAGATTCTGTCAAATGTCCATTAGGTTTTTGAAGAGATCCCAGAACAATCTCAACTTGGCTGAAGAATTTTCTGCATGACCTGCGTTTGGCTCCTTGTGTCACAACCCCTAGGGTATCACAACGGAACTACATTGATCTAAGTGTGACGGTAACAAGATCAAATGTCAGCCCATTAACCTAACCAAAAGCATTCAATATTCGTGCAGTGCGGACAAAAAAAAAAGAGATCGCTGAATTTAACAGTACGTCAGAAGATGAGCACTCTCTGAAGCTAATATCATGTTGTAGATACTTCTCACTGGCCCCAGCTAAGCAAGTCCTAGGGTTTTCAGACCCTGTTGACAGCATAGGTTATAGTACGTTGACGTGGCTGTTATCAGGAGAGCCGACAGATTTGAACCATGAGTTGATCACTATTGCATCTTGGAGACTTTCTCCCTAATCGTTGAACCAATTGGAGTCCATTTGAAGCGAGCGAGAATCCCTCTTTGGGAAAAATCAGGACATATACGTAGAAATCGTTAAAATAAATTTCAAGCCGCGTTGCGTGCTTGCTTATCAAGCAGTTTGCGTGATAACACCTTTGGAGCGCTGCAGATAAAAAAATCGCCAAATCTTTTTTGTCGTCAATCAGAGGCGAATGTCAAACTGCTGTGTCATCTCCATCAGAGACGATCGTTAGTTAATGGCTGTTATTGAGCGGGTAGAAACAGAATACAAAGATTTAATGGCTGCTTGGCTATCCGAGAAGATGCGGATAACTTTGATTGATATCACTTTTTCTTAAGCCAAGATAGTACTTCGTTAATTGGCAACATTTCCATCTGGAACCGATTACAGTGATTGGGAAGACGAAAAGAGAATCTCCTCATTAGTTTTCGATCCATCGGTGGAAAAATGAATTGAATCATTTTCCTGAAATGTCATACCCTCCCAAAACTTTTATCAAATTAAATCTGAGGGATGGTGTAATCGATTCCACTTGGAAGTGAATCAGAGTGATGTAGTGGTCAATTTCATTATTGATCTACTGCCAGGAGGCTTTTAGACGAATAGCTGTGTTTGCGCTCGTTTGTTTGCCGAATATATGGAAGGGTATCAGATGGAATAGAATGTTCAGTGCAGCTGAGCGAGTCGTGCGATGTGCTCCAGCCATGCACAGGCAAGCTGCCGTTAGTCTTGGCTTAGTATTAAACATTTTATGTTTTTGTCTAGGACTTTAGGAGCAAGGCAAAAGTTTACGTACTAAGTTTGCCAGCGATGAGAAACACCTCTACAGAATAATGGATGTATACCATCAGGACCAGCGGATTTGTATTATCAAGATCCCAAATTGTAAGCTCTATAGATAAAGCCAATTAACTTGCAATCGATGCTTCCAGATAGTGACATGACTCCTCCTGTACTTGAGAGCGTACGCGATTTTATGGGACGAATCTTCTTTCGTACTCGTTCAGTTTCCAGAGTACTAAAAGATCTTGACATTCACAAATCCACTGACCCGAAAAGTATCCCTGCTATTGTTCTGACGGGGTGTTCTTCAACACTGGTAAAACGACTGCATAAGCTTTTCCATCTGTCCTACTCTACAGCTTCTTTCCGAGTGGTTGTAAAACAGCATTTGTCCAGCCAGTCCCTAAAAAAGACCAATCATCCTCTAACTATCGACCAAGGCCATGAAAACGCTGATCATTTTTCAGCTTAAGAAATAACTTGAGGAACGAAAGCTTCTTAATAACCGGCAGTATGGCTTTCGTAACAATAGGTCCACTGCTGATCTTATGGCTTATCTCACCGGACAGTGGAACAAATCTTAACATCGTTTTGGAAAAATTACGATTATTGTACATGATATTTCAATAGCATTTGATAAAGTATAGCACCAGGCTCTCTTATAGAAATTGGTATCGATGAATCTATTCTTCGTTGGATTAGAAACTTCCTTTCGGACCGTTCACTACAAGTAGTATCGGACAGTTTCAAATCTGATATCTATAAAATAAACGCTGGTGTGCCCCAGGGCTCCATTTTGTCGCCTAAACTCTTCCTTATGTTCATGATCTTTTGTCTGAAACTTCTAATCACTTAATTATTTCGCTGACGACAGTAATCTCAGATTCATGTCCTTGTTTTTCGTATTTGAACTTCCAACGGAAGCGTATGATAAGCTCACTAAATTCCGATTTTGATAGAATTGTAGAATGGGGAATCAAAAACTATGTAGAATTTAATTCTTCGAAAACTCAATGCTGTTTAATGTCGCTTAATGGACTGCCACTTTCCGTGGGTTGCACATGCTTTGAAGAGACTGAATAGCTTTCAGTTCTAGGTATGTGCATCACAGACCATATTTTATGAAGTGATTACATATTTGACTTCGCCAAAAACGCTGAGAAGTGTTAAGGTCGCCGATGCAAGAAGTTTTTTTTATCACTTCTGATCTGGAAAGGAAGATATGTATATAAAGCCTTTATTCTTCCGAAACTCGAGTACAATTCACATATCTGGGCAGAAATATTCAGATGCATTCCTCCGCTCAAACAATTTAACCGTAATACCTGTACTTGTAAAAATGTCATTCAGTTAACCCTTGAACCCAATTTCGAACGTTACTGTCAAGTAGATTCTCTTTTTAGCCGCACTGCATGAATGTGAAATGCTTGATTTGTCTCAATGTTTCCACTCATTGCTAGGTGCCGACATTCAAAACCAATATGCATCGGTATTTCCGTTCTAATCCTATCCTACTTTCGTAATTGCTCGCACTATGTTTAACACTATAAGGGCATTCATAACCCATTGAGTGAACGTATAATATATAAATTATGAGGCCGTGATGGCTAAATAGTAATGGCATTAAGTTATAGCCAGACGGGCAAAATTCTGAAAAATTGTACTTCACCAAATTCAATTCACACGCACCATGGATACATGACGTCACAGGAAAATCAACCACATTATTATTCTACGTTCTCCACTTACACAGTTTACATTCAGTATTTACTGAAATGCATCATGAGGACCTAGTGGGCTTTCATAAATGCATGGTTGCGAAAGTCTAACGAATGCATAACTTTCATAAATGCAAATGATAAATGCCAGATTTTCATAAAAGCAAAACGAAAATACTTGTATTTGCAGCGCAAATGTGCAACTATAAAAACTCACATGCAATCTGAATTTCTTTAGATTGTTAAATGTCCCATGAATGGGTTTTTTTTGTTTTGTTTTTCTGTTACCTTTATATATAAATAGAATTAATTTATTCTTGTTATTAAGAAGAAGAAAGTATTTTATTTTATCTAAAATTGATTTTCTTGAATATTTTAATTTTTGTACGACATATTCACACAAAACATCTCTTTTGGGGATGGCTTCTAAGTTTTCGTTAACTGAATCATTTTCGTATATTTCAGCTTCTGTATTCTGTGTATTTTCAGTAAGAATATCAGTATTTTCAGGACTTTTCATTCGAATAAAATTATGCAAAACAATGCGTTATTTAATTTTAAAAACTTTAAGTGGTTAAGGCATTGAAATTTGGATTTCAAAATACCAAAACTTGTTCAATAGCAACTCTGGTCGAAGAATGTACGTAGTTAAGTTAAATTTACGTTCAGAAAGGAAGCCATTGTCACTAAATGGTGTTATTAAAAAGGTATTCAGTGGATATGCTGAATCGCCCAAGATATCATATCGTTGGGAAGTTTGAAAACTCCACCGTTCAAAGCTCTACCGATGGGACTATTGCTCCAAACATTAATGTATACAGAAGTAAAGAATTATATCCTTTTCAATTGGAACTTATGGGGTCCTCAGATGGGGTATTTATCTTGATGTGTGTACCGTCTACACAGCCCATAACTAATGGGAAACCCGGATGACTTTTAGCTTCAAATGACTCTGAGATATTGGCACTTTCAATCCTTGTAGGCCAGCGAATGTATTTCTTAGCCAAATACATCAATCGACAACATGTTCTGAGGATTATTCCATGTACTACTGACAGATCAAACCTGTCTGAAAGTTCCCTGTAACAGTTTTGAGACCCCATAATGTTATATACAGAGATGTTTCCATGTTAACTTTTGGTCTTCCTTTAGCTTTCGGTTTCTTGATTGCTTCGACTTCTTTAAGCAGCTCCTGAAAAATTATTTGGATGAATAAGGGAATCCAAGGCATTAATATTAATATTTACCCTAAAACATGATTTTGTCATTCTAAAATGTGAATAAAAAACATCATCTGGAAATAACTTTATTTCATTGATGTAGATTTTCGTTTTTTGGAATCTTTCGTCTATCTAATTTTCTCGATTTTCTTTTTGATAAAATCAAACTGATTCTTTGAAGCCTCCTTCGATTCTTCCTTCTTAGAAAATCAACGCCATTACTTTCTAACGCGATTCTCACAACATTTATTTATTATTATTGAAAACACTTTATTGTGTATTGTAATCTATTGAAACCAAATACATCTTTAAAATCAAATTTCAAAACTTCAAATTTTGACAGTGTTTTGACATATGACGCAAATCATAAAAAGTAAAACAGATGCGCAAATACTTTGTATGACTTTAATATGATTGCAATTGATGGCATGTATGTAAACAAAGCAACCATGCATTTATGAAAACACCCCCTTCCGATCATACACACAGTCAGGCGACATAGTTAATTGGTTTTAGTTTTATCAATCATCTGTAATCCAGTCGTGCGACAGAGCGTTTAGTTGCTGTTTAAGTGCTACCAGGGGAGTCTTACCTGCTGATTTACCAGAGCATTTAGCTAGCTGGTTTAGTATCACCAGGGGCGTAACAGCAATTTTCTTGGACATCAGTATCTTGGGTGGACCCCTTTGCGGGTTTTCAGGATTTTGAATCGCCAGGCAGGCGCCTGTAGCAACATTTTTCTGGGGCAACAGTTCATTTCTGTTAGTTGTTAACTCAATTAATTTCAAATACAGTTTTCTGGCATTTTTTCCAAAAACATTTCTGCTGTTTTTTCAAGAATTTTTTTTTGAAAAAATGTCTGAAATTCCGGAGAGATTGCCATAAAAGTCTGGGATGATTTCCTAAAGAAAAAGGCCAAAATTTTTATGAAGAAAATTTTTGCGTTTTCTCCAAATAAAAAACTGGCGTAATTTCATCTGGCTTAATTTGTCTAAGAATAATCCGTCGGAGCCTATGCATCCGAACCAAAGTTCTATATAGATGAATCTTTCTTTAGGCCTTTCAAATGTGTAAGTGCGAGTTTCATCCCATTTAATTGATATACGCTCCGAAAAACGGGGGAAGTCATACTAATAACATTGACAACAACAAATTAGTAGTAAATTGTGCTGCAACAAAATTAACATTTTCAAAAAAAGAAACGTTAAAAATTTATTTCGTCTATAAAGTGACGTTTTATGAGATGCTGACCAAAAATAATTTCTGAGTGGTTTGGGCGGGGTCTTTTGGTATTTAACTGAATCTGAATCCTTCTGGTCATCATGACTGTCATATTTTTAGTAATTAAAAAAAGTTGTGCCACCCTAATTTTGTAAGCGAACCTGCATCAATATTCAAAATAAAGTTTGCCATCGAATAATACCCAAACCGACTCTCTCATCACAACATACCTTTAATATCGTCCTTACTCACATTTCAACAACAATAGTTTTTGTATTTTCTATGAGAAAAAAAATATCCTGAATCCTTTGAAATTTGAATTTTTCAAACAATACCTCCCAGCTGTCGGACCCACGTCCTCAACAATAAATAAAAAATAAAGGTTTCATTTGTTTATCAGGAGAAAATGTCATCCAAAAAAAAAATAAACATAATAAAATGAAAAAATGAAAAACATCAACAAATGTTTAAAAAGAAATAAAAATATAAAACCAAACAAAATGGAAGTCATATTGAATTATAAATTAAATTTCGATTTTTTTTTAACCGAAGTTTATCGAAATGAATGAATAGCAATAAGGTTACCCCTAATACTCTTTGTGTCCATAACTCATTTTTACCCATAAGAAATGTACCTTTTCCTTGTTTGGTAATATGATGGCAGGAAGAAAAGCTACATATATGTGAATTCAATTTTCATCCCAACCTTAAGCTTAACGGTCTACACAAATGGCGTCACTCAACCAATTTCTATGCCGATATCCTTTTTTTTCCTGTGTCATCCCTTGAAAGGTGCTCGTATATCTATCGTTACGGCTCGAGCGGTAAATAAAAGAAAAGTTTTGCTATAAGATCCAAATTTAGAAGGATACTTACTTACTCTATGGATGACCATTCGGCTTACACGCATAATAATATAGGAAGTATGAATATAAAGGAAGGGAGACTGATTTTTTGAGGACATAAGGACGAGATTCTGACATATGTTTCTTATTTTTATTTATTTGTTGAGAAAAAGCATGCTGTTCGAATTTATATGAGCGGACGTAATGATGATGATAACCGGATGTCTGAATAGGCAAAATGGTAAATCAACAATTTATAAAAATGTCTGTGCGTGTCGTCTATAAACGCCCAATAATGATGTACCTATGCTTTGCTTTTTTAGGTGCTTCGGTTTTATGTATGTCAAGGATCTCCTGAATCAATGGATTTTACCGTATAGGATATTCGAGTACACACGGGGTACGTTTTTGTGAAATTGGGCACAAACGTTTTACGGCATTGGGATAAGTTTTATCGATGGTATTGGGAAAGGTCGGGGTAATCGTAATATTGAGTCATGAAATTTTAGTGATATAGCTTCTGGATTTAGGAATCTACAAGTTGAAAGTTCGGATAGGATAGGGAATTCAATTGGTTATTTGAATATTAAAGCGACCATTTGCTATGGATAGGAATACGCCTTTTTTTCCGTTCCATTGCATGGGTTGAATAGCTTAATGAATAAAACCTATTTCAGTAGACGTTGCCTGACACTGCGGGCTTCAGTCCTCTACGATCCAGAACTTTTTACTTCGAAAATGATCGGCCTTTCTTATTCTAGCTCCAAGACTCTCTTCGTAGAAGCATTGTTGTCCGGTCACTCGATGTGGCCGAGTCAATGTAGTTAACAAGCTTTGAATTTTTGGACTACTTTCACACTTCTCGGTACATCTGAAGAAGTTTGCTATTCTATCTGCTCCTGTCTTTGCTCTCCTCGCCAAACACGTGTTGAAGAATCCTTCTTTCACGAGAGCCCAGTCTATTGCTTCCTTCCTGTAATCTTCAGCGGCGTAAAGGTGGAAGAGATTTTAATTCTTGGCGATAAGTGGTATCATAATTATTTAATTATTTTTATATAAAATGTACATGACGAAAAAAAAATTCAAAAAGTCGGTTGACTTGATCGTCTTCAGGGTGTTCATTTCCGGTTGTCAGTGGTGATTCTTGTAGGTTGTGGCCAGGGATGGCGCTTAGCCGCGGTGGTAGGCTGCGTAGAACGGGACTATTTCCTCGTTGCCTATGATTACGTTGTAATCTAGAGTTTCCATGACACAGAGGTACCTCGGTTCGGAATGTCGTTGGTCAATGGTCATCCTTCTCATAAGCAGGTTCGGGTGCTGGATGATGTTTCGCATCAGAGTTGGGCATTATTCGAATAAATTTTTATCCGAATAATTATTCGAATAAAATTTTATTCGCATTATAATTATTCACGAATAATTCATTCGTGAATAATTTATTCGTAACTAATTTCCCTACGAATAATTTATTCGTGATTTTATTCGTTATTTTAAATAATTTTTTCCTCTTATTTGTATCACAATAACAACATGAACAAAAAAGAATCAAAACCTTATTCAAACATGAAGTAGCGAAAGAAGTGACCAAAAATACTAAAGATTCTGAAAATAGAAATGCTGTTGCTCTGCATCCGTAGAACGCGTATTTTCTTATGCCATTATGATAAAATTACCTAAGTCAAGTAGATTGTCTGACAACATGTTTGAAGAAAGGGTAATGATGAAAACAAATATGAAGAAATAATCTCAACTGTAAAAACTTAAAAATTATGAATGAATAAATATTTGATTTAAAAACCATTATTCGTTGTTTTATTTTTATTCATTATTCGACTAACGAATAAAAAAATTATTCGTCATTCGAATAAATTTTCCTTCGAATAAATTAAATTATTTATTATTCGCGAATAACTATAGAAACGAATAATTCATTCGTTATTCGTCATTCGAATAAATTTTGCCCAACTCTGTTTCGCATTAGTTTTTTTGTTGAATGTCCTAGATACTCGTATGTGTTCATCAGTAAGATTAAATTCGCTTTTGTGTAGAGATGCTCGTTCCTGTAGAGTTTCTGTCATTGGCGGTCGAAGATCCTCAGTATCTTCCTTTCGAGTAGTTGAAGTTCCTACATAGCTGTCTTCGATATTGAAAACCAGACTGAGACGGATCACTGGCCACAGCAGCTGCTTGTAGATAAATATTTTTGTCGGTTAGCTGAGACCTGATCTTCTTTTCAACAAAGAGTGCAAACGGCTGAAAGCCCAGCTGGCCATTTTTAGCACATTTCTTGAGTGCAGGTTAAACCTTAGCAACTCTTTTAAGTGCACTCCCTGGTACTTGACATTTTGCTTTGCCGCTGTGGTTGATCCCCCAGAGAGTCTCAGGACCAGATTTCTGCAAATGGCTGCGGTGCGTGTGCCCCTACCAGTTGAAGTTCTCCTGAAGTAGGCAAGTTCCGATTTGTAAGTGTTGATTTCTGGTAGAATTGGAAGAGTCTGCTGAGTTGGTTTCCACTTTTCGGGCGGCAATTAGTGATGACATTGATGTGGCGAGTATTTTTTTTATTAATGGCGGAGGTACTTGAACAAAATGAAGTTTGTGGATTAGGCCGTCTATTCACAAACTTTCGCGACATCTAGAAAGCATCCGACGGTGACACGATGACTGTTGAGGGCTGTGATATCGTGTTGGAATCCTAGCAGTGGATGCAAGGTTGAGTGTTTTTCTCGAAAGCCGAATTGCATGTCAGGGATGATGGAATTTTCACTGCAAAATGTCTGCAGTCTTCGAAGAATGACTGAAAGTTATTTGTGTTTGTTGTAGAGACGTGATATTGGCCTGTACTTGAAAACTTGGTTGAAAGCACCTTTCTTCGGAATTGGCACAATCTTCGGTATTTTCCACTTCTGGGTTAAGTAACGGTTGTTGATGCAGTTGTTTACGATTTTTTGCATACACCCCACCAAAACATCAGCTTCGTATTTGCAGAGTTCTGTGGATAAACTATCAGATATTGCGGACTTGTTATTCTTAATCTTTTACATATTATGTACATAGCTTAGACTATCTCTTCTATAGTGATCCCAGAAGAGCAGTTTTTCATTACTTGATTTTTTTATTAAACATAAATTTTCCATCAAAGCATTCGACACTGTTGACCATCCTAATCTATGTCATAAGCTTTCAGCTCTCTTTCTTTTCTTGCTCTTCCTCTTTAGGATGTGCGTACAAGAAAATAAACATATTAAAGGTCATTATGGCTCGAAGAAATCAGAAATTTGTCGCGTAACCGTTTCCAGAACTTTTCAATGCTCATTCCGATTTAGATGACGTTTCTTCTTCCAGAATACTCAATTGAGGTTTTTTCGAATTAACATGTGTGAGCAGCATGAACATTGTTCAAACTCTTTTTTCTGCCAAATCCAATGCTGTAGGCATTGAAGGAATGCATCTTGTATTCAAAAAAACCTTATTACCTATTATCTTCTTAATTTATTACTCATAGCTAAATTTAATACATGATTAATGATAGGTTTATTCCCAAATCAATGGAAATATATTTAAATATTGCCAATAACAAAAAATTAGCTCAGACCAATATCTTTATTACCTTTTTTGTCAAAATTATTCTAAAGCATTGTATACAAAAACAACTCAACATCCACTTCAAGGGGGCTCAAAATATCTCTCATCTTAGCAGTCTGGCTTCATTGAAAAGCATAGTTGACCTATTGCCGTGGGGGGTGGCCGTGGCGCGATGGTTGTGTGCTCGCCTGTCAACCTCAATATCACAGGTTCGATCCCTGCCGTCGTCTATGTCGTCTTTAATTCCATTAAAACCTTCTATAAATTGTCATCAATGGGTTGCTGGTTTACTCATTACATGTTGTTCAGGCATAACACTAACAACATGTGATTGAGTTAAACTAGTATGCCTAACAAGGATGAAAAACGAATAAAATAATGCGAATTATAAGGGACATAGAAATAAGACACGGCAATTCTCCGCTTTAGTTCAGCCGCCATCCCTGGAGATAAAAAAATCTGAGACAACCACCTTCAGTCTCAGAACATCGTGCCACACATCTTTCCTATCCTTCTTTCTCTTCCGTAACTTCACGCCCACGCTGTGTTGAAACATTTAAAGGGTAATCATAATCCCTTGAGCGTGAGTAGATTATAAAAAAAAAAAAAAAAAAAAAAAAATAGTATTTATTCATTTAAATTCTTGTTTTAGCGGCGATAAACCTGCTTACTAAGAGGAATCGCCACTGAAGTATCCATGTCCGGTGAGTAACTGGGTGACGTACATAATAGTTAACTTCACCTTGTTTCCGGTCCTTCCACTCAGCCACGTTCCTGATCAGCCTCTCCGTTCATCGTCCTCTGCTTTCCGAGCTCCAACGCTCTTGCCACTTCTCTTTAGTCAGCTGCTTAGGCTCCTCGGACGCCGCTTCCACTCCGATTTCCACCTTTTTGTCATAGACATACTTGCTTTCCGTCGCTAAGAGGTCGATAAGAGTCACTCCAGCGACTACAAGGACGGCTGGTTCCGACACCGTTCGGTATGAGCTGACCACACGTAGAGTTCCGCATCTTTGCACTGCCGCCATCTGTCTCCGGTACTTCTTCTGCTTAAGTGCATTCGCCCAGATTTCGCTACCGTACAGAAGGATGGAATGTGTTGTCGCCATTAATAACCTTCGCTTGCTGGCCGTTGGTCCCCCCACGTTCGCCATCAGTTTGCTCAGTGATGTGGTTGTTTTCGAGGCTTTTCCGTTGCTGCCTTTATTTGTTGCCAGTAGGTAAGTTTTGTGGCGAGTCTCAATCCCAAATACTTCACCGCCACGCTGCTTCTTATAACTTCGGCCTCAATTTTAAAGTCGATTTGTGTGGTAATCCTCTTTTTCGTCAGAAGGACTATCTCAGTTTTCTTTGTGGTTAGGCTAAGTCCATGCTCTTCCATCCACGAGTTTGCTCGTCGCATGACCTGGTTCAACTTTCAACCGCGGCGATGTCGTCAGCGTACCCAACTAGAAAGGCATCGTCAGACATCTCCATGCGAGGATATCGTCGTAGGAGATGTTCCAGAGGTCTGGTCCTAAGATCGATCCCTGCACTGCGCCAGATGTGACTTCCTTCCTTTGCGGACCTTCACTGGTCTCGTTAAGCAACTCTCAATCCCTGAGATAGTCCTTCACCATCCGCAGGAGATATGCTGGAATGTGAATTCTCCGTTCGAGCGCATCCAGTATATCGCTCCATCTGGCCGAGTTGAAGGCATTCCGTACGTCCAGCGCTGCTAGCAAGAAGATCTTCTTCGAGTAGTGGTTTCCTTGTTGGGCGATTTGGGCGGCATTTGAATCGGTAGTACGGTCTATACAATTTAATGTTTGAAGATTATTTCATGGTAATGTTGATCATTGCGGCTACGCCTCAAATGGTCCATGGTGTCTCAAGAATAAATGCTTCAATGTTGGCTTCTATTGCGTCGATCGAAGCGGGCTTGTCGATATAGACATAAGCCTTAACATAGCCCCACAAAAAATAGTCTAGAGGCGTTAAATCGCACGATATAGGTGGCCAATTGACCGGCCCCAAATGTGAAATAAACTGTTCACCGAACTCGCCTATCAATTTGTCCATTGTTACGCGTGCTGTGTGGCATGTGGCACCGTCTTATTGAAACTACATGTCATGCAAGTCAAGCTCTTCCATTGTGCTCAAAAAAAAGTTTGTTATCATCGCACGGTAGCGATCGCCATTCATAGTAACGTTGCGAATCGCATCATCTTTGAAGAAATACGGCCCAATGATTCCGTCAACCCATAATCCGCACCAAACAATGACTTTTTCTAGATGCATTGGTAGCTCTTGCAATGCTTTTGGCTGCTCTTTACTCCAAATATGGCAATTTTGCTTCTTCACGTATCCATTCAACCAAAAATGAGCTTCGTCGCTGAACACAATTTTCCGATAAAAAAGTGGATCTTCGCCCAACTTTTCAAGGGCCCATTCACCAAAAATTTGGCGTTGTGGTAGGTCGTTCGGCTTCAATTCTTGCACCAGCTGTATTTTGAAAGGCTCCACACCTAAATCCTTTACACGTAGTGGAGTAACAGTGGCCCAAATGCTGCGAACGGTGCCGAATCGATAATTCACGGTCATCACTAACACTGGCCGATAAACCTGCGATATTTTCCTCAGTTCGCACTCTTCGCAAGTGTTTTGGTAGTTTAATGTCCAACAATGTAAATTTGGTGCGTAATTTAGCCACAATAGCCCTAATAACCGCCTCAGGAGGTCGATTAAATTGACCATAAAATGGAAGAAGTGTGCGATGAATTTTCTTAACAGAGCACGCATTTTGATAATAAAATTCAATAATTTGCAAGCGTTGTTCGCTTGTAAGACGATTCATGGTTAAATTATTGACCGAACTGAAGATGTTTGACAGTGACACAAATACGAAACGTGCGTGAGCTGTCAAAACCAGTGTTGCCAAAAAGAAAATAGCAAAAAAATCACCCATTACAACAACCAATCTAAGTGAGTTTGTATGAACACCATTTGCTTCTTGAAAGCTGGAAATGAAGTCGCCCAATATCAGGGGTCCCGCAAGGAAGTCATCTAGGTCCTCTGTTTTTCTTATTAATGTTTTTCTTATTAATTATTGGAGATAAAATATCTGAGACAACAACCTTCAGTCTCAGAACATCGCGCCACACATCTTTCCTATCCTTCTTTCTCTTCCTTAACTGCACACCCGCGCTGTGTTCAAACATTTAAAGGGTAATCACAATCCCTTGAGCGCGTGTAGATTATAAAAAAAAAAAAAAAAAAAAAAAAAAAACCATTAATGACATGGATCTTATCCTTAAAGGATCTGACGTACATATCTATTCTGGTGACATGGGACGATTTTGGACTTGTTCAACCTGACATATTATGTAAGTAATTTCTTTACTTGGTGCCAACGCAACTTTCTTGAACTCCCTTAAACGCCTTCACTTACTTCAACTTCAATTACTACGTTTATATGCAGTATCGAAAGATCGAGTTCGATTAGGGTCAGATTTTTGACCCAGATTTTTCATCATTTGAGTTAAGAGCTAGATTTGGAGTTTAGTTGAAATGGTGTTAGGCGATTCTGAAACAATTTGCTAAACCAACTCCTCGACCCAGGTTTTTCGTCTCACATTTCGACTCGACACCACTGAGTGAGTGGGATCGAGTCGAACGAAGCTCATTTCAACTCAATACAGGTATACAAAGGGTCGAAGTGAGCTTCAAGCTCGCTTGAACACCTCATATAAACGTAGTAAATATTTCATTAATAATGAGGAAATTGCGATTTTCGCTTCCATACGTGACTTGGGTGTAATATGCGACTTTGTATTAATATGTGCGATATGGTATTAATATTATTTATAGAGCTAATTCTACTCTAGGTTTATTCTAGGCCTCGTATTGAATGATTTATTTCCTCGACTGAAAGGGGTCTTTGATGGTTCCTCCATCAACCGTAAAAAATCCTTATTTGATATGGAGCAAACGTTAATTGATCTTGCAAATGACACTATGCCAACACTATGACACGGCTCTGATTAAACTTCGTGCATTGAATTGTGAACCTTAAATCAACGAAAAAAGAAGTCTAATCGAGGACTCGAAGTATGGTAATCACCCCTTGAAAAAAAAATCTCCCTTTCCACTAAAATTTAATTAAAATTTGTATTTCAAGGAATAAGAAATTAGGTTGGTACACAAAGTGCAGCTGAGAAAACTAAAAACTTTGAAAGTAATAGCAGCGATTTCCTGGTAAATTCATCCGCGGCTTTTCCTCTGCCTCCTTTAATTACGAAAGTATTTCTGCAACTGTATGTTATTAAAGCCTTTTCGCGTAGATTGCACAAACTAAATATTACCAAATGGAATGTCTGCTCTGCCTCATGTTTGTGTATGAAAACTTACAGGAAGGATATACCTATCCTACTAGTCCTGATTGTTTTCGCTTGCCATAAATTTGAGCAAATAAAATTAGCTGGTAAATTTAAACAGGATAAAAATAGAAAAAAAAAACAACGACTGTTTGCAAACAGGATCCTTCGTTTACAGTGTGTTTTATTTTATTTTTTTGTTGCAAAATGCAAACTTTTCCGTTTGAATTCTATATTCATGGAATGTAATACAATTAAAATCTTCACAAAGAACATCGTCCACCATACCTCCATACATACATTTACATGTATATATGTATGTATGCGAGGAACAAGAGAGGAACAAATTTAAAAATGATGTTAAAAAAAAAAAACAAATAGTAAAATATTTTATGTAGTAAGGAAAAAATATATGTAAGAAAAGTTTCATGGGAATTTTACATTACAATGCAGATTACAATTACCACAAAGAAGAAAATGTATACCTTGGTGTAACGTTCCAGACGCGCCCAGTAGAGACTCTGGTTTCGTTTTCAAGGATGCACATAGATGCAAATGTTGCAAACTTAATTTATGCGATTTTGTTTCGTTTTTATGCAAGCGAAAAGAAAGGCCTAGCAACATGAATAATGCGACTGTTAGTTAATTTAATCAAAATCATTTATGCAATTCTCCCAAAGCTATAAGCTATGGGAGAAAAATAAAATGGAATATGATTTGACAGCGAAATTAAATATAAAATATTCTGCCCTGAAGTTGGGCAAGGGCAAGAAGCCCAAAGGTAAATGCAATAGCCCGAAAGCCATCATACAAAAATGCAAGGATGTTGATAGAATTGTTGTTAAACTTTTAAATATTTGTTGTCATATATCGATCTTTCTTAGTTTTTTAATTTTTTTTTAAATGAAAGATGTAGATAAAAAAAATGTTGTCAAATTTTAATCGAACTAAAAGCATTGCCTGCCCGATCCTCAAGAAAGGAGACCTTGTGAACCGCGCCAACTACAGAGGCATAAGTCTCCTGAAAATCCCATACAAGATACTTTCTGCCGTATTATGTAAACGTCTGCAGGCTTTCGTCAACAACCTGATGAGCAAGAAAGTCCACCATCGATCAAATATTCACATTACGGCAGATCTTAGAAAAAACCCAGGAAATTTTAATCGCCACCTACAACCTTTTCATGGATTTCAAAGCCGAGTATGATAGCATCGATAGGAATGACCTATATAGAGCAACGTCTAGTTTTGGAAGCCTTGACAAACTTGTCCGTTTGTGCAGAATGACAATGGCGAACGCACGCTGCTCCATGAAGGTCGGAAAAGAAATCACCCCTGCATTTGATTTCAAAAAAGTTTTTACGCAAGGCGATGTTCTGTCATGCGACTTCTTCAACATCGTTCTTGAATGAATATTTCAAAACTCACACGTACACACTAGAGGCACAATCTTTCAAAAGTCCGTCCAATTAATCGCATATGCCCAAGAAACTGACATATTGGAAGAACAAAGTGTAATGTCAGTGGCGCATTTGTGAGCATTGAGACCCAAGCGAAGAAGGTGGTTTTAGCGGTCAATGAGGGCAAGACCATAGTATGTGCTGTAATCAAATAATAACATACAACACCGACACACTGGACAGAACGTCACTATACTTACTTACTTACTTAGGTTTACGGGTCTATTACGTACGTGATGTTTAACTTACGGGATATATGGTCTCCAATACTCCTACGCGCCATGGTGTGCGATTTCTAGAAATTTATTTCAGCTCTCTCCTATCCTTCCCCAGTTGTGCTGATTCCTCTGGTTCCACTGCATCGCTTGACCCGCAAAGCACCCATCGTTCGTATAATAGATTCTATGGGCTCCTGGTATGTTTTCGCATGAAGTTCAGCATTGATGGAGATACGGTTAGGCCAGAAAATCTTCAAGATGATTCGAAGACATCTATTAACGAACGTTTGCAGCTTTCTTGTGACAGTGTCTGTTGCTTTCCAACAACAATTCAACAATGGGATGGTAGGTTAAAGTGGCCGTCATTAAAGCATCTGACACACTTAGACCACTAGAGGTTCATTACGATACCATGATATATAGGGAACAAAAGGTTCCTTACTAGTTAAAACCATTTGGAGCTTCTGATGAAGCGAAGGAGACTTTTGATGTCTATTTTTATGAGATCGCTTGGTTCATTAAAGAAATATTTTCCTAGATGAAGTTTGCGTCCGTAAGAGAGAGTAGGACATGTACAAAGAATGTGTGGGATTGTTTTCTCTTCCTCCTCGTCCAAGAAACTCCTGCAAAAATCGTTTGATAGTACACCGAGTCGTGAGCTGATCTGAGATCTACCGAGGACAATAACAATGGGATGGAACAGTCGTAGCTTGGTCTTTAAGCTAAAAGAGTTTTTCCATATTTTGGACAGCATTCCGAAAGCAGCCTTTGCTTTTCTGATTCGGCTGCTTACGTCCAGTTCAGTTCCGCCGCCCGTGGAGACAAAATTTAGTTGGATTAATAATAGAGTTCCAAGGCTGCTCCTTTTAGTTTTTGCCGAATTGATCTTTAGCCCCACGATTTCTGCTTCTCTATCCACTCTTGTTGTCATTTGATCGAGATCCATGGTCCTATGAAAGAGTAAGCATACGTCATCCGTAAAGTCCGGATCTTTGAGGTGAGATTGCAGAGCCCACTAAATTCCTCCAATTACATTTGACAAATCTGCGTGCAGTACGTCACTTATCACCAACAGGAACAGTATTGGTGACAGTATACTGCCTTGCCTACCCAATCTGGGATTCCCCTCCTTCGCAAAGCAAGCCAGATAAATTCTCTGTTGACACTGTCGTAAGGCTTTTTTGAAATCGAACAACATCAGGGTTAAGCGGTGATCGATATTCAACGCACTGCTTTGCTTGATGATGATCTGCAAGGTGTTGATGTGATCCACACAGGAAGATCCAGTGCGGAATCCTGCTTATTCAGCATCTAGTGTGTTTTCAATTGGCTCTAATACTATTCTTACTATTATCTTAGCTACTTCAGGCAGAACACATATTCCTCTCCAGCTTTAGCACTGCATGAGATCTCATTTCTTTGGAAGCTTGACAATCATCCCTTTTATCCACTCTTCAGGAAAGGCCTCTGTTTTCCAGGCTCTCCTTATAAGTGGATGCAGTAGCTCGCACGATGTTGTTGGCGCTGCTCGTAAGAACTCGGAAAGAATACTGTCAAGTCCTACAGCTTTGTTGTTCTTCAGTGCTTTGATGGCAATAATGATTTCTTCTGTACTGGGGGATAAGGTGCGTATTAGGGAGATTGTTACTTCGGACGGCTCAGTTGGTGGCGATTTAGAAGTGTTCCTCCCACCTTTTGAGCTGGGCTTTATCCGAAACTAGCAGAGATGTGCTTGTGTTGTTTAGAGCTCTAGTTACCAGTGAGCTCTTTGGTAATTCTGTAGACGGTTCTATTGTCACACCTACTAGTGGCTTCTTCTGCTTCTGTATGCGATACGTAGACTCTAGCTCGTTTCTTCCTGTTGCTAGGGTGGCTGCGATGCGACCTTTGAGGTGTTTTCTTTCTTCGATCCTTGCCCAAGTTTCTTCGGAAAGCCAAGCACTATTTCTTCCTTGCGTCCGAACGACTGCTTCTAAAAAGTCGACTGATCGCGAAATGGTCAATTTGGTTCGAAGTTGCTTGCCTGTCAGTCGACACACAACTGACTTTATGGTACGACTTATGCCTAGGTCCAGTGTTGTCATTGCCAACCTTGGCATTCAAGTCTCCCATCACTTTGATGATATCTCCTCGTGGTGTGCTATCATAAGCAGTACTCAATCGGTTATAAAAGGCCTCCTTCTCCATGTCAGAAGAGAGCAAAGTTGGGACGTAACACTGTATGATGGTGATACGACGCACGTACTCTAGTCCGGAATCTGGCTCTCAGTATCCTGTCAGTTAAGGCCTTTGAGAGCTGTGCCAGATTCCCGAGTGCTTCCAGGTGTCATTTCGGAATAGAATATCTCTAACTTCCCTTATCCCTAAGATATCTATCATACTCGTATACCGAAATTATTTGTTCTCTAGTTAGAAGAATGTGGCATTCTGAGGACCTTCTTTTCCGTCATCAAGAAGCGTCTTCATATTCCAAAAAAAAAAAAAAACAATCTTTGTCCGGGTAAAATAGCCAAAAGTCGTCAACGTGTTATCATTACTAATCCTAGGCGTAGTGTTGGTTTCTGTAGCGGGCTGATTTCAGTTACGAAGAATGTTAACCTCCGTAGCCTATCCTAGAAAGTTAAGCCTTTTTGCACTTGTAATTTTGGCTTATTTATGTATGTAGGGATACACAAATAGTTGCCCGGGGACCACCACGAGGAGGTAAAACAAGCACTCGTCGTTGGGCTACTTGCCCAGTCCAAGTTCCAGGCAATCAATAGTTCAGGCATGATCCAGGTGCCCATAGAACGCAACAATGGACAGCTATAATTTTAAGGTAGTGAAAGACTTTGTATACCTATGCGTTTATATGTATACA
Source organism: Philhelius festivus (assembly GCA_963931855.1). Classification (NCBI taxonomy): domain Eukaryota; kingdom Metazoa; phylum Arthropoda; class Insecta; order Diptera; family Syrphidae; genus Philhelius; species Philhelius festivus. Next base: position 189,495,483 of record OZ007555.1, read on the forward strand.
TTACATTACATTTTACCCTACTCCGTAGATAAATCTATGAAGTAGAGACACTGAAAAGCACTGGCAACTGAGACCATCGGCTTATGCGCTTATATAATTTTAGACAATAGCACCAGAGCTGAATTCAAACCGAGAATAACTCTTCCCAGTTTAACAAACCAAGTTTTGTTAATATAACAAAATAAAACAGAGATTCTTGTCACATCGACAAACTTTTTTGTGACGTTAACAAAATGTTTGTTGTATCTACAAAAAATCTGTTTTGTAAATGTTTGTCAATATCACAAAGTTTTTGTTAATTTTTGTTTCTCAATTTAACAAAAAATGAAAAGGTTTTTGTTAAAATGAGAAACATTTCTGGGGTTGAGTTATTTTGTAATATTGATAAAATAATATTATCAGATAGATAAAACTATTTGTTAAGGAAACCAAAAAATTTTGCGCGTATATTTTTTTGACCATGATATTTCTTTTGCGTATGATATAGTTCACATTTGGTTTTTGTCAAAAAATCGATGTAAGATTAACTGAACTTAACAAAAATTGCGTATTGTCCATACGCCCTCACAGATGGTTGCATGTGAGTTCGTACGGACGAAACGCCAATTTTTGTGGACTTAAATCCCAAAAAAAAAAAAACTATTTTGACAAAATTAATTTTGTGGATTCAACAAAAGAAATTTGTAAAATTGACAAAATATTTTGTTGAATTGACAAAATATTTTATTGAATTGACAAAATATTTTGTTGAATTGACAAAATATAACAAAAAAGTTTTGTTAATTTAACAAAACAATTTTGTTAATCTGATAATAATAAAAAAACAAACTTTTAACATTAACAAAAAAATTTGTAAATACAACAAAAGAATTGTTAATATAACAAATTAATTTTGTAAATTCTACGAAATTTTGTCAAATTGACAAAATATTTTTGTTATTTCACCAAATTAATCTGTTAGCATAACAAACTAATTTTGTGAATACAACAAAATATTTTTTGTTACCTCAACAAAATTCTGTAATTTTTATCAATTTGACAAAACTTTTTGTTGGACGTATATTGACAAAAATTTTTTCAGATCAACCTACATTTTTGTCATTATACCTAGATTATATTTCAGTGTAGTTAATTCGGAAAACGTAGTGATATTCATCGAAAAACTAGGCTATAATTCGCAATTTCCCAGATTGTTTACTTTAAACGAGTAACGTGTTTAATTTAAATAACTACATATAGTTAATTCAACACATCATTTTGTATTAAAAGTCGAACAATCTTTTTGGTTAAATTAAACCATAATGGTTATATTACTTAGATTAAAAGAGTATATCAGGCTTAAGACAATTAACTAGATTTGCTTAAATTAACTTAGTAATTGGGTTAGTAGATAAATCTTCTCATTTGATTTAACCGAATGGTGATGGTTAAAACAAATCAAATTCCTTTTTATAACTGGCTGAAGATTTTAAAAATTGTACACCACTTTGGTAAAAAAACAATCAATAAGATTCAAACCAAGATTGATTAGCCGAGTTGGCCCATGCAATTTTAGCCGTTTGTACGAGTAAGTCTGCAGGTTGTATATTAGCAGTACCACTTGTTAAATTCCAAATGAGTTTTAGTTCTGCTTTTAACCAATAATTTTTCAGAGTGTTTGTCCAAGAATTAAAAACGCAAACCTAAAACTCGATTATATTTTTATTTTCCTTAAAATAAATGAATCAGTTGGTAACGAAATAAATACACAAAAAAAAAAACAGTAAAGGGTTTTGTGGTCTGCCACTTGTTTAGATTCTGAATTCAATACCGCCCATCGTTCACTTTATTCGATCTAATAATATTTTCCTTTCACATTTATGAATCATAGAAAAAAAAATAATCAATTCGAAATACAATACCAGCTTAAAAGCATAATGTTCATTTTGTGAAGAGCGAAGCTATCATGGTTCTGTTCTCATTAACGTAGTTGTCTGTCTGTATCCGTGGTGCAATTATTATTTATCGTTTTATCTTCATTGAACATAAAACTCCAATAAATATCCATTGCGTTCAAATAAAGCAGGGTTGTTATATTTTTTTTTCATCTTTTGGTTGAATTTTATGAAAAGCTGTTTTGTTAAAAAAAGAACGGAAAGTGGGATTGACCCTTTATTTATTTATTTAATTCACGATGTCTATCAGGGAACATCGAGAAGCCACACTCGATGCCGAACAAGCAGATTTCCGAGCTGGATTCTCATGCATTGATCATAGCAATACTTTAAAGACCATAATTGAGCAGTGCGTCGAATATCGATCACCACTTCACCTGCTATTCATTGGCTTTGAGAAGGCTTTCGATAGCGTCAATAGAGAATTTAATTGGCTTGTTTTACGCAGGAGGGGTATTCCGGATAAAGTAATAGGTATTATTAAGGCAACTTATGATGGATCCAAATGTCACGTTTTGTGCGAAGAGAGGCTGTCAGAAGAGTTTGAAGTCCAACGTGGAGTCAGGCAGGGCTGCATTCTGTCACCAATATTATATCTGTTGACGATAAGCGATATCCTGCGAGCGGCCTTGACGGGAAAGGGAGGAATCCGATGGACTCTGACGTCTCACCTGAAACATCTTGACTATGCGGATGACGTATGCTTGCTCTTTTATAGGATCATGGATCTCCACCAAATGACAACAGAGGTGGAGAGAGAAGCAGAAATCGTGGGGCTGCAAATAAACTCCGGCAAAACAAAGATGATCAGCCTCGGAACACAGTCATCTTCTCAAAAAACGAATTAAGGCCACATTGCAATTCTTAACAATCACGAGAATTCGAAAAAGTTTTGAAGATTGTTACATCGTCTGTATAAATAAGACACTTGAGTCTTCAACACAGATGGTCAGTCATTTATGAAAAAAATAAAAAGTGAAGGAACTAGAACGTAGCCCTGTGGTATTCCAGAATTCCTAGTTTATAGTGTCTTCCTAGTTTATAGTGACCCGTTTGAGGAGTCCCGTTACTACTTGTATATTGCTTCTACTTATAGTTGTTGAAACGCCCTGAGTTATAGTTCTCAAGAAGTAGTTTGGCCAGCCTCAGTTTTTGGAGTTCTTTCCAGGTATTTGGATTTTTTTGGCCTCCTCCTCTTTTATTATTTCATGTTTAATCCTGGTTTTTCTTATTCTGCAGTAGAACTGTGGCCCCTTAGAGGAGTCTTTGGACCTATTTTAGCTAGGGAGTCTGCCTCCTCCCTTCCCTGGGTACCTACATGTTCGGGTACCTAATGAAGTGAGACATTATTGTCCTTGCCAAGTTTAGGCTACCTAAACATTCCCACATCAACTAAACCGTTCAAAAATCTGCTTTTTTAATTTATCGTTTTCAAAATTGTGCTTTTGGCAGACTTCAGCTTCGGCATCAGAACTTGGGCCTATACCCGTAAAAGGATCCAACAACCATAGACAACACAGTTTGTTCGATGACTTTGCTTGGGCAGCGTTTGGAAAATGAACCCAATTTTGGCCGAAAAATCATCTTTAGCGACGAAGAACATTTTTGGATGAATAACTGTGCTAACAAGCGAAATTGTTGTATATGGGGCGACACCAACCATCATGTGGTTCACCAGGTGACAGTGCATCCCCAAAAATTTACCGTTCGGTGTGGGCTTGGGCCGGCCGGCGGCGCCATTGGCCATACTTTTCCAAAACAAAGTTGATAAGGCGGTCACCGCCAATGGCGAGCGCTACAGAGCGATGGAAACCAATTTCTTATGGCCCAAATGGAATCATATGGACCTATGGTACATGTGGTTCCAGCAGGACGTGATACACAGCAGACAGCACAATTGACATTATGCATGAACGATTTAAGAGGTGACGTGAATTGGCCACCACGGTCACGATAGATTTTTTCTTGTAGATTTTTTACAGCCGCAGGTTTGTGTGAATAAACCACAATCGACCATGACTTATTGTGAATACAACACAGGCAATCGCTCAAATTCAACCGGATCTATGCGGAAGAGTCATTGAGAATTGAACCACTTGCATCCATTCCACCGTAGAAAGCCGAGGAGGTATTGACTTGGAGATCGATTCTACCAGCTTAATTTGATTGCAATCAATCGTTCTTGTTGGAGAATGGGTCACAAATAGCGAATCAATCACGATTGACACAGTTCTAGTTCTATTCATCTAATTTTCTGTACACTTGCAAAAAAAATAAATTAAAAAAAATAAAGTTTATTTTTTGCATTTTTAAAAGATGAAGTACAGTTTTAAATCATACTCGTATCACAAGATTGAAAACAATAACATCGCTGCCTCATGAAATCCAACCTCTCCCTCCCATTTGAGAGATCTGTGCGATGATGGCTGGTGAAAGAGGAGTCCATAACATCAAGTGAACCATTCAACCGTTAAGTACTCCGGGGTGATGGAAGGTCTGGCAAAGCAACGGACGTCGTTTGTTTTACCGGGCGCTTGCTTTAAACTTAAAATAATGACGGACCATCAGGATTAAGGATGTTGAGTTATCATTACTCGTAATTTCCTCCGACATACACTCCGACACCAAAGCCCCATACACTCGACCACAACAACATCCAGGGTAGATATGAGTGTAATATCCTTTAGAGAATTAGTAAGACAGTCCCCTGGTTGCCCTCTCTCTCACTCACTTCCCATACCTGTCATTTTATTTTAGCCGAAATATCTGTCCCATGTTTTAATGATTTAAGAAGGATCAAATATAACCATGTACCTCTATACCTACGATTACCAGCCAGCGGACGATTGTAGAATTTGTCAAGCGGAAAATGTCTCCATCATTTGGTGGCTGAAATACCTTCGCATTTATTCAGCTATTAGAATTGGTGTGCGGTAATGCTCCATGCCTGTGGCCCTATGCGGAACTGGGATTTTAATTCGGTTCGTCTAAATTGCTCTGTGGTGCGATTGAAGGACCCATGACGGGTGTGATGGGTACAAAGCCTTTTGTTCGTAAGAGACAGTGTTTATTTATTTATCGTTAATTGAAGTAAAATAAGACCATTTGACAATGGAAATGAAAGCTAAACAATAACAAAACCGTTATCATTGCAAGCTTTTTGCGGGTTCTATCTTATCCATCAGCCTCGACCGCCCGCCCTCATTATCATCATATTATAGCCCAAATTACGACAGATGAGAACCAACAAAACGTTTGACTAAAGAGTTTTCTAAACACCCCACCCCTTGGGTAGGAAAAGGTATATATACCTTACCTAGTCGATGGCCTGTGTTAAGGACTTATACCTAGGTGTACCGTTTTCGTTAGAGGGTTTTTCAAATTATTTATGCATTTTCTTATCAAAGGGTGAGACGGGTTTATTGTTTATATTTTTAACAAAAGCGAACGAGGGTTTACAATTTGAATTAAGGAGTTCAAGGAGGAACTTGTGTTTCTTTAAGGAGAGTGTAAGGAAGGGGTCAATGGGGTGATTCTTTTGTTTCTTTTGATGAACTATACAAACATTGATAAATAAAAAATAAAGGTACACGCAATCAACTAGGTATTTATGATGTCTAAGGGTTGAACAAGTGTTGGACAAAACGTTTTTAAATAACAATATCTTGAGGGAGACAAAATTGTTTACCCGGTTAACAGGAATATACATCGAGTGTTTTTAATTATATTGAAAAATGTGGTTTTAGTGTTACCGAGGGTTGGATTCGAGAATGTGTATGAAGTCCGAGTATTATTTCATAGAAGGAATTCCAATTTTAGTTTTGACAAGAGTCAACTTGAGTTTATATAAAGGGTGGTCCAACGAAAACGCACGATGTTAGTTGTAAATAAAACAAAAAGTTTTCAGAGACTTATCTTAATATTGTTTTTTATAATAGAAGGATCTATGACAATTATGTCTGAAACAAAATATCGGCCATATGCTTGCCACGGCTTCGGTGGCATACCTGTATCCGATGGTCCATATTTTGAATAACTATGAGACATAATTGAGGTTCAATGTCGTTAATGGTCCAAATTATCTTATCCTTTAGCTCTTCAATTGTTCTTGGCTTATTGACGTACACTTTTTCTTTTAAATACGGTGTGAGATAACCCGGCCATTGAATTTCAAAAGAGCCATTGTTTCGTTGGCTGTGTGGCAAATTGCACCATCCTGTTGGAAAGCACATATCGTTCAGGTCCATATCCTTAATTTCTGGCCACAAAAAGATCGTTATCATCCCGCGATAGAGAACACCATTCACGGTAACTGCTTGGCCGAACTAATTTTCGAAGAAATACGGCCCATTGATGCCGCCAGTCCATAAACCACATCAAACAGTCACTCGTGACTCTTGACATATTACGCACTTCTTCACGGTTGTTTCTATGTCGGCATCTATCTTAGGCCACCATACGTAGCTTCTAGCAAGGACTTTCATCTTGACAACCCCAGGGTGACCAGCATGAAGCGCTTTCAGAATGTCTTTTTTAGCTGACTCTGGAATAATAAGACGAGAACCAAAAAGTAAGCAGTTTTTGTTTACCGTAATTTCCTCCTTATGTCGTTGATATGGCTTGAAATTTTCATCTATGTGATCATCTGGCCAACCCCTCAACACCCAATGAAAAACTTTCTTCAAAATTTTATCTTTAGATGTCAGCAAGGCAATGTCGCTGGATTGAAGAATGTTGAAATCAGATTCTTCAATCATATTTATTTTAAATCCACAAGCGGACTCCGTAGCAATTGGTAAACGGCTGAGAGCGTCTGCGTTGTTGTTTTTTTCTCCAGGACGATGTAAGATTTTGAAACTGTAGTCGTTTAAGAAAACACTCCATCTGAGCATTCTAGGTGATAGTATTACTAGAGTAGGCTTTTCTGGGTTGAACAGTCCAATCAGCGGTTTGTGGTCAGTTATTATTGAAAACTGTCTTCCAGCAAAAGCAATTATTGCCAATGCCTCTTTATCTATCTTCGCATAGCTTCTCTCGGTTTTAGATAACGTACGTGAAAAAAATGATATTGGGCGCTCTTGACCATTGGCATTACATGGGATCCCATATGGTGAAGCGTCTCATACCAAAGCAATAGGAAGACTCTCACTGTAATTAATTAAAATATTGTCACCTGATATGAGTTGTTTGAGTCCTTCAAAAGCATCGTTATGATTTGAATTCCAACGCCAGGCCATATTCTTATCCAATAATCTATGCAGAGGTTCAGCGATGTTTGCCTTATCCTTTAAAAATGCGTGATAGAAATTGATAAGACCCAGGAATGCTTGTAACTGTTTCTTGTCGGTAGGTGGGGATGTCTCTTGAATGGCACGTACTTTGTCATCTGATGGACGAATCCCACGATGGTCAATATTGTAGCCCAAAAATGTTATTGATGGCAAGTCGAATTTGCACTTGTCTTTTCGTAGACGCAATCCAGCATTACTCAAACGTTGAAAAACCACTTCTAGTGTCTTAACTAGCTGAGATGAATCTTGACTTATGACAAATATGTCATCAAAATAAACAGTAACTCCAGATAGATCTCGCATTAGGTTTTCCATTCGCATTTGAAATATTCCGGGAGCAGTTGAAATTCCAAATGGAAGACGATTTACTCGGTATGCTCCTTTGTGAGTAATAAGTGTAAGTATCTTCGATGATTTCTCATCCATAACCATTTGCTGATATGCCTGTGCTAAATCAATTTTAGCGAATGTAGATATTGCCTCTTGGAATAGATGCCAAAATGTCTGTTATTGACGGTGTTTGAAAACAGTGGGCTGAGAGTCCCTTGTTGACTGTGCACCTGTAGTCCCCGCAGATACGCACGGAACCATCAGATTTAGTAATCGGTACAATTGGTGTAAGCCAGTCACTGTACTCTGTTGGTTCAAGAATCTCTTGTCGAACTAGCTTGTCTATCTCCTCTTCAATGGCTTGTCGATGAGCATATGGAACCTTTCTGACTGGTAGCTTTACTGGACGTACAGTAGAGTCAAGTGTAAGCGAAATTTCTTCACCTACGTAGGTACCAAGTTCTTCTGAGAACAATGGTGAATATTTTTCTAAGAGTCTTGTGAGCGATGAATGAATATTATGTACACCTTGTACGACAATACCCAGATGTTCAAACCAGTTACAACCAAGTACACTTGTTCGCCGACCAGCAGTGATATATAAGGAGAGGTTTGAAAGATGTTTGTTGTTGTACATAACGTCAACATAAATAAGTCCTGTGATCGGAATACGATTATTTCCATAATCAAAAAGACACAAACTTGATTCTTTAATTTTTGGTAGATTTTTCTTCCAAATTCTAGCCGCTTCTTCTTCACGAACTATTGCATAGGTTGATCCAGTATCCACCTCGAATTCGCAGTTGATTCCGTTCATCTTCACAGTTGCTGTCTTTTTAAGACTCTTTGCAGGTTGAATAGAATTAACTTGGTGTTGTTTGTAGTTCTTTGCTTTGGCAAATGAGCTATTCTGGTTCTGCTTCATTCGGCATACTCTTTTAATATGTCCAATACGACCACATTGATTGCATTTCGCAGATTTGAATGGGAAATCAACTCTGGCATGTCTGTTACCACATCCTGAAGAATTTGATGAATTGTCTGTCTTGGCTTGTTCGAACTTTATATTTCCAGGTCTGTTCTTTTGTTGGATCGAGTTGATTTGGGCTTCTGAAGAGTGTTTAGGTGATGAGTTGGACTGAATTTCTTGTTGATTTCTGGCTGCTGATTCGGCAGCTACAGCCTTTTCTTGGACAAATTGTAACGTGATTTTATTTTCCGCTAGTAGACTTTGTTGTAAATGAGTGTTTCTCAAACCACAAACCAACCTGTCTCTCAACATGCGGTCTATAACGTCGCCTACAAAATTACAATCAATAATTAATCTTCTTAATTCTGCGATGTACTCAGCTATCGTCTCGTTTGGTTGTTGGTCTCTTTTAAAAAATTTAAAAAATGCAGTAATTTCAGGAGTTGGAGTGAAATGTTTTGACAAAATATCGATGATAGCTAAATAGTCGACTTCCTCTATCTTCCTAGGCGCGATAAGAGTTTCCACCAAATCAAAACAAGATGCTCCACAAAAATGTTGCCTTTTGTTTGTCCTTTTAGGAAATGGCATAAGCAAGGAGGAACATCTCAAAACGTATTTTGTACGAACTCCAAGTGGTAGGATTTGATATATCAAAAACCTCGATTGATCCAATGGAAGTCATTTTATTAATTTGATTCTGTCTTTGTCTTATAAGTTTGGGTTTGAGTTTTCAATATTGAAAAAAAATTATTCTAGAAAACAAATCCAATCCTCGTCGCCAGTAAAATGTTTTGTGAAAACAATTTAATTTTATTCAAACAAACGTAAAGAACAAAGAATATTTTTAGAATGAACAAACTATTTCAATTTTCTAAATTTGATATTTCAATGATTTCTTAGACTAATTTTCTTTTGTATACAACAAGTATTCGGACACAACAGGTATACTAATAAGAATTCATAGTACTACGGTGGATTTGCTGGAAACTATCGATATTTGAGGGCTCTGTTCTGGATTCTTTCCAAAAGCTTTAAATAAGTAGCAGAGGCACTAAATCAGATGTCACAGTCTTACATTATTTTTCGGTGGATGGATGGCTTATTTTAGTATCGGGTTTTTCAATGAGGACCTCATAACTTTTTTGTTTTAAATAAAACCAAGTCTCTCTATAAGGGCTATCAGCAAGCCCGCCACCAGCACCAACTGCAGAGGACTATTGGAATCACTGCTAACAAGATGTGCCACCACTGATGTGGTGGATTTCACTAGGCGACCACAATAAAACCCCTGAAACCGATGAAGAATGCCGGCTGGCGCATGCAGCTAGGAACGAAGCCTATCAATCAATGCTGCAAATTATAACCAGAACTGTTGCAGCCCGGGAACTCTTCGAGAAATAACTCTCCGAGAGAGTACACGAAGCGGACGGTCCGGTCTATTGATGGCTGTAGCAGTAGGGAGGGACGTTTGAAAGTTCTACCGAAGGGTGAAGCAATATAACCAAGGTTACAAAGTCAGAACCGAAGTCTGGCGAGACAAGAGTAAGAATATGGTAGAAGACACAGATTCGGTATTGAAGATCTGTAAACAACACTTTTCTACACTGCTATGGTCAAAATTTCCATTCACCCGACCTTAATGAAGTGCCGGTTAGCAATACCCAAACTTAAAGCGTACAAGACTGCTGGTGTGGATGTCTTGCCAGCAGAATTATTCAAACAAGGGGGATGTGACTTCGTAAGGAGTATACACCGACTTATCTCCAAAATTTGGTCGGATATAAGTACGGCCGATGAATAGAACCTCGGTATAGTGTCCACAAAAAATGAGATACTCTGACCAACTACACAATTATAAGAGGCAGATTCACACTTTTTAATCATCGGCTGTACAAATTCTGTTTTACACATACTTGAGAAGAGTCCCGAAGAGTGGTACGGATGGAAAAGCGTACCCAATGGTCTTACCAAAATATAAAAACACCTGCTCAGAATTTCAGGAAACATACAATCTGGAAGAGCGCATTTATGTATTTAAAGATTTTTACTTGTGACTTATAGGTACTATAAGGCAAGTTGTGCATTCGTAAAAAAATCGAACTCGAGATTTTGATCAAAGCTGACATTACGATGATAGCGAAGACTAAATAAGTTGGTCTCGAAATTCTGTTTGTCTGTCTGTTCGACTACAGCCTATTTTCGTCAAACTTGGTAGATATCGTTTTTAATTTTTCCCCCCAAACGTTTTTTTCTGTTTTTTTTTTTTTTTTAGACCAAAAATAACACTTGCCATATTTTTTTTTTTTTTGAAATTTTATGAATATTTTTTTTTCTCAAAAACTGTCACACAGATTTAAAATAAAATGCACGACCTTGCTTTTATGTAAAAGTACTTTGGAATTTAAAATACATTTTATACACTGAGAAAAATATCAAACATATTCATATTTAAATCAAACTCAAACACATACGATTTGGCATGGAATCGATATCTATTTAATTTGAATAGAAACGTATTTACCCATGTTTGACCCTATTTGAACATGATTTGATTTAAATTTACCACGTTTTCTATTTGATTTAAACATGCTTATCTTTGTTTTTATCAACCTTATTTGATGTTGTTTCAAATAGAATCATATTAATTTTTTGTTACTTCAGATTTTTCAGAAATTCAGAAATAAAAAAAATACTCAACACAAATACAAATTAATAAGTACCTACATTATGTATGTATTTATATTTTTATTTTATTTATTTACATTTTTCCAAAAAGTCATTAAATTGTTGTGGAGCGCTTTAAGATCTCATCTTTGTCACATCTTGAGAACATCTTCAAATTCTGGTTCATATAATTCGTCTTCTGGAATTTGCTTCTTTTTTTACTTCTTTCGTCGTGCTCTTGTCGTCCTGTGGCAAGAATATAGAAGTCAAATGATAGTTAATTATAAAACATACTTGTTAATCAGTATTTTTTTAAATAAAACTATATAAATAAACAGTTTTTGAAACAAATATTTTTTTTTTACACTTACAATAGAGAGCAGGGAACAATGGTTTTAACTTCCACTCCTCGAATAATCTTATGGTTTATATTTTTGCTTGAAACAGAACTTCAGTTATGTAACATTATAATGGTTATCAAATATTTCTTTATTATTTTATAAATTACTCACTTTAGTAAGATCACAAACACACGCGGAACATAAACACACTCCATGACTTTCGATGCCAAAAAGAAGAAAAGTTGTATTTAGCTACTTCATTTTTATTCAATTCAAACTCGTTCGTGATTAAATTTAACATTTATGTTTAATCTCTTACTCATGTAAATATTTTAACTTCGTTTATATTTGAAACAAACTCGTTCATGTTCATTTTATGTTACAATCTTTAAGTTAGTAAAACAATTAAACCTGCATTTTAAAAATCAAACTAAAACTAATTTGAATACATATAAAAAATGAAGTGCAGATCATAATGAAATTCTTAAACATGAATGAGTTTGATTTAAACATATTTTACTGTAAAATAATAGTATTTTCGAATCTAAACAGATTCGAGTTTAGTTATAAACGATTTCTATTTGTCCTTATTTAAACATGCAGTTAAACATGTTTCTATTTAAATAACTCATAGTACAGTTTTCTCAGTGTAAATATAAAACATGGATTTAATGAGATAAAAATGTTCAAATGTAGGGAATCGCCGTCTGATTAATCCTTTTAATATCAAATTAATTTTTAGTATTTAGTTTTTATTAGTAAATATTTAGTAATATAGATTTTAGAAATAGTTTCAAAAAATAATCGTTCACACGGAATTGGATTTTTTTTTCAAAAATCCCAAAAAAAGATGTCGAATATTTTTATACCTATACAATATTATTTTAAACTGAAGGGGGCTCCTGCTGAAATATTTTGGTTAAGATCGTTAGAGCCGTTGATGAGAAAGTCAAAAAAATAAAAAAAAAGATTGTGTGTACTGACGTACGCGCGGTTGAAGTAAAACTTCTTTTTCCTCAAGCAAAGCTTCTGTAAGATTATAACCTACGAACAAACATTTTGTATTCTAAGAACAGGTCGCTGTCTTTGACTGATAACGTGACGGTTTGACATGTCACTGACAGCTGCATAGAGAATTTTTTACCACCAACGCCGGAAAAGAAGTTTTACTTCAAAAAATTGAATGTGCGCGCCTAGCCTTAAATGAAATCGAGAAGAAAAGTACAAAACTCCCATGCCACTTGACAAGCAAGTTGCCTCGCTTTGTTTGTATTACCCTAGGGCTGCACGTGCAAGTATTGGCAAGCATGTTGTAATCTTGTAATGTACACAAGCATTTCTTATTAACCCGTACAAACCCGAGCAACTTAGTAGTCACCTGGCATTAATTCAGTATCCAGGCAACTTGGAAAGCAAGTACACTGACAGCGGCACTCTTGTAAAATTAATTATTAAAGTATTTGATTGATTAGTCGGGTGACGTTCAAATTTATAAATACCAAAACAAATGTCGGTGGCGTGTGCGATTAAGCGAATAAATATTATTAAAAAGTATAATTTCAAAACTTTCAGGCAACCTGATGGTCATATGGCATGCCGTCTATGACAGCAAGAATACAAATGGTAGTGGATATACCCAACTTTTTGGCCAGTACTTTGTATGCGAGGGTTAGGTGTTGGTAAAATTTATTTGGATTGCAATATGCTTGTCAATAATTATTCGGTTGCATAGCCATTGCGCGTCTGAACCTATAGTTTTATGTTTATCTTTGAATGCAGCCATTTGAAATATGTAAATTCTAAATCGTATTCAACTTCATGTTTTACTTTGCACATGCTAAAAACATGTCGCTGTCTTTCACGGATGGCGTGACGGTTTGACATGTCACTGACAGCTGCATAGAAATTTTTTACCCCCAACGCCGGAAAAGAAGTTTTACTTCAAAAACGGTTCTATGACAGGTACCGTTAATAACATTTTGCCCCAATTTTTTTTTACCAAAATGTAGTCCATGTCCATAATATCACACCTAGTTTTCTAATCAAAAGAGCCGTTTTCGAAATAAACAAGATTTTGCATTACGGCTGTATGGGAAATAAAGCACCTAACGCGCCTGCTGTATACAAGCTTGTGCAAAAAGTTCGTGAGACTCATATGCTAGTGGACAACACTCAAGACCCCCTTTGTCGTACGGTGTACACAGATGAGAATGTGACTATTGCAACCGAGATTGCGAGAATCAATTCCCGAACATAAACTCGCCATCAATCTCAACAGGTTAACATTTCACGCACTAGCCTGAGAAGAATTCTGCACAAGCTTATTAGCTTAATAGGTCGAATTAACTCAGCAATTGAAGGCACACGACCATCCGCTTCGGTATCGCTTCGCAGTTTGGGCCTTAGAGCTTGAATTGGACAACGATCTTGGGAAAAAATCATCTTTTCTGATAAGGCGCATTTTTATTTGGGCGCCTACGTTAACAAAAGAAATTGCCGCATCCTGAACTCGAAAAATCCGCACGATATTTTCCAGAAGCCAATGCATTCACATTGAGTGCCAGTTTGGTGCTGATTGTGGAGTGGTTGCATCAATGGACCATTTTTCTTCAAAAAATGAGGCTGGGAAGAACGTTTCGGTCAACGGTTAACCATGATAGCCAACTTTTTTTAATGAAATTGAAGACTTTGATTTGGACGACCTCTCATTCATGCAGGATGGTACGCCATGCCGCACAAGTAGCACAGAATTACTTAACGAAGTCTTTAAGAATTCTAAATCGGTATCTGACATCTTCTATAAGACGGATTTAAGTTCATATTACGTAGAGAAAAGGCGCAAGTGGGCGGTCCGATAGAAGGAAATAAGAAGATAAATTGAGTCTTAAAATGTTCTTAAATCGAGATAATCATTCTTCTCAAATACTTCATTACTCCTTCTTAAATAGTTCCTTACATCTTCTTAAATACTTCTTAACTCCTTAAAGAGCTACGGTAATTCTTAAAAAAAATTATTAGAAACAATAAAAATAAAGTTTTTTTATTAACTGTTTTGCTTTTTATTATTTTTGATTATTTTGGAGTTCTCTTCATTTTTTCTTTGCCTACTACATTCGACTCTTTATGTGATTTTTTGTTGGAATGAAAGAATTTAACAGTTATTTTTTTTAATTTACCTCTGTGCTCTCCACTGAGATTCGAACCCGAGTCCTCTCGCTTGTGCTCTACCTATTGTGCCACTTTGATACATAAAATATCTTGTCTCAGATTGCTACTCAAATAACTCTCTCGTGTTTTTAATTATACTGTTTAAGAAGACTTAAATACGTATTAAAGAATCCGAAAAATACCGATTTAGGACCAAAACAAAAAAGTTATGTTTTAAGAAGGATTAAAGAAGGAATTAAATAACAAAAACAAACGATTTAAGAAATGCCAATTTAAGAAGTATTTAAGAATGCTTTAAGTAGAAGTAAACACACCAAGTTAAGTTCTTTAAAACAATACCTAATAAAGATCATATTAAGATGGAATTAAGTAGGCATAAATTGACATACCTAATAAAGAAGGAATAAAGTATGAATTAAGAAATGTGATACCGAAATTATACCATTTTGTGCTACTTGTGCGCACAGCCCATGCCACAATCGAAATTTTGCCCACCAAATCGTGTTATCAGCCTTCTGGGTGATGTCAATTGGCCGCCTCGAAGCTGAGATTTGACCTCTTTGAATTTTTTGGTGTTGAACCGTGAAGGACCGATACTACTCCAACTATTCGGAAACGATTCAATCACTTAAGACCAATATCATTCAAGCAATCCACGAAATACAGCCCGAAATTATCAACAAGGTCTCAGAAAATTGGAGTGATAGAATGCGGTACTGTTCAAATGGTGGACACGTGCACCCAAGAGGACACAAGCGTCCACAGGTTTTTTTTTTCAAAACCCACCTCTGTCCACCAACTCCTACTCTCACCTCCCCGTGGTGAACATCGGGTACCTAGTACCTCAACTGGAGATTGGGTCTCAACCCCAGTGGAAAGTTGTTGGGGGTAGCAAACGAGAGAGGGGGAGAGGTGTTCCCACTAAGGCACCTCTCCTTTTACCCAGACGGCAGCGGAAGAATTCCCCAGATGGAATCAACGGTGGAGTCTACAGTTCCAGTTAGGATGAACTACTTGGTGAACACCTTATATGGGCTACTACGACATATTCGTAGCTCAGGCCTATAAGGAGCGGATTCGTCCGGCTCCCTACCCTTGGAGTTATACTAAGGATCTGGTCCTCCAGGTCGGGGGTTGTGCGTCAGGGTAACTTCCCTACCACGTAAAAAAAATTATTGGTTCCGAAACAACAACAAGCCTCAGATATGGATGATTTTAATGTTGACGACCCCAGCAAACGAAACAAGGACACCGATTTTCGGTTCTGCACGTGGAATGTCCGGACCTTAAACAGGCCACGTGCTGCCGAACAAATAGTGGAGAGCCTAGATAGGCTAAAGGCTGACATTACAGCCATCCAGGAAGTACTATGGGATGGAGAGGGCATACGAAGGATGAAAACGTGTGACATCTACTTCGGCGAGTGCTACAAGGAGCAGGGTCAGCGGCTTTTTGGGTGTGGATTTGTGGTAAGGGGAAGACTTAGGCAAGAAGTCTTGGACTTCAGTAATGTAAGCGAGCGCCTGGTCACAATCCGCATCAAAGCGAAATTCAAAAACGTGACGCTGATCTGTGTCCATGCCCCAACGGAAGAAAAAGATGACTCAACCACAGAAGAATTCTACGACCTTCTCGAGGAACCGTATGATAGGTGCCCAAAGTACGACGTCAAGATTATTCTTGGTGACTTCAACGCCAAGATCGGAAAGGAGGGCATCTTTGGTTCGATAGTCGGAGGACACAGCCTGCACGACAACACTTCCGGTAACGGACTCAGGCTGATTGACTTTGCGGCGGGGCGAAATGTCATCATAGCTAGCACTCGATTCCCACACCTCAATATACACAAAGGGACCTGGCGGTCTCCGGATCAACTAACCGTCAACCAGATTGATCATATTGCGATAGACGCGAGACATGCTTCCAGTATCCTGGATGTCCGAACATTCCGAGGAGCCAACAAAGACTCGGATCATTACTTGGTGGTAGCCCCAGTACGGATGCGGATATCCATGACGTCACAACAACGGACGGATGCTGTGAAAAGATTCAATGTCGCGAAGTTAAAATCGCAGGAGGTCGCCAGGACTTTTGCAGACCGAGTCTCTCTTAATCTCTCAGCAAGCTCGCCTCCAGCTTCATCTACGGAGGACCTGTGGAAGCACTGCCAGAATGCCATCAGTAGTGCCGCCACTGATGTGCTGGGTTTCACAAGGCCACTACAACGAAACCCCTGGTTTGACGAAGAATGCAGGTTGGCGCATGTAGCAAAGAACGAGGCCTACCAATTAATGCTGCAGGCAAGAACCAGAACTGCTGAGAGAGATGCCCGGGAGCTCTACGGGCAAAGACGAAGGGAGGAACGCCAACTTCTAAGGAGGAAAACGAGAGAGCATGCGAAGCGGGCGGTCGAGTCTATTGAGGACTGTACCGGCAGGGGGGATGTTCGAAAGTTTTACCAAAGGGTGAGGCAATCCACCCAGGGCTACAAAGCTAGAACGGAAGCCTGTCGAGATGAGAGTGGGAATATGGTAGTGGACACGCAGTCCGTGCTGAGGATCTGGAAACAACACTTTTCCAGACTGCTAAACGGCGAGGAAGGCCAAAATTCCGCAACTAGGCGCAACATTCCATTCAACCTGGACGATGATGGTCAAAATTTCCGTCCACCTGACCTAAATGAAGTGCGGTCAGCGATAGCCAAGCTGAAAACGTCCAAAGCTGCTGGCATGGATGACTTGCCAGCTGAGCTATTTAAAGCAGGTGGGGATGTCTTGGTAGGGAGCATGCACCAACTCATCTCAAAAATTTGGTCGGATGAAAGTATGCCCATGAATGGAACCTCAGCATAGTGTGCCCCATCCACAAAAAAGGAGATGCCCTGACATGTGCCAATTACAGAGGTATAAGTCTCCTTAACGTCGCATACAAAATTCTGTCGTCTGTACTGTGTGAGCGCCTAAAACCGTTTGTCAACGAGCTGATCGGCCTCTATCAGTGTGGTTTTAGGCCCGGCAAATCCACCCTGGATCAGATTTTCACACCTCGACAGATTTTGGAAAAAACCCAGGAGTTCCAAATCGATACACACCACCTTTTTATCGATTTCAAAGTCGCATATGATAGCGTGGACAGAGAACAACTATATATAGCCATATCTCATCTCGGAATCTCTGCCAAGCTCGTCCGCTTGTGCAGGATGACGATGGAGAAATCTTGCTGCTCCGTCAAGATCGGTAAGAACACCACCAAACCCTTTGATGTCGAGATAGGTCTGAGGCAAGGTGACGCGCTATCATGCAACCTATTTAACATCGCTCTTGAAGCAATTGTACGAAACACAAACGTCAACAATAGAGGTACAATTTTTCAAAAGTCAGTTCAACTGCTTGCTTATGCGGATGATATTGATATCATTGGGAGGACAAAGCGAGCTGTTATCGGTGCGTTTGCAAGTATTGAACTGGAGGCGACGAAAATGGGTTTGGCTGTTAATGGGGACAAGACGAAGTATATGCTGTCATCGAGAAAGGAATCTCAACATCGTCGACTCGTGCAAAACGTAACGATGGATAGGTATAACTTCGAAGTCGTCAAAGACTTTGTCTACCTGGGCTCCACTATAACATCGCAAAACGACATCAGTGCAGAGATCAAGCGAAGAATTACTCTTGCCAACCGCTGTTTCTTCGGGCTAAGAAGGCATTTGAGTAATAAAGCCCTATCTCAAAGAACCAAGGAGACCTTGTATAAGACCCTCATCATCCCGAAGAAACTTGTATTTGGCCCACCATGTGAAGAATTTTTTTCGAAACCCGAAAATGTCTGTATGCGTCTCCTATGTACTTCATAATTAACCAACTTTCAACTTGATGGCATTTACTTTGAGAATGTAGATACCAGTTTAATTCACCCACTCTTTTCTGGTGCTTAACTCCGTTCGAATTTTTTTTTCTCGGAAATCTATGTTTTAATCATGTCATCTCTTGGAATGTCACTACCATTTGTCACTGTCAATTTTAGAATACATTGGCTTTCTCCGAGGCTATTATATTTTCTAGTCCTAGTCCCACCCTCTGAAAATCTACTAGTGGCTTCCATTGCAACACTTATGGGCTCGTACAGAGGTGGCAGATGAAATATTAACTCCATAGCTGTTAAATCTAAACCGATCTCATTTTTGGAGGAAGACAAGTTTTTAACTAGATGTTAAGATTGGTTGCTAATATTAAGAACGTACTTTGCGATGGCTTGACCTTTTGCCACTGAAAATTAGGCGTTAAAGAAACCATCAATAAATTAATTATCGTTCTTTGTCGGAATGGCAATTAATTCTTCATCACCACATTGATGAATCAGACGATTATATTCATGAATGAATGAATGAATTGTATTGGGGTTTATTGCACTGCGACCTATAGATCTATTGTGCCCCCTCTTATAATGATGAGCTGGCTCATCCTACAGTTCTTCCTCCAAACCTATTGCCTTTAGGAATTTTAGTATTTGAGGCACTTTTAGAGAGGGTAGGTTGCTCTCTTCCACCTGGTACCGTCCCAGATGGGTTTTCCTTTGGTGCATGATTGGACAGCACTTTCCCAGTATGTGTACCGAAGTTTCCTCGTGCATGTTGCAGAATCTGCAAGTGGCACTGCTAACCACACCAAGTAGATTAAGGTGTCTTCTAAGTTTACAGTGTCCTGTTAGAATACCTGTTATTATTCTTAGGTTATTCCTACTTAGGTTGATACAGTTTTCGAAACGTTGCCGGTTGTAGTTCCCCAGCAGTAGTTTCGCCTGTCTCAGCCTTGGGAGTTCATTCCAGTTTTTGATTCTGTTTGCCTCCTCTTCTTGTTTAATTCTGGTTTTGATGACATTTTCACCTATTCCGTAATAGGGTTCAGGCCCTGTTAGGGGAGTTGAAGCTCCTAATTTTGCTAGGGAATCTGCCTTTTCGTTTCCAAGAACACCAACGTGACCAGGTACCCAATAAAGAGTGACCCTGTTCTGTTTGCCTAGTTCGTTTAGCCTACTTATGCACTCCCCCACCAGCTTAGAGTTGATGGTGTATGAGCTCAGTGCCTTTAGTGCTGCTTGACTATCTGACATAATGGCAATGTTCTTGTTACGATAATTCCTTTCGAGATTGCGATCCACGCATTTCCCTATCGCGTTTACCTCCGCTTGGAAGATGCTGGTGGACCGTCCCATCGGTATGGAAAGTTTGGTTTTTGGCCCAAAAATTCCTGCACCAGTCCCTTCGCTTGTTCTCGATCCATCAGTGTACCACTTGATGGTATTTGCTTCGAGTGTAAGAAAGTTTTTCATCGGCAAATCCAATGCAGTATATGCCTTGGGAGGTAAGATTTTCTAACAATTCATCTACTACAAGACTCCACAACAAGGGTGATAGTACACCGCCCTGAGGACATCCTCTCGTTGTGATCACTTTCCTTGCATTTTGTCCTGCTTGTGCCTCTGCATTTCTAGTGCCCAACATTTCTATTATCCATCTGGTTATGGTGTTGGGTACGCATTTCCTAACAAGAGCTTTGCCTACAGCCTCGTGGGACGTGTTATCGAAGGCCCCTTCTATGTCTAAGAAAGCAGCTAATGCTGTTTTCTTTACATCTAAAGGTCTTTGGATCTTATTTGTTAGTTCAAACAGGGCGGTCTCGGTTGATCTGCCCGCCCTATATGCGTGTTGTCGCTGATTGAGAGGCCTACTTATTAACACTTCTGATCTTATGAAGTTGTCAGTTACCTTTTCCAGAGTTTTCAGTATAAAGGATGTTAAGCTTATTGGCCTGAAAGACTTTGGATGGGTTGTGTCCTTTTTCCCTATTTTGGGAATGAAGATTACCTTAGCTGTTCTCCAAAGACTTGGTATATACCCAAGAGCAATGCTACTCCGTAGAATATTAATGAGATAGGGCATAAGGAATTCTTTTCCCTTCTGCAAAAGAGCTGGGAAGATACCATCTGCACCTGGTGATTTGTAGGGTTGAAAGGTATTAATTGCCCAATCAATCCTTTTACCTGTGCAAATGGTCGTGGCTATTTTCCAGTCCTCTTTGTTTGGTATGAGAGGTATTCTCTCTATCAAGTTACCATCTAATGGTAAACTGCCTGGGAAGTGTGTGTTGAGCAGCAGGTTACACCTTTGCTCTTCATTTTCGGTGAACGTTCCATCACTATACCGAAGTGCCAGTGATGTTAGTGTTTTCTCTTTTGCAAGAGCTTTATGCAGTCTTGCCGCTGCAGGGGCTGTTGAGATATTCTCACAGAAATTTATGAAACTATTTCTTTTGGCTTTTCTTATCTCTTTGTTATAGATTGTCAATAACGCGGAGTAATTACACCATTCCCTTGTTCTTTTTGCTTCATTGAAGAGCTTCCTAACCTTGGATCTTAGTTTAGAAAGATGTTTATTCCACCAAGGTGCATCCTTCTGTCTAGTTTTTGGTTTAAGAGGGCAGCTGAGTTCATATGCCTCGTTTATTGCTCCACTAAACTCGTTAACTACAACTTCTAACTCAAGGTTACTTTTGGTCGTACTTGCTGGACCTAGTTGTTCCAGGTTTGATTTTAGAACATTTTGGTATAGGTTCCAGTTTGTTTTCTTAGGATTTCTGCCAGGGGTATTCTCTGTAAGCAGACCTTCTAAGGTAAACACTATTATTCTGTGATCAGACATTGATGGTTCATTGGATACTCTCCAATCCTTAACCATATAAGCTACGTTCGGAGTTCCGAAAGTTAAGTCTAGGACTTCTTTTCTTGTTCTAGTAATAAAAGTGGGGGTGTTCCCTACGTTAAATATTTCTAGATTTTTTACCATCATAAAGTCTAAAAGGTACTCACCCCTTTGGTTTATGTCGGTGCTACCCCATACTGTATGGTGAGCATTTGCGTCACATCCTATCAGTATTGGTAGCTTTTTCCGGTTGCAGTAGTCCACCAGTCTCTGTACTTCGCACCGTGGAATATTGGCTTCATCACCAGCAAAGTAGGCTGCTGCCACAACCATCGTCTGGATACGACCCTCGATGTTGATTTGGGCCTGTATCGGGACCAGATCCCTTGTCAAAAATTCTGAAAGACATATAATTTATGTTATTTCTTATTTTAATACAAGTTCTGGGCGAGTCTTCTCTCGTGTCCCATATAAGTTTAGAGTCGCTACTTGTCAACCCTCTTACCTGACCCTTATAAGTCCAGGGTTCCTTGATCAGTGCTAGCCCTAAGTTGTCCGCAGCGAACTTCCTCGCCAGGACAGCTGATGCTGCCTTCGCATGGTGTATGTTTGCTTGGGCTAGCCTGGTTCTGATCCCGTGTGCCGGCATCTTCTTTTTATTGGCAGATGGGGGCTAATGCCCCATCATCTGCTAGCAGGTGGTCTTCCTCCTCTTTAGTGGGAAGCGCTTCTGTTTGGTCCATTGGACAAGGAGAGAGGTCAATGCCCTCCATCTCAATGTCCAATGGACCCGGTGCTAACTTCTCCTGGTTCAGTGCTTGTATCACCCCTGTTTCCGGGAGTGATTGCTCTGTAGATGTGCTTGGAGTTGGGGTTTGGGGGATTGGTGTGGTTGTAGGTGTTGGAGTGGGAGGTAGGATATTTGTGCCAGGTAGGATACTTCCTACTGTTTTCTTATCCAGTGATTCCTGGTCTTGCCTGGTAGAATCTTTTTCGGTTACCCGGATAGAGCTGGAGGTTGTTTTTCGGAGACCATATACATTTATCTTCCCGAACTTGTAGTGGAGCTGGTGGTTTGCTCTCACTATTGCCTCGACGGAATCGGCGTCAATACTTATGACCAGTAGTTGACCTTTTCCTTCAGCCGAGCTCTTAACAACTCTCCAGGTCTGCACGTTTATTCCCTCATTCTGGGCTTTTATGAGAGCCAGTGATCTCTTGTCATCTTGACCCATACTTTTTGGTAAGAACAACGTGATGTTCTGCATTTTTGGTATGTCATCGCCCATGCATGCATACAACTCGATGCCCTTCCAAGTGCTCAACTTAGGTACACTCTCTCTAAGCCAATCCGCCGTTTCATGTCCGGCGCAATCAACTAAGAGCAGACCTGTTCTGAAGTGCAGACCGTTGAATTTCAGCTTATGCTTCCAGCCCAAGGAGACCTCCTCAATGATTGCCTCCTCGAGTGTCGATAGATCCTCGGCATTCAAGGCGACTTGTGGATACCCCTTCGGCAGGACAGCAATTCTGATGCTCAAAGCCGCACTTGCATAGGAGAGCCTTTGTTCAGATGATAATGGCTTAACGGTGGTTTGTCCCGTAGTCCTAGGTTTTTTTGCATCTTTGCTTTGGGGAGGAGTTAGTTGATGGCATTTCCTCTTACCCTGCTCTAGGCTTGTGTTGACGTTTTTCTTATCGTCCTTTCTTAGGTCCACCTTCTTCCTAGCTTCCTGCGGAGACAACCCCTCTGCAAGGAACCGGAAGTACCATTTGGTGCCTGCCCCGCTTAGTCCTTTTCTAAATGGGTCATCCAGGCCTCCTGGACTACCCAATTTAGGGAGTACGTAAGCTTTCCTGGCATTACGGCTATATGGTTTTTTGGGTGGACTTGATGACTTAGATGGTGGTAACTTCCCCTCATCTACCTCTCCGACCTTAGTCAGATCATTCCCTAGCATAGGAGGTATACTCCCTGTGCTGGTGGATGCTATCTCTTTTGTAGCGTTTTCCACTAGTCTAGGAGGTATTCTCCCTTGACTAGAGGTTGAGGCTGCACTCTGAGTTACGCTTTCCTCTTGTTTGGGAGGTATTCTCCCTTTACCAGAGGTCGACGCTTCTCCTGCTGCCCGGTTTTGCTTGTTCCCCTGAGGCATCCTCTTCAGGTACTTACTTATATCCGGTCTCAGATCTTCACCACGGAGGTCTTTCTCCATGCGATCTGCTAATACACTTGCGGTAACATCCCGCGGAGTGTTGAATTTTTTAAAATTTTTGTTGTTTTTTTGTTTTATATTTTTAGGCATATTATTCCCACGAGTAGCTAGAGAATTAATGGGGTCCGCCATATCAGAGCTCCGCATAATATGGTAAGGTCTAGGTTACTCTTTGATTCGACCTGGTTTCAAAGAGGTTCCGTTATGTATTATAACGGTATACTCCCTGGCTGCAAACCATCCAATAGGCACGGGTCACGTAACACCCTGGATTAGGGAGGGTAGTTCTTGGTTTTCGCTCCTCAACTTCTCTACCGATTTGGGGTTATCCCAAAGTGGCAGATCGGGTGAGTCTTTGCTACTTAAGCCTTTGCACCACGTCACGGTGACTACCTTCGCATATTATATTCATACATCATGCCATATCTTCATAGAAATTTTTGATGTCACCACAGTTCCTCATACTTGACGAATAGTTAGAATACCATTCGCAAAAAAAAAAAAAAAAATACTCAAAAGGCGCTAGTGACAAATAAATACCAAAATATGTTCATGTTCAATTTTGAATCGACAAATGTAACCTATGTATGTACTATAGTTAAATCTAATTTAATAGCTCATAAATTCGTTCTTAATAGTGAACGAGAAAATATATATAGGTTTGGCCCCATAGTTGATTCAGCAGTTCTTAAACTGCTGTATGAGTAGCTATTAGCCCTTGTAGATTTCGCCAACATTCATCAACCGAATTAAATAAATAACCTACACTTACATCAGGAAAATTAGTTCTTGTTTCTAGAGAAAGCCACCCACATTCAACATTCACGACGCACAGTGGGCCCAAGTGATGTTTTTTGTCTCAAAAATCTGTAACTTTTTTGTTTCTTGAAATAATTCAGTTAAATTTTGCACTAATAATCTTCAATGTATTAGCTATCAAATAACACACATTTTTTAAGTGTAAATTTATTTTAATAAAATTTAAAAATTATTCAAAGTTCAAAATTAAGAATTTATGGCCATAACATGACTTAAAATATATTGTGTAACATTTAAAATTCATTTTTTTTTTTCTAAAACTAATTAACTAGTAATAGTGTTTGAAAGTAGGGATTTAAATGTTTTCCAGGAGGTGCATAGCTTCTTCGCAAAGCTCTTTGCACACAGATGATTGTTTTTTGCGTAAGCTTGAAATAAGTGGATCTGATGTTAATAATAAACGGTGAAAAACATCCTCATTTCTTGCTGCCCTCGAACACTTTCTCGAATGAGTCAATCTAATTTTTTTATAATCCTTATTTCGCGCCTCCTGTGCTTCTTCTGATAACTGACCAATAGGTAGTACCATGAAATGTTTTATAATCGCTTCCCCGTGTATAAGTGTTTTATGCACCGAAGATGGCATATAATACCATTTATATTTGTCCACATAAAGCTGAGCTGTATTTAAGCCATACTCGCCAAACTTCTGAGCATCTACAGACAATCCTGATGAAAGAGTTTGCAGAATAACGTAAAACCTTTTTATTAGGTCTTCATCTACTCCTGTTATATTGGCAGAACATTTGTAGTTTTCGAAAAATCTCCGTGCAATGTTACCATCATTACTATTACCCGTACCTTGTCGAGGTTTATCTACATGTAGACCCAGTTCAGCTCGAAAACGGTTTTGAACATACTTCTTCTTATCTTCTTTACTTTTTTTGTTTTCGGAAGTATTTGCAGACCACTTCTCAAAGGAAATATTGTAGGATAAATGTAAAATTAGTTCCATACATCGAATCCAAGCGTGTAGAGTAGAAAGACCATACTGGTATGCACTTTCGTTTTTTGGTTTTGATTTTACTTTCATTAGGTCATTCATCTCCTTGGGTTTTGCTCCACATACTGTACACACAGCACTCGAACTTGTTTCAGTTAGGACTTGACCAACTTTCCCATCAATCATTGTCAAGAAAAGCTCATGTTGAATTTGTATTACTTCGTCATTTTTATTTAATTGAGTCACTTGTAATTGATTGATCTGGTTTTGTAAAACATTAACAACTTCTTTTGTCTTATCGGGGGTTTCTTTTGAAAACTCTATTAATATTGGGCGACAGTAACGCACTGAAGAAAAAGTCTTATTTTGCCATAACACCATGTTAGTATCCGTGTTAATAAGTTTGATCGGAACGAGTGAGGCTATAAATAAGTTGGCATCAGATATTTTATCATTTTCACCTAATAATATTTGTTTGTATTCACTTTGTCCCGAAGAGCCATCACAACCCCATTTAGTAAAGAGTTTCTAATTTGTAGATCCAGAAGTATAGATAGAATCGATTTGCAAGATACGTCTAGCAGTATGGTCTAGCAAATCTTGTACCTGAACTTTAGCTCCTATATCAGTTACAGTAATGCTTGACTCTGGTGGGTAGCACAGTTCCTTCGCTTGGGCTAACATTTGATAAGATGGAAGTATTGAACATTTTTTTTCAACCAAGCAAGTCCTTAAATATTTGTATTGGTATTAAGATAGATCTAAATCGATAAAGATGCCCATAGCTTCGTCAGTTGAATAAGGAATATTAAGGGCTGAATCATGTGAAATTTCCTTCAAAAGATTTTTTTTTCGTCCTTACTTAAATTACGTATTATAGCTACAATTGCAGCTTCTTCTGATTCTCCTAAAGACCTAAGTCCTTGAGTATATGCATTGTGTAGGTGTTCCAATCCATACTCTTGAAATAATTCCATATTTTTACGTTTTTTTGTTTTTTCTGATGACTCGCCATATATTTTAGAAGGTCTTCCTAGTTGTCCAGATGAATTTGGTTGCTCTTTATTAAAAATGACTTTGAACTCACTATCCAACCACTGTTTATTATTTTTCACAAAACGATCTCTTGTTCTAGATGCTTTAATCCACCGATAATTAAATTTTGAAATAAAGTTTTTACTGATACTTGATACAGCATTTTCAAGTTTCGTACCTGATAATTCAAATTTAGAACTGAGGTAATTCGTAAGGCCTTTTAAATTGCATTTAATTGTTTATAAAGTAGTTGCACAATTCATTTACAGAAAACACTAAATAACTCATTTTTTAACTTTTTTTCGCACGTATTTAACTAATAAATAACCCGGACTCACAAATTTTCCTTTTTAAATTCCACATAAACATTAAGAAAGTATAAAATCATTAGAAATAACGGAAGTTTGCAACCGTTATAATAAAAAAGAAAGCCCAACAAATTAAAAAAAAAATAAATATAATCTTAAAAAAACAAACAAACAAAAATGCTAATCTTAGATTTTTTGTTTTGTAGCTACCTTATTATAAGCTTATCGCTCTTGTTCAGAGGGGGGCAAATTGGGGCAAAAAATTTTTCTTTTGCCATTTTACTAATGAAATGAGGAATCTTTTGTATAATATAAGAAAGCAGCGGAAGACAGCGGAACCATTTAAAACCTTAGCCAAAGATAAAAACAAAGGAAAAAAAAAAACAAATTTACAAAAATTATTAAATTTATTAAACTAATATTTTTTTTTTTTAATATCAATTGATTTGAAAAGCTAAAACTACAAGCTTTCCAACGATATATAACACTTGTATGATCACATTATAAAACAAATGAAGAAAATTGCACTAAACGCGTTCTTCATTTCGCCATGCATATAGGGTTGTCTCGAGCGACCACTTAAGGTAGCCATATTATTGAACCATGCAAATTAATTCATAAAATTTTAATTGCAGTACAAAATTTGAACTTTTCTTGATACATTTGCATAAAAATTTAATCTTTCGTAATAATTTTAAAAAATACATTTTTGAGACGCAAAATGGCATTTGGGCCCACTGTGCGACGCCTTGACATAATTTACCTCAATATTACAATCTTCTCCATCACTATATCATGGCACCTTAGTACTTTGTCATATTAAATGTCATCCTATTTGTATTATTCCCTGCTCCAAAAACAGTCCAACATGTCGAAGATTTTTCATCACTTCATGGTTCCATTATTTCATCAGCGGCAAATTTTGTTGCTGTTATAGGCATACCAAAGGCAATACCATCTCACCAACTAACCCCATTTGTTGGTGCGAGCCAAGCATTTACCGGTAATATGCTAATCTATCTATAATGCCTAGGAAACCTCTATTACCATAATAACCATGAAATATATTATAACCGCAACTGTGTTTAATGTTCTAGAGAAATGCTTTATTGCCGTCACTTGTTGACGTACTTAGGCGTGAGTTATTAAAAGATAAATCTTCGCTTGGTGATATCACAAAGTTGGGGATCTTTTGCAAGCTCCCGTCTCCAGCTAAGCCATGCGCCGGATACCTTATGTAATATGCGGCAAGACAAAATATGCCAGCAACGGAATATTTAATGAGACCCAAAACCAAGACTGTCAGAATGAAAAACAGGATTTGTGTTTTGCCACGGATTCGACTACATGCAATCTTGGCCAATTAAAAAGCAGGCAAGACTGTGCGTTAGCTCTCTAAGAGGTATATAATGTGGCTTGTGTGGTTATGACGGAAATCAGTGATTTTTTTTTGTTCAAAGTCACTGTCAGCGCAGAAACATTTTCCTTCTGGGCCAGGGCTAACGATCTCAATGTTCTACTTTGCTGAACTGATTCGGCTGTCATTAGGCTTTATGCTTTGGTGGCACAAATTAAAATGAAAACCTACAACACAAAGTCTGTGTAGGCCGCATAATGTGCATAGGTTCAGTTAAATGGTTCAACCACGACATAGGTAATGTAATTTTGACGAAAGACTTTTACATTAGCAGGTGCTGGTGTGTGTCAATGAATCACCTGAAGATGATTTTCAAAATGACTTTGGAGCTTAGAAGTTGTTGATGGAAAATTATAAATAGGTCATCAACAACACCAAAGAGATTGGATTCGAGCCTTGAGAAAGTCACGGGATATATGATTTTTCATTGTGATATTTTCATCAAGACGAAAATCACAAAGTAGAAGAAGAAGAATTGATGGTTCCTATGAAGTAACTAGGCTCAATTTATCTTTCCACTGCCAAAAATTTTGTTTGAAAAAGTAAAGAATTACAAGGTACACAACTTTTTTGTTAAATATTTTTTATGACTGTGTAAATCTCCAAGAGACACTCAATATTGGTAATAGCTGGTGCCAATAAGTGTGGGGCTGTTATGGCACGAAAAATACTGGAATAAGAACGTTTCTGCGAAAGAATGACAAATGATTTTTCTTTTTTAATTTACAATCACATTGGGGAAAGTTTTAACTTTTAAGACTTTCCCATAGCTTTAAGATCATCAGCTCATGAAGCTTGGTTCTTCTAAGTCTCCGAATATTGTCTCGTCATAAAATATGATTTCAATTTCGAGGTTGGTATGACTTCGCAGTCGCTGATTGTGTGATACAGCGTATTTTTTTAGCCATTTCTGTTTGAAGGTCACGGTGGCGTGGGTCTCTATTTTGTATGTACTGAGGTGCATTTATAATTCCATGAAGGACTACTAACAGAATTTTGATAAAAATTCCTTTCATTCGATATATAGGTATTGGATTGCTAGAAACTTAATTTCAATTTAAAAAAAAAAGCGCAAGAGCCGTGGGAAACCACTTACAACTATCAACCATACCTGTGGTTATAATGTCGGCAGGAATAAGGTGGCAGGAATAAGGGTTGCAGGTTACTTTTCTACCGGATTCGGATGGATAACATGATAACATTCGCTATTAGCTCTGCGTTGTCTGATAGCAACATTACCCCTCCTGTACTTGAGAATGTAAATCATTCAATGGGACAGGTTTATTTTCGCACTCGAACAGTTGTAAGAGCCCTTCGAGATCTTGATATAAGCAAATCCGCTGTTCCTGACTACATTCCCTCCATTTTTCTGAAGAGGTGTTCTTCATTACTGAAAAAAACAATTTCGTAAGCTTTTCCAGAGCGATGGAATCTTCTCTAGAAGATGGAAAACAACTTGAATGACGGTAATAAATAAATAAATATTGGTCCTCACTGTTCCTAAGAAGGCGATCGTTCCTACCCCTTATCCTATCGACCAATTACACTAACGTTCCTTCTTTCCAAGGTCATGGAATGGCTGATAAATCATCAGATCCAGAAATATCTCGAAGATCGAAAAAAAAAATAAAGTTGTTAAAATGAAAAACATACCCCTCGCAAAAGTTGTGTTGGGTTCTATCCTAAAACGAATTCTAAGATTTGTTTTTGATTTTTTTAAATTACCGCTAGGGGTCGCGCACTAGCGTTGAAAATTGAAAAAAAAAAAAACTAAAAATGACCCAATCACACAGATCCATTACAAATGCTTTGCAGATTTAAATTTTAATTGTTAAATAATATATTTGCTTAAAAAGCCAGCCCAAGTGGTTTCTAATTGATATTTGAAGTAGAAAAAACCAAGCGAAAAACAGAAATTACGAGCCAGATTATTTTAAAAAAATATAGAAAAACACATTGATTGATTATTATCATTAACATGTTTTTATTTTATTAAATTAATTATTCATTTTAAATAATCTTTTTTTGTTTCAACTTTTGGAAGTTCTTTTCGGGAAATTAGTGTGTTTTTTTATTAATCCATCTCTGTTGGTGAATTCACAGACTGTTTGGGAAGCCTTGGTGACCAATTTGACTGCCCTTTCAACTGCTTGGCTGTGGCATGGGAAACTTGTCAACAAATTTGATTTATTATTGTCGTTTTGGCTGATAATATCCCAAAGCTCTTCTGTCGTAAAATCCATTACCACAGGAGGTTCAGTTAAACGACTTTTCTCTATCTGTCACCAATCAATAAGTTCGAAATATTCAGCGGCTTCGAAATTGAATTTTGGGAGTTCAAACTGTCTGGGATTTCCAATATTATTGATTGTTGCTCTTGCTTTAAGAATGCGTCGAGCAGCAAGTTCTCGAATGTATTGGGGATCATCCAGCAGCATGGCTACCAAAATATTTTCACAGTGTCCGAAGTATCCATTGGGAGCGAAAACTGGGTCTAGTACCTTTTTCAGGTCTTCTGGCAAATATCTTGTGAGTTGAATGGCTCTATGAAAATGTTTCCTTCCATAGACAAATGAAGACTGCATCAACTTGGCAAATAAACTTAAACTATATTTGTAATGTCTCTTCTGGGTCTTGTTTAGAAACATAAACTCTTGAATGGACCATTGCTCCAGGATTTCTCGAAAAAATTGCTCCTTCTTTGTCACCATTACTGATGGCCATACAAATATCATACAGATATTTTTGGTCTGAAGTCAGGCATTGTAAAGGTATTTCAAGTAAGCTCATTTTAATTAGCTTGTAATCAGCGATGGTTAGATTCTGGCAGTTCTTAAGATCCTTGCAAATATCACCAGGATAAGCGTTTGGACCAGATGTTTTTCCATAAAATTTTTCGAATTTATAGACGGCCAATTTCAAATTATTGCATTTACTAAAGACAAATATTTTAGAAGGGCCGAATATAAAAATTTAAAAATTTTAAAATTACGAGAAATAAGGTTTTCCTCTGTTGGAAAATTCTTGTAGCAAAAATACTTCTATAAATTTGCACATAGATTTAAAAGCTGTAGACACTAAAAAGAATTAAAAGCAAAGCAAAATCAAGAAATCGTAATTTTTTATTCTGCGTTGCGCGACCCCTAGCGGTGGAAATAAAAAAAAATTAAAAAATCTTAAAATTAGTTTTAAGGCCATATATGCAACTTTTGCGGGGGGTATAATTTTGGTTTTCAAAAATTTTAGAAATCGCTCCAGTCTACGCAGCAATCTTTCACTGGTGATCTGATGGCATATCTCTCCGAAGAGTGGAACAGATCTTAACATTGTTTTGGAGAAATTAAGATTATTGCGCTTGATAATTCAAAGGCATTTGATAGAGTTTGGCATCAGGCTATCTTGTTGAAAATGCGTGGCTTTATTATTAACGAAACCCTTACAGGGATGGAAAATGAAATTTTTCAATTGTACTGAAATCTGGAATAAAATTGTACTGAAATGATGTCAATTGTACCGAAAACGAATTTTGTATGAAAAAGAAATCAATAATTCAACTATTTAAAAGTTTTCCAAAGTAATTTATTTAAAAAAATCAAAGCAGAAATGATCACCTTATCTTCTTATAAAAAATATAAATAAATATAAATAGCTCCACCGAAAAAAATATTGGCGCAAAATTTTAGTTGAATCATTAGGATGTTAAAGCTGTTTTAGTATGAAACTAAGTTAAAATGACGATTTTGCTAATTTTAATAATATAGCGTCATACTTTCTCTACCCTTTTATTAAAGTTAATACCACCGAATACCTATTTTATTTTTTTTTAGTATCATGCTATTTGCAAAAGCCACAAAACATCTGTTGACATTGTTTTAGGTATGTTCAGAAGCAATTTATTAATAAAATTGCTTTAGTACGATACTAGTTAAAAAATGTTTAAAATTAAGTATGAGTTAGTAAGCTACTTTAAAGTTAGCAAATTGTTAAGTAGTATCATACTAATATCTTAGTAATAGGCTGTTTAAAATTTTGCGCCACTATCTTCATTTTAAAAGTACATAACTATTGTATTGTATTGTATTGTATTGTATTATATTGTAGCGACAAAACTAAATCTTTTACTTGTCCATTTTTGCGGCACCATCTTATAAAAAAAATTGAAATATAAAACTAAAATTCACAAATTCAATATCTTAAAATTGCACAGCCGAAAAACCGCAATCACATCCACAAGTTTACAGTTTAGTGTTTAGTAAACAAAACGATGCGATGTTTTAAAAAAAAACCGATCGATAAAGAGCCAGAAAAGCAAGACGCCCTCAAGAAGTGAAAAGAAAACTGTAACTAAGAGTTATAAGAGCTTACAGCTGAGAGTTATTGTTCTGGTATGAAAATGAATGCATTTAGGCCAGGATGATGTATTCAATTCAACTTTCAATTTCCTTTTATGTGCTTTTTTATTTTTTTTGATATACATAAAATTGGAAATTTTGAAATTGTACTGAATTGAGACAAATTGTACTTTTGTACTTGTACAAACTCAATTGTATCGAATTCGGTACAATTGTACCGAATTTTCCATCTCTGAACCCTTATTCTTTGGATTAGAAAATTACCTTCTAGATATTTCAATACATGTTGTATTGGACGGTTTCAAGTCTGGTGTGCCAATAATAACTAATTTATCCGGGTTTTCCACTGTTATTTCAATTTGCAAATATTCGACGCCAATGTTCATCGACACCATCTTTCTTTCACCTAATTTCCCAATGACCCGTGTTGTGTTTAACGTTATAAGGGTCTTTTAATAAAACCCTTGAGCGCACAAGAATTATAAAAAAAATCGAAGCAGTTTTTCATGGCCAAATATACTTTTAGAGAATATGTAAGGAATTAGAAGATTTGTAACTTCCGCGAAAGAGGCAATTCCTTTGAAATTTTTGCTCTAAGTAGCAGTAGCTAAGAACCGATCCTAGCTCTTGGGTTTCCAAACAGGTTAGTCTTCTCAGATTTTTGGCTGTAAATTATTAAAATTCAAAAAATGATTTTGACATCACTTAAAAAGACCACCAAGAGACCCAAAATAATTCTCAAAAATTATTTTTGCAATATGTTTACCTTTCGAAACCGCCCTTAAATCAATTCAAACTCGTTAATGACTACTACCTTCGGAAGAACGAAAATTCCACATTCTGATTAACTTGACCTAAGCTTGACATCGCTGGAATCAGAGATTTATGGAATAATTGTATATGCAGACGACTTTATTTATACAGTATCTGGAAAGCATTCTAACGCGCACGAGCAAAGTACTCTTATAAAACCCTTTCAACATGTCGGGGACATCGGTGTTCTTTGGATATAGACCCTCGATAAAGAATCTCCTACTATCAAAGGTTTACCACCTAGATTCTTCAAGAAGCAAACTAAAGGAATTATTAAGAGTTTTGATGTACAGGAAAAAATTAAAAAACGCCACTGTGTTATACTTCTGAGAAAAAAAAAATGTTGGAAATAAATGGCATCTCAAGCCCTGCATTACTCATTGACTGTCAATATCTAAAATAATAAACAATCATAAGATGTGAAATTAAAGTGGACAGTTCCAGATGAAGCCATTAATTCTGATAAGTTAAACAAAGTCCGCTACACTAGACATTCTGTTCCATCTGTCTCCCCTTGATGTTTTCAGCAAACAAAAAACTGTTTCATATAGGATCAGTAATGAAATTGGCCACTCCATCATTATGAAGTCATTTGAACCACTTCCTAATAACATTGACTACGCCATTCTGCAATTTAACAAAAAGACCATATCGCTTCCAGACCGTCCTTCTAGAATGAGACATACTCGGAAGATCATTCGGATCAAAAAACCCATGAAGGCATTGGTGCAGGCGTGCACTCATAAAGACTAAATTTACTTTTCCAATTTCTTCTTCCTCATAATTGTGGCGTGTTTTAGGCGACACTTTAGGTAAAAACAGAATTCCTATCTAGCTTTCAAAAAAATTTTTTGTTGAACAACATCACTACATTTTTGGTTTTAAAAAAGATTTCCCCAACGTTGGCCGCCGCACAGTGGGGCCATATGTATGGGAGAGCGGAAAGTCCATAAAACCGAACCACTCAACCGATTTGGATGAAATTTTCAGAAATGAAAGCTGCACAAAAATGTCCACCCACTGCCACGCCTACTAGCGAAAAAATCTTTAAAATTGATAAAAATCCAGGTTCTGTTCCAAGTAAAGGTTAAAGATGGTGCTTTTTTTTAAGGAAGTTGGCTATTCAACAATTTCAGTACCCAAACACCCCAAAGTGCACAACATCAGCGCTCCATCACATCCCTGTGGAGGGAAAAAGACCTTTAGTGATGTTGTTAAAGATAAGATCGTGGTCGCGATCATTGACGGGAACGACGTCGATGGCACTATCTCTGTGGAAAATCGCCAGGTGGTCAAAGGGAAGCTCCAATTGAGCTTTATGAGTATAATGATGGAAAACCCAGAACCACCTCCAAACACAAACGATGGTGGCTGGCATCAAGGACATGTCAAGCTCATGGTTTGTGACTATCAGAGATCATGCGATCTTCTATCGTTGGCTGTTAGCCGGTTAGGGGAAGTCTGGCCTGGTGCTAAGCTCAAGGTTGCCGCTAAGGAGAAAATCCCGTGTAGACCAAGAGGTCGCACCATGGTTACAGCTGAACTCTCCCGCTGGATGTAATAATCCAGATGATCCGCCTATCGAATCCATTATTTCCTACTCACAACTGGAAGTCCTACAAAATGCTTTAAACAAACTTACTACCTGGGCAGATCAATGTGGAATCGATGTCAACCCCCGAAAACTGAACTTGTCCTTTTTACTAAGGAATATAAAATCCCATAAATAGATCCTCCTCACATCAAAGGTATACCGCTTAAATTTTCTGGAAGCCCAATATTCAAGAGAGAATCAACAAAGCCAATATAGCCCTATTTTTGGTAGACGAAGCAATTCATTTCAACAAAAATGGATATAAAACCGATGACGGGGTCGGTGGAGGTGTATACTCCGAAAGATTAAATCGTTGTTTCTCTTTTCGTCTTCCCAATCACTGTAGCGTGTTCCAGACAGGACTTCTAGCAATCAAAGAAGTCATCTCTTGACTCAAAGAAAACGTGATATCGACTACTGACATCCGCATCTTCTAAGACAGTCAAGCTGCCATAAAGTCATTGGACTCCGTCTCCACAAACTCACCAACAGCCCAAAATTGTCGATCATCTCTGGTGGAGATGTCAAAACAGTTTAACATTCATCTAATATGCTTGCAAGAAATGGAACAATCTTACCTTTGTCGGATAGCAAATCTAACATCCGTATACCTCTAGCTACTAGCAAATTTGTGCTAAAGCAGGGTACCATTAAGAAAGCGAACCATAGATGGACCAGCACCCCAACTTGCCAGACTACGAAACTAATTTGACCATTGTTTGATGCTAAACGCTCAAAACCTAACTAATTTCTATTGGTAGATTGCATATTAGCTCCGTCATAGGTGTCCTAACTAGGCACTGCCTAATAGAAGCCTAAAAGAAGCTGCATGGATCAAGAAGAAGAGGAGTCAATTTCTCACCTTTGTATGTTCTTGTTCTGCCCTAGCACAAAGACCTCCACTTGGGGGACTTCTACTATAATGATCCTAGTGATCTAAGAAACTCCGACAGGTCTCTTCCCTGGTCACTGTAAACTAAGAAGACACTTGTACCCTTCGAGTCAACCGCGGCACTATGCACCATTTCCTCCGAAAATAGATTGAAAAAGTCAAATAATAGCGCATCTCTTTTTTGAAACCTTGTGTAAGTAATGAAAAACTTTGGAGGGGCTCTTCTCTAGTTGCACACTTTTTTAATTTCCCGCGACACAGCTGGGTCACTTATATCCGGATGCCGATCGCTATATAGAGCTCCTGACGATTTTTCATTAAAACCTACTTAATTTTCGTTATATTTGATGATTAATAAGCCAAACTTGGACCTATTGAACTTATATTTTAATTGAAAACCTCCAAAAAAACAACTTAAAGAAAAGTGCGCTTAATTGAAAATCAAATTTGCTCCAAACACGCAGATACATAATTACTTCAGTGTTCAGTCTTAACTAACTGAGGCCAAATTTCATAAAAAAATATAAAGCAAAAAAAAATACATACCAATTCCCGTCTCTTTGTCTTTTCATCATAATTTACTTAATTAGATATTTCTCCACGGAAAATAATGAAAAGTCAATTCAATCTGTCGCCTCCTTTCAGGAGCAAAAAAAAAAAAAAATTAAATTAAAACCCCTCGACCACCCACAAATTCCAAAGATTCTTTTTACAAAAAATCCTGTGTATGTGTCCTTAGTTCTATACACTTTTGTTCGAAAGAAAAAGCTCTTTAAAAACAAATTAAAAAGAAAGTATCTTTAGATAATATTTTTATTGTATCTTTTTCTCATTATAGATACAATTGCAACCAATTAGAGTTCACTGGTGGCAAAGACCTTTAGTACGAGAAAGTTCATGTCATCGCCATCATCATCATTGCTAAGGCTACCGCCAACGTTGTCCTCCTCGTTTTCTTTGTCGTTGTCGCTACTGTCGTCTTGGTCGTCATTGACATCATCACTCGCAATGGTCTTTCTGTCTCAAACGTGTGGGGTAAGTATCGACTTTTTCTTCTTCTTTTTTTTTATGGCTCGTTTCTTTTAGCTTTCATTCGAAGCGCACTTAATTAGCAAAACGGCAGGGGTCACTTTTAGTCCGTCTGTTGTTTCCATTGTTTGTGCCTGGCCTGCTCCCTCTCTCTTCTCCCCATTGTTACCGTTGAAGACCACCGGATATATTAATTTCACTTCTAGTGTCCAGCTTATAACCATCATCGGATACAGTCCTTGCGGAAGATTAAGATTCCACTGCAATGCAATTCAATCTTTGATTTGATTTCTTCTGGAACGAAAAGAAATTCACTTGGCTTCTGTTACAGATTGAAAAGTATGTGGGCTAAGCTCCTCTGACCAGGCCACAACTGAACCCAACTCAGATAAGTTTCAATTGTAATTCGAGAGTTGTTCGCAATATTCCGGAGGAAAAGCCAGTTCAAATTGTTATCCCGCTATGCCGCCAAGCCACGGACAGCCGCCGCTGGCTGTCGCGTTGCATCTCTCTTATTTGGAGAGATTCGAAAATAATTGCAAAAGCGAACTGTAATAAGACACTTTTTCATCACTAGAGTGTAATGTGTCGCCATCGCCACGCCAAACACTGAATGTGCGGGGAACGAACGTTAAAGGAACGAGTATTGCATTGCCACCGACCAACCAACAAGAAGAAGATTTTCTCTCGATGGAGACGATGAAGTCGGTATGATATTGCCCGCAAGAGGTCGCCGGTTTATGACGGGTAGGAGAGTTTGAGTTTGGCAAATTATAAAACAAACCATCGTGATATTAAATGTCTGGGTCTGGCTTGTGGCCGTTAGCGTAAGACAATATTTTGACAATTGTGAGTTTTACGTTTGACATTAATAATATCAACGTCTAACTAATTTCTAACTTGAGAGTTCATATTGCTAGACATTTATGAGTCATGGCCAAAAATCCTGTAAACATAAAAAAGTCGTAAGACTTAATCAATTATGAAATAGAGCTTTAAGTTCGAAGTGGCAACAGCTCGTAGAGAACTGACAACTCCCAACCATTTACGTTTAGTTGAGTTTTACTGCCAGGAATGGAGGGGTTTTTCAATTTTAAGCACTTCTCATGAAAAAAAAAATACTTTTGGAAGATTTGTCACTTCCTGGCAAAAGGCCACTAGAAATAAATACATCCTTTTTTCAGTTCGTAATAATCGATTTTGACAAACGTCAAGCGACGAATATTAAAGGTTTTCCAATAGGGACAGGTTAGATATTAAAGATTTTTTATTTTATTTGAAAAGTCTACACACGACATTATGTGTGGAGTATGACATTGTTTGAATTGACATCCAACCAAGGAGTCGAATTTTCGATGACCCTGGCGCATAGAACAGACCTAATTTAAAGCCATGATAGGGTAATGTCATTGAGTACACCGTCTCAATTTTTATCACAGAATAGGTGGAGCAGTTTAAAGAGCTTATAATTCCCGAACAAATTACCTTTTATTCAGACCCCGGTAAAACATTAGCCAATAGAGAAGCATGCTAAAACTACTCACTATCGTAGTTATTTTCTAATATTTTAATTTCTCTTCAAATGTCCTGCTCTGGTCCTTAAGGAGCTATCTGACTTGATCTCTTTTCTTAACACGACGATGTGGCTCTGATAAGAATCTCTACGACTTCATGAATCCCTCATAACAGCTCATTTAATCCACAGGTCAAACGATTTTATGGAATCAAGACGGTGTCCTCCAGCGCTAATATGGTCATTGAGCATGACGGCATCGTAGTCGATGGTAACATGGAATCCAGTGCAGATATGATATTAAATTTAATTCTTCTCGGAATGTGAAATTTTATCCCGACTAGGAAAAATAAAACAACGTCTTTCCACTTTCACAGATCTACAACAACTGATTAGAGCTGTGTCAATCGGGATCGATTCGATTTTTTTGATCCGATCATCGAAAAGTATTGATGATCGAAATCAATCTTTTTAATCGATCTCAATCTCAATCATTTACATGATTCTCGATTCTGGAGTCTCGATTTTCTATTTCAATCTCAATCATTTCAATGAGTCTCGATTTTCGATATCAGTTGACTCGATTAATCATGATTTACTTGATTCCATTTCTTCCGATTCAATCAACGTGGATTATGAACGCCAAACGGACGGTGGACTGGAACTTCTGGGTTGAACTCGGCATTGAACAACATGATTGATCGGATTGGTCGTTGATGTTGTAGGCCGCAAAAACAATTGTTGGGTTGAACTGATGTTATTTGGTGTATCAGGATCCGGTATGTTTAATGTGGATTTTTGGACGTTTCTTAATCCATCGGCATCGTAGCCATCCTTTGATGGAATTTGACAGTTTATGACTTGACGAATAGAGGACGAATTCAGTTATGACGTACAAGGTATATTTCGTACAAAATGTTAGCCGAAAGCCCTAAAATTGCACTTTTCCGGAGCAACAAATAAAATCTCTTTTTTTTGGAATTTTTAGACGTTTCTTAATCCATCGACATCGTAGCCATCCTTTGATGGAATTTGACAGTTTATGACTTGACGAATAGAGGACGAATTCAGTTATGACGTACAAAGTATAGTTCGTACAAAATGTCAGCCGAAAACCCTAAAATTGCACTTTTCCGGAGCAACAAATAAAATCTCTTTTTTTTTGTATTTTTAGACGTTTTTTAATCCATCGACATCGTAGCCATCCTTTGATGGAATTTGACAGTTTATGACTTGACGAATAGAGGACGAATTCAGTTATGACGTACAAAGTATATTTCGTACAAAATGTCAGCCCAAAGGCCTAAAATTGCACTTTTCCGGAGCAACAAATAAAATCTCTTTTTTTTTTGGTATTTTTAGACGTTTTTTAATCCATTGACATCGTAGCCATCCTTTGATGGAATTTGACAGTTTATGACTTGACGAATAGAGGACGAATTCAGTTATGACGTACAAAGTATAGTTCGTACAAAATGTCAGCCGAAAACCCTAAAATTGCACTTTTCCGGAGCAACAAATAAAATCTCTTTTTTTTTTGTATTTTTAGACGTTTTTTAATCCATCGACATCGTAGCCATCCTTTGATGGAATTTGACAGTTTATGACTTGACGAATAGAGGACGAATTCAGTTATGACGTACAAAGTATATTTCGTACAAAATGTCAGCCCAAAGCCCTAAAATTGCACTTTTCCGGAGCAACAAATAAAATCTCTTTTTTTTTTGGTATTTTTAGACGTTTTTTAATCCATTGACATCGTAGCCATCCTTTGATGGAATTTGACAGTTTATGACTTGACGAATAGAGGACGAATTCAGTTATGACGTACAAAGTATATTTCGTACAAAATGTCAGCCCAAAGGCCTAAAATTGCACTTTTCCGGAGCAACAAATAAAATCTCTTTTTTTTTTGGTATTTTTAGACGTTTTTTAATCCATTGACATCGTAGCCATCCTTTGATGGAATTTGACAGTTTATGACTTGACGAATAGAGGACGAATTCAGTTATGACGTACAAAGTATATTTCGTACAAAATGTCAGCCCAAAGCCCTAAATTTGCATTTTTCCGGAGCAACAAATAAAATCTCTTTTTTTTTGTATTTTTAGATGTTTTTTAATCCATTGACATCGTAGCCATCCTTTGATGGAATTTGACAGTTTATGACTTGACGAATAGAGGACGAATTCAGTTATGACGTACAAAGTATATTTCGTACCAAATGTTAGCCGAAAGCCCTAAAATTGCTCTTTTCCGAAGCAACAAATAAAATCTCTTTTTCTTGAATTTTTTGACACTTTTTAATCCATGAAGTAGCCATCATCATAGAGTATTTTGTGAGAACTATCAAAGCCACAAGTCAATCTTATCATCGAAATCGAAATTAATATCGAATAGGAACAGTATTGAATCATTTCAGTGAAATGAAAATGATCGAATGATCGATTGATTGAAAAGATCGGATCATTTTCGTAATCGATTGTTGAACGATTCGATCATTTGAAATGAACGATTTACACAGCTCTACAACTGATCATGTCTATATTTTGTCAGTATATTCTTCTATACTCTGTCCAACAAAAATTGTCAGTACAGGCCTTATGGGAGAGCTTTTTCTAAAGCAGTGGCGCCTGATGCGCACCCTCACTACAATGCGTTAGGAAAAATGCCAGTAAAAAAAGAGCAAGCCCCTGACTTTTCTTAAGGAATTGTTGTTGTAACTCTTTGCAAAAAGTTGTACACCCCAACATGACCGTCGTATCCCACTGCTGATGAGATACTGTCAGGAGTGTCAAGTGTCACTCAATACGATCGTGCGCTCTTTATCTACATCAAAACAGAGTTACCATTATCATTCTCAATTGCAAGCAAGGAGCTTTTTCAGTGGTTTTTATTAAGGAGCTTTCGGGATTTGAAGCTTTTGAGAACACATTTTAAGAAGATGAGTATGTTGAGTGTTGTCGTATTGCTTTTCAACTTAAAAAAAACGCGCCTTTTATCTTACCACTTGGTGTTGTGGGAAAAGGTAAATTGAATATTGTTTTCAGACGTTTTGAATCGGCAGACGGTGGCCCTACGCGCTTTTTACTCTCATTTGCGGCGATTTATAATATAAACTACGGAATCCCTATGAGAGCTTTAAAAAGCGACACACTTATGCATGGCAACCCAAGTAACATCTTTGGAGCTAAATGTTATTTAAATGTTCTTAAATTGCTCTGAGAGAGTTAAATGCAAGGCTCTAGCTCTATTTCAAAATAGATTGCAGCTCTTGATAAACGAATATAAAAATCTGGCTCTATAATGGAGTTTCTTAACAATCTTTAGCTTCCTTACGTTTAAAAGCTTTCTGCTCGATAAATATCCTCCATAATAATGTTTTTCTCAGCTGTCGGAAAGCATACAAGCATTTTGATACTTAACTCTTTAAAATAGCTCTTTAACAGCAAAAGATTTTTTTGAAGTGTTATTTAAGAGCTGCAAGCTATATCTTCCTGCATGTTTAAGAAAATGGCGAATATTTAAGAATTTTTACAAAACAGAAAAAGAAAATTATTTACAGTAATGTGATAACAGATTTTTAAAAAGAATCATGAAAAACACAGAAGCTTTATCCAAAAAAGTGCACGAGCAAAATAAATATTTTTTTTCAATTTCAAAATTAAAAAAAAAAATTACCATCCACTTAAAAAAAATTATTTTAGAAGGGCGTTGTAATATTTCGAAGTACAATATCAACATTTCTGATAAAAATTAAATCGCACTTAGAAATCACCTCATATTGAACGTATTATGGCTTTTAATTATTACCCTTATACTCATTATTCTATTTAAATAAACTTTGATACTAAGATGATTTACCAATACAAATAATAAATTCTCTTCGTGCTCAATAGTACGATTTGTATTTACTAATACTAACAGAAAATCTATTTTATAACTCCACGTTTAAGCACGCGGCTCTATAGCCGTTTTAGAGTTGAAAAAACATAACTACTTACAAGCACTATTAAGGAGCTAAAAAGTGCTCTCAAACTCAATGAATTAGCTGGAAGTGGGCTCCATGTTTGCTCTAAAAGCAGATCTAGAGTGTGTTTTTGAATAAACGAGCTCTAAGATTAGCTCTGAAAGCGCTCTTCAAGCATTAATACAGCTAAAAATGTTTCTTGGGAATGCAACCAGAATGAGAGACAAACGTCCTATCTTCCCTGTACTGACAATTTTTGTTGGACAGAGTATAAAGGGTTTTTCAACAGGGACGCTACAAAAGTAGAGCGACAGGGACAGCAAACGATGCCATATTTCTTGCCGCTCTTTTGACATTTCTCTTCAGTAAATAGTGTCGAGAGTATTGCTGCCGCTGAGGCTTCAGTTGCAGAAAGCCCAAATGTGTCTCTCACACGTCGTTCTCAAGCGTTGGGCATCTCTGTGACGTCGTTGTGGCGAACGTGTTTGGAGAACGTATTATCTCACGAAATGGTCCAGTCGCTTGGCCGCCTCGGTCATGCGATTTGACGCCGTTAGACTATTTCCTGTGGGGCTACGTAAAGTCTATGGTCTATGCCAACAAGCCAGCGACGATTGATGAACTTCGTACGAATATCGAACGTGAAATTGCAGCATTATCGGCCGATTTATGCTTGAAAACCATCGAAAATTGGGCTCAGCGTCTGGACTTCTGCAAGCGTGCCCGTGGTGGCCATGCAAAAGAAATCGAGTTCCATACATAATGGCATCGAAGTTACTTTCACAGGAATAAAGAATTTCATTAATATCCAAAACCGTTTTTGTTTTATTTAAAAAAAAACTTTTGTAGCGCTCTTATTTAAAAACCCGATACCTAACCGGTAGTCTCTTTCTATTCAATAAAGTTTTCTTTTGAAAGTTTTGCCACAGAAGACAGAACCATATTTTTGCTTGCTTAAAAATTAAGGCAAAATACTAGAATCTCCCAAAGGTAGGAAACATTTTTTACCATCTGTAAAAAAATGAACGGTCTCTCCGAGTGGATGTAAAAACATCCCTTATCCAGCCTGTGGAAACACTGATTAACTTTCCGCTTAATAAATATCTTAAAGAAAGAGTTCTTAATGACGCTGCTGGTATATCTTACGGAACAGTAGCAAAAATCTTTACACCGTCTTTGAGAAACTAAAATTATTTCACTTGATATTTCAAAAGCATTTGATAGGGTCTGACATCAATCTTCAGTCTCTCTTTTCAAAAGTGTTTTCAAAAATTGTATTTTGTATTGCCTCATCTATACTTCGTTGGATTAGAAACGAATTGGTGATTTTTTTGCTATTTTCTTTTTGGCAGTACTGGTTTTGACAGCTCACGCACATTTCGTGTTTTGTGTCACTGTCAAACATCTTCAGTTTGGTCTTTAATTTAACCATGAATTGTCTTACAAACGAACAAGGCTAGCAAATTATTGAATTTTATTATCAAAATGCGTACTCTGTTAAGCAAGTTTATTGCGTGCTTCTTTCATTTTATGGTCAGTTTAATCGACCTACTGAGGCGGCTATTCGGGCTATTGTGACTAAATTTCGCACCAAATTTAGGTACATTGTTGGACATTAGACCACCAACACGCGTACGTAGAGTGCGAACTGAGGAAAATTTCACAGCTGTATCGGTAAGTGTTAGTGATGATGATGACCGTGAATTATCGATTCGGCGTCGTTCTCAGCAATTGGGCCTCTGTTTCTACTACATAGACAATTTTGCGGAAGGATTTTGGTGTAAAGCCTTTCAAAATACAGCTGGTGCAAGAATTGAAGTCGAACGACCTACCATTACTCCGAAGTTTTGGTGAATGGGCTCTTGAAAAGTTGGCCGAAGATCCAGTTTTTTATCGAAAAATTGTGTTCAGCGACGAAGCTCATTTTTGATTGAATGGATACGTGAAGAAGCAAAACTGCTGTATTTGAAGTGAAAAGCAGCCAGAAGCATTGCAAGAGCTACCAATGCATCCAGAAAAAGTCGCTGTTATGGGCTGGCGGAATCATTGGGCCGTATTTCTTCAAAGATGATGCGAATCACAATGTTACTGCGGATGGTGAGCTCTACCGTGCGATGATAACTTTTTTT
Source organism: Philhelius festivus (assembly GCA_963931855.1). NCBI lineage: Eukaryota > Metazoa > Arthropoda > Insecta > Diptera > Syrphidae > Philhelius > Philhelius festivus. The sequence goes on from OZ007555.1 coordinate 189,539,911, forward strand.
TTTTTTCAAAGTGGAAGAGCTTGACTTGCATGACATGTGGTTTTAACAAGACGGTATCACAAGCCACACAGCATAGGTAACAATGACCAATTGAGAGGCGAGTTCGGTGAACAGTTTATTTCACGTTTGGGGCCGGTCAATTAGCCGCCTAAATCATGCGATTTAACGCCTCTAGACTATTTTTTGTAGGGCTATGTTCAGGCTCATATCTATAAGGACAAGCCCGCTTTGATTAACGTACTGGAAGCCAACATTGAAGGATTTATTCGTGAGATACCGGCCGAAATGTTAGAAAGAGTATATCAAAATTAGACTAAGCGGATGGACCATTTGAGGCGCAGCTGCGCTAAACACTTGCATGAAAAATTCTTCAAACATTAAATTATATCGACCGTACTATCGATTCAAATAAAAGTTTTATGCATTTTTCTGAATTTTATGTATTTTTTTTTTAATGAACGATAGCTCTTAAAAAATCATTCTTTAGTTTCGACCATTTCAATACCAGTTGTATTGTATAAACGCTTGTGTGCCACAGGGTTCCGTTCTGCCTCCGAATCTCTTTTTCATATTGATCAATAATCGTTTGTCTCTTTCTAGCCATTCAATTGATTTGCAGACGATAGATCTCGATATCACTGTCAAATGAGCGAACATAAACAGTGTACAATTTAATGTTTCCAAGACCCAAGGCCTTCTATTTTCCATAAGGCGAAACCCATTCTCCATACCGCTATCCATGAGTGGCACTTGCATTGAGGAAACAGAGTAGCTGTCAGTACTATGTATGCACATCACACCGTGAAGAATGACCACATATTCGACGTCGCCAAAAACGCTCCTAAGTGTTTAGGTTTCCTTCGTCGATGCAAAAAAATTTTCAACTCTTCTGATCTGGTTGCAATCTTTAAATTTTTAAAGCATCTATTAGCCCAAAGCTCGAGTACAATTCCCATATTTGGGCAGGTGATGATCAAATAAATTACTTGAGTCACTTGAATATAGAATTAAATAAAATGCACGACTGGATCGCACGAACTTGCTCTTATGTAAAAGTACTTTGGAATTTAAGATACATTTTATAAATATAAAACATAGATTTAATGAGATAATAATGTTCAAATGCATAAAATTGCCGTCTGGTTTCCGGAAAAGTATGAATTTATGCAAATAAACTTAAAAAAAAAAACGTTTTATTATTAAATTAATTTTTTATATAAGAAATTTCTCTAAAATTTTTCAAGAAAGAAATGTGGGATGCGAATTTTAAGTATTAAATAATATTGATTTTAGGAAATAATTTCAAAAAATAATCGTTCATAGGTTTTGAAGATATTGATTTAAATTTTTTTTTTTTTTTAAACTCAACAAATATTTTTTCGAATATTTTTGTATACAATATTATTTTAAACTTAAGGGGACTCCTGCTGAAAATTTTGGGTTAAAATCCTTAGAGCCGTTAATGAGAAAGTCGAAAATAAAAAAAACGGGTCTATGGCAGGTACCCCTAATAACATTTTGCCCCAAAATTTTTGTTGACCAAAATGTAGTCCATGTCTATAATATCACACGTAATTTTTTTTATCAAAATCGTTAGAGCCGTTTTCGAGATAAATAAGATTTTGCATTACGGGTGTATGGGGGGTACCCTTAGTTTTGGAGATAAAAAAAAAATTTCAATTTCTCCTCTAGGGAATCACCGAAGACCCTTAACTACCGAGATTGAAAGAAATAGGTCCAGTGGTTTAGGCTGTAGTGAGAGGTACAGACATACAGACACACTGAAACATGTTTTTTGTGTACTAAATTTTCCTTAAAATTTTTATAAAAAAAATTGATATGCAAATTGTTAGTATTTAATAAAATACATTTTATAACGTAATTTAAAAATTTAATCGTGTATCGGTTTTCAAGATATTGAATTTTCAAAAGAAAAATTGTATTATTTTTATAAAAATCCAAAAACTATTTTTTCGAAAAACTTTTTAGTTTATAATTTTTCAAATGCAAAGCAGCTCCTGCATAAAAATTTTGTTTAAAATCGTTAGAGCCGTTGGTGAGAAATTCGAAAATCAAAAAAACCGTTCTATGACAGGTACCCCTAATAACATTTCCCCCCAAATTTTTTTTCACCAAAATATAGTCCATGTCCATAATATCACACTTAATTTTTTTTATCAAAATCGGTAGAGCCGTTTTCGAGATAAATAAGATTTTGCATTACGAGTGTATGGGGGGTACCCTTAGTTTTGGAGCTAAAAAAAAATTTCAATTTCTCCTCTAGGGAATCACCGAATACCCTTAACTACCGAGTTTGAAGAAAATACCTCCGGTAGTTTAGGCTGTAGTTCGAGGTACAGACATACAGACATACAGACATACAGACATACAGACAGACAGACGGAATTGTCGGACCCACTTTTTTCGTCTTCGCTATCATCGTAATGTCAACTTTGATCAAAATCTCGAGTTCGATTTTTTTTTCCAAATGCAGAACTTGCCCTATAGTACCTATATCGCAAGTAAAAAGAGAACTTTTTAGAATGAAAGGTGATAGAAGTATAATAGAAACATTTGCATCTCTCGAGCCCCACTGCAGTGTTTCTTGAGTTTCATTGTTTACCGGTATTTTTGTTAAAAATGCTCTATGTAATATAAATAGTCATTTGCATTCATCTCTAAAAAAATTCAACCATAATACTTACGCTTAAGGGAAAGCCCATCAGTTTACTCTTGAGCCCAACTTCGGACATACTGTTAAATTAAGAGATTCTTTCTTTAGCCGCACAACACGAATGTGGACTGCTTTACCTGACTCTACATATATTTCTCTCCCACTACGATATTCAAACAGTCAAAACCAATGTACTTACATCGGTATATCCCTTTAAATCCTCTTCGACTTTTTTTAAAGCTCGTAATGTGCTCTAAGGCAGGTAGGCCTTTAGGGCGCGAAAAATCGAAATTTTTGAAGTTAAAGCATAAAAAGTTAAAAGGTTTTATTTAATACATATATTCTATTTCAAGTTAAAATTCCGTTTAAGAGTAGGAGAGACGTAATTGAATAAACCCATTTAACATCTCAGCTGGCTATTAATTATTGAAAATACCTACGCATTTTCAGAAAGCCCTCACACATACTCTACTCCCAAAATTTGCTCTCGGCGTTTAGGGAAGATAGTAAGGTCTTCAAATGTCATGAGCTTTTAGCTTGTGAAAAATTATATCTTTAAATATCTGTCACCAATTAGTCTACATACCCGAATTAATCTCTTTCTCAAGGACTATAGCGTTAACATCCGCATTACAAAAATGTATATTGCCGAACATTCAAAAAATGTATTGTATATCCTTGCAATGCCTGTCAATTCGTTTCGCTTTGTCGTTTATCTTACATAATTGAAAAAGGAAATGGAATTAAAAACCAGCCGCCCTGAACCCTGTAAGTGTGATGTGACAGCAAGTGAGTAAAAAAGGGCCACTTGCCTTGGAATGGGCTTAATTAAATACACGCCCCAAACGAAAATACATTTAATTGACATTAATCTGATTACATGCCTACAGCAATGCAAATAATAACTACAGTTATTTCACCTGCTGGAATCGTTAATGTTGGCATTTCGCTAGTCTTTTCTACTGGGCTATACCACCCCCGCTATTCTCTGCGGCTTGCCATATAAAAGGTCGAATTATAAAAAATCGACATAACCATAGCGATGAGGGGTGAATGTACTCAATAGGTCAGGATATTGAAGACCAGGGCATTTTTGGCCTGGCCAAGGAGCAAAGGAACTCTGTTTGAAAGGTGATTCGATTTGTTCCAGCAAACCTCGACAGAATATGAAAATGCTATTTTTACTTTTTTTTTTTATGTTCGAAGCCGAATCCTGACTCCCGGTGGAGCTCTGATCAAATGACACTTTTATGATCGCTTTAAATTCCTTATCAGTTAATTGCTTTTGAGAGTGAGCAAGCATGGATCTGGAGCCATATAGCTTCCCGCATTACCCAAGACAACCTACTCGTATCTTCGAGGACGATGCTCTAAGACGAGATGATGGGATTCCTTTTTTAGTATTATTATTATTTGTTCGGTGAAGGGAGCATTCTCACCGAATTTAGTTTATTTTTTATTGAAGCTTCTTCCTCTTATCACTAAATTGCAATCTTGCAATTATGATATTTATCGTTAGGAAGTGGAAGTAATGTGAGAAAATAAGATGGCGAACCTAACTGCAAATAAGAAAATATTTCGCACCGAATTGCAACTTTTAAGTTCTTTTATCTAAAATTTGATTGAAATGCTTTGAATTAATAGTAGAAACTTAATAAGGAAAGTTTCGGTAGCGGATTCTACGCTTAAGTAACGTTACGATTTAATTTTGGAATATTTTTTTTTGAACTTTGAAGAACTTGGGAAATTTATGATGGAAAGACTATAAGCACTAAGCAAAGAACCAAAGTTGTTAAAGTCCGACAGTCAATTATTTAGACATAAAGACCATACCAAAATTTGTTTCCTCTTCGAAATGCGCCCAGTGCTCCAACAATTTAACGATTGGTCCAGCGTTTTCAGCAACAAGGGACTGTCTATGATCTTCTGGGTACTCCTTAGACCCCGTGCAAAATGGTATGAACATTGTTCGGGTGCAAGCAAGTATTCAGGAAAACCGCTAAACTTCGACGAGCGACGTTCTCAGCATTTGGCCATATTTTTAGCCCTGTAAAATGTTTAACACAGCAGGGTCGTTGGTGGAAATAAGGGGTAGGGGGGTTGGGAGAAGCAAAGAAATGTGGTTTTGGTGAACATTGGTCTTGAATATTTCCAAATTGAAATGGCAAGGGAAAATCATGCCGGGTAAATTGTTGTGCGACGAAAAAAACGAATCTCTATATTTGACGGTACGACTAAAATTAGGCTCGAGGGTAAACTGATGAAGTGATGAGCATTCCTAGGGTATCACGGGGAAACTGATTAAGAGGAAGAATGCAACTGGCAACTTCGAGTGAGCATTGCTTGCGAAAGAAGCGATAAAACAAGGAAATACATGAAACATTCCGACAGTGTTCAAGAGATGGAAATGAATCCATGATAGCTCTGTTTCCTATCAATTTTAACGCTCTGTTCTGAATTCTGTCCAATAACTGGAGGATAGTTTTTGCTGCATCTGCCCCAAAGCTGCGAGTTATACTCGAGTTTTGGTCGTATAAACCCCTTATAAATGGTAGCCAGATCAGAGGGGGTGAAAAATGTCTTACATCGATATAGAAATCCTAAGAATTTAGCAGCATTTTTGGCGGTCTTGAGAATGTGATCATTCCAAGGAAGATCGTCGTTGACACACATACCGAGTACTGAAAGCTTTTCGATTTCTTCGATGCAAGTGCCATTCAAGGACAGCGGTGTAGGGGGTATAATATATGTATCCAGAGTGATAATTCAAGAAATGTTTGCTTATGTTTTATTATTTTATGATTAATCTATAGACTGACTTAAGATTATGATAACATAAGATGAGTGTTAGTATGTGTTAGTGTAAGAGTGATGAAGAGAAGGAATGTAATGAGGATTCAATACATAACAGGGGGTAAATTTTGCTTAAACGACAATAGACAGCATTGAATTTTCGAAGCATTAAACTCCACACGATTTTGTATACCCCATTTAACAATGCTGTAAAGATCGAATTTTTATGAGCTAATCATACAATACTGTTGCAATTGCACTTTCCGAAGAAGATGGACGTGAATTTGAGAACGAGAGTGAGAAGCTGAGAGTAGATTCGTCAGCAAAACAATGAAGTGGATTAAAAGTTTCAGACAAGAGATTATTTATAAAAATGAGGAAGAGAGTCGGAGACAAAACGGAGCCCTTGGGAACATCAGCATTTATTTTTTGAAGATCTGACTTAAAACCGTCCAATACAACATGTATTAAACGATCTACAAGGTAATTCCTAATCCAAAGAATAAGGGTTTCGTTGATCCCAAACGCAGGCATTTTCAAAAAGAAAGCCACCAGTGGAACGATTGCTGCGAAAGTCGTATCGCCGGTCATTAAGAAGCTTTCGATCTTCGAGATATTTCTTGAGCTGATGATTTATCAGCGATTCCATAACTTTGGAAAGAAGGGACGTAAGTGCGCAATTGGTCGAAAGGCGGAGGCGGAAGAAAGGTCGCCTTTTTTAGGAACAGGATGGTCAAATGTTGTTTTCTATCTTCTAAGGAAGATTCGAGAACAGCAGAAGCGATGAGAAAGCTAACGCATGATTTTTCAAGCGATGAAGAACACTTCTTCAAAAGAATGGGGGATTTGTTTATATCAAGATCTCGAACGGCTCTTATAACCGTACGAGTACAGAATTATACCTGCCCCATTGAATGATTTACGTTCTCAAATATAGGAGGGGCAATATCAGTGGCGTAGCGTGCCATCTCGGCGCAATGAGGTATCTTTTATTGAAGGTAAAATAGAATCAGCGGTTTCACAAACGGATTTTACGAGCCTTATAAGCAGCGAAGTCAGATATAACTTTGTCAAATCAATATTTGCAGCCAATACTTGTTCAATCGACAATGTAGCCAAGTTTGATAGTCTAGTGGAGCTCATAGTGGACCTGAGATAACTTTTGATTAGCTTCAACTAGCTTCCGCTCCATCTGAAACTCGTCCATGTCGATGTCTTCTAATACATGGGAAAGATCACACTCGTACTTGCTCTCCAAAAGATTCGCTGGCGTCAAAAATCCGAACTTGTTCGCTATTTCTTGAACTTGCTGGAATCGAGTCGTCATTTCTGGAATGATCTAGTCAAATGATGCGAACACCTCCCGACGGAGTCCCTGCTCGTGAGACAAAGCTGCATCTGCAGATTAATCGCCATGCATGCGTCTTTTCCTGCGAATTCTTCTCGTTTTGGGTTCGATTCCGAGTTTTTCGCAGAGAGTCTTAGCAAAGTCGATTGCGGCTTGGACGAAACGGTCTCTGCTCTCCAATAGTAGAGCTTTTAAAGCGCAGAGTTTCTGAACACACTTATCCACACTCAGTCCTCGATGCTGCAGGTAAATCTGTGCGTCACCTACTTCAGGAAGCACTGCAGCCCAAAAGCCAACAAAAGCGAGGAAGTTGAATGACTGCATAGCTGTCAGAAGAAGACTGGCTCCCGATTTTGTGTCGGAAGTTTGAGATGAATCTGTCAATTCTTCCAGTACCTCTAGAACTTTCTCAAACTTATTTTTAAGCGTCTTGACAGTTTCATTTCTAGCGCTCCAGCGCGTTTCACAGTGACTCGTTTCACTGCTTGACCTGTGACGGCAACCAAAGCGTTGTTGATGCAGAAAAGAAGGCAAATAGCTTCTCCAGAGTTCCAAAAAACGTCACGGAGTTCACTGATTCAGAAGCAGCGTGTACCCCAGCCAAGTTGAGTGAGTGGTTTGTGTATGCAACGAATGTATCTTTCGGATTCAGTACTTTAATCCGGGCTTGAACTCCATTGTGGATCTGTGACATTGTGACAGCGTTGTCATAAGCCTGTCCTCTCAAGTTCTGTATGTCCAGTCCGTTTTATATCGTTGCTGAGATCTCCTACATTTTTTCCTTTTGATTCGAAGAAGTCGATGAAAGATTATACCACGGCTTCTTCTGCATGCTTGTGACTAGGTGCTTGAGGTACTTCTGGTGAGTCGACTTCTTCTTGGCCCTGCTCTATGGTGGTTATGACCGCTGCGCTGGCGGCGCTAGCGGTTACCTACTTTACCTATACTGTACATACTTTAAACCTATATATATGTACGTGGTCAAAAGTCTGCCCGTTTGTAGCGCCACCGCCAGCGGTCTCGCACACATATGTTTCTGAACGCTCCCTTTCAGTTTCGCGAGAGTTTTGGAACGTTCCGTTTTAGTTTCATAAGTCGCGCGACAATAACGGAATGCACTCTTATGGTCTTACTCACCGTTTACGAATTGACGGAAATCAGCCGACGAATTACAGGCAGGGCGGCAAATTTCAAATGTACGTCAATGTTGTTTGTTGACTTGTCAAACGTTCTGTCGTGAAACATAAATGATCTCTACTCTATGTAAACTCTTCACCGGCGACATTTTGCCGCCTCCGGACTTCTGCCGCCCAGGGCTGGCCGCACCATCCGCCCATCCCCCCTACACCACGCCACTGGGCAATATTGCAATTAGGCAACGTAAAGCTACCAGTAGAATGAGATACAAGTAAATTTGCCTTATCTAAGGAGATAGTTATCCGGTTGTCATTGGAACCGAAGATGAAGTCGAGTTTTGTACGTTCGTGACAAATGACCAGAAATTTCTACTGCCTTTGGGACATTGAAGGATTTGTTGCCTTTATTTCTGGGAATTTAAGAATTCGCTTCTATTTAAAGTTTGAATAGTTTTGCGTATTCTAATTTAAAAAAAAAAATATTTAATACAAAAAAATTATCAATTTATTTTTGAAAACTCAATATTTGGAATATATTTTTTGATATTTGTATATTCTTGAAACTTGAAAACACACAGGTTTATCAATATCATCTAAAAAGATTTAGAAAGAAAATTGTTCTTTTATCTAAACAAAACGATAAGCAAATAAATTTAAAAAAAATGGGTTTGGAAAGTAAAACCGCGGTTCTCCGATACACTTACTGAAAATCTTCCCCCGCAGTATCCACTTTCTCTCGTAGCTACATAACTTTTCCTGGAGCAGAATGCTGATCTCTTAATAAAACCTTAGGTAGAACAACTTAACCACTTGCTTGATAGGAAGCTTTCTAGGCGTTTGACATCTGTAAGCAGTTCGCACATTAGTTTGCTAATAGTCTATAGGATAAAAAAGAATGAATGTTTCCAAGCCTTCTGGGTATAGCAAAAGGTTGACACATTAAAAATCTAAAAGATAAAGCTTATGCAAAGTTTAAAAAATCAAAGGATTTTGGACGACAAAACAGAATTTTGTAAACTTCGAAAGAAATTCAGTATTCTCAGAAAATCGCTTGGGGCTCCGAGCTCTATGAATTTTGAAGTTTGAGAATCTACGGATGTCAATAATACTCTTGAAATGTTTGCCATGTTCTTTGAATCTATGTATTCTAACTCGCAGATAAACCTTGTCATCTCTTGGAGAAAGCCTTCAAAGGTCGATTTACGATCAATACAAATAGGTGTGTTTGATGTTTTGAAAGGTTAACAAGGTCTTAAACCAAATGCCAAGCTTGGTATTGACGGTATTCCTGCCCTTATCTTAAAAATATTTGCAAAATCGGAGTATTTTTGGACGATTGGAAATCTTCTTTTTTTATCTGAATTTTTAAATCGGACTTAAAAAATAACGTTGAAAATTATAGGGGAATCTGCAAGTTATCGGCAGTTCTTAAAATTTAGAAATCTTATTAAGAAATAAGTGCCCAGCATGAATTTATCTCAGGAAGATCAAATTTAACTAATTTGGCATGGTTCTCTTCCTTTATTGTGAATACTTTCAAAAACCGTAATCAAGTCGATGCTGTTTATACGGACTTAAGCAAGGCTTTCGATTCAGTTTGTCACAACATATTACTTCGTAATCTTGAAGTATTCCGCATTCACTCGAGCTTACTTCATTGGATTTACTCCTTCTTAACAGGTAGGATTAAAAAAATAAAATTTGATAAATGTACCTCCAAACGTCAGATGTTCCTCAAGGCAGCCATCTTGGTCCGTTGCTTTTTGTTATATTTATTGATGATATTGTAAATTATATTTATTTCAGCCAATATCTCATACATATATGCTGATTATCTCAAAATATTTTTGAAAGTGTCAACGGCCGTGGCTTTGATGAAAGCATCGCTTCCCATCGATCAGCGAAATCAAGCATCATTGCGCGCGGTTGGTACTTGGATGGGGGACCGTTCAAATACCAACCGTGTGCTGTTGACATGTGTTTCTTCTGTTGTTCTTTCTTTGTGTGTCTCTCTCTGTCGTATTGTCTAAAGCCGATGGCCTCAGTTGCCAGTGCTTTTCTGTGTCTCTACTTCATAGATTTATCTACGGTGTAGTGTAAAATGTAATGTAATGTAATTTTTGAAAGTATCAGGCGATGATGACTGCTTTAAGCTTCAAATGGACTTTCACAAGCTCTCTGGTGTCGACTATGAACCACTTAAACCTTAATGTTATAAAGTTCTTGGTGATCTCTATTTCTAGAAAACAGTTTCTGTAGGCGTTCAGCCTAGGCGCAGAACCAATTATGGTTCTCGTATGAACGAACCAATTTCAAGGTTTATGGATAATGATTTTGAGGAATCAGTTCATCATCTTCACCATCATGTTTATAGCCAGCTCTATTCCAAAAAACAAGACTTTTACTGTATTAATCCGAGAGGGATCATTATTCATACTAAAGACACCACCACGTACACTTGGTGTTAACTTCACAAGCGAAGATCCGCATGCCAAGCATGTCATGGAATTTCTGAAACACGCAAACTTCTGCTTCTATCTGCTTTATCCTTTACTGAGAACACAGATCGGACGGAGCAAGAAGACGAGCCTTTTCCAATACCAATACGCTCTCACGTATGCCTGTCCTGTTTGGTTCACTATATCTCCATCAGCAATGAAGAAGATTCATATTTTCGAGAGGGAAATCTTGACAACAGGAATATATCCCAACTTCCGCAGTCGGCCAGATAAGATGCTCTACGAGAATGCAGATCATTGACGGCGACCGCCTCACCAACGTCATTTTAAAAAAGTACAGATTAATAATGTTGACGGCCCTAAGACCACACCAGCCAGTAAGTTTGTGAGCATGTATTGCCACCTGGTGAGCCTTGTGTGAGCTGCTGTCATACCATATGTGTGTATACTGTGTGGTGTTGACACGTGTTTCTTATGTTGTAGGTATAAGCCGATAGTCCCAGTTGGCAGTGCTTTCAATGTCTCTACTTCGTAGATTTATCTACGGAGCAGTCTAAAATGTAATGTAATGTAAATCCTAGTCTAATCCTATCTATTAATCGGAATAAATTCTGAAATAAGTAGTTTAACACACTTTGTAAGAAGCGGGAAAAAAAAAGCTTATTTAGATACATGTGGTATCCAAATTGGCCAACATTTCGGCAAGTCTCCGCCAACAGCTTCTACTTCTTTACCTATACTGAAAACGATATCGAGTTTATAGAGTACGCAACTCAACTTGATCGTCCTCCGATAGCGAGTTAAAGGACGCCGGTTAAAGGAGCTTAATTCATAGAAAAGTCCCATACCCCAATTTTCCAAAATGCTTAAAGAATATCAAAAACCCATGAATACTACAACCATATTGTAAGAAAACCAACCGAAATTTCCTCTGAGATTTTATCCACCTGATGTGAAAAGCAGATTAACACTTCGCATTCCACTTTCCAACCATTAAAATAACGATGCACCTAATTTTAACATTTTTTTCTTAGATCCCTACAAAAATAGAAAATTCTATTCCCCCCATTGTCTTGTGTCTTAGGTAAGCATTTTTGCATCTGCTGCAGTAAATTAGCAGTTTAACCCTAGCAACGGGTTGTACAATCTTTTTCCAGCTATCGTAAGCAGATTGTTTGCATCCAACATGTGGGTATAATTTTCTCCTAGTCACGAAAAGTTCAAAATTACTAGTTTAACAATTGAACATTATTTTCGCTGCAACTTCTTCCCTATACCTAGCTATAGCTTGCAAGGCAACTTATTTTTATTTTCACTTAGCGAAACAAGAAGTATCTAACTAAGCTGCATTATAGTATCCATCTACTTGGTCTTGCAAGATAGTGTTTTGTTGTGCTTCTTGTTTTCTTGGGTGACTCTTTAATTACGACTGTACAAGCTATCGCAACTAACTGCACACGAAAAGTTTTCCTTTCCGCAGAGTTTTCCCTGCTTATGTTTGCGTGCCGTTATTTGTTAACATCTCTGATTTTCAATTGTCTTATATTTTTTTTTTTCATTTATGGGATTTATTTTTGTGACGAAAGACAAAATAATCGAAAGGAGAAAAAGACACACTTGGAAAATCATCTTCTCGGCGAAAATTCCCTTTCGTTTTTAGCTCGAGAGAGAGAGAGTCATAGTATGTGGCTCTGTGGCTCTTGTTGAAAGTGATGTGAATTGTGTGAAATCAGTGATGCTTTGTTTTTGGAAACGTGACTCTTGGAGGTAAAACTCGTGGTTCAACTGACTTCAGAGGTAACAATCTGCGGCAAATACAAAGGTGTTAAGATCGCGTTCTTCACAAGACCTACATATGTATCAATTGGTTTTCTTGCCACGCTAATTTGATTAACATCTTAAATATTTTTTCATCGTACTATAAAATCGATATCTATATTGATGGATGGAAGTTTTACTTGTCAAATTTACATTATAAACAAGCAAATAAATATATTTAGATATTATTGAAAAAAAGATATAATATATATGTAAATGTTATCTAGAAGAGAAAATCCTTCATAATTCATTCATGTATTCTGGCAGATTCCTCAAGTTTCTGTTGGGGAATGTTAAAGTTATTACAAGTCTAAAGGTGCAACAAGTCTTTTTCCATTTATTAATTTGCCAATGAAGACAAAATATAAACAAGAACGTCTGCTCTCAATACAAGACATATCGATAAGTTGAATTCTGTCGTGATAAGGAGGGAGATCATACAGATTATCCCACCCTTACCCCCTAAGTTTAAACCTTATGCACCTTTTTGTGGTACCGGATCCAGTCGGGCCTTATGGCAGGCGTAATTTGGTGCTCAAACTTGATAAGCGTATTCCAGAATGGGACGAACAAATGTTATGAAAATCTGTTTTGTAACAAAAGGATCAGAAAATTGCCTGGACTCTCTCTTAAACCACCCAAGAATTGAACTGGATCCATTGGTAATGGAGTTGATGTGTTGCTTGAATCCAAGTTTGCTGTCAAATGATACACCAAGGGCATACATATCTTTTTCACAGGATAATAATACACTGAAACGAAGCGTTACAATGCCTACATACCCTAATCACATTACCGAGCAAAACGGTACGACACCTACATACCACCGTATTAAATTAATAATCACATTACACATATCCAATGTATTCCCGAAGTCATGTGATCAATCCCTCTTTGATTCACATACAATTTTGTCGTTCATTCGTTTCAATTCACACTGACTCTTAGCCGCAGATTCAATAAGTAGAGGTTGGGAAAACGAAAAAATTGTCTTTTATTCTCGCCCTGTGTGGATACCAATCTAGTGTATAGAGAGTTTAAGATCGGGCCGCAAGCAAAAATCTTCTATACGGCGTTTCGGTGACAGAGACACAGAGAGGTATTGCTGTAATGGTGAAGCTGATCTAATGTTTTTATAAAATAGTAGGGTATTAGCTAGAATAGGGCAAACTTTATTGTTATTAGGAGTATTAGCTAGAGTGGGGCAAGCTTAGTTATTGTTAGGAGTATAATACATATTATTTACTAATCCAACCCGTTTTTTTCTCTGATCTCCTCTTCAAGGTAGCTTATTGGACAGGTTTTCTTTTTTAAGGTCCACCCGTTTATTTCCCTAGATTGCGTGCTAGGGACATAGGGCTTCCGATAAGGATCCCGACCGTTTCTTTCCTCTGATCTGCTCTTTAGGGTAGCTCATTGGACAGGTTCTCTTTTTAGAATTCCACCCGTTTATTTCCCTAGATTGCGTGCTAGGGACACTTTATATGAAATGCCGTGTTAGTTATTTAAGCTGTTCGAACATTGTATTATATGAAATACTGTGTTATTTATGTTAAGAAAAGAAATAAAAATAATATTGTTAATAACATTATATGTGTAAGAAATACAAAACCACGAAATAAATTTATTAAGAGTTTAGCAGTATTAAAATATGTTATTTCATTCGGAGCTTAGACTCTCCAAACCCAAGTTTGTTGCTTCTTTGGCAAGAACCCTAGACACCGACGAGTTTACCTCAGCCACGAAGAAAAAGCATCACAACACTATTAAAACAAATAATTAGAAGATGTTATGGAAATCTTCCTCGTTAAACTCATAGTCTTGCATTTATCAACGTTAAAAAACAGACATTTATGAATACACAAAGCCAATTACCGTCACATTGCAAATCTTAAAATTCATGAGAATTTGAAATAGTTTTTAAGATTGTTACACTATCTGTCTGCATATCTAAATGAGACTCTTTGAAGATGTTAAGTCATTTATAATTACAAAGTAAAGTGCCTAAATGGTTGCCCTATGGTATTCCAGAGTTAACGTTAAAAGTTGCACATGTATGGCAATTGAAAAGTACAGAGCATGATCTATTGTATAAATAAGATTGAAGCCATACACAAACTGGCCGCTTAATCCCTAGCTTTCTTAGTTTTAATAGCATTCCTTACTAATAAGTCAATGAAGACACAATCCACTATATTTTCCCTTTTTAATGAATTCTTATAATTTTCAGCCAATTCCATAAGACAGTTGAGTGCACTTTTGAAAATCCCTGGTGAGTGTTGACTTAGAACGATATTTATGATTTAACATAGAAAGATGGAGTTTCACAAATTTTGCATCAAAAATTTTTGGAAATTACCGATAGTCTTGCAATTGGTCTACAATTGCTAACTTCGTGTCTTTGGCCTTCTTATGCAGAAGAATTATAAAATACGTTTTATATATAGATGGTAATTCAAAAGATCTCATTGAAAAGTTAAAAAGAATGGAAAAAAGCAACAATAATGAGTTAACACAGTTTTCCAAAACAGTGGAAGGTATACTATTTAACATTTCGTCAAAGTTAGATAGAAAGTTATTAATGTTTTCTATATGAATATCAAAGCTTATTTCAGACAACAAAGAGGAAAATTTAAAAAGCTGAACTTGTGGTTTTTTGATCAAGATTATTACAGTTTGAAATAACACAGTGTTAGGTATGAGCAGGTGTTCTTAATCGCTAGAAAATCTTTGCGCAAGCTGTTCTGGAATTTTTCCTAGAAGATGGAAAATAGTTTTTGTCAAGCCTGATTTTAAAAAAGATTTCCCTTCATCCCTCTCCTCCTATCGACCAAATACACTTACGTCTCTTCTTTCCAGGGTCAAGGAATCGCTTATAAATCATCAGCTCAAGAAATATCTCGAATATCGAAAGCTTCTTAAAGACCAGCAATAAGAAGTTTAACAGATGTTTACATAAATTTGGAGAAAGTGAAATTATTGCGCTTGATATTTCTAAAGCATTTCGATACCTTCCCGTAAGAATGTACTAAGCGACACTTTTTTCGAAAATGACTTTTTGATGAGGAAATATACTATATGTTAAGGGCCACGTTTTGGCGTGGGTTTCGCCAACCTATTATGCATGAAAAGGAAACTAGAGTACAAATAAAAAAAATTATCAAATGCCATGTTTTCTCATTAAAATAATGTTGCCCCCTGAAATTTGTATTATCCGCCAAAAAAATTATGGTAAGCGACATTAATAAAGATCTCATTGTCGTAAGCAACAAAAAATTTTGTTAGATGTCACTTAGTTTAACCAAAATTGTCTCTTAGCACACTATGATTCAACTAGAACTTTCTTGGTTTTTTTCGTTTCCTGAACAATTTTAGAAATGTCGCTTAGTACATTCTTACGGGAAGGTATCGATTTGATAGTGTTTGACACCCACCAGGCCCTCTTATCGAAATTGCGTGCGTTTGGTATCAACGAAACCCTTATTCCTTGGATTAGAAATTACCTTCTAGAGTCTCATCTTCACAAAATAAATGCTGGTGTTCCGCAGGGCTCCGTTTTATATCCGACTCTTTTCCTAATTATTATGAATGATTTCTTGTCTGAAACTTCTAATCCAGTTCCTTGTTTTGCCGACGACTCTACTCTCAGCTTCTCATACTCGTTCCCAAATTTATGTCCCTTTTCTTTCGGAAGTGGAATTGCAAGGGTAACATATGATTGGCTTATTAAATTCCGAACTTAACAGTATTCTTGAATGGCACTTCCATCGAAGAAACTGAAAAGCTCTCAGTACTCGGTATGTGTGTCAACGACGATCTTCGTTGGAATGACCACATTCTCCAGACCACCACAAATACTGCTTAATGCTCAGAATTTCTATTTCAATGTGAGAAACTTTTTAAGCCCTCTGATCTGGCTACAATTTATAAGACATTTATAAGTACAAAACTCGACTATAACTCACTCTTTTGGGCAGGCGCAGCACAAACTTCTGTCCATTTATTGGATGAAATTCAGAACAGAGCGATAAAACTGATAGGAAATAGAGCTATCATGGATTCATTTCCATCTCTTGAACACCTTCGGAATGTTTCATGTATTTCCTTGTTTTATCGCTTCTTTCACAAAGAATGCTACTCGAAGCGGCCAGTTGCATTCCTCCCCTTAATCAGTTCACCCGTGATACCCGCTTCGCTAGGAATGCTAATCAGTTCACCCTCGAGCTTAACTTTGATCGTACCGTCAAATACAGATATTCGTTTTTTAGTCGCACAACGCGATTATGGTACCCGGTACGGTTTTCCCTTGCCATCTCGAATTGCAAATATTCAAAACCAATGTTCATCTACACCACCTTTTTTTCAAAAATTCAAAAAAAATATTTTTTTTTTTTAAGTCTTGAAATGCAATGTTTTTAAAACTTTTTAGAAGATTCTCTATAAAAAATTTCATTAAAATCCGTTATGCCGATAGTGAAAAATTACAAATTCGAAAAAATTGTTCTAGGTAGGTACAGTCAATAATATCTTAATTTAAAATTTTTCCTATTAAATTATAGATCGAAGAATAAATCGAACGGACAAAAATTTTATCAAAATTTTCGAAGCCGTTTTCGAGAAAAATACGATTTTCGAAAAGCGTTTTTAACATTTATTCAGTGAGGACCGTTATTTTTAGGTAAAATAAATTAAATTTTTTCACTTTTATTTATCAAGTTTTAAAAACTCGAGCATGGGGTTTTCGAAATATTGAGTTTTAAAAAAAAATATTTTGAATTTTTTTTTTTTAAATTCAAAAATTTTTTTTTTTAATTTGAATACACAATAACATTTAAACTTTTAGGTAGCTTTAGGATACAAAAAAATGTTAAAAATCGGTAGTACCGTTCTTCAGAAAATCAAAAACAAAAAAGATGTTTTCAACCTCTAGCTAGCTTTAACTAATTGAAATTTTTTGTACCTACCTATCTTTTTTTTTTCAAATCAGTGGGACAGTTTTTGAAAAAAACAAATATTTATAAAATTTCGAAAAAAATTGTATGGCAGGTATCGTTATTTTTGGTCTTAAAAAAATGAAAAAAAGTTGTTGCGGGAAAAATTTAAAAACGATATCTATCAAGTTTGACGAAAATCGGCCGAACAGTTTAGACTGGTTTCGAACAGGCGGACCGAAAGACAGAATTGCAAGACCCACTTTTTTTGGCCTTCGCTATCATCGTTATGTCAACTTTGATCAAAATCTCGAGTTCAATTTTATTACAAATGCATAACTTGCCTTATAGTACCTTTAAGTCGCAAGTAAAAATGAAACTCTAAATATTGATCAGAATTGACATTATGATGATAGAGAAGACGAACAAAGTTGGTCTCGCAATTCTGTCTTTCTGTCGGTCTCTTCGACTACAGCCCCAACGGCTTGGCCGATGTTTTCCCCTATCACCTTGTTGTCTAATAAAAGGCAGCTTCTGTGTTAAAGACTTTAAAATCGAAATGGTCCATTCAGGCTTAACTTTTTTCACAAGGCTCGTGCAGTTCTGCAAGGAAGCATAAAGTCTAAAGCCTTTTTTATTTCTACCTAATGCACATTGATTTAGCTGATGTGGTTGAAGAATGGATTTTCTAATTGACAATCCGTTATCTATCCGCATGTTGCTGTGTGCGACACAAAATCGATTCATTATTTTGGGTAGATTCTGTGAGAGTATAGCCAACCACTATGAGGGTTTATTTCCCTGAAACAAGAGAAGCCGCAATTAATTTTAAGTTTCATTCTTATTTTTTTGAATATTGCAGTTAAAAGCTAATTTTGGATTAAATGGGTATTAATAATATCAATCGCAATTACATTTTCTAAATTTATGTAAACAAGTTTAATTCGATGCAGGTAAATTAGGGAGGGGGATATTAGAATAATTAGAATAAATTACAAAGTAGTTTTTGTTTTTTCTGTATTCAGCAAATTGTAGTGATGCCAATGAAAATGTAATTTGCTTGTTTTGTGGCCATTTTAAATGGAGCGTGAAACGGGCGTAGTTTGATCATAGGATAAACATTATTTATAGGAAGCGTAATTCGCTTGCATCCTCTGTATCCGTCGGAATACCTACTCTACTCTCTACTTCCAATAAAATGGAAATGCTTAAGTTAGGTTCGGTTTCGGTGTTTATAGGTTATGATATGGAGTTGGTTTAGTTTGACATTCAAATTGATAAAAAAAATTGCAAATTTTTAATTAAAAGAATTCTTTACTTTGTTTTGTGGCACGAATTGATCTAAGCTATGTTTTATCTATGTGTACTACGAGTATTATATAAAAGCGAAACCATTTTAAAGTTTGGCTAGGATGATCTCAGAAAGTGGTCAACCGATTTATTTGAAATAAATTTTATTATTTTCTATATTGTTATAAGAGTGTTCGTTGCTATAATTGTTGTTCATTTATTATTTGTCAAACTTAAATATTATTAATTTTACATTTTTTTGTCCATTTTTGTCATTAGTTGATTTATACAACCATTTATATCTTAAATCCTATATAATAATCGACAAAGATTAGCATTGCTTCATAAAGTCAATATTGTTGCGCAAATTTTAAGCCCAAAATTACTTCTTAGTTACACATACAACCTGAGAAATAAATAAAAACAAATTATAAAATTATAAAATTTTTGAATTTATTTTATCCAGGAATTAGATTTCATCACAATCGCGAGGTCGCTGCTTTGTTTCATGTCATTATCATTATCATTCCAACATTTTTAATTTTCTTTTCTTCCCATGCTCTCTCTCTCTCTCTCTCTCTCTTAATATCTGTTGCATTCAATAGTTATCTGCGTTTTTTCTCTTACCTACTACCTTCATATTCAATTTTTCTGTATTGTAGATCGTAGAGATTTTGATCAAAGTTGACATTACGATGACAGCGAAGACGAAAAAAGTGGGTCCGGCAATTCCGTCTGTCTGTCTGTCTGTCTGTCTGTATGTATGGCTGTACCTCGAACTACAGCCTAAACTACTGGAGGTATTTTCTTCAAACTCGGTACATAAGGGTCTTCGGTGATTCCCTAGAGGAGAAATTGTCATGTCACAAGCTGGTAGCGTCGAATGCAAGCTAATTAGCTTTTTATATCGAGATTACAACAGGTGTGTCATTGAAGACGAGCGTTGGAACTACCTTTACGACATAATATTATTTCTAGGCGTAATTTTTGGTCATGTAAAAATGTAGTTCATGTATATGAACGTAAAAGGTCATTCAAGCTTGTTTGTACTTATTCTGGATTACCTCAGTAGGGTTGGCCTTAAATCTACGGAAACTTACTTCTCTTACGCTCATAGCTTCTTTATAGCTCAAATCAAACCAGGAGTATTCTTTCGATTTTATAGATCTTATCCTATTCGGAAAAAAATTTCTCATATCGTACAGAATCAGATTTGAGACAATATCTACGTCACTATCGAGTAAGCGTAGTGACCAAATAAATTTCCCAAAGAAATGATTGAGACCGTCCCAGTTGGCTTTCTCGAGTTGACACGAGAAATTTGCAGTTATGACACAATAGTCTGTTGGGCCTTTGGGCGATAATACACTTATGGTGTATATTTCAGGGTCAGAGCTAAGAAACAAGTCTATAGTCGTGTTGGTGGATCGACCAACAAGCTCAGTCATGTAGGGTAGGAGTAGGATGTTTAACTCAGCAAAAATTTCGACATACTTTCCTTCCTGTGTTTCTGACTAGCATAGCGCAGCCACGAATGCAGGTTGGCGCATGTAGCAAAGAACGAGGCCTACCAATTAATGCTGCAGGTAAGAACCAGAGCTGCTGAGAGAGATGCCGGGGAGCTCTACGGGCAAAGACGAAGGGAGGAACGCCGACTTCTAAGGAGAAAAAAGAGAGAGCATGCGAAGCGGGCGGTCGAGTCTATTGAGGACTGTACCGGCAGGGGGGATGTTCGAAAGTTTTACCAAAGGGTGAGGCAATCCGCCCAGGGCTACAAAGCTAGAACGGAAGCCTGTCGAGATGAGAGTGGGAATATGGTAGTGGACACGCAGTCCGTACTGCGGATCTGGAAACAACACTTTTCCAGACTGCTGAACGGCGAGGAAGGCCAAAATTCCGCAACAAGGCGCAACATTCCATTCAACCTGGACGATGATGGTCAAAATTTCCGTCCACCCGACCTAAATGAAGTGCGGTCAGCGATAGCCAAGCTGAAAGCGTATAAAGCTGCTGGCGCGGATGGTTTGCCAGCTGAGCTATTCAAAGCAGGTGGGGATGACTTGGTAGGGAGCATGCACCAACTCATCTCAAAAATTTGGTCGGATGAAAGTATGCCCAATGAATGGAACCTCGGCATAGTGTGCCCCATCCACAAGAAAGGAGATGCCCTGACATGTGCCAATTACAGAGGTATAAGTCTCCTCAACGTCGCATACAAAATCCTGTCGTCTGTACTGTGGGAGTGCCTAAAACCGTTTGTCAACGAGCTGATCGGCCCCTATCAGTGTGGTTTTAGGCCCGGAAAATCTACCATGGATCAGATGTTCACACTTCGACAGATTTTGGAAAAAAACCCAGGAGTTACAAATCGATACACACCACCTTTTTATCGATTTCAAAGTCGCGTATGATAGCGTGGACAGAGAACAACTATATAGAGCCATGACTCTCTCGTCCGCTTGTGCAGGATGACGATGGAGAAATCTCGCTGCTCCGTCAAGATCGGTAAGAACACCACCGAACCCTTTGATGTCGAGAAAGGTCGGAGGCAAGGCGACGCGCTATCATGCAACCTATTTAACATCGCTCTTGAAGCAATTGTACGAAACTCAAACGTCAACAAAAGAGGTACAATTTTTCAAACGTCAGTTCAACTGCTTGCTTATGCGGATGATATTGATATCATTGGGAGGACGAAGCGAGCTGATACCGGTGCGTATACAAGTATTGAACTGGAGGCGGCGAAAATGGGTTTGGCTGTTAATGAGGGCAGGTCATCGAGAAAGGAATCTCAACATCGTCGACTCGGGCAAAACGTCACGATGGATAGGTATAACTTCGAAGTCGTCAAAGACTTTGTCTACCTGGGCTCCACTATAACATCGTAAAACGACATCAGTGCAGAGATCAAGCGAAGAATTACTCTTGCCAACCACTGTTTCTTCGGGCCTAGAAGGCATTTGAGTAATAAAGCCCTATCTCAAAGAACCAAGAAGACCCTGTATAAGACCCTCATCATCCCGGTCCTGCTGTATGGGGCAGAAGCATGGACACTGTCTAAAATGGATGAAAATCTGCTTGGGTGCTTTGAAAAAAAAGTTCTTCGTTTGATCTTTGGTCCGGTCTGTATCGATGGAGTATGGAGTAAAAGGTTCAACAACGAGCTGTACGGGCTTTACAGCGACGTTGACCTAGTCAAGAAGCTGAAAATACAACGGCTGAGATGGCTGGGACACTTGGTGCGTATGGATACCGACGCACCAGCCCGTCGAATCTTCAAATCCACCCCTGATGGTCTGCGCAGCAGAAGAAGACCCCACCTCAGGTGGCGCGCACAAGTGGAGAGCGACCTCTACCAACTTGGAGTGCGTAACTGGAGGCAGCTAGCTAGGGACCAAGCTATAGCTGGAGGGGCTTATTGGTTGAGGCCGTAGTCCACCCTGGACTGTGAGCGCCATCTAAAGTAAAAAAGTAAAGTATAGCGCAGCCACGAAGAATTGTCTACATTAAAATCACCCGTAATTATTTTGTTTTCATTATTTTATATATTTTTTTAAACGGTTTCTGATAATTGCTGTATTGAACAAAATTTAAATTAAAATTTAAAGCTTGCATCTTCTATGGCAAAATTCTTTTCGAAATGTTTTCTGTTTGAGGGAACTTTTTTTTCTGTTTTACAAGAATCCAAAATTTCCAACAAAAAAGGAAACAATTAAGCAATAAATTTAATTGAGCGATAAAAATAAAAGTTAAGGGTGGAAAAGAAAAAGGAAATAGTAAGGAGTAAGAAAGGCAAAGAAAAATCTTAAAAGAAACGAAGCAATGATAATAACATGAAAATTGTCTCGAGGCAGGAAGATACTTTTCTCATCTCCGGAAAATATATATTCCTAGTATAGTCAGGTATCTCAGTTTATTTTTTTTTAATACTAATTGCAGGTAAAGGATACTTATTGAAGTCGTTTGAGAACAAATTGAGAGTCAAATCATTAAGGCAAAAACAGCACATAGTACATACTTTGTTTCTATGTTAAAATTCAAAGGGTCTTCTTTTTAAGTTTTTTTTTTTTGTATAGGAAAAGTATTGGTTTCGTATACAAAATTGGAAAACTGAGCCAAATATCATTATCCCTTACAATGGAGAAGCCCAAAAAAGGGTTATTGGCTTACAGCATCAAGTGACGTCATGCGTTCATCATGTGTACATTTTTGTATGTATGAAATTCCGTTAAGATAAAAGTGGATTTTATGAGTACTTCCACTATTACAGATTTTCAAGTTTGTTCGAAAACGAATAATTTTGTCTTATTTTAAGAAACAAAAATTTGAAGAAGTTGTTTTTTTTCTGTGGAAAATTTTGGCTTTACTTTAAGAATATAAATTTGTAGAATGTAAAATGAGTTAGTGCCAAGAAAACACAAGAATCAATTTCAATGCTACTGGGTTAGAAAACAGAAAGCCTAGAGTAAAAACAGAATCGATAGAACACAGACAGGGTTGTTATAAAGTGTCTCAAAGAGGAAACTGAAATTTGTAAGTATTCGCAGGTGGAAATTAAAACTCTGTGGAGGAAGAAAATATTGCAGACTTGATACAGTTATTCAATTGGATGTTGAAAGCTAGAAGAAAATTATGGAAAATGAAGGACTTAGTGTTAAATGGGATCAGTTTTTGGTAATAGATGGCTGTATATAAAAGGTGCTGTAGATATCTACGTTTTAACAATAGCAGTCAAAAGCGCTCAAGTGAGAATTTGTACCTTAAGTAAACTTTATGAGAGTTAACCATGATCTTAAATTTAATTTTAATGTAATCAATCAAGTTTTTGATTTTGATTGTCAGGTTTTCAAAAGAAAGTATGTACATGTACATATAGAGGGAAAAAACAGTGGTAGAACAAAAGAGAAAACATCTATTTAATAAATTAATGCCCGAAGAAATCTGAAATGATATAGATTATTAGTAATTCACGGTTGATACTGACAATTCACAGGCGAATATGGAAAATTACGGACGCATCCGGCAAATCACGGACGAAACCGGAAAATCACAGACGAATGTTGCAAATCACAGTAGAATCTAGAAAATCACAGAAGAATCTGGCAAATCACGGACGAATTCGGCAATAACTGAATTAAATTCGTTTGGGTCTCTTACCTCAGGTGGGGGGAATTCCTAAAACTTATAACTAGTATATTACCTTACTTGGTGGTCTGGACTTTGAGCTGCACTGGGTTACCCGATTTTTCCTCGGTAGAAGTCTTCCGCACTCTCTGTTTTTTTTTTAATGTGTAGCGGCTGTAAACTCAACATCGATGTTCTTGATCGTCGCCCAATTACCGCTTTCAGTAGAGTTCTTCCTTCTTCGTACTTATTCTCCTGAGTTTGAGTTCACCACACCTAGTACTTGTTGTTAGTGTTGCCTAGATATTGTGGTGTAGTTGTCATTTAATTTCAACAGGCCCGTAGTAAGGGGGGTGGCAGAACTGCAATGCTTCATTACAACTATAAGCAAGCAAAAGTGAAGTGGAATTGTTAAAAAAAAAAGTAAAAAATTGTAACTCTGATATACAAGTGCTTTCTGAAGAATTACCCTCTTGGAGCATACATTGTTTGGGTGAAGCCATGCATTGTGCGTAACTGATTGAACTAAATAAACATTAGATAGATTGATGTTTTCTTTTTTACTATTGAGGTATAACACTAATCGTTAATTGTATTATGAAGTAATTTTTGGGCCCTATCGGTCTTTAGATATACATATACATATGCTTGGTCGACCTCATTTTTGAAGAAATACGGCGCGATGACGCCGCCAGCCCATAAACCACACCAAACAGTCACACTTGATGGATGCATCGGCTTTTCAACAATCACTCGTGATGGATTCTCATTTGCCCAAATGTCTCAATTCTGCTTGTAAACGAATCCACTGAGGTGAAAGTGTGCCTCGTCGCTGAAGATGATTTTCTTTGTAAAGTCACCATTCTCTTTTTTTGTTCAACTAACCATTCGGCGTATAAACAACGCTTGAAATGGTCAGTAGGCTACAGCTCTTGAGTCAGTTGAATCTTGTAAGCGTGTAAATTCAAGTCTTTATTCAAAATTCCCATCAGTGATGTTCGTGAGATGTTCAATTGTTGGGCACGATGACAAGTAGGGGTTTACAGCTCTTCGGCCACACTATCGCGAATAACAGCAATGTTTTCCGCAGAACGAACTGCGCGAGCATGCACAAATGCATGAAAATGTCATGACTCTTCCTGCAATTGTACACTTGTACAATTTCAAGAGTACAGAAAAATCTCCATTTACAAAAATCATCTGGCCCGGATAGTATCCCCCCACTATTGTGAACAGATATTCATTTAGGCTGGCGAAACCATTGCGTATACTTTTCCATCGGTCTTATTCCACTGGTCTCTTTCCGATGGATGGTAAACGGCAATCTTCCAGCCTGTCCCTAAAAATGGCGAATCTTCTAACCGCTCTAACTATCGTCCAATAGCACTTGCGACCCCTTCCTTCTAAGGTCATGGAAACGCCGATAAACTATCAGCTCAACACATATCTTTAAGAACGAAAGCTTTTAAATGACCGACAGTATGGCTTTCGAAGCAATAGGTCCACCGATGATCTGATGGTATATGCCTTCGAACAGCGGCATACAATTTTACACCGGTTTGGAGAAATTGAGTTTATTGCACTTGATATTTAAAAATCATTTGATAGAGTTTGGCATCAAGCCCTCTTGTCCAAAATGGATGCATTTGGTATTCATGGATCACTTCTTCTTTTAACTGCTTTAATTTGTGTTAGATGGTTTTAAGTCTGATATTCATAAAATAAATTCTGGTATGCCACAGGGCTCGGTTTTGTCTCCGTCTCGCTTTCTTAAATTCATCAATGATCTTTGATCTAAAAGTTCTAACTTTTAAATTGTTTTGCTAACGACAGTACTCTTAGCTTCTCATATTCGTTTCCAGTCGCTGTTCATTAGATGTGGATTTAGAACCGCTGCACTTGCATTGAGGAAACAGAATAGCTTGCAGTTCTCGGTGTGAGCAACATCACCTTGTGTAGAATGAGTACAGATTCGACGTCGCCAAAAAACGTTGCTAATTACTTAGGTTTACTTCGATGATACAAAAACTTTTTCATCATCTCTGATCTGGCTGTAATCTATATAGCCTTTATTCGTCCAAAGCTCGAGTACAATTCCCATATTTTAATAAACAGTGTTCTAGTGAAATAGCCAGTTGCATTCCTCCCATTAAATAACGTAATCGCAATACTCGCACTTCAGCGACTGCCCATCAGTTTTCCCTTAAGCCTAAGTTCGGACTTACTGTTAATTTCAGAGATTATTTCTTGAGCCGCACTATACGAATGTGGAGTGCTTTCCCCGACTCATTATTTCCCTCCCATTGCGTATCAGTATCTTCCTATAAATTCTCTCCAACTTTATTAAAAATCTCGCTCTATGCTCAAAGATGTTTAGGGTGGTCATAATTCCTTTAGTGCTCGCAAAATATATAAAAAGAAAGCTTTTACTGCCTTATTATTCCCAGGTGATCTAATGGGCCGAGTTACTTACTCCATTTCTTTGTCTTGTAAAATTTATGGTTCGCCTGATCATAGTGAGTCAGGTCACTATTGAATTCCGGTCCGAGAAAAGAATTGACGGAGCTTCATTAAAGTGATTTCGGAAGGTACACTGGGATCTCAGAACATCCGTTCAAAAATTAGGCCTTAACGTCAAATGTAAACTCATTTTTGTCCCAGCATGATGGTAATTAACCTGGAAGAAGCATGGAGACTACTGTCACTCTGCTACGACCCTCTATCACCTGAATGGGGCGAATTTAAAAGCAGAAAAATTGTTATGCGTGATCTCATCTCCAAAATGCGTTTCGCCCAGGAACACCAGCGGGCTTAACAGTTGATGCAGCCGAAAAAGCCTTTGGAGTTGAGGTCACTTAATCTTACAATTGAATTAAATTCTGTCACTCCACTTAAAATGAAATAATTTTCTTCATCTTCGTTGAAGTTATGTTGTCGCATACTATATAACAAAGAACAAAAAAACGAGTATTGCCTTAAAGATTGTAAAATTTTATTTGTTCTTTATTTAAATGTCCAAAAAAAGTCTACCTACCTTTTCATACATCTATAACAAGTTATATTAATTTATAAATCGGCCCGAACTGAAATCAATTCATTGCTAATCTAATTTCAGCAAACCTTCTCTCCTTGAATCCATAAGCCGAAGGCTTACATTTAAAAATTCTATCACGTCTTCTACAAAACGTAAAATTTAATAAGAAATCACTAATCACTGCGATTGTCTTTCAATTATGCTAATCAAGTGGGCCTCGAACCAAAAGCAATCATACGAAATCCTTCTCGAAAACGAACACATATAGCCTCACTCCGTTTTCACTTCAGAGACGTGCTAATGTGCGCAAGTCGGCCATAATTTAGCCCCAGAAACCTAACCATCAATATCGGGTGGATTTCGAGAAGACTCCCAGAGCACTTTCAGATTGAGTTTGAGTGTTATGTATATTTTAGTATACCGACAAGGATTTGCTTCGGCAAACTTCTGCATAAAATATTGAATATTTATCCCCTTCTCCTGGCCTGGACGATAGACATAATATAGTTGTTCTCGGGGAGTTTGGAACTGATGATGATGATCCCATCACGACAACAATCGTTCCACATACTCGTACATACATCAAAAATCATAGAATCTTCCAAATGCCATAAAAGGCATTTAATCAATGTTAAGTAGATGATACATAACATAGCTAATGTGTGTTGAATCCTTTAATTTCAAGAGGACAAGGGATTTGCATGTTGATGCGAATGCAGAGCGATGCTCGTATTAACGCACTCCTTGCGATACCATCAACCAACTTAAGCAAACAAGATAACATTAATAATGCTGGCCTAAATTCTCGAACTTGATTAAGTAGGGAACATCTCTGGTGCGTGGAAAGCTCGAACGAGATAAAGGACATCATCATTAAATCGAACGTCGTCATCGTCGTCGTCGTTAGTTGATGTTATTTTCCTTGAGGGGGAAATTAAACTGAACCCCGTTGGAAGCAAATACAAGCAATACTGCGCTGAGAATAGTTTACGGTCCTAGAGACCGTATCGAGAGAAGAGAGAGGTCAACGTTGACCACATTGACTATGTTATCCTTGTTTGGAACACATTGGCGAACAGACAACACTATCGATTATACTGGGATGTATATACTCGTATGTACATACATATCAATCGCATCATTAGATGCAGAGAGCTGAATTTGTTTTTTCTTAGGACTGACAAAGACATCCGATTCAGATGTCCAATTTAGATGTCAAGGACCAATAATGAAGATGCTGCTGCAGACGTCAACATACTTGGTCGGACAAGACGATGAGGTGAGAACATATCCGATTGGCAGTATCACTCTTCTCGCTCTAATATGCTTTGAAGTGTTGCCAATTCAGCTGGCCTCGAACCAACAAACCAATTAAAAATAATTATAACCCGGAACTTGAGTGAAGGTGTGAGAACTTTGGGAAATGTGTATGGAATTCCGAACGACTAACATGGACTATTAAATGTTTGACCTTGAGTTTATTGTTGGCATTTTTGAAAATATTACTTTTTCGCGGGGACCAATTTGAGGGAAACCAGGGCAAACCAGGGCGGTCAGCCATCAGACGAATAGGGGGAACAACATGTAGCATACAAAAACATGCACGTGCCGTAACTATTCGGGACTGGTGGAATTCTGATCATAGCCTCTCCGCGGCGGCCGCTAGAAACAAGCCTTTTAAAAAAAGTTTAGCTAATATGATCAGGCTGGTTCCTCAGGTTGGCGACAGGTTAATTCCCTGTCCCCTAAAACTAAAAGAATTTCGGGAATGACAACAAGCCTCGGAAACGGACTGATCACACGACGACAACCCACGCAAAGAAAACGGAAAAACGATTTACGAATTCTCTTATGGAACGTACGATCGCTCTATAGAGCTAGAGCTCCTCAGCAGCTAGCCGATGCCTTGTCAAAATATAAAGCTGACATAACAGCTCTCCAAAAAATCCACTACAAAGACTTATAATTTTTTTTCTTGCATAAATATATGTTTGCTTGAATTACATGACATCCTATTCTTATCTTTAACTATACTAAAAAAGTTTTTTTAGTAATTAAAAAAATGAATTTTATGCTTGTGAACAGTTTCTCTAATAACATTAATTTTTGAAATTCTTAGTCTTTTGCATAGGAGCAAGTTCGTGCGACCCAGTGGTGCATTTTATTTTTATTGTAGATGGGTATATAGCCCTCGGCTGGCTTTCGCCAGCCCATACTAGGTTGAGATTTGATGTATAAACCTTTCTAAGACATCATCTTTGTATTTAAGTAACTCTGCTGGAAAGCTTTTTTGAATAGATAAAACGTCCTCTTCAATTCTGAGTGGAAGAACCACTCCTTTATTGTCTGAAACTGGATTATCTTCTTGCATTATCATTCACTTCCCATTTAGGATATCCTGCAAATGCTGCCTTTCCAGGTAAACGCATGCAGCATCACAGGAAGGGTTCTAACTCTGAGGAGGTTACCAGCTTACCGTAACATATGGTGACGGAATATACTGCAGGCTACCAACCACACCGTGAGGAAGATCCCTATTGAAGATGTCGCCATACATAGAGTACTGGTAGGGCACAGGTGAATGCACGGCGCAGAACCTAAGGAAAAGGTCAGAGCCGATGGTTGACCCTCGAAATGAAAGCACGTCTAAGATATGTGAAATACTTGCCTTGCGTTGATTAGCACATGTTCTATTTGGTTGGTGGTTTGACGTTGTTAAAAGAGCCCCAGATGTGTTCCTTTCTAACTACATCATTGAAGTCCCCGAGCACAGCGGTTTTCTTTTGTGTCCCCACGTTTTAAAAAAAGCTCAAGTCTTAATTTAAATGAGCTTCATAAGACTCAATAGAATAAACAACCTGGCAACCAAACTCCTTTCCCGTGTTTATTTTATTTTTCTGATTCATTTGGGTGTGAATGAAAACAAACAACAAGAGCTTGTGCCTCGAGCGGGAACTATTTGGACACGTGCCAAGACGGCTCGTACGGAAATTGAAAAGAGGGCAAATTAATATCAAAACTTAAACACAGACGTTAAAATTATCACAGCAGGTGTTTAGATGATGTCTAGGTGAGTATGTAAGCAACTCCGACGTTTTCTATTAAATCAATTAAATGAACAACTGGATTGTAGGTCAACGTCCTAGATCCAAAAATATATTCCCTTGATGTGGAGAGTTTGTTTTGTGTTTGTATTTATTTTGATTGTTCTTGCTTTTCAATTTAAGCTTTGACACAGTCCGACTTGAGACGTGAGTTAGTTTGTCAACGCCATCAACCAAAAGGAAGTGGGAGCGGGGGGAGAGGAGGTCTGTGGTTTCAAAAGGAATCCTTTTTATTTTGTTGAAGTTGTTTAAATCCAAGTGGACTCATTGGTAATAGGAAAGCGTTCTTTCTAGGGACAAAAGGTATGACATATGTTTTATACACAGTGATTAGTATTTGTTCGTGTATTTCATTGTTGGTTATTGTTGTTGTCGTCGTCAATGTACCTACTTACACGATGTTCAAGGAACTTTGGGCACTTTGCCACAAGGAAGACATTATGTTTCGGAAGTATCACGACAAACTGTGAACAAATATTGCATTACCAGCACCAAATGAAGCTTGGCGCAAAAGAGGAAAATAAATTGTCACAGGAAGTTGTTTGAGGAACGACGTGTCTAGAAATGTTGTTTGCCAGAAAACTTTAAACTCAGTATAGCAAGAGCCGTGATTTTTTGGAAACACTATCCCTGGAACA
Organism: Philhelius festivus; assembly: GCA_963931855.1. Lineage (NCBI taxonomy): Eukaryota > Metazoa > Arthropoda > Insecta > Diptera > Syrphidae > Philhelius > Philhelius festivus. The sequence continues at coordinate 189,570,260 of OZ007555.1, forward strand.
GTAAGATTAAACCCGAATAAATACAATATCGGTCGCAAGATAAAATAGAATCGTACTACGGATGAGTTTTCGACCTTCATTCGAATATCGAACAGAATTTTTGTGGTTTTATTCAAATATGTTGGTGCGATTGATTCTTGTTTCACCGTATACAACGGGTGGATCGTCTAGTGGTTGCTTATTAAATCAAAAGTTATTTTGACATTGTTTCCCGCTCGAAATCTTGACAGAAAGTGGGTATCATAATTCCGCGGAACGAAATGTGTCGCTTTACGCTTGAACAACGTTCGGAAATATTGAAAACTTATTTCCAAAGTGAGTGCTGTGTAGCCCAAACAGTGCGTTTTTCGAAAAGAAGTTTCGGCCGAAATGAAGCACCCATCACCGTGTCTGGTGTACGAAAGTTTGTGCAAAAAGTTCGTGAGACTGGTATATGCTAGTGGACAACACTCATGGACCCCGTCGTCTTACGTTGCGAGTTTGAGACTGTGGGACTAAATTTACGAACATCAACTCGCCATCGATTTCAACAGCTCAACCTTTAACGCGTGGAAAATTCAGCATAAAGATCTCAGATTATTCGCCTGCAAGGTTGAATTAACGAGATGCATTTTCATCGCGGCAGCTACGTTAACACACAAAATAGCCAGCCGCATATGGTGCTCGGAAAACGCATACGTTATTGACCAGAAGCATCCATCAAGAGTGAGCGTTACAGAGCCATGTTAACCGACTTTTTTACTTGCGATATAGGTACTATAGGGCAAGTTCTGCATATTTGGAAAAAAAAAATCGAACTCTAGATTTTGATCAAAGTTGACATTACGATGATAGCGAAGGCGAATAAAGTGAGTCCGACAATTCCGTCTGTTTGTCTATATGTCTATATGTCTGTACCTCGATCTAGAGCATAAGCCACTGGACCTATTTTCTTCAATCTCGGTAGTTATCGGTCTTCGGTGATTCCCTAGAGGGGAAATTACAATTTTTTTTTAGCTAACAATAATGCATAATCTTATTTATCTCGAAAACGAAAAATTAGGTGTGATACTATGGATATGAACTACATTTTGATAAAAATTTTGATAAGAAAAAATGTTGGTAGGCCAATTTTTATTATTGTATGAACAAAAATTAAATTTACAAAAAAAAGTATTGAGCCATTTTCGAGATATTGAATTTTCAAAAAACAAAAAAATTGATTTTTTTTTCAAAATTCAAAAAAATATTTTTCTTAAAGTTTTGAAATGCAATGTTTTTTAAACTTTTTAGAAGCTTCTCTCTACGAAATTTCATTAAAATCCGTTGTGTTGATAATAAGAAATTCAAAATTTTAAAAAATCGTTCTATGGTAGGTACAGTCAGTAATATCTTGTTTTCAAAATTCTTTTTATTAAATTACAGATATTAAAAATATAGCAAAATAGAAAGAAAAAAAAATTTAAGCAAAATTCTCGGAACCGTTTTCGCGCAAAATACGATTTTCGAAAAGTATTTTTTAACAATCGTATGGAGGGTACCGTTATTTTTAGGTAAAATAAATTTATTTTTCTCATATATTGTAGATTATTTTTTCAAACTTTTATTTATCAAGTTTTAAAAAAATCGAGCATGGGGTTTTGGAAATATTGAGTTTCCAAAAAATAATTTTGAAAGTTTTTTTAAAAATCCAAAAAAATTTTTTTAGAAAATTTGAATACAGAATAACATTCAAACTGCTGGGAAGCTTTAGCATACAAAAAATGATCAAAATCGGTGGTACCGTTTTTGAGAAAATCAAAAACAAAGAAAATTGTCCCAAGGGGGTAAATTTTTTTTTAACCATTACATAGGTTTAACTAAATTAAATTTTTTGAATTTTTTTTTTTAAATAGTTGGGACAGTTTTTGAGAAAAAAAAATATTTATAAAATTTCGAACAAAATCGTATGGCAGGTACCGTTATTTTTGGTCTTAAAAAATCAAATCAAAAAACATCCGGGGGTAAAAAATTAAAACCCATATCTACCAAGTTTGAAGAAAATCGGCCGAGCCGTTTAGCTGTAATCGAACAGACAGACAGACAGAATTGCCAGACCCACTTTTTTTGTCTTTGCTATCATCGTAATGTCAACTTTGATCAAAATCTCGAGTTCGATTTTTTTACGAATACATAACTTGCCTTATACATATCTAGTACCTATAAGTCGCAAGTAAAATTGAATTAACGGTACCTGTCATAGAACAGGTTTTTTTGATTTTCGAATTTCTCAGTAACCGCCCCAACGATTTTTACCCAAAATTTTATTCAGAAGCTCCTATGCATTTGAAAAAATATAATTTAAAAATGTTTTTGAAAAAATTGTTTTTGGATTTTTAAAAAAATAATAAAAATTTTTTTTTTGAAAATTCAATATCTTGAAAACGGATACACGAATAAATTTTTAAATTACGTTATAAAATGTACTTCATTGAATACTAACTTGCATATTATTTTTACTTGCGACTTATAGGTACTATAAGGCAAGTTATGCATTCGTAAAAAAAATCGAACTCGAGATTTTGATCAAAGTTGACATTACGATGATAGCGAAGACTAAAAAAGTGGGTCTCGCAATTCTGTTTGTCTGTCTGTCTGTCTGTCTGTCTGTCTGTCTGTCTGTTCGACTACAGGCTAAACGACTCGGCCGATTTTCTTTAAACTTGGTAGATATCATTTTTAATTTTTTCCCCCCACACGTTTTTTTCTTTTTTTTTTTAAGACCAAAAATAACGGTACCCCCCATACGAATTTTTTTCGAAATTTTATAAACATTTTTTTTTCTCAAAAACTGTTCAATAGATTTTAAAAATAAAGATACAGAAAAATTTAATTTAATTAAATCTAGGTATTGGTTAAAAAAAATTTTTCGAAAAATGGTTATTGAGGGTACCCCCCATGGAACCATTTTTTTTGTTTTTGATTTTCTCAAAAACGGTTCAACCGATTTTGATCATTTTTTTTTGCTAAAGCTCCCCAAAAACATAAATAGAATTGTGTACTCAAATTTTCAAAAAATTATTTTTTGGATTTTTAAAAAAAACTTCAAAATTTTTTTTTCAAAACTCAATATTTCGAAAACCCCATGCTAGATTTTTTTTAAACTTGATAAATAATAGTTTCTCAATATAATCTACAAAATGTGAAAAAAAATTTTTATTTTACCTAAAATACCTACCATACAAATGCTAAAAAATTAAAAAAAATGGTTTTCAAAAATCGTATTTTTCTCGAAAACGGCACCTAGAATTTTGATAAATTTTTTTTTCTTTCAATTAATTTTTACGATCTTTAATTTAATAAAAAAAATTTTGAAATTAAGATATTACAGCTTGTACCTACCATAGAACCATTTTTTCGAATTTTGAATTTCTCATTATCCACATAACGGATCTTAATGAAAATTTTTATAGAGAAGCTTCTAAAAAGTCTAAAACACATTGCATTTCAAAACTTTAAAATAAATATTTTTTGAATTTTTGAAAAAAAAAAATCTATTTTTTTCCTTTTTTTGAAAATTCGATATCTCCGAAACGGGTCAATATTTCTTTTCGTAAATTTAATTTTTATTCGAACAATAATAAAAACTTTAAACTAGCGTACCAAAATTTTTTCTTAAAAAGCTTTTAAAAACTTTGTATATAAAACCTTCTTTTAAAGAAACCACTACAAGGACTTATAATTTTTGTTAAAGACTAAAAAAGAATTTAAAAATTAATTTTATCCTTATGAACAGTTTTCTCTAATAACATTCGTTTTTAAAATTCCCAGTCGATTACATAGGAGCAAGTTCGTGCGACCCAGTCGTGCATTTTATTTTTTTAATTTTAAGGCAAATTTAGTACACAAAAAACATGTGTGTGTGTGTATGTCTTAACCTCTCACTACAGCCTAAACCACTGAAGCTATGTTCTTCAATCCCAGTAGTTAAGGGTGTTTGGTGATTCCCTAGAGGAGAAATTGATATTTTTTTTTAGCTCTAAGACTAACGGTACCCCCCATGCACCCGTATTGCAAAATCTTTTTTATCTAGAAAACGGCTCTAAGGACTTTGATAAATTATGTATGATATTATGGACATGGACTACATTTTTGTAAAAAAAAAATTTGGGGCAAAATGTTATTAATGGTACCTGTCATAGAACCGTTTTTTTGATTTTTGACTTTCTTATTAATGCCTCTAACGATTTTAACCAAAAATTTTCAGCAAAAGCCCTCTTAAGTTTAAAATAATATTGTATATAAAAATGTTCAAAAAATTCCGCAGTTTTTGTTTTTGAAAAATCAATATCTTCAAAACGTGTGAACGATTATTTTTTAAAATTATTTCCTAAAATCTATATTACTAAGCACTTAAAATTGGCATCCCAAATTTTATTCTAGAAACATTTTAAAGAAAATTTGTTATATAAAAAACTATCATCATATAATAAAACGGCAAACATGTTTTTTGTGGTACACTTTTCTCCAAAAGTATTTAACCGATTTCGATAAATTTTATATGGTTGGAAAGCCACAGTTACGGAGATGTGCAGAATATACTTGAGACACGCATTTACACACTGTGGGTCATTTTTGTTTTTGCACTGTCGAACACTTTGCATATTACATAAAATAAAATTTAATTTAATAAATTTGCTTGCAAACACTGCCAATAATATAAATAATAAATAATAAATAAATTGGCACTCGAATTTCGAGAGCTGGGTCGGCTTGTTTTAATAAAACGAGTTTTAAACTTTGTTTGCATAAATTCATACTTTTTCGGAAATCAGAATTCCATGCATTTGAACATTTTTATCTAATTAAATCCATGTTTTATATTTATACAAATGTATTTTAAATTCCAAAGTACTTTTACATAAGAGCAACTTGGTGCGATCCTGTCGTGAATTTAATTTTTTTTATAGAAAAGTGGTGTTTTCTATCGCGAGATCTCCTTGAGCTGGGAGACTGTGTAAAATCTCTTTTTTTGTACGCAAGATCTTCATCCCTCCTCTTTGCTTGATAACCTTCTTTTGCTGCTTTCGTTTTGCGCTGCAGCATATTCGCTTGTGCACCTTCTGTCACTTTTTTCCAGTTGAACGCATTCATCATCATACAAAGAATTTTTTTTCTGGGATGGTGTGAAGCCTAGGGAGATTTGGCTACTTCCTTTACGATATCGCGATACTGGGACCATCTAGAACTGGATGAGGTTAGCTCATAATTACAGTTCTTCCTCCAAGTTTGTTCCTCTGAGGAATCGAATCGGTGTATTTGGGGTATTTTAAGGGAGGATAATTCACTCTCTTTTATGTGGTGCTTGCCCAGATACCTATGCCTTTGATGAACGAGCGCATCACATTTCCCCAGTATGTGGTCAGGTGTCTCTTCGTGAGTGTTGCAGAATCTGCAAGACGCGTTGTTCCTTAGGCCAAGGATGTTGAGGTGCCTTCTCAACTTACAGTGGCCTGTGAGAAGCCCTGTGATTTTCCTGAGGTTGTTCCTATTTAAGCTAATGCAGGTTAGAATGCTCTTGGTTGTAGTCCTCGAGTAGAAGTTTTGCCTGTCTTAGTTTAGGGAGTTCCTTCCAGATTTTGGATCTTTTTGCCTCCTTTTCTGTTTTGATTTTATTTTTGATCACGTTTTCTCCTATTCCGCAGTAGGGCTCTGGCCCTGTAAGGCGAGTCTGCCTCTTCGTTGCCCTGGACACCAACGTGGCCTGGTACCCAATGAAGTATGACTGTGTTATTTTTGCCCAGTTCATTAAGCTTTATCACGCACTCCCAAACAAGTTTGGAACTAATGGCGTAGGAGCTTAGTGCTTTTAGTGCAGCCTGGCTTTCTGACATGATGGCAATGTTTTGGCTTTTATATTTTCTATCGAGGTTTTTTCCAGCACATATACCTATGGCATTTACTTCTGCCTGGAATATGCCAGTGGACTGTCCCATCGGTAAGGAGAGTTTAGTTCTAGGCCCAAAAACTCCAGCACCAGTCTCTTCAGCTGTTTTCGATCCATCAGTTTACCATTTGATGGCACTTTCTTTAAGACTGTAGTTTACTGTTTGGTCTATTCTGGGGTCTTACCATCATGGTGTACATCCATCTTATGATGTTTGGTTTGCAGCCCCATGATTTGCCTGCAAGTCTCTTGCATATCATAAGGGCCTTTGTGGCTTTCCCGACAGTTATTTCCAGAGGAATTTGCTATCTAGTGTAACTCCTAAATATTTGACCTCCCTCTGGGAAGTATTCTTTTAGAGTAAACAATCTTGGAAAATGCTAATTTATCCTATCCTCTTAGCTCGATACACTTGATCCAGCGATGCTCCAACTTCTTTAACCCATCCGAAAGCAAGGTTTTTTCGACGTCTGCAAAGTAGGCCTCCGTGGCGGCGATGACCTCCTCATTCGACTCAAATTTCTGCCCGGCGAGGGATTTTTTCAAGTTTGCAAACAAAACACAAAGTCGCACGGGGCCAAATCTGGAGAACATGATGGAAGGGGCAGCAGCTCGTACGGCAATTCGACCAATTTGACCACTGCTCTGAATCTGTAAATCCAAAAAACATAAAAACCAACTTTAAAAATCATACTCTAAAGTGTATCATATGCAAATAAAGTACAATTTACTACAAATTTAAGTATACTACACATGACCATAATTATCTTGTACCATTTGAAATAAAGCCCACCATCAAGGGTGCCCCGAACCCAACATTATAAACAGTTAACAATATGTCATTAGTGAGGTCGATAAAATTTGCATTCGCCAACCATCATCACACACTCCAATAATGTTACGTGAATTTGCAACCAAAATGAAATATAAGCAGAATTTACTCACATACCTACCTACCTAACACCCGTGATAAATTAAAGCCCAACATGTGCATGAGAATGGGGGGGTTTTAAACTAAATCAACAGCTTTTTGTTACTAGTTTAATACTTTTGCGTTACAAATTACGTTAAACAATACATTTAATTATTCGGCTGAGTTGGTTCGATATGTGTGTGTAGGTTTTTTGTTTTTGAAGTTTGTATTTGCGGAGTGAGTATTTTATGTATGAAAAACCGATTGATGAAAACATCAAATTGCCATCACAAATTGATCATTTCAGAGATAGTCACATTCGATAGCAGGGCATGGAGAAAAGCTATTGTTCAAAGTTGTTATTTTGTTTCTGTACCCCGGTTTGTTTAAGTCATTATCATTAGTCGACATTGTAGACTGTTTTTCTATAGACTCGTTCGGTGATGATGCCCAAAGGCAATGGCCAACATGCAATTTGAGGAAGTGGACGGAAACTTATAAATTATGTACGTCATTGGATTGAACGTTTACATTAACCAATTCCGAATCCATTTGTTCTTAATTTGATCGCTCCTATTCCATGGTATGCAACAATCCCTCAAAATGTGAGTTTAAAGTAGGGCTTGGAAAATTATCTGCATCTTCATACTATTCAAATAATCGGATACAGCTAGATGAAACAATTGTGATCCGAATTATCGGAATAGCGTATAATATCTGTATAGTTAAATAACACAGTTCTACGGAACTTAGAGTCTTATTTTTATAAAAAAGGTAACATACATAGCATGTAGGAACGTCGTATAGTCCTGATGTTGATTAAGCATTAAGAATTACCCTAAAATTATTATTAAAAGAAGTTCCTCCAACTTAGAAATGTTTTGGGGTTGTTTTTGAAACTTGCTTAGCGAAGTTTCGTGGGAGCAAGATTTGTTTCCATCGCTGCACAGACTAACTATGCATTATCTACATCCACAGTGTTAAATACAAGCTAAATCTTTTGGCGCTGAGTGAAACCCAATTTGGTGAAAATACTAATATTTCAGAAATGAGCCTACAAGGTATGCACACCGCTGTCTCGCCTTGTTCATTCGAATTTAGGTTTCTTACCCCAGCCCCAGTCTGAGTATGGCCACTATTCTGCTATGAATTTTAATTTTATGTGGCTTAAAATGACTCTCGCATCACACCATCCACGCTTAGTTTCATTTATAGAAGCCCGAGTCTCGACAGAAATTTGACTTCTATTGAATTTGAGGCGCTATCTGATTCCACTTTCCTTGCACTAAAATAGTTATTACGGCAGTTTTAGTGTTCATAAATCTTCTCGGACATTTTGGCCAGAGAACAACCAAAGGAACCTAGCCAGAGATCTTTGCTGAGTCAAACTTGTGAACGAACCATCTCGAATACCTGACGTTAAGAGTAATGCCTCCAATACGCTTGATCTGTTCCTCACATCTAATCCTGATAAGTACACTTTTAGTATATTAGCACCCTTAGGCACGTCGTCGGACCGCTGTATCATATCATCAAATTTCTTATGCACCACCAACACAATTAAAGAAAAATTTCCAAGGACATCCGTTGACATTGAACTGGTCACTATGCTTTTTGATAGTACGTAGATTTCCGTGCTAATGTGGCAACAGAACTTATTCTCAATGAAATGAAAACTTGTATGCCCAAGAAAACAAAAGGAGTAAGTTGCAAAGAGAATTCTACGACTACGGCTATAACGAACTTATCAGGTTGGAGGTCTTAAGCTTCCGATGCCACAAACCCCACTAAGGAAGACTGGAAAAAGCACAGGCAAACCAGGAATACCTGTAATGGTGTTATTCGAAGAACAAGCTTCTTACATTATCGAAACCTAAACACAAAAAAAAAATACTAAAAACCTTTTGGTCTTTTGTAAAAAAATATTAAAATCACTTCTAAACCATCGGTTCCAAAATTCCTTAAGTCAGCTCAATAGAAAAAGCAAATCTGCTGGCAGCGTAGTTTGCTGCAAGTTCAACTTTACTACACAGTGTTCTGACCACTCCACTACTTGAGAGTGTAAATGGTTCTATGCTTCTTTCGCACTAATATAGTCACAAGAGTCCTTTAAGGGTTTGAAATACATAAATCCACTGGCTAGAATGTATCTCATCCATTGTTCTTCAACGCTGGCACAATTAATGCGTAGAAATTTTCGTATGTCTTACTCTACTAATCTCCTTCCGAGTGGATGGTAAGCCGCATTTGTGTAGCCGCTGCCTAACAAAAGGCAAATCTTTTCACCCACTAATTACGGACCAATAACTCTTTCGTCTCTTCTTTTCAAGGTCATGGAAACGCTGATCAACAATCAGCTCAAAAAAAAAAAATATCTCCAAGAACGAAAGCTCTTCAATGACCGACAGGTCCACTGGTGAATATATGATGGGTCTTTTCTGTGATGATTAAGAAATTAAGAAGTTGTTCTGACCGTGTTAAGTTTGATATTCATAAATTAAATGCTGGTGTCCCACAAGGCACCGTTTTGTCACCGATACTCATCCAAATGTTCATCAATGATCCCTTGCCTGAAACTTCTAATGCATTAAATTATTTTTCTGACGACAGCACCCCCATTATTTCATATTGTATCCATCTAACTCAACTTGTAGATGAGCCAACGCGAATTCCAGATGTTCTTGGCCAATCTCCTAATACCCTTGATTTATTCCTCACTTTCCATCCTGAAAAAATATACAGTAGGTGCGTTAACGCCCTTAGGTACGTCAGACCATTCTGTAGTGTCAGCAGTTTTTCCATGCTCTAACGCCTCAATTAAAGAAAAAATCCCCAAAAGAGTCGTATGGTCGATAAGCTTTCTCGATAGGGACGTGGAGGCATGTGCTGACATAATAACAAACATAATTATAAATGGTTTGAAAAATGTTTTTTCCTCACAAATCAAAGAGTTTAAAGCCAAAAGAAAACTCTTGATTTGACGGTAAATGTAAAGAACTGATATGGGTGAGAGAGTTGTGCTTCCGAACATAGAAAGCCAACACTTCTGAGGAAAAGCACATCAAGTTTAAGCTAGCTAGGAATGCTTGTAACGCTTGGATCCAAAGAACCAAATTCTTCCACGAATAAAAAATAAGACAAAAAAAAAAACAGTAATCCAGTGCCATAAAGGCAGTAGAATCTTTTGGCCCTTCGTAAAGAAAATTAAAAACTTTACCTCTTCATCGGTTGGCACGGTCATCTACAATGATAAACCTGTTGTTAGTTCCATAGATGAGGCTAATTTGTTTGAAGAACTATTTGCGGAAAATTCTTCTCTGCCCGATAACGATATGAACCCAGCACCGGTTCTTGAAAATGTAAACTTTTCAATGGGAACAATTTATTTTCCCAGTCGAGTAGTCGCTAGAAAATTAAAGGACCTCGATTTTCACAAATCTGCTGGCCCGGACGGTATATCATCCATTGTTCTTAAGAGATGTTCTTCCACATTGGCAAAACCACTGCGCAAACCTTTCCATCTTTCCTATTCTACAGGATACTTCCCGAAGAGTTGGAAAACAGCGTTCGTCCAATCAGTCCCCAATAGGGCGCATCTTCTTTACCCTCTAATTATCGGTCAAACGCACTGGCGTCCCTTTTGTCTAAGGTCATGGTAACACTGACCAATCGGCAGCTTAAGGTATATCTTGAAGAATATAATCTTTTTAATGACCGGCAATATGGTTTTCACAGTAATAGATTCACTGGTGATTTGATGGCATATGTATGTCACTGAAAAGTGGAACCAATCCCTATATCTTTTTGGGGAAAGTAAGATCATTGCGCTTGATATTTCTAAGTCATTCGATAGAGAGTCTGGTATCCTGCTCTTTTATCAAAAATGGGTGCGTTTGGTATTGATGTATTTATTATTCATTGGATTAGTAATTACCTTTCTGATCGTTCAATTCAAGTAGTTTTCGATTGTTTCAAGTCTGAAGTTCGTAAAATAAATGCTGGTGTCCCCCAAGGCTCTGTTTTGTCTTCGACTCTTTTTCTCATTTTTATAAATGATCCGCGTAGATCCACAGAAACCGCTCTGTACGAACTAACTAATACAGTACAGAGAGCTTTAGATACTAAAGAAACGGCATTATGTGTCTTCCTTGATATTGAGGGGGCTTTCGACAACACCTCTCATTCGGCTCTAGAAAGGAAGAGCGTTCCTATCACTACAGTCAGATGGATAAGTAAAATGCTTAGTACAAGAATGGCGGAAGCATACGCAGGACTAAACGTCCAGAAAGTCATCACATGAAGAAGAGGCTGTGGAGCCTTGTAGTTGACGAATTATTAGAAAGTATAACTTCCGAAGGAATTCGATATATTGGCTTTGCTGATGACATCGTTATAACGGCACTGGGGAAGTACGAAGAAACTCTTTGTGACATAGTACAGAGAGGGCTGTCTATAACTAGGAAATGGTGTATATCTGTGGGACTTAACATCAACCCTAGCAAAACAACGATAGTATTATTTACTAGTAAAAGACTTCTACCTCGCATGAAACCCATTCAGTTGGCGGGAGTAGTAATCGACACCCAGAGGGAGGTCAAATATTTAGGAGTTGCACTAGATAGCAAACTCCTCCGGAACCAGAATGTCGGAATAACAAGAGACTTGCAGGGAAATCATGGGGCTGCAAACCAAACATCATAAGATGGATGTACACCATGGTGGTAAGACCCATCTTTACCTATGGGGCGATTGCATGGCACAAAAGAACCGAACTAAACACAACTAGGAAATCACTAGACAAATTTCAACGGCTTGCATGAATATGCATAACAGGAGCAATGAGAACTTGCCCCATAGCATTGATGGAAACCATCCTTCATTTAACCCCACTACACGTGGCCATTGAAAATATTGCTAAGGGAGCCATATTGAGGTTTGCCAAGGAGGGTACTGGGATGGGTAAAATTATTGGAAACAGGAAAAAAGACTCGATATTCCGGTCCACAGTAACAAACCTTCTTGACATCCCAAGAGATGGTACGATCGAAAGATATAACTTCGAAAAACATTTCAAAACGTAGTTAAGTTGCAAGAAAGACTGGATAGGCGAAACAGTAAACTACAGTCTTAAAGAAAATGCCATCAAATGGTACACTGATGGATCGAAAACAGCTGAAGGGATTGGTGCTGGAGTTTTTGGGCCTAGAACTAAACTCTCCTTACCGATGGGACAGCCCACTGGCATATTCCAGGCAGAAGTAAATGCCATAGGCTGCAAGAAACCTCGATAGAAAATATAAAAACCAAAACATTGCCATCATGTCAGAAAGCCAGGCTGCACTAAAAGCACTAAGCTCCTACGCCATTAGTTCCAAACTTGTTTGGGAGTGCGTGATAAAGCTTAATGAACTGGGCAAGAATAACACTGTCACACTTCATTGGGTACCAGCCCACATTGGTGTCCAGGGCAACGAAGAGGCAGACTCGCCTTACAGGGCCAGTGCCCTTCTGCGGAATAGGAGAAAACGTGATCAAAAATAAAATCAAAACAGAAGATAGATCTTTAGGTCACAGTGTTTTCATACCCCAATTTATTCATTCATTCATTCATACTGGCCACCTTTTGTGGAATGATCACATATTGGATATTGGTAAAAATGAAACATTTTTGCACCTATTAGACAGCGAAATTGTTTTTTGTTGGAACATCGTCGAAACGTCTCTTGTCTATCATTGTCTTACGTCACTTCTTTGAACAATGTTCTAGTGAAATAGCGAAAAAAATTTACCGTAATACTCGTGCGGCGGGGAATGCTCATCCTTCATCCATCAGTATACTCTTGAGCCAAACTTTGGACGTACAGATATTCTTTCTTTTGCCATGCAACACAAATGTGGAATTCCTTAACCGACTCTATTTTCCTCCCCATTTCAATGTCCAGACATTTAAGAGTACATTGGCTTCTCCTACTCGATCCTCCCACTGTTTCCCAAATGCTCGCACTGTGTTAAACCAACATTTAAAGGGCAGTCATAATCCCTTGAGTGCGCATTAATTATCAAAAAAATCGTTTCCAGACTTGCAAGCCTTTCCTTCTGATGTAGAACTGGAAGGGCATTAAACAGTCGGAAATTAAAAACCATGTGTAATTTATTGCTTCGAAAATACAAAGCTGTAGTATTAAAGAAACCGATAATCTATCTTATCGGTATATATGGATGTAGCCAAAACCGCAGCGAAATGCTTAAGTTTTCTTAAAAGATGTAGGACATTTTCCCCCCTCTAATTTTGCTATCATCGTGCAAAGTATACAAACGAAAATTAAACTGGATCCAGATTTGAATCTGACTCCAGGTATCCAAAATTATCCGGATAGTGTGGGCACAATAGATCTGACAGATCACTATCGGGATAGTTCGGATACCTTATCCTATCTGATTCGGATATCCGGATAACCTAAATATCCAAATATTTTGAAGCCCTTGTTTAAGGGTTAAACTTTTACTTCCTGTTGTTCAAGTTTTCTCAAAAAGATGACATCTAAACGTGCATCTTTGAAACCTCTAAGGTCTTCGTGCTTATTTTTTATTTAACTGCTAGAAGAAGGGCTCAATGTTCTGTTAAAATAATTCACATCGGTATACGTACATAAATCGTACATCTAAATTTACTTAAGGACTTCAATAAACCGAATTGCTTTCTTTCGTGCCTTTAAGTACCCACCAAGGTTAGAAGCTCAAAGTTGATTTCGTGAAGAACAAAAATCAAAGGTCTGGCATTTATAGAGTGCCCTTAATGTTTTCAGTTCTTATTATTCCATTATTTTAACGCACATAGCGTGTATGCAGTTAATTTTCTATATAAATTCGTCCTGGGAGTTATTTAACGCAACTAAATGGGGCATCACTTATTCATTTAAAGTGCTCCACCATGAGTTGTATTTCTTTGGGATTAGCTACAAGGTATACAATTCTGCCATTTATAGAATTCGACTTGGGTAGGTACGAGGGTTTAACTGCGAGTACTTTATTATTTTTTGAATAAAGTTGTTGAAGTTGATACTTGTTTCTCTAGGAGGCGGATATTTTGTTGGTTATAAAATGCTGGTTGGGCCTGATGCGTCATGTTAGTTTGAGTGTGGCAGTGGCAGTAGTAGCGGGCGTGTGAACCTGACATACAGGCGTTCGTGAATCGTTCGCATTACTTTGATGATGGTAGTTGATTTTCAACTGACGGCTATATATGTTGTCTTAAACGCGCCTAGGTGTTTGCCCTCAGGTTTTTCAGGCTAGGTTTGCACTTAAAATTTTATTCGTGTTGCATGTGAGAACTCATTGAGGGATATGGAAATTATGAACGTGTGAGTGGTACCAAGAGGACTTGACAATATTACATTTTCATCTGGTTGCACAACTTCCTTGGGGTTATTGTTCAATTTAATGAGGGATAGACATTTTGTGATGGAGTCGGGTTAATGAAGGAATTAAATTCACTGGTTAATTGAATTCCCATTCTGTGAAAATGCTGAAAAAGAGCGACAAGTTCTCATATGTACAAACAAAATTTTCATCATTCTACAATAATCGGAAGTGCTCCATATAAAAATTCTGCCGTATAGGGAAGTGCTCCATACTTTTGATGATCAGTCAGTTACGGTTTTCGTTTTAGTGATTTTTGAAGTCCTATATCTCAGAAACCACTAATTCCAAAGTGCTGAGACTTAGGCAGGTGTCTATGTTTGCTCAGCAAATACTGTAAGTTTGAAGTTTCTGACTGTATTGGTACCGAAAATAGAGGGTGGTTGCTGAAAAAAGGGTGTGGTGCCGTGAACTTGGCTTTGATCTTCCGTGCAAAGTTGATATGTATTTATAATTTTATCTGCGAGATGTTTGTAACAAGAACTATTAACTACATATTATACCTACATTTTCCGCTTAGCAGCTCTTGGAGAACCAGGTCCTAAAGGGTATTGTCGACAGAAAAAAAGGGGATCATACTAAAAGATACCTTTGAAAGATTTGTCATTTTTCCGCAATAGGTAGTGCCCTTAAGATTTTTACTTGATGCGACTTATAGGTAGTTACTATAAGGCAAGTTATGCGTTCGAAAAAAAAGTCTGTCTGCCTGTCTGTTCGACTACAGCCTAAAAGGCTCGGCCGATTTTCTTCAAACTCAAATTTTTCCCCCACACATTTTCTTTTTTAAGACCAAAAATGACGGTACCTGATGTAAATGGTGGTTAAATTTTAAGGGCCGATGTTGATTTTTAAAACACAAATTATTTAGGAAATTATTGTCCTTTCTTTTTATTATAATAATAAATTATGTATGGAACAAAATATCGGCCAAATGGCCGCCGCGACTTCGCCGGCACACCTCCATCGGATAGTTCAAATTTTCGATGACGCTGAGGAATAATTGAGGTTCTATGCCGTTAATGTGTCGAATTATCTCATCCTTTAGCTCTTGAATTTTTGCTGGCTTATCGACATACACCTTTTCTTTCAAATAACCCCAAAGAAAGAAGTCCAACGGGGTCAAATCACATGATCTTGGCGGCCAATTGACATCGCCACCACGTGAGATAACACGGCCATTGAATTTGTCGCGCAAAAGAGACCGGCCTCATTTTGGAAAAAATGCCCGATGATGCCGCTAGCCCATAAACCGCACCAAACAGTCACTCTTTGTTGGTGCATTTGTTTTTCGACAATCACTCTTGGATTATCATTCGCCCAAATGCGGCAATTGATCATCCACTGTTGCCATTTCTTGCCAATATTCTGACCATTGACGACGCTTGAAATGGTCAAGAGGCTTTAGTTCTTGAGTCCATTGCACCTTTATGCATAATGTTCCTCAATGACGAGCGTGAGAGGTGCAATTGTTGGGCACGACGACGAGTTGAGGTGGACGGCTCTTCAGCCACACTATCGCGAACAGCAGCAATATTTTCTGCAGTATGAGCTGTACGAGCATGCACTGGTGTTTCCACATCTCCTACAGACCCGGTTACCACCCTTTACGAATTTTTTTCGAAATCTTATAAGATATTTTTTTCTCGAAAACTATTCCTTAGATTAAAAAAATAAAATGCACGACTGGGTCGCACGAACTTGCTCCTATATAATAGACTAGGAATTTTAAAAACGAATGTTATTAGAGAAAACTGTTCATAAGGATAAAATTAATTTTTAAATTCTTTTAGTAGTAAGAGACAAAAATGGTGGTGCAACAGCTCGGAGTGAACCAGGACCTAGTGACATACAACTCTCAACCATTGCTGTGGGCGTGTTACCAGGAACGGAGAGGACCTACAATTTTCTGCCGATTCCTCAAAGGCTAATGAGTAGCACTTTCCATGACAAGAGATACTCTTGGAGAATTTGTCAATTCCTCGCAAGAGGCAGTATATCCCTGACTTTCTTCCAGCGGCTGAAAAACGAACTCGATGACAGCCCATAACGCACTAACTAAAAAAACCTTTATTTCATTGCCGTAACCAAAATAGTGGCAAAAATAATTTGGAAATAAAACGGAATCATCATCTCGTGTGAACAGGAGCTTATTTCCTAATTCAGAAGACAATATGAATTTAGAATATGATCAGGTTTTTTCTTTTCCCTAATCAGTACCACTCATGCAATTCCATTGCTATATTAAGGGTATGTTCTGTTCAGTCTATAGTCGTCTCTGTCCAGAGCCTACTTGGACAACCCTACCGCCAAAGCTACCAGCCACGAACACACAATAAGTAGTTATCAGTAACTTTCTCGAGATCTTAAAACAGTAGAATACTTCACTAGACATATACATACAAGTTTATATCCAAAATCTTTACCACCACAAACAGCACATAAATAAGTTGCTTCAATGATTTTACCAGAAGGAACGGAACACCATGGATACCAACAAGTAGGTGGTGTTAATAAAACTCAGAGGTGTGAATTTCACGTTTAGGAACTTGATGAGATGCCACAACGACAACCTCCTCCAGAAAGGATTTCAAACAATCAAGTCTGGACCCGACACCTTTAAAAATATCAACCGATATTGCTCTGTAAAAGGCCATCAGAAATCATCACAACCTTTTTTGTTAAGGTTTGCTTACTTCTTTGAAGAACACTTCAAAACAAGTCCACCATCAAACTCTGAGTTAATCTAACAATGTAACAGATCATGCACTTCAGCGACACTAATCCCGTTAGCAATCCCACCGACCAAGTTGAATTCACTAAGGTGGAAACAATTATCAAAGAAGGCAGCCAAAGAATTTAATAGGGCCGGATAGGGAGACTTCAACTTCGTCCTCAAGAGACTGTATGAGTTGGTGATGATATTCCTGGCAATTATCCTTAATAACTTTGTCAACGACTGCTAATTTCCCAGCAAGTGGAAAACAACTGAAGTTCTGACAAAATGATAATACCAAATCAGAACAACAACAATGCCATATCTGGGGTGAATTCAGCTAAACTAATAGTTGATTGTTTATTTTTTCATTGTCGTTTTTACTATAGATGTCTCTCATATATTTATAAGGAAATGCGAAGAAATCAATCGTTAAGACGACAATCGATAAATTCAGCGATCGCTTTGGTCCCATACAGGCTCTGCATACAGCCCCAACTCACTTCTATGCGACATGAGCAACATACTTTTGAAGATTTGATACTAATGCGGCTTAAAAGCTTCTACACTGACAGACCAACCAGAGTCAGAACAAACACCGCCTCTCCTGTTTACCTATGAGTCCCAAGTCCATGTTACCGATATTTGCTGCTAGAATAGTGAAGCCCACATCAGACGGCTAACAGCACTATGGCTTCAAAACCAACTCGGCCAAATCCGATCTAATTTGTATATGAAAACCAAATGACTCAAGAAATAGAGGAGTCGCTAATCCAGAAACACCAAGATCACCCAACTTGACGGAACACAGTTATCGGCAAAAACTTATGTCAAATATCTGTGATAATAGCTCTACGAGCTAAACTGGTCTTATTCCCATAAGGCAGCTGTAAAAAATCCAACTTCGCCTTTTACTGCATCCATCTAATGATTCGAAAACAAACCGAACAACCGGGAAGAAGAAAAAGAAGATGAGGACCTAATAACAACCAACGATGAAGAGAACAACCACTTCTAAGCTGGCTCAGGCCTAGCTCACTTCCCTGGCTGGAAGTCTCTTCGATATAAAATAATTCGTTACTAGAACTTAATTCCCAGTAAGTTTAAGTGACGGGCATCGAGGTTAAATGTGGGAAAGGGCGCTCGCTGGATTCTTCATGAATGGGAAGAAGGTTTTGGGTATTGATTTTTGTTTGAGTTTCGTTTTACCGAGTTTTTTGTTAAAGTGGAAATAAGTAACCTCCGTTTTGTTCATATTGGGACATAACCTCCATTTTTTAAAGTATAAACTCAGTTTATAAAGCTATAGGGTAAGGATTTGTTGCATTTATCCTATATTTTGGTGTTGGGTAGCTAACAGCGAGGTCGTCAGCATTATGCAACTTTCCTTGAGGTCGTTTTTGGAAAATCATAGGTGTATAGGTTGAATAGTAGTGATGCTAACACTGTTCCCTGGAGTATCCCGTTGTGAAGTTTTCTTAGCAGGTTCTTAGCATCATCGATAAAGACTTAAAACAATCTATCAGTAAGCATGGGTACGATCTGAAGAAGTTTGAAGATGAGACCGTTCCTCTAGATTGTGCCGTAAGCAGCAGCTGCCAGATTTATAAATGACACTGATGTTTTGAGCTTGGCCTGGTACTTTGCTTCTATATGTATAGTTAAAACCAGCACTTGGTCGCAGCAGTCTGCTGCCCAGATCTAAACCTTCCTGTTCCTCGGGTTCGAAAAGCTTATATACAGCACTAAGTAGAGAAATCGGCAGGTATCGATAGATATCGCTCGCGAGATATCGATGAATGCCTGGCCATTGTCATTTTCTTTCATCATTTTAAAAGAAGTATGGACGAATGATGCCAAACCCAAACCGCGACTTTCTCTAGATGACTTGCAATAAATATAAGCTCGTTGAAGAACTCATTCATCTAGAAATAGTCTTCGTCTCTGAATATGATTTTTCGACCGAAACTGGGATCAACTTCTAACTGCTCGGGAGCCCAGTTTAGCGAACACATGTCGTTGACTACGGTCTCGTTCACTAGGAGCTCCTAAGTCAGCTGAAATTTGTACGGGTGTAGGCCCAAGTCATGACGCAGGATTCGACAAGTTCTGGTGTGCAAAAGGTCGATTTTGCGCACTTTCACGCACAGTGACAATTTATTCGACTTATCTTGCGTTTTGCTGACGTTCGGATAATGGCGGATCGTTGACTGAAACTGTAGACTCAAATGTATCCACCACGTTGGGAATAGTGCTCTCGGAAAGACGATTATAGCGACCGTAAAATGAATAAAGCTCGTGAAATCTTGCTCTAACGGAAGACCCACTTTTATGCTCATATTATAGAACGCTATATAACTCCAAAACAGACCAAAAAGTGACAAGCAATTTGACAGATGTAGCTTCAACAATAGGGCCGCCAATCACCTGTAAAAGCTTGGAAATCCTTATAAGAAAACCCTCTACAATTCATGGAGTTCGAAATTCCTATCTTGTCAAACATACCATCGCATCGTTTGAGTATCCAGATATGTAAATTGAAACTTGACCCACAATGTACTTGTACGTTTGCATTTTGAAATCATGAACCCTTCAGAAACGAGATTCAGCATTCCGCGGGAAAAATCTAAACGATGCTGTCATTGCCATGGTTTTTTTTTTGCACATTGTTCCATGCCCGCAGCGTGAACCTATCCCAAAAACCTAACCACGGGTGAATCAGTCAGCCAAGCGTAACTCACGCAATGACTTGCTGAAATTTGTAATTTTTTATCGCACTAACAATACATCTACGACTTACGACTCTCCATAGCTACAATTGTATCTAAAAGGTTTTCCATCTACAATTTTTATTCTCGAGCATTTGTTTTCAATTTCATGCCCGACCGAGGCTCGCGGTGCGTCATTCAGCATATCCACTGGAATTGTAATGCTTCAGCAGTCAGTTTCAATACTCAACTCAGTGCCGTGCTATAAGATGTTTCAATTTAAATCTGAGGTTAAATGAAACTGGTCAACCGGCTAACAGCTCTACAAATAATGCCGGTGATAGCTGGCTTGAGATAATTATTAGTTCCGCCGCACGAGCAGTTGGTTGGCTTTGAAAAAAGGAAAAATAATAATTGGCAGTGGGATGTAGTTATGGTATTGTATTTTTTCTTACAAGCGGAAATTTTATTTTTTTTTATTTTTTCTTGCAATATTTATTAATGGCCCAGATATTTCCTAATGGATGAGGAGGACGAGTGAGGCCTTCTTATGGGAGTAGAACTTTTATTGGACCGTTTGCTCTACAAGACTACTGCAAGTGAAAATGAAGAAACAAAGAATAAAAAACGTTCTTTCTGCAAAAAAAAATCAATTGAGATTGGAAAGGTTAATGTGTAATTAGTTGAAGCCAGGGTTTAGAGAAGTCAGGGAGCATTACAAATTGAACAATTTGTACCTATTGCTCTTCGTCTTCATTAGAACTTGTGCCAGATCAGAAGATTTCCGCATTCGCTAGGTAATGTGTTTCATTCATTGTTTTAATGGTGGATGCACCATGCGTATATTTGACCGTAAATAAATGCTACAGCCCCATCAATTTACGATGACTGAATTCAATCCATAGACCTATAAAGTCGTTGATGCATTTTTGTGTTTTGTGTTTGTTTGCATTTTATTATTAAGTAGGTCTTTTGAATGCTTTAACGGTATACACTTTAGTGTCGGTTTTTAATTGAGGCATTTTCAATAGGCTTTTTTATGGATATATACGAGGGCGGTCCGATAAGTCCTGAGCCTCACCGCCCGATGGTGCCAGTATAGCAAGAGAGATTTACTATCGTCTAGTACATTCTCTGTCAAAATTTCAGCCGAATCAGACCCGTAGTTTTGTTTTGACCACGTGTGGAAGCCAGTTTGTCCGCGAGTTTAAGAAATGGAAAAAGAGAAATAGACTCTCAAAAAAATCCGTATAACGAGTTTGAACGTGGACGCACATCGGTTTTTGATGAGCTCCGCCCCGGAACCACACAAATGGCTACCACGGAGGATAATGTGTCAAAACTCTACGATCACGTATTGGCAGACTGCCAATTGAAGGTGCGCGAGATAGCTCAAACAGTAAGAATCTCAAAAGACCGCTTGGATCATATCCTGCATGAAATTTTGGGCATGAGAAAGCTGTCGGTGCGATGGGTGCCGCGTTTGCCCATTTTTGAAAACAAGCGCAACCATGAGACCAAAGCCAAATTGAGCCGAATTGCACTATACAAACTGCTGCCCCACCCACCATATTCTGCAGATTTGGCGCCGTGTGATTTTTTGTTTGCAAACTTGAAAAAAAAAAAACACTCACCGGGCAGAAATTTGAGTCGAATGAGGAGGTCATCACCGCCCCACGAGTAACATACATAACATCATAACATACTGTTTGCTGTTATCTTTTTAATCTTTTTTACTCTTGAATGTTTATTGATTGATTGGTTGATGCTGTACCGTTGGTTTTGTATGTGCAAAGCTTTGGTGGTAAGTCAAAGGCGTCAGTCTATTGTCGAACCTCAACCGAATAAGTTGTTTTTTCATAAATTCAAAAAATTAAATAAATAATCATTAAAAAAAAATCAAAGTGTTTTTTAATTAACATTTTAACAAAAGAAAGTTTTTTTATTCTTGTGAGATCTTATTACTGGCGCAGTCGGAAAAAGAAATATTACGCTCGGATTTAAAATTAAAACAAATAATATTAATTAACTCAAACATTGTGATTCAATTCATGTGATAAAAAAAAGACAAAGAACTAACATGCATAAATAGAAAAAAATACGAAACCAAGAAAAAAAAAGTGGTAAAATATAAATAAAAAATAATAGCAAGAAAATTATTGAATAAATGTGTACAAAAAACAATTGTTGACAAAAAAAAAAAAAAAAAAAAAAAAAAAAAAACGTCACGCATTTTTAACACCATCCATCTTTAAATTGTCATTCATCTTTAAACCATCGCCCATCTTTAATACTATCGTCCATCTTTAAATTTATCACCGTCCATCTTTCAACAGCCATTCTCATTCATCTTTAAACAGTCATCCATCTTTAAATCATCGTCCATCTTTAAATTCATCAATCAACATAAGAAATATCTACAAATAAAATATAAAATAAAGAAAAAACAGGTATGGCAACCGCAAATTTAATTGATTTTGTTAGACATGTTAACGACTTTACGGGACTACCCGAAGAATTAGACTTGTTTATCCAACATGTCGATTATATATATAATTGTTCCCAACATCTCGATCAATATTCAAAAGGCTTTCTAGAATTAACAATTAGACAGAAAATCAAGGATAGGGCAAATATTGTTTTAATTAATAATAATAATCCGATTCATTGGCCTGAAATCAAAGCTTTACTTAAATCAAACTGTACTATACATGAAAGCATAGAAAATCTTGTAAATAAAATAAAAATGTTAAAATTTAGCTTATCAGTTGAGGACTTATTTGATAAGACTCAACATCTTTTAACGAAATTAAATATTAAATCTAGTCTTTCAAATCCTGTTGATATTCCTGGTTGGTTTAATAGCTCACAAAATGAAGAAATGACGCTCAAAATTTTTGTTAATAAATTACCCAGCCAACCTAAGCTTATCTTACAAGCTAGAAACCCAAAGAACTTTAGGGAAGCTAAAGAAATTTTAATAGATACTG
This sequence comes from Philhelius festivus, assembly GCA_963931855.1. NCBI lineage: Eukaryota > Metazoa > Arthropoda > Insecta > Diptera > Syrphidae > Philhelius > Philhelius festivus. Next base: position 189,592,908 of record OZ007555.1, read on the forward strand.
ACAATTTTTATCGTTCTTTTAATCCACAAAACAATTCGTACAGACAAACACCAACTTATAATACGAGTACCACACCAAATACGTCTTATAACAATCAGTCAAATACTAATATCGCTAGCTCAAGTGGAAATTCCAGGAGCTTTCAGAATTCAGGTCCTCGACAATTTCGGCAAAACGGTTCGCAACAAAATTCAAATGATGTTCTTCAAAATTCCAACAGCTATCAGAATCGTAGTTCTAATAATTCGACAAATAGTAGAAATAATTCTTATAATAATATCCAAGGTGCTGCAACATCAGGCTCATCTCAGAGATCCCGACAATCAATGGAAATAGAACATTTACAAGCACAAGACCGTCCTGTTGGTGAGTGCGTTCAAACTACAGACAATCCTGACGATTCAAGGTTTCAAAATTTTATTAACCACCTCCGAACTCTTCCCTGCATAATTGTGAGAACAAATTCTATTCCATTAAAATTACTAATCGATTCTGGAGCAAGTACTTCCTTGATTCAAAAGGGTTTATTTCACAGATCTTTTAGGTCGGATCTCGAAAAACCATTGATGCTCAAATCCATCAATTCGCGTTTGTCAGTCAATTCAAAAATCACTATTCCATTATTTAAGGAATTTAATAGGTCGTCTGTAAAACTTGAAATGCTCGAAACAGAGTTAAACACAAGTTTCGATGGCATTATTGGCATTAACGTCTTAAAACCGTTACAGGCTAAAATCGATTTAGATAAATGCCAATTAGTTACCAAAGATGCTACCTTACCTCTTATTTTCGACGAACATTTTCAAATCAAAATAACAGATGAAGAAATTAATATACTGGATAGAGATACTATAGATATAAATTTCAATTACCCTGATGTAGACACATTAATGAGTAAATTAAAAAATGAAAATCTGAATGAAGAGGAACTTAAACATTTGTCTGTAACCATCCGAAAATATCGAAAAGCGTTTTATGTAGAAGGTGACAACCTATCGGCTATTACAGAGTATAGCCACAAGATCCCTACAAAGCATGATATACCGATTTATTCCAAAAACTATAGGTATGCAGAAGCTCATAAGTCTGAGGTAGATCGACAGATTGCTGAAATGTTAAATTCAGGGATTATTGTCAAATCAACGAGTCCCTACAATGCTCCTATTTGGGTTGTGCCCAAAAAGATCGACAATTCGGGCGAACAAAAATGGCGAATTGTCATTGATTACCGGAAGTTAAACGATGTAACAATTGATGACAAATTTCCCATCCCCAACATAGAAGACATCTTTTCAAAATTAGGAAACTCACAGTACTTTTCAACTCTAGACCTTACAAAAGGGTTCCACCAAATTTCAGTCTCTAAAGAAGATAGGCACAAGACCGCTTTTTCAACTGCAGACGGACATTTTGAATTCACGCGGATGCCGTTTGGGCTAAAAAACGCCCCATCATCTTTTCAAAGGATGATGAATGAGGTGCTTGCCGAGTATATAAACAAAATTTGCGTGGTTTATTTAGATGATATACTCATATTCTCCACTTCCCTTCAAGAACACATAGACTCACTTAACAAAATTTTTTAAAAAATCATTCAGTTTAATTTCAAGGTCCAAATTGATAAATGCAGTTTTTTTAAACGCGAAACTCAATATTTAGGTCACATCATTTCTGATGAAGGTATAAAGCCCAACCCAAATAAAATACAGACAATAGTTGATTTAAAAATACCCCATTCTTCTAAACAAATAAAATCTTTCTTGGGAGTTACTGGATTTTACAGAAAATTCATTAAGGACTACTCAAAAGTAGCCCTTCCTATGACAAAATTTCTAAAAAAAGGTTTCAAAATTAACATTAATGATAAGGATTACATCGAGTCCTTTAATAAACTTAAAGATCTCGTATGTACCTGCCCTATTTTGGCTTATCCGAACTTTGAAAAACTTTTTACACTGACAACCGATGCCAGCAACGCAGCACTAGGTGCGGTTCTTTCGCAAAACAACCACCCAATCGCGTTTGCCTCAAGAACCCTTAATCGTCATGAAACACATTATAGTACCATAGAAAAAGAACTTTTGTCAATAGTTTGGGCAACAAAACATTTTCGGCCATATTTGTACGGCCGTAAGTTCAAAGTACAAACAGATCATAGACCATTGGTATGGTTAACTTCACTAAAGGAACCTAATTCCAAATTACAGCGTTGGAAAATTAAGCTTAGTGAATTCGATTTTGATATTGAGTACATCAAAGGTAGGGAAAATTACGTTGCGGATTTCCTCAGTCGTTTAGAGCTTAACCATATAGAAAATGACGAAGTCCGATCTGATTTAGCAACAATACACAGTGGTAGAGAAAATCATAATGACCACATATATATAACAGAAACCCCTTTAAACATCTATAAAAATCAATTAGTCATTCAGTCGTGTGATTCATGCTCATACACTACAAAATTTTTATACAAAAAAAAAAGAAGATCGATTATTTCTTTAAACCAATATGATGAACAGTATGTCCTTAAGATTCTAAGAGAACTATTTCCAGTTAAAGGAACAGTAGGCATTTTTTGTGAAAATGATGATATTTTTATAAAGTTTCAAAGCACAATAGTCAAATATTTCTCAAATTCATCAAATATGAAATTACTTAGATGCTCAAGATTTTTGAAGGACATCATTTGCCCCGAAAAGTTAATGGATTTGATCAAAAAAGCTCACCTGGATAAAAATCATAGAGGTATTGAAGAAACATTCTTAGATTTAAAAAATACATACTATTACCCGAACCTTAGACTGGAAGTTCATAAATTCATAAACAATTGTATATTATGCAATATGTGCAAGTATGACAGGAATCCCATCACGCCGAAACTAATGATTACTGAGACTCCTGATAAACCCAATGATATTGTTCATATAGATATATGGTATTTAAACAAAAATAGCATGTTCCTGACATGCATTGACAAATTAACAAAACATGTTTCTATTCACCCGGTAACCGACAGAAATTCCATAACTATAGTTAACCTTTTACAACAAAGATTTTCGATTTTAGGAAAACCAAAAAAAATTATAGCTGACAACGAGTTTAATACCGCTTACATGAAAAATTTCTTTAATAAAGAAAACATACTTTATCATTTCACATCCCCTAACACTCATACCGGTAATTCCACAATAGAGAGATTCCATTCGACACTTAATGAACATATTCGACTTTTTAAATTAAATCATGAAAATAAAGATATAGACCACAAAATGTTAGCTTTGAAAGCAACTGAAATTTATAATAATACTGTCCATTCTACAACCAAGTATAAACCCAATGACCTTTTGCATTCTAATCTGAGCGAAAAAGATTGGGAAGACTTAAGAAAAAGAATTCTAGACTCAAAGACAAAGCAAATCGACAAATTAAACTTGAAAAGAAACAATCCTCAAGACTATGGTAACCGAGAGCTTGTTAAAAACTTAGGTTTCCATAATATTAAACATCTACCTCGATATGTAATCAAAGACGTTAAAGAAAAGGATAAAACGTATTTTAAGGACGAACACGGACATAAACGAGACAGACAAATAATTAAAAGAAAATACAAATATCAAAACTCGATTAAAAATGTGAAATTTGATCAAAAATTAACCGGAAGAGACTATTCAAACAAAAATAAATAAATCAAACAGAAATATCAACAGATAAGAATCATAAAACATATAATAGATTATTAATTAAATTAATTATTAAATAATAATTATTATAAACACAAATAATGTACAAGAAAAATGTAATTTAATTCTAGTTTATAAAAAAAAAAAAATATGTAAATGAATATGTTAATTTAACTGAATTTTTTTTATATAATAATAACACACCTAGATATGTACCTTATCTACTTTAATTTACAAAAACAAAGCTATACAAAAAAAAAAATTAATTTGTAAACATGAAAAACATAATAGGACAGCATCAACAATACCACAAATATTGTACATTCTTTGACGGGAGGAGTAACATACATAACATCATAACATACTGTTTGCTGTTATCTTTTTAATCTTTTTTACTCTTGAATGTTTATTGATTGATTGGTTGATGCTGTACCGTTGGTTTTGTATGTGCAAAGCTTTGGTGGTAAGTCAAAGGCGTCAGTCTATTGTCGAACCTCAACCGAATAAGTTGTTTTTTCATAAATTCAAAAAATTAAATTCTTGTGAGATCTTATTACTCACGGAGCGGAGGCCTACTTTGCAGGCCTCGAGAAAACCTATTTTTCGGATGGGTTAAAGAAGCTGGATCATAGATGGATCATAGCTGGATCAAGTGTTTCGAGCTATAAGGAGAAATAAATCGCCACTTTTCCAAAATTATTGTTTTTCTTTTGTAGGCTAAGTACTTATCGGACCACCCTCGTTATATTGGGAAAACTGAAAAGCAATTAGATTTATTTTTCCCTCCCATTGAGGTATTTTTTACTTGCGACTTATAGGTACTATAATGCAAGTTACGCATTCGTAAAAAAGTCGAACTATGTTTTTACACCAGCTCTTGGTTGGTTCCATAGATTCACCTGTTCTTATAGAACAAATTCGTTTTAAAGCTAGAAGCCACAGTTCTCGGAACTTTGAAATTTTTCATATAGACTTCCACCGTACCAATTATGGCCTCAATGAGCCTTTGACACGTATGAAACATGAGGCTAATGTAAACCATGATATTTTCGATTTGAATTACTCAAAGCTTACACTTAAGCACAGGTTGTATGGGCGTTCTCATTAAGTATTCGAAACTCATTCATTATAAGTTTTTATAAAAAAAAGTTGTTTAATTCTTAATAATTTATTATTTTTATAGCATTTGACTTGTAGTTATAGTATTTGACTTGTAGTTATTTTTGTAGCTACGTATAGTAGATTAATATTTATTACTTCTTTGTTTGTCATATTTGTTCGTTTTTTTAGCAGAGTGTTAGGCTATATGTATATTCATTTACTATAACAACTAACACCACGCTAAATGATGACTGTGACAAGCTGATGTTTCCCAGTATCTAAAGTTGAAAAAAACCGGAAGAGAAGAAAAATATTGTTACAAATGCTTGCATTAAGCAGTAGTGATGGCGACAAAAAAAAAAAAAAAAAAAAAACTCGAGATTTTGAAAACCAAAAAAGTGGGTCTCGCAATTCTGTCTGTCTGTTTGACTACAGCTAAACGGCTCGGCCGATTTTCTTCAACCTTGGTAGATATGGGTTTTAATTTTTTTTCCTCGGATGTGTTATTTTCTTCTTTTTTTTTAAGACCAAAAATAAAGGTAGAGGAAGTTAGGGTATTGTGGTATACATGTTTGTGTTTTTGACTTAACAAAAAAAGTTATGAAACAAATGCTCCTCAATTTGGTAGATTTTACCAAAAACATATAAGCTACCAAGTGGTTTCTTTTTTCGAGTTCTGACAATACAAAGATTTTGAAAAAATATTGATATAACCTCTAAATCGTCACTTTTGAAAGTTAAAGGGTAATGTGGTACACTATGCTGTCTATTGTGGTATACTATACCACATTACCCAGTAGATTTTTTAAATGTGTGTGAAATCTCAAATTTCTCATTTTTTCATTCCTCACAGCATGATTCCATGTCTTTGGAATCTCATTTTATTACTTCAATCCTTTTAGACATTTTAACGAATGAATCTTTAGAAAAAAACACAAATAGCCAATTTTAAAAAACTTTTATGATGGTTAAAGTGGTATACTTTCACATTAGCCACGGCTAGTATACCACATTAGCCGAAACTGTATATTTTTATAAAAATAAAAAATAAAATATTAAATAAACACCTTTGAACAAAACTAACAGTTGTTTTTCGTAGACGATTAATTTATTTTTGAAAGGAATTTATAAACTAGCTTGAAACACAACTTTTGAGAGCACACAAACACTTTTTGTTTGACCCAAAAAAAACTCAACTTCACGCAATAACCCTTCTCAAATATTTGCTTGAGATATACGAAGATTTTTGACTTAATTGAACACGAGTACTTAGTTTTATTTGTATTACGGTCCGCTAATGTAAGAACCGTTGAAGAAACATGCTTAGTTTTTGAGAAAACTTCCTATACCACATTACCCGCCTATACCACATTACCCCAAATTACTCTACCTGCCATACGATTTTTTTTCGAAATTTTATAAATATATTTTTTCTCACAAACTGTCCCACAGATTAAAAAAAAAACAAAATTCAGAAAATTTCATTTAGTTAAACCTAGGTAATGGCTGAAAAAAAATTTCCAAGAAATTATTATTTTTGGTACCCCGTTTGGAAGCATTTTTTTGTTTTTGATTTTCTCAAAAACGGTGCAACCGATTTTGATCATTTTTTTTATGTTAAGGCTCCCTAGGAGTTTCAATGTTATATTATTATATGTATATTGTGTATTCAAATTTTCAAAAAAAAATTTTTATTGGATTGTTAAAAAAGTTTCAAATTTTTTTTTTGAAAACTCAATATTTCGAAAACCCCATTCTCGATTTTTTTTAAAAATCGATAAATAAAAGTAACTTAAAATATTCTACAAGATATGAGAAAAAAAAGTTATTTTACATAAAAATATCGGTAGCCTCCAAACAAATGTTAAAAAATGGTTTTCGAAAATCGTATTTTTCTCGAAAACGGTTCCTAGAATTTTGCTAGAATTTTCTTTCTTTCGATTAATTTTTAAGATCTATAATTTAATAAAAAAAATTTTGAAAACAAGATATTACTGATTGTACCTACCATAAAACGATTTTTTTAAATGTTTAATTTTTCATTATCGGCATAACGGATTTTAAAGAGAAGCTTCTAAAAAGTTAAAAAAAACATAGCATTTCAATACTTTAAGAAAAATATTTCTTTTGAATTTTGAAAAAAAAAATCTATTTTTTTTTAATTCAATATCTCGAAAACGGCTCAATTTAATTTTTATTCGAACAAAAATAAAAACTTTAAATTGGCGTACCAACATTTTTTCTTAAAAATTTTTTATATACTTACATCTTTTTTTTAAGAAACCACCAAAAAGATTCAAATTTTTTGTTGTCTGAATCACATGGCATCCTATCCTTACCTCTTACTACTAAAGAAGTGGTTTTAGTCATTTAAATAAAATGCACGACTGGGTCGCACGAACTTGCTCCTATGTAATCGACTAGGAATTTTAAAAACGGATGTTATTAAAGAAAACTGTTCATAAGTATAAAATGAATTTTTTAAATTCTTTTAGTAGTAAGAGATAAAACAGAATGCAATGCAAACATGAATTTATGCAAGAACGAAAATTATAAGTCGTTGTAGTGGTTCCTTAAAAAAATAAGCTTTAATGTACAAAATGTTTAAAACATTTTTAAGACAAAGTTTGGGCACGCCAACTTTAAGTCTTTATTATTGTACGAATAGAATTAAATTTCCAAGAAAAATACTAAGCCGTTCTTCAGATATCGAATTTTCCAAAAAAAAAACGATTTTTTTTCTCTAAAAATTGAAAAAAATATTTTTTTTAAAGTTTTGAAATGCAATGTTTCTAAAACTTTTTAAGAGCTTCTTTATAAAAAATTTCATCAAAATCCGTTATACCGATAATGAGAAATTCAAAATTCGAAAAAACCGTTCCATGGTAGGTACAGTCAGTAATATCTAGATTTCAAATTTTTTTTATTAAATTATAGATCGTAAGAATTAATCAAAAAAAAAAAAATTTTTAGCAAAATTCTCGGAACCGTTTTCGAGAAAAATAAGATTTTCGAAAACCATTTTTTAACATTTGTATGAAAGGTACCATTAGTTTTAGATAAAACAAATTTTTTTTTCTCAAATCTTGTAGACTATAGTAGGAAACTTTTATTTGTAAAGTTTGAAAAAAATTGACAATGGGATTTTCGAAATATTTCAAAAAAAAAATTTTGAAAATTTTTTTAAAAATCCAAAAAACAAAAAATTGAAAATTTGAATATGTAATAATATTTTTTAAACTTTGGAGGAGCTTTAGCATTAAAAAAAAATTGGTTTAAATCGGCTGTACCGTTTTCGGGAAAATCAAAAACAAAAAAAATGGACCCAGGGGGGCTACCAAAAATAAAATTTTTTGGAAATTTTTTTTCAACCATTACCTAGTTTTAACTAAATTAAATTTTTATGATTTTTCTTAAGAAATTCTGTTGGACAGTTTTTGAGAAAAGAAATATTTATAAAATTTCGAAAAAAAACCGTATAGTAGGTACCGTGGTGTTTGGTCTTAAAAAAAAAAAAAAAACGACTGGGGGCAAAAAATCAAAACCCATATCTACCAAGTTTGAAGAAAATCGGCGGAGCCGTTTAGGCTGTAGTCGAACCGACAGACAGACAGGCAGACAGACAGACAGACAGAATTGCGAGACCCATTTTTTTGGTCTTCGCTATCATCGTAATGTCAACTTTGATCAAAATCTCGAGTTCGAATTTTTACCAATGCATAACTTGCCTTATAGTACCTATAAGTCGCAAGTAAAAATTAATTTTATGCTTATGAACAGTTTTTCTCTAATAACATTCATTTTTGAAATTCTTAGTCTATTACATAGGATCAAGTTCGTGGGACCCAGTCGTGCATTTTATTTTGATTTTCTCAAAAATTGTAAAATTGCTCTAAATCAGTTTGCTTATGTGGAAGTTTCTAAAAAAATATAAAGAAACTTCATACAAGTTTGAAAAACCTTGCATTGAAGAACTTAAAAAAAAATTGTTTGAATTAAAAAAAAAAAATAATTTCATTTTGTAATTTCCTTATCTTAAAAACGAGTCAGTATTTATTTATGAAATTTAATTTGTATGCGTACAAAAATAAGAACTTTAAGTTGGTGTACCAAACTTTTTCTTAAATGTTTTATAAAAATTTCCTATATTTAAGCCTATATTTTATGAAACCACTAAAAAACTTATAAAACGTTGTGTATATCTTAAGCAAAAAATAATTTACAATTTTTGAAAAAAAAATTTTTTTTTTCAAAATTCCATATCTCAAAAACTGACCAAAATTTTTTTTTATTAATTTTTTAGTTTAAAACAAAATGTATATGCTTTTTTTTGTTTATAATACGATTTTTAATCTCATGATTTTATTGCATTGAATCTGAGGGTACTGGTCTGCTACTTCAGTTAACCTTAAAAAAAAAAAGTTTATCGGGATTGAATTGCACGTGTGTGTCGCTAGTTCAGGTCGCCTCTGTGTGAGATAACCTCGTGCCAAATGTCCATTGTATAATGTACGTTAAACCAAAATGCAGCTCACATTGGTAACATCAAATTTGTGATGGAAGGAATTATTGATCATCGATCGGCATTTCTTTCCGTTGATGGTGATGGAAATGCTATCATCGTTTTCGAAGAAGTACTGACCGATGATGCCTCCGGCGCATAGTCTGCAGATTCATTGCTACGAGTACATGGGGATGGAATCATCCCCTAAATTTGTTAATTTTGCTTGTACCCCTTCACCGCAAAATGACCATCCTCCTTGAAGATAATTGGTTTGGTTTTTTTTTTGCTGAAATTAAGGTCAGCTGTATAAAAGGTTAAAGATTTGTCCTAAGTCCCACTTAAGGACATATTATTAATAGAAAAAGGTCACAAAAACAGGAATCATTTAAAAGGTTAAGGCTTACAAATTAATTAGAAAATATATTAATCGTTGGAAATGGTATAGTTTTGGTGAAACTGATTTCTACCAAAAGGTGAAAGATCTATTCACATGAGAGCGACCAACAACCAACGAATGAACCAAAATTCGTCCATTTTGATATTTAGTTCAGTTAGCATTTTTTTACTTGTAGCGAAAGACGTTTAAAACAAAGAAACAAAAAAAAAACAAAAATTGATTTTGATAAAACTCGGGTGTGAACGAATTCATTCGCTAATAGAGTTTGACAGTTTCTAACAATTATAGATTGCAATACATGATGGCCAATTTATTTTGTAAAATTTATCATATTTTTTTTAATAAGAACCTAAATTTTAGTAACTTGAAATTTCCCGTATTTTCAAGTGAATCCGAACTTCAGATCTCGAACGTGCATTTAAGATTAACACTATACCATTATCATTACATAAAATTGTATTAGTTTAATAAATATTTTTTTTAATAATTTTTTAATGCATTTAGATTTCTTAAATTTTAATTTTAATATTTTCTTTTAATTTCAGAGATATTAGAAAACCTGTGATTGAAGGAGGTAAGTCGGTTATAAGCAAAAAAAAAATATTTAATTGAACTCACTCAATTATAATTTTGGCGATGTTACTTTTTCGCCTAATAAATAAATTAAAAACAATTTATCATGCTAATTACATTTAAAGCTTTATTCAACCAGTTCATTGTGTGGGCAGTTAGGCCCAGTTTTTCAATAATATGTTAATCCAAGTTCGCTAACCCTGCATAAAAAATCACTATAAATTGTCATTTCACATTTATGTAAGTCTGTCAAACATAATATCTCTTCAGTTAATGGAGACTAAGCTTCCAACCTTGAGCTAACTGGGCATGTCAATTGAATGAAATCACATTTCACGAGTAAACTCGAAGTAGGCTCTACATCGGCTTAGCTGAATCCATTATTATAGAAACATTAGGCAAGAAAAAATAAATATCAGGCTTACAAAGACAACCAAGGAACGACTTCTGTCACACACGTATCTTATTAGCTTGTGAAGTAGATGACACTCAGCAAATTTCTCTGGAATAAACACGTCGGAATAACTGTCGGGAAAGCCATAAAATTCCTTATGATATGCCAGAAACTTTACGACAGATCATAGGGTTTTGAAAACCAAACATCGTAAGATGGACGTAGGCCATGCAGTTGAGTGGGATAATAACAACAAGGATATCAATAGAAAAAGTTCAAAGTCTCGCATGCATATGCATTACTGACACAATGAGAACTTTCCCTGCTACAACATTACAGGTTATCCGTCAACTATTCCCACTACATGCGGTAGGAGGAATCTAAAGGAGATATCTTAAGATTCATCTCGAAGGTACTTAGAGTATAGAAATTAGATAAAGAGACTTCATTTCACAGGTCTTCAGTATCTAGTTTACTTTACCTCTCAAGAATTGGTGGGATCAAAAATAATAACTAGTATAGGTAGGCGAAACAGTGAACTACAGTGAACAGACAGGTGCAGGGCCCAAACCGAACAAAAATAAATTTGGTGGTTCAACAGCTCGTAGGGAACCAGGACTTACAACTCTTAAACATTCCTGTGTGCGAGTTACCAGAAAAGACGGGGACCTTCCCACTTGCTCGCAAGAGTCAGTAAACCTCTGAAAAACTTTATTGGAGCGAATGGGAACCGAATACAAAACTCTCTGCATGATAGTCCAATAGTTAGTGAATAAATTCAAGGTTTATTTTTTGAAAGCAAGAAATACTGCAATGTTCCAAAAGTTGTAATTTTTTCTTATGACTTATATGTATTGAACTCGAGATTTTGATCAAAGTTGATATTACGATGATAGCGAAGACTAAAAAAGTGGGTCTCGCAATTCGGTCTGTCTGTCTGTCGGTTCGTCTACAGCCTAAACGGCTCGGCCGATTTTCTTCTAACTTGGTAGATATGGGTTTTGATTTTCCCCCCCACACGTTTTTTTTTTTTAAAGCCCAAAAATAACGGTACTTGCCATACGAATTTTTTTTCGAAATTTCATAAATATTTTGTTTACTCAAAAACTATCTCACAGATGAAAAAAAAATCAAAAAAAATAATTTAGTAAAAGCTAGGTAATGGTTGAAAAAAAAATTTCCAAAAAATGGTTATTTTTGGTTCTCGATTTTTTCAAAACTTGATAAATAAAAGTTTTTTAATACATATTATAATATGTAAGAAAAAAAATTGTTTTACCTAAAAATAACGGTACCCTCCATACAAATGTTAAAAATTGGTTTTCGAAAAATGTATTTTTCTCGAAAACGGTTCCGAGAATTTTGCTAAAATTTTTTTCTTTTTCTTACAATCTATAATCTAAATGAAACAAAATTTGAAAGCAATATATTACTGACTGTACCTACCATAGAACCATTTTTTCAAATTTACAATTTCTCATTATGGACAAAACGGATTTTATTGAAATTTTTTATAGAGATGCTTCTAAAAAGTTCAATAAAAATTGCATTTCGAAACTTTAAGAAAATTTTTTTTTTGAATTTAAAAAAAAATCTGTTTTTTTTTTTTGAAAAATTTAATGTCTCGAAAACAGCTCAATATTTATTTTTGTAAATTTAATTTTTATTCGAACAATAATAAAATCTTTAAATTGGGTTACCACATTTTTTTCTTAAGAATGTTTTAAAATTTTTTTCTTATAATTTCTGTTCTTGCATAAACCTATATTTGCTTGAATCACATGGCATTCTATTTTTACCTCCAAATACTAAAGAAGTTGTTTTAGTCATTAAAAAAATTAATTTTATGCTTATGAACAGTTTTTCTCTAATAACATTCATTTTTGAAATTCTTAGTCGTTTACATAGGAGCAAGTTCGTGCGACCCAGTCGTGCATTTTATTTGTTGTCACTACAGTGAGGTTGTGATATAAGGTATTTATGATGAAACGTCGAAAATGGACCTAGGTATCCAATGTATTCAGTTACTTTTGGCATAATGATTAGTGTGTTGGACAGTCATACTACAGTTCTGCGTTCGATTCCTGGCAATCAACTTAGCAATGCTTTTTTTGGGGGTTCTGCTTCTTGCAAGGAAGTCAAAAATCCTTCTTGAGATTCTCTAGTAATGAAAAGTGATTCTCAGATAAGCCGTTCGGATTCGACAGAAATTTAAATTTGAGGTTCTCTACGAGCTGTTGTGCCTCTTAATTATTTATTTATTTTAATCAATTTACTAAAAATGTTAATATTATTTACACACTGCCTTAATAAATTATTCTTTAACTTCTCTAACTGGAACCGATAAACAAAGTTTTGATTTCTTTGGCACCACCACTGATAATAAGTTAAATTGAGTTAAAATTTATTTAATTATTCAATAAATATAGCTTTTAACAGGATCGATTTTAAATACCTGAGAACAACCACAGATTTAATGAAACAGTGGCAAATGTAAATTTCAATTTTTCTTTATGTTCGAAGTGTCAATAAATGCGCACTTTATATAAAGTATATTATTCACAAACAGCAGATGCAGTTTTTCACTTTAAATCAAAATATTGGATGTTTGTGAAGGGCGTGTAAGCAAATACTGTTTTATTTGTTTTTATTATTATTTAAATAAATTTAACACTAAGTTGTACGATTCAGGATTCACATTGTGGACTGAACAAATGAACATTCCCAATCACGGTAAAATAATCCATATGTGAAAATGCATACATTTATATACATAGTTTGCCTGGTGTCTGGCTATCCATCTCTGACTTTACCTGTTCTGTTCATATATTAAATACAAAATTTAAAACCAACATACTTAGATGCATTTTATTAGTCGATTCATTTGTTGAATTATTTATTCAGTCAGAATAAAATAAAACAGAATTAGTAGCATCACTCAAATGCCAACATAAGTACGAGTACTGTGGGTCTGTTTGACATTTTTCGTTACGAAAATCTTTTTTTAAAGAGTTTTTGGCACAAATACCCCTGAAATTATAAGCATACGGCCCCAATTATTAAAACTCTTTTAAAATTAAATTTAAACATTTTTAAGTATTTAGAAACTTAAGATATACGTTAAGTTTCAAACTGAGGTATTCATAAAAACGTTTAAAATCGAGTTAGGCTTTAAATTCGGGAAAAATATTAAACAGTAACAATCCAACATTATTTTATTATTATATTATATTATTATTGAAATAATTTTATTATTGATATTCAACTAAGAATTTACAATTAAAACATAAACACTGTATAAAATTAAGTTGGCAAGCATGATGCATGAACATTATTAACGCACATCTGTGTGTATATTGAAAAAGCTCCGCTGTGTGTACGTCGAGGAAAAGCTCTTCTGCATTTTGTATACTCGTAAAAGGCGGGTTTCGTTCTCTACATTTCATTCTCGGTTGGAGCGACGGCGACGGTCGGCTTCTTCCACTGTCCTAGAAAGATAGCACACAGAAGCCTGAGTATCTGAGTGTATCGCATATTTAACTCAACTATGAGTGCTCCTAACGACACGATCGGGCTTACCATCGTCTCCTGAGTCCTGAGCTCAAACATTTGAGCGTGCCACCTCTGTTTTTTTAATTACTCTTTAATTTTTTTTTTCACTCCACTGTGAAACTGTTAAAGTGTTACTTCAATTTGGAAATTTTTTAAATCATGATTTTAAATCATTTTTATTTGCGATATATGAAAGTACTATAGGACAAGTTCTGCATTTGGAAAAAACCGAACTCGAGAAGACGAAAAAACTGTGTCCGGGAATTCCGTCTGTCTGTCTGTATGTCTGTACCTCCATCTACAGCCCAAACTACTTAAGATATTTTCTTCAAACTCGTTACTAAAGGGTATTCGGTGATTTTCTAGAGGGCAAATTGAAATTTTGTGTTTAGCTCCAAAATTAACAGTACCTTCATACACCCGTAATGCAAAATTTTATTTATCTCGAGAACAGCTCTAACGATTTTGATACAAGAAATTAAGTGTGCTATTATGGCCATGGACTACATTTCGGTAAAAAAAAATATTAACAGTAGATACCTGTCATAGAACCTTTTTTCGATTTTCGAATATCTCATCAACTGCTCTAACAATTTCAACCAAAATTTTTAAGCAAGAGCCCCCTTAAGTTTAAAATATTATTTTATATAAGAATATTCACAAAAATATGTTTTGGATTTTTTGGAAAAAAATTCCAATTTTTTTTTGAAAAATCAATATCTTCAAAACGTTTGGACGATTATTTTTTGAAATTATTTACTAAGATTTATACTACTAAATACTTAAAATTGGCATCCTAAATTTTGTTCTTGAAAAATTTTAAAGAAATTTCTTACATAAAAAATTATAATTTTTAAGCTTTGTTTGCATAAATTATTCATACTTTTCTGGAAATCAGATGGCAATTTCATGCATTTGAACATTTTTATCTCATTAATTCCATGTTTCATATTTATTTATACATAATTTTTGTATTCCAAAGTACTTTTACATAAGAGCCAGTTCGTGCCATCCAGTCGTGCATTTCGTTTTGCTTGATTTAAGTATTCAGTTTGAGGATTGCAGAATGCAGTCAAAAACGACCCGGGTAATGCCGGGTATTACCGGCTAGTTATATACGCACACATTATGAGTATGTATCGCAAATATAAATATATTAAATGGGTTAAGTCTGAGAAAGTTAAAAAAGTTATGTTAATGAAAATTTTTTCCTACTCAATGGTAGAAATTGTACTAATTCTAGTGCACACAAAATACTCCCTCAAAATCATAAGAATCAATTTAAAAAAATGCTAAAAACCAAGTTTCGAAAAATCATTCAAGTTGTTTTCGAATTATGGAATTTTCAAAAGAATAAAAATATCAGATCATATTTTTCAAATTTTAAAAATATGTATTCAAAAACAATATACAATATTATATTTTCGAGAAGGCTCTGCATACAAAAAATTGGACTGTGTTACGGTAAAATTTTCCGTAACAAGAATCATTCTTTCGGTTCCCTATCCTTATTCCTTTCTTTTAATAACCTTCTTAAAACAGGTGTTTCTTTCAACTTACTGAGAGAGAGAGGGGCAGCCATGGTCCATCAGCCATCGGTTCACTCGCTCAGTAACTTGAAGAAACAAAATACCAGAGTGGTCAATTTTGAAACTTATTGGACGACAGACGGGTGGTCTGTTCAAATCGCTATTGGTAGTAACAGCTGGTCACAGAAACAGACGGGCGGTCTGTGTTAAATATGCACAAAAGTAACATTGGCGAAGTTTTGTTCCCAATTGTTGAAGTTACTCCTGGTGAGAATGGCTGCGTGCCCAACCTAAAACATATTTTTATGTATGTAAAAGATGGAACGTTAAACCCAACGAATCAAGTAAATTCGCGATGTAGAAAATTACCACCAACTTCCTCTAAATGTAGTTTATAAATTATAGCAACTTTCTTTGCACAGGTTTTCCAGTGTTTCTTACCGGGTTTTATGTTAGAAAAATTAAGTTCCTTTTTTTTTTGTTTTCAGAAAATTTTGTTTAAAAAATTGGATGGGGAAGTTAGGTGGCTGAATGCACGCATTGAATTGCCCGCCACTGGAAAGTCATACCGGAGGTCGGCGAATTCGATGACGATGACTGTGCATAAAGCTGGGTGTAAAGTGCAAGTACGAGAAGGCTGATGGGTTCCAACTGCGTTGGCGCACTCTCGCCAATGTGCTGAGTGTTGCTGATAAATGACGCGATCGAAGCCCACGTCACTGATTGGCGGAAAGCACTGGGTTTTAAAAAGAGAAGAGGTCTTCCAGGCAAGGTGAAAGCCTGGAAGGACACTTCTTTACGGAGACTTAAACAAGCTAGAGGTGCGATTTGTTATAAGGAACAAAATTTTGAAAACGAAAAAAAAAGAGAATTTGATTTTGAAAACGAAGGAAAAATTTTTATTTTGGAAAAAAAAGGAGATTTATTTTTAAATAAAGAAAAAAAAAAGTTGAAGAACCGCAGGAAAACTTGGGCGAAGAATTGGCAGAGAAAAGTTGAAGTTGGACTCTAGGACTAGAGAGGAATTTGGTGGAAATTAAAGCTAAGTATAGTGGTTGTATAATTGTTATTTAAAATTTTATTGTCGGTCGATCATTATTTCATTTGAAAGTTCAGTTTAATATTCGTTTGGTTTTTGTTCTCGAAAAATTCCGATATTACGGAACGCGCGACCCGTTTTTCTAACACCGTTTGTGCTTTCGGGACCGAGTGTTAACGGTCCATCTTGAATATTTAATTTTCTTGTTGTTCTAATTTTTTAAAAGATCTTGGGTTTTAGCCCTACTTAATTGCAAGGTTTCCCAAGCAATTGAATAAAACTTTAAAATTCCCATTCGGACTCATAAACTTAAATCTTTTATTTAAAAATATCTTTCACCGTCGGTTTCGCTTCAAAGGTTTGTGATTTCCTTATCTTCAAAAAAAAAAATCACTGGCGCCCTTTTTCATTTTCAGCTACGCCTCTATGTTGATTGAAAATAAATAATTTAATTTTTTATTGTATTAATAAATAATCATCATAAAAATAATTCGCGATCCCACCCCCTTGCTGAGTATAGTCGTGGTGGTAGCATACATTGTTGCTATCAGTTACAATTTTTTTTCGCTGAACTCGTCTGCTTGCAGTTTGACAGTTCGTCATCGCTC
Organism: Philhelius festivus; assembly: GCA_963931855.1. Lineage (NCBI taxonomy): Eukaryota > Metazoa > Arthropoda > Insecta > Diptera > Syrphidae > Philhelius > Philhelius festivus. Next base: position 189,610,285 of record OZ007555.1, read on the forward strand.
TCTTTAGTTTATTTAATTACATAATACTACATAGTTGTTGTTCGGTCGCGCCGTCGTGGTTCTTGTCGTCATTTCGTTTGATTTTATTTATTAAAAGTTCGCGAATTAAAATTGTAACAACTGAAATCCGTTAAATTTGTTTTCGAGTCGAAAAATCTAAAATAACAAAAATCGTTCTTTTGAAAGAACCTTACATTAATAACAATCTTCTGGAGAAAGTATTGAGTAATTATTAATTATTAATACACTCAGCAACTATTTTGAATTTTAAACTCAATTTAGAGTATGTATACTATGACTTTTTGCCAGATTATAATACCAAATACTCCGATGTATGAAGCCACGATTTGTCTGTATGCTTCTGCTTTGAGCTGTTGAAAACAAGGAAATATTTGAATAAGTTTTCAATTACCTATATTAATGATACAAGCATTATTAAAAAAACTACGCACTTATTTAAACCAGTAGTGCATACGTTATGTACGAGTACTTACCTAATATATCATAAGCAAAAACAAACACAACTTATTTTTGAGTACCTTCTTATGTTATAAAGGGTGATTTTTTTGAGGTTAGGATTTTCATGCATTAGTATTTGACAGATCACGCGGGATTTCAGACATGGTGTCAAAGAGAAAGATGCTCAGTATGCTTTGACATTTCATCATGAATAGACTTACTAACGAGCAACGCTTGCAAATCATTGAATTTTATTACCAAAATCAGTGTTCGGTTCGAAATGTGTTTCGCGCTTTACGTCCGATTTATGGTCTACATAATCGACCAAGTGAGCAAACAATTAATGCGATTGTGACCAAGTTTCGCACTCAGTTTACTTTATTGGACATTAAACCAACCACACGAATGCGTCAATATTGCGTCTGTTTCTGAGAGTGTTGCTGAAGACCGTGAAATGTCGATTCGTCGCCGTTCGCAGCAATTGGGTTTGTGTTATTCGACCACATGGAAGATTTTACGCAAAGATCTTGGTGTAAAACCGTATAAAATACAGCTCGTGCAAGAACTGAAGCCGAACGATCTGCCACAACGTCGAATTTTCAGTGAATGGGCCCTAAAAAAGTTGGCAGAAAATCCGCTTTTTTATCGACAAATTTTGTTCAGCGATGAGGCTCATTTCTGGTTGAATGGCTACGTTAATAAGCAAAATTGCCGCATTTGGAGTGAAGAGCAACCAGAAGCCGTTCAAGAACTGCCCATGCATCCCGAAAAATGCACTGTTTGGTGTGGTTTGTACGCTGGTGGAATCATTGGACCGTATTTTTTCAAAGATGCTGTTGGACGCAACGTTACGGTGAATGGCGATCGCTATCGTTCAATGCTAACAAACTTTTTGTTGCCAAAAATGGAAGAACTGAACTTGGTTGACATGTGGTTTCAACAAGATGGCGCTACATGCCACACAGCTCGCGTTTCTATGGCCATTTTGAGGGAAAACTTCGGAGAACAATTCATCTCAAGGAATGGACCGGTAAGTTGGCCACCAAGATCATGCGATTTGACGCCTTTAGACTATTTTTTGTGGGGCTACGTCAAGTCTAAAGTCTACACAAATAAGCCAGCAACTATTCCAGCTTTGGAAGACAACATTTCCGAAGAAATTCGGGCTATTCCGGCCGAAATGCTCGAAAAAGTTACCCAAAATTGGACTTTCCGAATGGACCACCTAAGACGCAGCCGCGGTCAACATTTAAATGAAATTATCTTCAAAAAGTAAATGTCATGGACCAATCTAACGTTTCAAATAAAGAATCGATGAGATTTTATGCGTTTTTTTTTTTTTTAAAAGTTCTCAAGCTCTTAAAAAATCACCCTTTAGATACATGCACATTTATCTATAGGTTAAAAAAAAAGAATAAATATTTAAATATTCGAAATAAAAAAATAAACTATATCCGTTTAAAATTATGTGTAATTTGTGATGTATTGAAAATCCATTAGCTTTGTGTACAGATAACCATAATGAGATTGGAAAACCATTTGATTTACTCGTAAATTGTATCGGGAAGTGTTTAAGATTCAGCGTATGAAAAACAATCAAATGGGTATTAATTTATATTTCAATAATTTATTTTTATTTTTATTTATATTTGAATATAATTTAAATCAAAATTGTTGGGAAAACAAAATTCAAAATGTATACCAAACATCAGTAAGAGGGATTCCTGTAGGTATGATAACGTTTATGCGGAGGATGTAGGAACAGATATTCTCGCAGGAATGGATTGTGAACATCATAAAAATGCTTAGGCTCGGTGCGAGCATTTAGGAAAAATAGAGAGGATTTAGAGGCAGATACCGATGGGCACTGGTTTTGAATGTCTGAATATCGAAATGGGAAGGAAATATAAGGCATTAACTTCAAAGTTAATCAATGGAACAACAACTTGAGTATACTAAATAAGAAAGTTATATGTTTGAAGGAGTCAGATCTTCATATGTCACGGGACTCAACCTGCTATTCAGACTGCAACGGTTAAAGAAATGGGTTCTCTACCAGGATTATAAAATTTGCCAAGTGTATTCCGATGCTTCTGAACTTGCTTTATAAAGGATTTTTCCAACAGAGATTTCCAAACTTTGACAAGAAATTAGGGCCATATTGCTGAAGCTACATAAGACAAATTGTCTGCCACTTATTAAGTCTGTTATGTATAGGGTTGAACAATATGTGCAATGTGCATGTGATCCTATTTTGAACGAATGCAATGATCTCACTTTCTTAAAAACAATGTAAATATCTGTTCCGCTGGTTCTGTGAGAAATTCCATCAGATCAGACCATATTGCCGGTCATTGAGAAGCTTTCGTTCTTCGAGAAATTTCCTGAGCTGATGATTTATCAGCGATTTCATGACCTTGCAAAGGGGGCACGTAAGTTCAAATGGTCGATTGGAGAAGGGGGAGGATTGGTCGCCTTTTTTAAGAACAGGCTGGACAAATGCTGTTTTACATCTTCTAGGGAAGATTCCAGAACAGTATAGGAACGTTGGATAAGCTTTGGTTTTCTAGCGATGAAGAACGCCTGATCAGAAGAATGGTGGATAGACCATCAGAACTAGCAGATTTACTTACATCAAGTTCTCGAAGGGATATTGCAACTGTACGAGTGAGTGCGGAAATATACCTGTTCCATTGAATGATTTACGTTCTCAAGTACAGGAGGGGCAATGTTGCTATCAGGCAACGTAAAGCTAGCAGCAAAATGAGCTGCAATTACATTTGTCTCATCTAAAGAGGTAGTTATCGGGTTATCATTATTGAAATATGTCAAATTTTTAAAGCTATGAACTTAAATGAAAATTATGGATAGAGTGTGGTAGTGGAGTAAAATAATAATTGGAGAGCATTCTTAGGGCTGGTTTTTGAACAGTTTAAATGAAACAAATTTGAAGAAACATCATTCTTGTCAGTTGCTCATTTTGACCGTACTAGAGCTGTATTAATCGTTCATTTTGAAAGATCGAATCAGTCAATGATTGATTAGTTCAAGGATTCGATCTTTTTAAGCAATCGCTCATTCAATCAAAATCATTTATTATCCAGCCGTTTCGTTCCGAACGAAACCAAGACCGAGTTTCACAACGGACCAAATATTGGTTTAAGTGTGTTGACCTTTTTCCGGTCGGCAGCCACATTAACCTAAACCAAGACCGATAGGGAATATTTTCAATCGTTTATTCAACTAAAACATTTTTTTTCCAGTCGTTTAGTTCTTACCGAGAACGAAACAATGTGGAAATGAACGAAAGTTTGGCTTTATCTACTTCTTTTTGACCTCGTTCACGCCATCTTCCATTGCATATTAAATGAAGAATATATACATTCCGTTTAATTTCCATACCTACTTGGTATTTGTCCAATGAAGGAAACATAACTTTTTTTCGTTCATTTCGTTCACTTTATGTTCATCGGTTTCAGTAGTAAGAGATTGACATTAGGATTGATTGATTTGGTCTATTGTGATTGCTTTCAATCAATATTTTTGGTGAACACAAAGACCAAATCGATCGCAATTGACACAGCTCTAGGCCGTATTCAGTTCGGTGCAAAGATATACGGTGGTATTGATCTCAAACAACGGTGAGTTATATTCCACTTTACTTTCAACACAGTCAATACTTCCAGTTATTGACAAGTGCAGAAAGAGTAAGTCAGCATTATCATGACGTTTGCTGAGGGTTTGCAAATTGATCAGTTTAAGACGGTCCTGATATAGGGGCGGTATTAATAGGTCGTCTCATCCAAGGTCCCTCAAAGCAAATCCAACAAATCTGCGTTGAACGAATTCTTAACTGTCTAAATGCTATATTATATGGATTTTGTGAGAATTCCTTGGACCAGCATTTAATGGATCTCAAGGTTGAATTAGCTCTGCTAAGAATGGAATCATAATGAGCTCGGAAAATCAGCTGATTATCACATAGAACCCCTAAGTGAATTATTTATAGGTGGTATTGCACTGTAACCTGGAGACCTATTGCGCCCCTATTTAAGAATGGATGGGCTTGCTCATCTTATGGGTCTTCCTCCAAATCTATTGCTCTTAGGAATCTTCTTCGATCTGCGTATTCACTTGCGGTAACATCCCGTAGAGTGTTAAACTTCTTACAGTTTTTGTTATTTTTTTGTTTGCATTTTGTTTGTATATTGTTCCCACGAGTAGCTAGAGAAATAATGGCGTCCACCATATTAGAGCTCCGCATTATAGGGTAAGGCCTAGGTTAATCTTTCATTTGACCTGGTTTCAAAGGAGTTCCGTTATAATACAGCCGGTGTACTCCTTGGCTGCAAACCGTCCAATGGACAAGGGTCACTTTACACCCTGGTTTTTCACTCATCAGCTTCTCTTCCGATTTAGGGCCATCCCAAAATGGTAGATCGGGTGAGTCTTTTCTACTTAAGTCTTCACACTACGTCACGGTGACTGCCTTGGCGAAGGATGAGATGTAAGTTATCATGAAAATATTCTTTCAAATAATTTGGGAATAAAAAAGCTTAGCTATTGGCCTATAGTTTCACTTTGAGATCCTTCGTTATGGGGGCTATACGAGTGTAGTCCCAGAAGTATCCGATTTAACAAACAATTTGGGGAAAAATATCTTTATTTCTCCACATAGTCTCTTTTTAGCTCGATACACTTTTCCCAGCGATGTTCAATAGCTTCGATACCCTGTTTATAGTGAGAACCGTCGACTTCTCAAAATAGCTATCAACCGCAGACTCCACCTCTTCATTGTTGGCAAATCTTTTACCACCGAGGGGGCTAACTCTGGCGATTTATTGATTTTGGCCATCGCGATAACGGATGTGTGAACTGGTGCATTGTCTTGATGAAACAAAACTTTCTTTTTCGCCAAATGCGGACGTTTTTTCTTGATTTCGTCACTCAAACGCTGCAATAGGTTCTTGGCAGCTCGTACGACCTCGTTTAAATTCTGCCACCCAATATTTTACTGTTGTAAACGAAAGAGCAGACTCCCCCAGAGTAGAATCTAGCTCCGCTTTGATATTGGTTGGACTGAGGCCTTTTAAATGAAAGTATTGTATCACATAACTATGACCAATTTTTTCCATGTTTATAAAATTCACTGAGAGCGTTCACTATTGATGTCTGCCAAACAAATACTGAACAACGTAGCGTCGTCAAACTTCAAACTTTAGCTTTATAAAGTTCGTACTCTCTACCATAGTCATTCTTTTCAATCAACAATCCCCATCTATACGTCAGGTCGGGTACTTCTGGGACTACCCTCGTATATCAGCACATAATAAAAAAGAGGCTGGGTGCGACCCACACTGATAACTTCCCATTTGTGGTCTTGAAAACTTGTAATAACTAAGAAGGTTGGTAGGTACATATTATATACTGAATTATAGATTTCCGTGTTTTTTAATATTATATTATAGAAATTACTTTATTATTTCGGTTCCAAACATTTTAATTGAAAAAAAATTAAAAACGAAATATTCAAATATAAAAGATATGGTTTGGTTATTGATGGAAGTGTACTTACAAAATATATCCGCTCTAAAACTAGATTTATGTCAAATATAAACCATTTGTTAGAAATTGTATTATGTATAAAATTAAATAATTGCAAAGTCAATATCATTGCTCGTTCTCAAGATATTCTAGTCGAAAAACAAATATTACCACTTTTTAGTAGATTTTTTTTATATTTTTGTTAAAACTGTCAATTCGATACTTGTCAAAATTTAACCATATGTTAATAATTGTATTATGTCGATACCTTCCCGTAAGAATGTACTAAGCGAAACTTTTTCCGAAAATGACTTTTTGATGAGGAAATATAATATATGTTAAGGGCCACGTTTTGGCCTCAGTTTCGCCAACGAACTTTCTTCGTTTTTTTCGTTTCCTGAAAAATTTTAGAAATGTCGCTTAGTATACATTCTTACGGGAAGGTATCGATGTATAAAACAACATACTTTAGAAGGCACTGTCGGAGTTAATTCCCAAGAAATTCGACTTGAAATACAATTTTAACTAGTTTTCACTAGAATTTTTAATAGGTTTTTTATTAAAAAAAAAAAAAAACTATTAATTCAATATTTGTCAACATTTTACCAATTGTACAAAATTATACTATGTATAAAATAAACTAAATTAGAAGTCAATATCACTACTAGTTCTCGAGAAACTTGAGTCGAAAAACAATTTTTACCAATTTTCAATAGAATTTTATATAGATTTTTATTTTTTGTAAAAAAAACTGTAAACTGATTTTTTTTGAAATTTTCACCAGTTGTCAAACACATTATTTTTCGTAAAATAAAATTATTTTGAGTTTCAAATTGTTTTCCGTTCTTAGAATATCTGGGTTATGAAATTTTTTTTTTCAGTTTTTTTTATTTAAAAAAATAACGGTATGTTCATTTTTGTCCAAATTCATACCAAATCTGTATGACCTTATAATGAGTACATTAAATTTTATTTGAAATCAATAGCATTATTTTTTCGTGAGATATTTGAAACTAACCAAAATTTTTACTTTTTTTTAAAACCGTTATAGTGAAAAAACTACTAACTGAATTTTAATAAACGCCCTTTCAGCCTCTTTCGAAGTTATTATCTATTAAACAAAACTTATTTGAAGTCGATATCTTTACTCGTTCTTGAGATATCGACGACGAAAAATGGTACGAGAACGTACGGACGTACGAACGTACGAACGTACGAACGTACGAACGTACGTACACACACACACACAGACATCTCTAAAAATGATTGATATAGCCTCTAGGGACCTTGAAACGTCGAGAAATGTCAAAAATTCCAATTTGACAAATCGGACCGATTACAATAACTCCCTATGGGAAGTTAATAAAGGAAAAACTTAGACTATCGAACTTTTACACAAATGCGGTTTCCAGATTTAAAGTAAAGGGTAGGAACTTCAAAGGATCGGGAGATATTCAAAATGTTGCATGGTGTTCTATAATACTACCTTGTGACCTATTAATGAACTTAAAATACGCCAAGGGGTAAAATCTTAATCTAATGCTTCTGAACCGCCCTTTGACCCACTTACAGCAAAGCAACTTTATTTAGATGTCAATAATTTAGTAGTGACTTTCGCCTGAACTTCCAAAATGTCGGTCTCCAGTGTTTGTTTAAGTTCAATTTCAATAACGAGCTAATAATTTAATTTTATATCCACAAACAAAATATCCCACTAATGTCTTATCACGATTTCGCAAAATTTGATTACACCTTGGCTCTTATATTAAGTCTTCAAATAAAGCAAAGCGCCTCCATTTTCTTATTAAATTTTCAATTTTAGATCCTCATTAATAATTCCCAATTCCCAAAATCATTAGTGACGAGACGAAGTCGTCGAAGACGACGACAACCGACGACGGTCGCGACAGAAGGATGAAGACGGTTGTGAGTAATATTTCAACCATTTCTTCAGAATGAATCTTACAAGCTGCCAATACCGATTTGTAGCAGCCTTTCACTTTCCATCTGGGAAATTCAATTTTTACCACGAGAGTTTATGCGCGAATATTTCCCAAAGCGAAAAATAACTCAATTATTAATATCGACGATTCGAGTTTGTGTGGAATAAATTAGCAATTAAGATGCAAATGAGTAGATGAAAAAGCTAGATCTTACCGCAATTGAAACGAAATGAAAATTCTAATTGGAAAATCATATTTACATTGAATGACCGGATTATGGAAAGATTGCGTGATTGAAAAACATTATGATGAGGGTGACGTGAAGGCTTTATTACTTGGGGAACGCCATGAATTCTAGAGCAACGCATTTGGTTTTTATTTATATTTCATTTGCCTACTCATGTTTGAAATGTAATTGCGAATCCAATAAAAAGTTCTCTTCAGACTGTTGGATAGAGGGCAACATCCTATGGTAAGGACATTTTCAACACATGTTAAGAAACCAACACTTTTGCTTAAGAAAATTGATTTTAAATTCGTTCCTGGTTCGTACTGAGTAATGTAGTTTCATTTACTTGTTGTGATTTCTATGTAAGACCCTGTATATACCAAACTAATGAAAGTGGTAATTTATATTAGGGTAAGGAGGACAAAGTGCCAAATGAAGAACTCTATTATAACTTGATAAGACGTTTTTTGATTGGGTGGGTTGAACCGTTTCCTAATTTTGTCGATTTATCTCTATTTCACCTTATAATTCTGGAAGTGTATGATATGGTGTATACATAGTTTCATTCATTATTTAATCGAATAGCAAATCAATTTAACCCGAGCACAAATCGACTTAAACTAGCTAGACTAGATAGCTTCAACAATATGGCTGCAATCACATGTCAAGGTTTACAAATCGCTATTCCTACCCACATAGAAAAAGCTTTAAAAAAAATATTTTAAAAATGTTGGTTGGCCTTGGATTTTTACAGTGGCACGGATCCAAGTGATTACATTTTCAAAAACGGGGCCAAGTTGCCCATTTCTGTCTCCCATTTTCAAATTCCTTTGTAAGATTTCAGCTGTTCCGTTAATATTTAAAAATCAGCTTGTAGCAGATTATCCCATCTGTTTTGGATTCACATATCTGTTTTTCAGCATGACTTTGTGGCAGATGACAACAAATATAGCTTAAATGACAAACGTTATCATATCTTGTATGGAAAACAGATGGCAAACGCTTTTGACAGAATAAATTTCATCATTAAAATTTCTCTAGGTATTCACTCCACTTTACTTAAGTGGTGTGGCAACACTTCCAATAGAAAGAATTAAGAAAAATAAAATAAATGTTCAGAAAGAAGATATAACGAAAGAAAGATAGGTATGATGATTCATGATTGTATTCAATAGAAAGAGACTACCGGTTAGGTAGAAGAATATACTGAGAGAATAATATATTATCAGTTGTTGTAGATCTGTTAACGAGGAAAGACCTTTTATTTGCTTAACCGAATATTTTTTTTAGTTTTGTATTAAGCAAAGTTAAACTGCTTACAGTGGCTAGAATCATATTTGATGGGTAGATTGCAAAAAGTAAAAATTGATAATTCGAGCTCAGACAAATTTCTTTTTGCCTACAGCGGTCCCACAAGGAAGTCATTTAGGGCCATTACTATTTTTGTTATTTGTTAATGATATTCCATCTATATTCATTGATTCGGCTTACCTTATTTTTACACATGTCCCTAAACTGTATCGCAAGATAAGCTTTGAAGAGAATTGTTTTCTTCTCTTGGAAGATCTGGCGAGACTTTACCTCCTCCTTAATATATCTAAATGTCAAATCTTGTCATGTTTCAGGAATTGCAATCCAAGTATATAGTGAATAAAAATAGCTTAAACTAGAATAATTTAGTTAAAGCTACAAAAACTTCAAGATTTGTTCGACCTGTCTAGAAAGCTTTGACTAGGTCTTATTTTGAGTATTCTATGAAGCAGGTACTAAAAACTTGTGCGAGCTGTTAATTAAATATAAGGGAATATAGCTCAAAAATAAGACAGTGAACGTACTGACGGACGATATAAGAAAAGCATTTTTAACCGAAACCATTACTTGCCCTATAGAACAAATAACAAATTGTGGCAAAACAACCTTCCTTTCGGCCATACATGTAGAATTCGATTTTTATTTAATTAAATTATTCGAAATTAACAATAAAATAATAGAAATTAAAAGGCAAAATTTAAACAAAGGAATGCAAAAAGTTAAATGAAATTTAGAAAAAAGGATAAGCGAGATTAATACACGTCTTCGTCGTTCGTCGCCTACTTTAAGTCTGTCTTTCTTTCTTCAGGAAAATTAATTTCTTTTGGAACGGGTGAGCAGTCCGAAAGTGAGAGCGGGTTCAGCGTTGCCGTCTAAATTTATTTCCATCCTACAGATCGGCCGTCCTGATCACAAGCTGTCCTCAGCGTTCTGTCAAAAAGAAATAATAAAGAAAATAATTAGTCATCGCTTTCCTCTTCCGAAGAAGAGTCTGAATCAATGTCCGTAAGGCGCCAACTTTTCATCATATCGGCACAGCTGGTTGTAACTGAGGGTCCTTCATGGTCTCCAATCTTCTCCACCTCGTACCTGTCATGATTACAAGCTTTGGTAATTTTGTAGGGTCCAAGATACTTCCTAGCAATCTTCAAATTAGGTCCGAACTGTGTGCGACGAATCGCCACCAGGTCACCTTCATTATACTTTCGGGCTGGACGTCTTTTCCGATTGTAAGTCTTCCGATTCTCGTCTTGGATTTTTGCGATCGATTCTCGTGCCTGCTGCCTTGCTTCATCTCTCTCCTTGGCAAACAGCTCTCTTATATCGTCGTCGATTAGTTTTGTCAGTTCAGGGTCAGTGTTGCTTTTCATTTTTGTGCCAAACATTAGTTCGAACGGTGTGGTTTTAATGCTTCGCTGCCAGGTCGAGTTGATGGACGCTTGAAGTTTACTACAATGAGTGTACCACTTACTTGAATCTGTCGCTGAAAGCTTGGTTAGAACTGAAACGATTACACGATTTATGCGTTCCACTTGGCCATTCCCCCTCGGCACTCCTGTCGCTATTACTAAATGTTCGATATTACCTAACTTGCAATATTCCTCGAAGTTGTTGCTGGTAAACGCTGATCCACGATCCGAAATAATGCGTGCGGGATTTCCGAAGGTTGCGGCTTGTAGCTCAAGCTTGGTGATCACCTCAGCTGCTGAAGTCGTCTTCGTTGGGTAAATCCATGTAAATTTAGAAAACGCGTCGATTACACAAAAAATGTAGCTGTACTGCTTTGCTGTTTTGGTCAAAGGACCTAAATGATCGACGTGGTATGTACACAATGGGGCGCTTTCTTTGTCGATAGGGCTAAGGAGCCCTTCCTGTTTTCCTGATTTTCTCTCCGATAAAATACAGGCAATGCAGTTGCTTCGGGTTTCCTCTAGCTTCTTTGCGAGATGAGGGATGAAATAATCTCTTTTCACGATCTCCATCATTTTCTTAGTAGCAAAATGCCCGTTGCTGTGAACATTCCTTAAGACTTCAGCTTGCATCTTCTTTGGTATGTACAACAGCTTCCGTCCTTCGTCATCTTCCTTGTAGATTATTCCGCGTTCACAAACGTAATTTTCATAAGGGGTATACTTCAAGATATTTTTTATTAACTGTATGTTTTCGTCGTTGTCCTGTGCTTTGATAATTCTGGTTAGGAACTCACCTTTAATGATGCCTACCGCATTTCTACTCAGTGCATCAGCATGACGCATTCTTACCGCATTCCGATGTTCCAACTCGAAGTCGAATTCCTGCGTAATGAGCACCCATCCAGCAATTCGTGAAGAGAACTCTTTTTTCTCCATCGTTCCTTTGAAAGCTGCGCAGTCCGTCACTATTTTGAATCGCAGTCCGAGTAGGTAGTGTCTAAACTTCTTCAAGGCGTTCACCACTGCTAGAGCCTCAAGCTCATAGCTGCTGTAGCTCTGCTCCGATGATGAGGTCTTCTTACTGTAATAAGAAACAGGATAAAAAGCATTATTATCTTTTTGAAGCAAGACGGCGCCAAAACCCCATTTGGACGCATCAGTATGAAGCTCCGTCTCTGCGTCTGGTCGATATAGCTTAAGAACAGGAGAAGTCGTCAAAATTCGTTTTAGTTCCTCGAAGGCGGCTACCTGTTTTGGTCCAAACTGAAACTTTTCACCTTTTTTGAGTAGATCCGTTAATGGTCTTGCGATTGTGGAGTAGCCTGGCACGAACTTCCTAAAATATCCGGTGAGTCCCAAAAAACTTTGGATTTTCAGAACGTTTATCGGCTGTGGAAATCCTTGAACGGCTTTTATTTTTTCAATTGATGGCTTGATGTTGCCATTCTCGATTCGGAATCCCAAGTATTCGATAGATTCACACAAAAAATGACATTTCTTCCAGCGAAACTTCAGACCATATTCGCTTGCCACCTCCAGCACCAACTTCAGATTATCCAAAGCGTCATCATAATCTTTCCCCAGGATTGCAAAGTCATCTACAAAAATCAAAAGAATTTTCCGAAGTCTTAAATCTTTAAAGACTGCATTGACATGTCTTTGGAATACAGCTGGTGATAGACAGATTCCAAAAGGAGCAACGTTAAATTCCCATTGATCATCTGCCGTCACAAAAGACGTATACTTACGACTCTCTTCGCTTACAGGCACATGGAAAAAGCCATTTTCCAAGTCCATTGTCGTAAAAACTTTCGCCGAACTCAACTGATCGAGCTGTTCCTCCACCAGAGCATTTGGGAACGGGTCGCGGATGATAATCTTGTTGAGTGCACGATAGTCGATGCACAACCTTTTCGTGCCGTCTTTTTTATTTGCGAGTACAACAGGTGATGAGTACTCTGACTCGCTTCGTCGTATAAAACCCTTCTCGTGCCATTCTTCTACCTGCTTTTGTACGATGTCTTTTTCGAGTGGAGCAAGTCGTCTTGGACGATGAACAATCGGAACATCAGAACGGAGAATAATTTTCATCTGAACGTTTGTTGTCTTCGTTTTTACAGGCTTGTAGTTGTCGACCAACTTCTGAACTTGTTCCCTGTACAACGGTTTGCCAACAAATAGTTCTACCTTTTCGTTACTAACTTGGTAACAGTTCTGAAATTCTGACTTTATCTGCTCTATGTGAACACCATCTTTCGCCAGTGAAATGCGTGTGCCTCGTAAGACGTCTTTGCCAATCAAAAGCGCGTGCTGCAGGCACCTTGAAGAAACAACGTAAATCTTGGGTTCATAGAACATATTGTCTATTTTCATAGTGGCAAAAAAGTATCCAAAAGGCTTCGTACATTCTTGGGATAATCCTCGAAAAACTTGATCATCAACCTCTAATGCTGGAGAGCCTATCTTGAAATACTCTGTCGAATCCATCATCGTCACGTCGCTACCTGTGTCAATTCTTGCTCTTACCCGAAAGCCATTCACCGTAACCATCTTAACCTCCAACTCGCTTACGTCAGTGTCAACCACATTCACTGCTTTTGGAACGTCTACAGTCTTCTTCGGACAGTTTGGTGAAAGGTGACCGAACATATCGCAGTTGAAGCACTTTGGACCTTTCGACTTATTTTCACACGATCTGCTTTTATGTCCCGTTATTCCACAGTTATAGCATCGAATTCCCGAATTATTGCTATGGTTAGTATTTTTCGTCTTCGATTTGGTGGTCTGCCACTGGTGTGAAGACGATCGTTGACCGAGGCTACTTCTGAATCGCTCGTACTCTAATAGTTTCACCCTAAAATCGCCCATCGTTCGAGCACCATAAAGCATGGCTTTATTGACGGCCAAGTCGTCAATGCCATCGATGACGTATTGTATAACGGAGGGTTCCTCTACGCCACCCTTAGCTCCTAACTCTCGCATTGCAAACAAATATTCCATAGTTGTTTCACCTTTCTTTTGTTTTTTAGCAGCCAAACCTTTGTGCACATCTGCAGTATTCATAGCGTGTCCAAATTCGTCCAACAACAGTTCTTTCAGCTCCGTCCATTTTGTTAAAGTTGGCTTAGCCCGCATCGCCATTTTAGCGGTACCAGACAACAACCGTTTGGCAAACAGAATTTTTCGCGTGTCATCCCACTTCATCAAGGATGATACCGTTTCAAACTCGTCGACCCATGAAGCAACATCTCCCTGACCACTGAAACTAGACACAGCATTAAGAGCGTCCTCAAAAGATCCGATACTTGCCTGAAAATCACGCCTTTTTAGCTCCTCGAGTTCAGCTCGGAGCAGTGAACACTCTAGTTCAATGCTAACCGTATTTCCACGTCTTTGGTCATCTTTTGAGTGTGTTGATTTGACATTATCAGCTCCTCCACCACCATCGTTCCGACGTTCGTCATCTTGGAGTCCTCTTGTAGGAGGTAGTCGTACTCTCCCACCGAACAGACTTGCTTCAGCCCCCGCCATCGTCCTCCTACCGATCGGCACATCAGGCAAAACATCATCCATCTCATACTCGTCATTTTGGGGTGCTTCCGTGTTGCCTCTTTGTGTAAGCATGGACATTCTCCACTTTTTTTTGCTAGACTCCAAATCTTCCTCACGTCTTTTGAGGTCGATTTCTCGTTGCACAAGAGCCTCAAAAACTTCTGGAAAATCAGCACCTGAGTTCATCGCAGTGCTGTTTAATTGTCTTCCTCGTCGTTTGCCTACCATCGTGTATATTTTTTTTTTTTTTTTTTTTTGCTTGTCGCGATAATTTTAATTCGAGAGTACTGCTCTCACCGCCTGACTGATAAAAAGATCGCAAATTGTTTCTTCGACTGAAATTTAATGTTTTAAAATCGAGTTTCTGGCCTCAAAATATTTAAAAAAAAGGAATGGTTGAGCCCCCAGTTGTAGAATTCGATTTTTATTTAATTAAATTATTCGAAATTAACAATAAAATAATAGAAATTAAAAGGCAAAATTTAAACAAAGGAATGCAAAAAGTTAAATGAAATTTAGAAAAAAGGATAAGCGAGATTAATACACGTCTTCGTCGTTCGTCGTCTACTTTAAGTCTGTCTTTCTTTCTTCAGGAAAATTAATTTCTTTTGGAACGGGTGAGCAGTCCGAAAGTGAGAGCGGGTTCAGCGTTGCCGTCTAAATTTATTTCCATCCTACATACATGTACAGTTCTAGCTAAAGCTACCTAGTCGAAACATGTCAATAAAAAACGAACAGCTTAAATTATGAAGCTTAACCTATAATTTTCTATAGCATAAGTTATTTAGCGTTATCATTTTTTTATTCACATGAAACAAAGCTTATTCTAAAACTGTCTAGCTTTAGCTGCTAGTAAAAGCTATGACTAGTTGGCTTTAGCTTCCTCCAAACAGTTGAGGTTCGATGTCGTTAAGGTGCCGAATTATGTATTCAACACGCATCAACATTTCACTTGGAAGTAAGCAAATTTGGAAGATCTTAGAAAAGATCGGTATTGTAAAGGTACGTGGTGGCTTACCTGAAGACTTAGATTTAAACGCTCTTAATAGAACTTTCGTTTTAAACTCGTCAGCCACCACAAGTTCAACAGACCACGAACATTTTCCAGGAAGTCTCTCTTCAACCCAAAGTGTAAAATCCGGTCCGCTTTAAATTTAATTCTATCACAGATGAGGATGTGATTGAAGGCACTGCTTTCCGTCAAATCAAACGCCATAGGACTTGATAACATGTACCCTTCTTTTTTGAAAATTATTTTGCTCACGATTTTGCCATTTATAACACATATTTTCAAACCGATTGTCAAAACATGTGAATTCCCTTCGCAATGGAAGAGTACAAAGGAAATTCCTATATCAAAAACATCAAAAGGAGATGAATTTAGACCAATTTCAATATTACAATTTTATCAGAAGTTTTCGAGAAAGTAATTGAAATACAAGTGAACGTATGTACATATTTCTTACTTGGTTCGAATAACTGATACCCAAACAATCAGGATTTCGAATGAAAAATAGCTGCTTGACTACTTGACTATTAAGTGTTTCAGAGAACATTAGAAAAGAAATTGACTTAGACAGAATCACTTTCTTAGTACTTCCTGACTTCTCGAGAGCCTTTCTTTTCCAAAAGTTCTTACATCAATTTAACTTTTCTTACACTGCAGTCACACGTTTGTCCTTATATCTAACAAGTCGAGAACAATCTGTGGAATTCAACAAACAAGAGTCAGAATTTCTGCCGGTAAAGAGTGGTGTACCACAAGGGTCTATCCTTGGCCCTTTGTTCTTTTAATGTACGTTAACGAATTGGCTGAGTTAGTTTCACATTGTTTTGTTCGCATGTATGCCGATGACACACAATTATACCTAAGCTGTCCTTTAGGTCTAATCGAACATTCGGTAGCATGTTTAAATGAAGACTTGGAAATGATTGATCGATGGTCTATTGAAAACTACCTTCAATTAAATCCTAACAAATCTAAATGCCTCGTTATCTTTAAAAATAAGGTTGATGTATCATACTTTCCTCTAATCCTGCTCAAGCAAAGTCCTATTGCTTATGTGGAGTCAGCCAAAAATTTAGGTGTAATCTTTAACCAGACTCTAACTTGGGAGCTTCATATTAACAACACGGTTGCAAAAGCTTACTGTGTCCTTCGAATGATTTGGCCTGTCCAACACATAATTCCAATGAATGTCAGGAATCTATTAGTGAAAACGTTGTTTCTTCCTCTCCTTACTTATGGTTGTGAAATTTTTTGTAATTTGAATTATGAGAGCAAAAGAAAGCCAACTGTCGTGTTCAACAGTGCAGTGCATTATGTCTACGGGGTTCGTCGTTTTGATAGAATCTAGCAATATGCTTCACAATTTCAGGGTATGACCTTTGTAAACTTTTTGAAATATCGTTCAGTCACTTTCTTCTCATAACCCGCCAACCCGTGGATCTTTATAATAAAATCAGTCTTCTAAATTCTAATCGTTCGTTAAATGTCTTGATTCCGCACTATAGTTGCACGACCTCCGAACGTCTGTTTTTTTAGAAGCTCTGCAAGAATTTGGAAATCTTTGCCGCGTGAAATTAAAAGTTAGAGTTGCACGAAAAAGATATATTATGAAATAACTAATTTTGAAAATCTTTTAACGTATGTAGCTGTTTTTGCCTTTAAAAGCTATATTATAAATAAGATATGTTATCTTAAATGTAAGCTTATCATGAATAAATGAAATACTAAAATTATCTAATTCTTTAGCTCTTGAATTGTTTTTGGCTTATTGACGTACACTTTTTTTTTTAAATATCCTCAAAGAAAGAAGTCCAATGGTGTCAAATCACATAATCGTGGCGGCCAATTAACATCGGCACGACGCGAGATAACACGGCCAATAATTTCTCGCGCAAAAGAGCTGTTGTTTCGTTAGCTGTGTGGCAAGTGGCACCATCTCGTTGGAAGCACGTATCGTCCAGGTCCATATCTTCAATTTCTGGCCACAAGAAGTCCATTATCATTCACGGTAACTGCTTTGCCGACTTCATTTTGGAAGAAGTACGACCCGATAACGCCGCCAGCCCATAAACCGCACGAAACAGTCATTCTTTGTGGATGCATGGACTTTTCAACAATCACTCGTGGATTCTGATTTGTCCAAATGCGGCAATTCTGCTTGTTAACGAGTCCACTGAGGTGAAAGTCGTCGCTGAAGATGATTTTCTTTGTAAAGTCACCATTCACTTCTGTCTGTGCAACCATCCATTCGGCGTATTGATGACGCTTAAAATGTTCAGTAGGCTTCAGCTCTTCAGTCAATTGAATTTTGTAAGCGTGTAAATTCAAATCTTTATTCAAAATTCGCATCAGTGAGTGATGTTCGTGAGGTGTTCAATTGTTGGGCACGACAAAGAGTCGAGGTTGACGGCAATTCGACCCCAATATCGCAAACAACAGCAATATTTTCCGCAGGACGAACTGGGCGAGCATACTGATTGTGGACACATTTTGTCGATAATGCTGACTGACCCCCAAAAAAATCATGAAGTTCACGAAATGCATTTTGATTTGAACGCCCATTCTTATAAAGGCTTCAACAATCTTAATGTGCTGCTCAATTGTGTACCTCTCCATGAAGTGAATTTGACAAACACTGAAACAAAGAAATGTCGAATTTAGTTGGGCAAAAAACTTGACGTTAAGGTGTGACTCACAATTAACATCGTCCATTATGGTTGGACCAGCACTTAAATAATGTATTTATCTCAGTATAAGAGATTGTATTATAATTGCCGAAATAAACCTAAACCTTAACCAACCTAAACTATTGATTGTCGTGGCATTTCATACCAAATGAAATAGATATTTGTTTAAGCCTGTTCGTCTACTTTGAAATTGAAACAATACCAGAAGTCGCGTTTCTAATAACATTTGTACTTTAACTTAGTACGAGTTCAACACAATTTATTTCTTACCTGTTTTTTATTTTTTGCATTATCCTGAATGAATAAAAAAATTATGTTCCCTCTTATGTCGAATTGAGAATTATATTTTTTAATTAACACAATTTTTTCTCAAAGAATCTTTTAATTATCATAAAATTAATCTGCGTTCTTGTTTTTTCGTTTAATGGTTTTTTATGGTTTTAAAAAATAAATAATCCACTATATTTTATTTCATTAAAAAAAAACTTAAATTACGCAAACATTAATCGGAATACACAAATAATGAGCAAATGAGCAAAGCTTTTGTCATAAATCTCGAAAACAAATTATTGTCAATTAGTGGCTACGGCTGCAAGAATACACATGAATATACTACATTGGTTGTTAATGTAGTAGATTTTCAAAAGTGATTCACATTGCAAAAGTTTAACGAACGAATGAGTAATTTATTTCTGTAATAATCCTGGCACTTGAAAAAATTAATAAAATGGTAAGAACCAGCGAGTCAGGGCCGGTTGGTGTACGGTCCATGATATATTTAAAAAATCCCAAACCCAAAAGTTAGCCTTTCTACTTATAGTAACTTTGTGATTTTTCTTATTATAATCTCCGAGTACTTTTTGTAGAAAATTTAGAACTATCATATCGGGTTTAAATTAAACATTGTGAAAATTATAATTAAATTAAAAAAAAAATAATCATTGACCCGTTTTTGAGATATCAAAACTAAAAATTTTTTTTTTTATCCAAAAATTATTCTTTTTTAAGTTTTGATTGAAATATTTTTTAAACTTTTTAGAAATCATCTAAATTTGTTACATCCATAATGGCGATATTCTAAGGCTGGCCACTAAACCAAACAGGAGTATGTCAGGATACGAGTAGGTCTCATAATGGCTGTGTACATGGAATGACTGGTTTTAGGGCTGGCTTTCATTCTCTTGCCGAAAATTCTACAGCAGCTTTTTTCCTTTTTCTTTGATGCTCTCTTTCAAGTTTAGTTTACGATGGATAACTAAACTAGGGTATTTTGACCTGCCAGTTATATGGAGCGGTGTGCCATTTATGGTGAAGGGATTTAAGTTTGGAATGTTTTATTTTCTCGTAAACAGAATCATTCCAGTTTTAAGAGGGTTGACATTAAGTCCGCCGCTAATGGACCAATCACTGAGATTGTCAAGGGCTGTTTTTAGGAGTTTCGACAGATTGAGGAGAAATTTTCATGATGCCATTATCACTATAAATATCATCAGCGTACACCACCTTGTCCTAATTTAACTAAGATCCGATGTACGACCAGGAGCCAAAGTAGTTGAGATAAAATATCTTCCTGTGGTGTACCCTTACACTACCTACCTTATGTTTGCTTTCACCCATTTCTGCGTTAAAAATTCTAGTTTGAAGCAATGTATCAATCCAGTTTGACAGCATCGTGTCGATGCTGACAGATTCTAGGGCTTGTCATATTGCGCCATTTTCAAGGTCAAAAAATTCTCCTAGGGTAAATTCCTTAAAGTGGATTCATTTCTCAATCCGACCACTTCATAAAGTTCCATCTCAACAGATTTGCCCTTTATGTATGCATACTGGGCCTGCGAGAAAACACCATCGTTTAGCTTGAGGCGAATGTGCGTTTCTACCAGTCTAAGGTCCTAAGAAGAAAAGAAGATTGGCTAATTGGTCTAAAATCTTTAGGTTTAGTGTGAGTGAGCTTGCCAGCATTCAATGAGAATGGCATTAACTTCTCTCTAAATTGATTATAAGAGATATTTAAACATCCCTTGAATATTTCTACCAATAACGTCTCAATACCCTTGGAGCATACTTGGAATTATTCCATCAGAGAAGGGGTCTATAATCCAAGCCATTTTTGGGCTATTTACTATTTGACTGCCAATACTAGAAGTCTCGCTTATATTGCGGCACCTGTCCATAAGAGATTCATCAAAAGTATGTACATCCTGAAAAATGAGTGCCCATAAGTAAATCTAAATTTTCCGAGCAGGAGTCGGTCCAGGTTCCATCCGAAATTTTAAGAAAACCAGGAGGAGTGTGGACCTTTGACATGACTTTCTTGACTCTTGCAGCGTCCTTAGTCCAATGTCCGAAGAGTTTCAAATACAAGTTTTTCATAACGATATAAAGATGAGGCCAATCTTTCACTGAAGGCTTCCCAGTTTGTGTTCTTGGGTTTTCTGTAGGGCTTTGGAAGGTCTATTTGGAATGTTATCATTCTATGGTTTGAGAATGTAACATTACTTGCGACTTTCCACGTCATCATATATTAAAATCATGCTATAAACAATTAAAAGAAGTACCCCTTGGCATAATGGTTAGTGCGTTGGACTGTCATGCTGAAGGTCTCGAGTTCGATTCTCAGCCATTGCAATAAAGTTTTTTTCAGGGGTGTACTGCCTCTTGCGAGGAATTGACAAATCCTCCAAGAGTATCTCTTGTCATGGAGAGTGCTGCTCATTAGCCGTTCGGAATCGGCAGAAAATTGTAGGTCCCCTCCGTTCCTCGTAACACGCACACAGGAATGGTTGAGAGTTGTAAGTAACTAGGTCCTGGTTCTCCTCGAGGTGTTGCACCACCAAACTTATTTTTTTAAACAATTATACTTCTGACATGAGTATTATTAAGCGGACGGCGGTTGTGGAAAAATCTACATAAAATTGGTATCATTTTGAAGAACAAATTTTTGTGCTCCAACTTAAAGATTTTATTATTATACAAATAAAAGATAAATTTCCAGAAAAAATATTGAGCCGTTTCTGAGATATTTAAATTTTCCAAACAAAAATAGATTTTTTTTTTTTTAAATTCAAAAAAATATTTATTTTTTAAGTTTTGAAATGCAATGTTTTTCAAAACTTTTTAGAAGCATCTCTATAAAAAAATTTCATTAAAATCAGTTGTGCCGATAATGAGAAATTCAAAATTCGCGAAAAATCGTTCTATGGTAGGTACAATCAGTAATATCTTAATTTCAAATAATTTCTTATTAAATTATAGATCGTAACAATTAATCAAAAGAAAAAAATTTTTACCAAATTCTTGGAACCGTTTTCGAGAAAAATATGATTTTCGAAAACCATTTTTTAACATTTGTATGGGGGGTACCGTATCTTGTAGATTATATTAAGGGGAGGTTTGCCTTTTTCTGGACCAAAAAATCGATATTTTTCTTGCATTTTCTTGTAGTAAATTATGTATAGAATATATTTACAAAACAGATGATTAACTGTAAGGTATGTTATTTTAACATTAACATTGATTAATCCTACATAATGGAAAGCGATGAGGTAAAAACGCGTTTTTCTCGAAACCACGTTTTTCGAACTGGTCGCCACGATTACTCAAAAACTACTCGATGGATCGCCTTTTTTGTTTTTTTTTGTTTTAAAGTATATTAAAATTAGGGGAACCTGGACTACGATCAAGATGATCCATGGACTTTTTTCATTTCTACAGTATTTTAAAGAGCGAAAAAAACACGAGAAAAAAAGTCCACCATTTTGTTAATTTTTGATTATTATTGATGATTGTAGTTCAGGTTCCGCCTACACTCATATATTTTATAAAAATTTTTAGTTTTTTAATTTTCGTTCATTTTTGCAGTTGGTAGAGTGGCTACCGTCAGGCAACCTTTTTGGGGAGTGGTCATTTTACCGGACATGACATTAATAACTGTCACGATATTTGCGCATATAGAAAATGTTTTTTTGTGCTATTTATTGTAATAAACAAGTAGCAAAAACTCCCAGTTAATTATTTATGTATTTCCTTGTACAAAAAAAAAATCCCAAAAAACTGCAGTTTTATCTAAGAAAAAGGTAAACCTCCCTCTAAGAAACTTTTATATATCAAGTTTGAAAAAATTCGAGCATGGGACTTTCAAAAAATTGAGTTTCGAAAAAAAAAATTGATTTTTTTTTAAATTGAGAAAAAAAAATTGATAAAAGAATTAAAAACCATATCTACCAAGTGTGAAGAAAATCGGCCGAGTCGCTTAGGCTGCAGGTGAGCAGACAGACAGACAGAATTGCGAGATCCACTTTTTTCGTCTTCGCTATCATCGTAATGTCAACTTTGATCAAAATCTCGATTTCGAATGAATAACTTGCCTTATAGTACCTATAAGTCGCAAGTAAAAAAAAGCATAGAGTTTTCGAAATATTGAGACTTGAATTTTTTTTTTTTTTTAATCCAAATTTTTTTTTTTTTGAAAATTTCATTACACAATAATATCTATTCAAAATTTTGTTGAGCCTTGGCATAAAAGAAATTGTCAAAATAAGTTCTTCCCTTTTTCAGAAAATCAAAAATAGAAAAATGGTTCCAGGGGAGGTACCAAAGGTAGTAATTTTTTTAGAATTCTTTTTTTTTCAAGATATTCAACTACGAAATATACACACATTATTAAATAAATAATATCATTAAGAATTAAACTTAGTTCTTTGTGAATAAATATAAATTAAAAAGAAGAGATACTCTTAGGAGTTTTCACTTCTTTCAAAGAGGCAGAAACCCTGAAAAAATATTTTTAGACAGAATTTTCCAGACGAGTATTCGAACCTAGCCCTCTCGCGTGTTAATCCAATGCACTAACTGTTACGCAAAATAAGTCCGTGACTTTTTGAATTTCTGACCTCTTTACTGAAACAGCAACACTGCTCCTATCAACAGGCATCTGTCAGTTGACTCCTGTCAAAATTTAAACTTGCTGCGTCAGTTAGTTTGTGTTTGACAGCTATTTTTATCAGACTACTCACTAATTTGAGGAGAAAATGGAAAAAAGTGAATTTCGTGTGCTTATTAAGCATTATTTATTACGAAAAAAAAAACCATTACCGAGACCAAGGCTAAGCTTGATAAATACTATGGGGACTCTGCACCATCGATTTCAATGGTAAAAAAGTGGTTTACTGAATTTCGTTGTGGCCGTACAAGCACTGAAGATGCCGAACGTCCTGGACGCCCAGTTGAGGTCTCTACACCCGAAACAATCGAAAAAATTCACGATATGGTGTTGGCCGACCGAAGATTGAAAGTGCGAGAGATTGTGGAAGCCGTAGGGATCTCGCATGGCTCAGTGGTTTCAATTTTGAATGATCACTTGGGCATGAGAAAGCTTTCCGCAAGATGGCTGCCGCGTTTGCTCACAGTCGACCACAAACGCAATCGTGTAACAACTTCACAGAAAGGTTTGGCGTTGTTTAATCGCAATATGGAGGATTTTTTGCGCCGTTTTGTAACCGTGGACGAAACATGGATCCATCACAACACACCAGAGACCAAACAACAGTCAAAACAATGGGTTTCTAAGGGTGAATCGGCGCCAAAGAAGGCCAAGGTGGGTTTGTCAGCCAATAAAGTTATGGCGACTGTTTTTTGGGATGCACGCGGGATAATCCACATTGACTACCTTCAAAAGGGAAGAACAATCAATGGGTAATATTATGCCAACTTATTGGACCGATTCAATGACGATTTGAAAAAAAACCGACCTCATTTGGCCAAGAAAAAAGTTCTTTTCCACCAAGACAATGCAAGGGTGCACACATGTGCAGTTGCCATGGCAAAAATCCATGAATTCGGCTATGAATTGCTCCCTCATCCACCCTATTCTCCAGATTTGGCTCCGAGCGACTACTTCTTGTTCCCAAACCTGAAGAAATGGCTTGGTGGAAAAAGATTTGACTCCAATGATGAAGTCATCTCGCAAACAAAGGCCTATTTTGAGGACCTCGACAAATCATTTTTTTTGGAAGGGATAAAAAAATTGGAGAAGCGTTGGACAAAGTGTATAGAGCTCAAGGGAGACTTCGTTGAAAAATAAAATTATTTTTTTATCAAAAAATCTGTGTTTTATTCCAAAAGTCACGGACTTATTGACCCGCCCTCGTATTTATGCATTTTTTCAAAGCAATTGACATGGGATCAAAGGGCACGGTAGTGCCCAGCCAAGCTCTGGCACTACACCCTTTTTACAGGAACAAACCAATGAAGTTAGTTAAAATTCCGAATATTTGCTAAGCTAGTCAGGCACAGGCGCCTCACAAAATTACATAAGCGGTTCCTGAGATATAAGGCCTCAAAAATCACAAAAACCGTAACTGACTGACTGACTCACTGACTGACTGACAGATCATCAAAATTATGAAGCACTTCCCAACATCGTAGAATCTTGTAATTTTGCACAACGGTGGGTCTTGTCATGAAAGCAGAGGTAAAAATGAAAATTTGAGTTTTTCTATTCAGGGGGTGTGGTATCCGCCCAGTTTCTCCGAATTGGTGTTGGTTGAATAGAACACTTCCGACTGGTGTAAAACCATGAAATTTGGTAAAGTGGTAGGGCTTAAATTGCCTATGAAGAAAAACATATCAATTTTGAGGTTTTTTATTCAGGGGCGTGGTATCCGCCCACTTTCTGAGAAAATGTTTAGAATGATGAAATTTGATAGAGGGGTATAGCTTATATTCAAAGCAAAAAAAGAAAATCTAAGATTTTTCATTCGAAGTGTCTTCTTACTGTCATTTTGTAACTATATATGCATCTTGAAAATTCATGAAACAGACTATACTTCATCCAACAAAAATGTGCAGTACACGTCTTTTGGGAGAGCTTTTTCAAAATCAGTAGCGTTCTATATTTTTGCACCATACTAAATTGAAAGACCTCCTCCATAAAAAAGTGTTTGTGCACCCATAAATTTTCGATTGCATCTGACGCAGGCCCGACGACTAAATTGCTGTGGTCTATGGCTGTTGGTGCTATTCAATTTCAACCCCCATTAAATATTGATGTGCGTTCAGAGTTACCCTTGTTCATTTCGTAACTTGTTCAGTTTTTTTCTCTTGGGTTTCTGTTGAGGTGCTTTTGATTTCAGAGCTTTAAAAAAAAGGGTCCATTTAAAATCAACACTACGACAACCCTGTGAGATCTTTAATGGAGGACAGATTTATGCAATTCACTGTAGGCAGAATGTGGGGCAAACGTCCTATCTTGCCCACACTGCATATTTTTATTGGACAGAGTATAGATTACTGACTTAAATTTGATGGGCTTACTTGCAAGTTTTTTTGTATGCCCGATTCGAAAGGTTTAAAAAATTTGACCAGTGAATCCATCAAATTTTAGTCAGTAATCATTGAATAATAAAATTTCTCTTTTACAGTGTATAGCTGTTTCAATATTATTCTACTTTAAATATTCGGTATTAAACCTTCATGAAGTAAGAACTTGGCGTACTTTTAGATCTCAGTACTTTTCACGGCTGACTTGTTACACAAAGGTTTTTGTATAGTAGAACTTGGCTCTTTTTTAACATTTATGTTTTTGGTCTGATAAAGGTTACAAAAATCGAGAGCTAACACAAGATGTACCTCCAGTATTGTAAAAACATTGGATCCATCCTGAAAAAATTTTTTGACGCGTTAGCTTTGAATACAAAAAATAAATAGTTAAAGTTTTTCGGTTTTATTCATTGGGGGCTGTCGTGAACAAAATTTCCCTGGAAAATTTTCCCATCTTCGAAAATTGGAAACGATAATTTTTCTGCCGAGTTGATCGTAAGCTAGCGACTTGCCTTTTGAAATGAGAGCCAAAGTCCCCATGAAACTTAATCCCCTGTATCAATCAAAGGGAAACTTTCCACACTACTCAAATTGACATTTTTAAACGTTGGGAAAACTTCCGAGGAAAATTTGATTCACGATAGCTTCCATTATTTATTACTTGCCTATGGCAACTACGAAATAATAGATTCCTACTTTAATTTAATTTAATGGCAAGTGTGTATATATTCCATCGTACCTTCGGCAAGTTCAACGCTTGGACTCTATGCCATACGAATTTAATATGAGTATTTTTTGTTTGTCTACAAATTGTTTTTAATTTATTTTTCAAGGACGCACGCGCATTTAAATGAATTTGTCATTATTTAATTTAAAGTTGGAAGAGCAATCACATTAGTGGGATCTCTCACGTACTCGTACTTTCCTGCGCAATACGCATCAATCAACATTATGTTCATATCCTGTTTCGCTACTCAAAACAGCGGTTCTTACGCAAATTAAATAATTATAAATGCCTACTTTGCTGATTGGATGTTCGTTCGGAACCAAGCGCCCGCGACCCAAAGGAACACGTATTGTGTGTCAAAATCCAGCAAATTCGCAAATAAAAATGTAATTAAATAAAAATAAAACGAAATACAATCAAAAACATTAAACTTTTAGGTACATCCTCTGCAGACAAAACTTCCACTTCCACTGGCACAGACATTGAAATTAATCTCATATTCAAAACATGTCCTCCAGGGAACGCTCGCTCGTACACATATTAACCATCTAAACTTGAAACCTGCAAACACACGATGACGAACGATACAGAAGTTAAAATAATGTATCTGCACCTGGATGGGACGTGTCGAGGACACTGGGTGACAAGACGCGACAGCCACGCCAGAGCCATGGTAATGGAAAGACCACGGCAGCACGTCTGCCTCATTGTCGGTCGACATTCGACAATAATGGCGATGACTTCGCTTGACGCTTGTGGCTGCCTTTGATTTTATCTCTAACTTTCATTCGTTGTGCCTTAACTTTTTCTGTGTGCTAGCCTTTACGGAACGGTGCACGCAATTCATTACGACACTTTTATCGTGTCGGAATTTGAAACCAACAAAATTCGTAACTTTTGGTGGTCCCTCCCTCGGCTTGTATGTATAATGAAGGCTTTGTTATAGAAACTGGACCTTGACATTCATAGTCTTACGAATTAAGGGGTGCTGAATTTGAATTTATGGACTTTAGAAAGAGACTTTTGAGGAAGCTATCATCACGTTTGAATGACATAGCTGAATAAAAATGGTTTTCAGAAGCAAATTACACCTAATTTTTTAAAGTGTAATTTGACCTGCCATGCTAGAGCTCCGTGAGGTGACCTAGATACTTAAAAATTCAAAATTCTTGACAGCAAAAATGAGCCACTTTAAAGGTATGCTATTGGTTTCAATGATATTCGGCTATTGATTAATCTTCAACAACGAATCTTTTCAAAGGTTTTTCTTATCAATGAAGCAACGATGATCTGATTTTCTACGTACGTTAACCGTTAACGTCAATTGCAAATGAAAAACCACATTCCAATCTCAAAAGGCCTGAAGTTAAAAAAAGGTTAAAAACTTTAAAGCAAAATCATTCAACCGACATCTGGCCTTTCTTTCATTATTATGAATTCAATTATCGTTCTCGGTTCAGGGTATATAATTTCAAGCTCTTAATAGCTTATTAAAAAAAAAAATAATAAAAACCAGAATACTCTTTAGACCATTAGACCTTAGCTAGAAGAGGGGCTTCGAGTAAAAGAAGACCCATAAGTAAATAAAATTGTAATGTACTGTAATTACGTTTGGCTAAATACTACACACGATGTCTCCCTACAGCCAACACAATAAACCATGAATTAAACGAAGACATGCCTAGAAGTCTATTAATAATTTTATACATCTACATTATGTATAGTCGTATGTTATTCTGTTGGGCCGATCTTGTTACTAACCTCGAGATGTGAGGTTGGAACTTTATGCTTTGTGCGGTCTGTTTGTTTTATGAGTGTCTATGGGCATTACTTTATTTGGTTTAATCAATGTTGAGTTTTAGGGCTTCAAGTCATAATCAACGACTTTTTGAAAAGAAAAACAACACAGCTTAGTTTTAATTGTTTAATTGAAGGAACTTTTAAAAAAATTGCAATTGGGTGCCGTAATTAGTTCACCAAGTGTCCGCATGGAAGTCATGATAGAGTTACTCAACCAATTGATTAAGGAGAAGTATCGGTTGTCAATTGGTTTTGGTATAGGAGAATTCGGGCCGTTAATTTCTTAGTGACCCGTGTATGTTTCAAAAAATGTATAAGGTCTTTAGGAAGAATGATCAAAACGATCTTCTGTCTTAATCTTCAGGGAACGATGGGAAACAGCGATCTACTTCTGAGAGCAGGTATAGATCCTAAAGACGCCATCTTGGAGAATGACATCTTTACTGTCAAAGATCTACAGAAGATAGTGGGGTTGCTTTTCAGCATGTGTAGAAGGTGAATGCCGGAATTCGCCCGAATCATGACCTGGGAAACAGAGCTCTACTTCACATTTGCTACCTTCGATATAAAATGACGCAATGGCGATCAGAGAGAGATTTCACGGAATTAAATCATGATCATTTGGCAGACGCCATATTAGTTACGATCAAGAGCTCCAGCTCATCTTTGACTATCGCATTTATCTATGGAAGCAGTTAACATTTGTGTCACACTGTTTAACAACTATCTAAATAATGCATATTATCCAATGCTGTGGAAGACAGCGGTGTTGTCACATCTCCCGGAAAAGGTCAATTAGAATGCGGTGAATCTCCGGTTGATAAGTCTTCTTCCGAGTATTAGCAAGGTATTCGGAAAAGTTATTATTACGGCTCTGTCCAAATCGGCGCGGCGGAGGACAAATATATCATACCGAATAATCAGTTCGGTTTTAAGGCGGTACATTATACAATTTAGAGAAGTCTTTCCACACCGTATGGCTAGAGGGTTTTTTATCTAGAGCTAACCAGAATCGGCATAAGTAAACCACTATTATTATGTGCTCAATCGCAGAAAGTTTGTTGTCAAAAGTGGCAATACAACTTTCGCAAATTTTCAATATTCAGTAGGGAGCGGTCAACTCGTTGATTCTCTTCAGCATTGCCAACAAAAGCAATTACGTCTGCTGACGGTCTTAAAAGAACAGCTCCAACAGCTCGAGGTCACCAGAATTCTTTTGCAGCGTGATTTCGACGAGATTCAGAAATATTGAGATTCTGGAAGTTTAAATCATCAATAACAATTCAGAAACTATTCTGTTTTGGACCCCAATGCACGGAGCCTCAAGGGATATAAGAAGGAACTGATCGAAGCTTATGATCGTAGAGCCTCAAGGGATACAAGAAAGAACTGACAAAAGCTTATGATCGTAGGGCCACATAGACAACCACTCACGATAAAAAGTGTAGGTAAGGTACTTTGGTATCTGATTGGATTAAGGTGAATTGCTACATGGCCCTCATCCGTCCGATGATTGCCTATGGATGCCCGATGTGGTTCAATGTTGCTCCATCTCAAATAAAAAAGATTCAGATGGTTGAGAGGCAGTGTCTATGACACTGACCTGAGTCGGAGTAAAAATATTAGTATTCCAACCAGGCTCTATACTACGAAGCCGATATAAATAGAATTGATAGTTTTTTTGTTAAAACTGATTCAAGTTCACATTGTAAGAGCGATGTCCTGGACAAACAGCTTAATTTTTGGGACTTACTTTCCTAACGACGAATATTACGAGAGGGTGCGTCTATCCCACCATTCCTCTACTTAGACAGTCGAGGGCTAATCAAAGATGGCGATTTCGTGAATCTACCAGGGGGCTCCTATATGGTTGAGACGCCCTCGCCCAATAAGGAGTAAGGCGCCATTGGTTCAATAGGACAAGAAAAAGAATATCGAACAAAAAGAAGACGACATGCGCAACTTCTCAGGTGAATACGATCTAAGAGGCCCCCAGTACGAACAACACCTTGCGATCTTATAAAAAAAATATCAAGTAAGTAGTTGCAAATAGGTAACATGTAAAGCGATTAATAGTTCAAGAAGACTACGCACTCACAGTTAACGAATAAACAGTCTCAGGAGCCAGTGAAGAAGAGATAGGCTTAGCCTAAAAAATATTTAAGAACAAAAAGGCTGTAGAATGTGAAAATTTACCGGCTTACTTACACTTCAAATACCAAGATAACATCTTAGTGCACAATGAGGCATGCATCTCATGGACATAATCAACCAAGCATCGGTGGATGGTATAACGCTCGATGACTAGACTATCATTTAAATAAAGGTGATCGCATGTCCTACAAGAACTTACGAGCTGATTCCCCAGTTTTTATCGCACATAAGATCGCATTCTATACATTCTATACTTCTCCTACTATAGTCTGTCAAAGCTCTTCAAATCCAGAAATCTCACCATAACTTCAAAACTGCTGCTGTACAGGACCATGGTCCTGCCAGTACTCACATATGGATCCGAGACTTGGGTGCTTAGCAAAAGGCACTCCGACTTCTTAGCTGCGTTCGAGAGAAAAGTCTTAAGGAGAATTGTTGGCCCCGTATGTGAGGAAGGACGATTCCGGAGACGGTACAATCATGAACTGTACGCAATCTACCTTGAAGCAGATATCGTGACAAAAATTAAGCTCGGTAGACTCCGGTGGGCAGGGCACCTAGCTCGCATGAGCGAAGAGGAACCTGCTCGGAAAGTTCTTTGTGGTACATTCTATGGTAGACGACAGCGTGGTAGACCATGCTTGCGCTGGAGAGATGGCGTAGACCAGGACGCCTGAAGCCTTGGGGTGCGCAACTGGATGGCGTCGAAATAGGTGGAGAGACTTGTTGAAAGAGGCCGGGACCGGAACCCGGTTGTCGAGCCGATGATGATGATGAAGATCGCATTCAACGTGCTCTGTCGGTGGGGGGTCTCTTAAACTGTTCTGTAATAATTTAGATGGCCAATAGTAGTACAACCAAATCGAAAAGAGACCAAAAATATTCACATTGAGGAAAATCCTGGAAAAGACAAATGAAAAACAAGGACAAGAGCGTGTGCGTGCATGCTATCACCAAATAAACAAACATTTGTCTTCCGATTAGGAAAAATGATCCTATTGATAGCAGAAACTACGAAGTATGTAGTTAAGGAAGTCATCCACATCGAAATCAATATTTCCTCTTTGAAAGACACCTTGGTGGAGATTTGAGTAAGAATAACCCTAGAAAACCTGCTGCCACTTCAGTTTAGCAAAAAAAATTGGTTCAAGAGTCCACGCTCGTAAAATCAAGTGCACGCTCTACATTTCCCTTAAAAATGGGTTTGTTCAATTGGTGTGGATAGATTTTGGGGGCCTGTTGTGGTCGTTTTATTTTAGTGACGTCTGTCAAATCTTATTTTTTTATTTTTTATTCAGTTACGCGTTTGTACAGCACGTCCAAATGATAAAACTTTATTATCAAAATAAGTGTCCGTTGCAACCGCCCTATTTACGGTAGACGTGGTGGCCGTTCTCAGTCGACTTCTTAATAAATTTAGGACTACCGGTTCGGTAAAATACAGTCAATATTCATTCGTCAAAGAAACGCACGATCGGCCCATGAAGCGAGGCAGTTGAATGCTCGCAGTGCACAAGAACTTAGCTTTCCTTAGACTTCAAATTGAAAAATTTTGCACTGCATCTTGGACATTCACCCGTCTAAGATCCAACTGACACATTCATAGCATTTGGAACAGGACCCCAAAAAAATCGAAAAATCACCTTTAACGATGGGCGCATTTTTTTTATCATTGGCCGTGTTAACAAGCAAAATTCACATAATACGATACCAACACACACAAGGTTCACCATGTGATGATGCATCCTCAAAAATTTGCCGGTTGGCGTGGATTTTGGGTCGGCGGGGTCATTGATCCGTACTTTTTCGAGAACGACGTTGGTGAGGCGGTCAGCGTCAATGACAAGCGCTACAGAACGATGGTAACCAATTTCGTATGGCCCAAATTGAACCATTTAGACCTAGTTGGATTCCAGCAAGACGATGCCACGTGCCAAAGAACAGACGTCAAGATTGACATTCCGCATGAAATTTTTGAGGCTAAGGTTATTTCGCGCAGAGGCGAATTGGCCACTAAGGCCATTCGCCTTGAACCCGCAAAACTTTTTCTAGTGGAAGAAGCCGAAGCGGGCATATAAACGGTGTCATATTTAATACATATAATGGCATATTTGGGTCTTTTAATAAAAAAAAATAATTTTGTTAGTACCTCACACATAACTTTTTTTATACCAGCTCAACATTATTGGAAAACCCTATTCGGCTCTTCGGCACCAAGGACCAGAAAGGGAAAAATGATGGCCGATGATTGCCTATGGGTGCCCGGTGTGGTTCAACGTTGCCCCATCTCAAATGGAAAAGATTCGGGTGTTTGAGAGGCAGTGTCTTAGACGTTACCTTGGATTACACAGAACACCAGAGTCGGAGTACAAACATTATAATTCCAACATGACTCTATACAACGGAGCCAACATTAAGAGAATAGATAATTTTTTGATAAAGCTGATTCGAAGTCACATTGCGAGAGCGATGACCTCAGCAAACAGCTTAATCTTTTGGGGCTTACTACCCCAACACTGAATACTTTGAGAGTGTGCGTTTAAGTGGCCATATTGCACCTTATGCATTCCTCTATATAGATAGAGTAGGGTTGATCCAGGATAGAAAGGCGTTTCCGCTAATCTACCACGTCGGCCGTAGTACTGTGGATAGGCAGCTCTTTCATAGTCGAGACGTCCTCGCATAAGACGGAGCAGAGCGACTTCGGTTCAGTAGGACTGTGTCCGATCGGGACCTGAAAGACAGGGTGAGACAGGAGAACCAGTTTTTGTGGTTGTCTTATGTTGATAGCGATAGTAGATAAGTTGTCTTGGCCGACTTATATAGTTTTAAGGGTATTCCTAGGTAGGGACAGTGAGGGTGGCAGAAAAAAAATTGCGTACATTCTTCCCATGTACATATTAAAAAAAAAATCTGCTGCTGTGGCTATTCTAGTTTTTATGCAGTTTGAGTCTAGTCTTAGATTATTTTAAGTAGCTTAAGTTGGTTTAGGTAGTTTTTAATTAAATTTACTTTAGTTTGATAGTTTTATGTATATAAAAAGTTAAAGAATCCGAGTTTTTTAATTTTTCTCGAGAAAAAAAAAACAAAATAGATAAAGTTTCAATTTTTGAATTAAAAATAGTTTTTTAGGCCGAAAGGTATTAGATTTGAGATATAGTTTAGCTAAGAGCGCCCGAATAGGGCCAGTAAGTTCGTTTTAAGTTATTGGATAATTAGGCTAGTTTTTATGAATTTTTGCCTAGCTTTAAGATAGTTTTAAGATTGAAGATAAAATAAAAATGAATTTAAAAAAAAGGGAGAAATGATGCGGGCTTCTTTTGAAAGAAAAATTCTTCGACAAATATTTTGTCCAGTGTCCAGAAGGGCTATTGGAGGAGAAGATTCAACCACGAACTCTATAAGTTGTACCAAGATATAAAGGTAGTACAGAAACCCAAAACATGTCGACGGAATTGGCTCGGCCAAATTGAGCGAAGGGATAATAATGCTTCAGCCAAGGGAGTCCTCCAATCCCTAGAAAATCGAGACGTTAAGGAACACTAAACGTCTGCTTTTAAAAGAACAAGTCATTGCAGATTCCAGATTGCATGGTCTAGATGACTAGAAGCAACGTGCTTGGAATCGCAGATGAAAGAAATTTGCCGTATCTCAGGCACAGACCCTTCATGAATCGGGAATCGGTTTGGTAAGTAAATTGAGGCCATATCTAAGATGTTGTTTCTTCGTTTGAGTCAAATTAAGAGTTCACCAGATTCGCTTCCTTCATCAGCACATCCGCTGGCATAAGAACATACGAGTAAATACACCCATCTTCATGGTTAGTAAATTAAAGGATTTTAAAACCAAGTTAAGCACCCAATTTCTAAATCTTTCGCATGATTTTTGTTCCTTTTTTCCAGAATACAGAATTCTTTTCATGTTTGTTATTCTATGTAATATTCGTCTGTTGAGTAATGCCATGGAAAATTGAGCATCATCACACAGGTAAACCTACAACATGATGCTTTGAAAAATCAGTTTATATATGATAATTTATTTTCACCACTAAGCTTTGAATTTCTTTTAATAAAGGGATAAAGTATTTTTATCTTGCTGGATGTGTAATCCGAAAATTATCGTTTTGTTTAGATGCACTCCCATGCATTTGGCACTAGACTGCCATTCCGTCTGAGTTCTATTATTTGTTAAGCTGATTAAAAAGCAAGTTTTTCTTTTTCAGGTGAGAAAGACGGTTTGAATCTTTCCAGAATTCAATTTAACTGTCCCCTTATTTAGATAGTTATTTACTGTATCCGAAGCTGAATGATAATTGGTTTCAATAACGAAGCAATTTGAATCCTCTGAATAAATGCAAGTATCATCTGCAAAGATAGCGATTTCACAGTCCCTGAGCTTAGGAAAGTCAGTTGTACATATATTTATTAAACAGGAATGGGCCTAAAACCGATCTTTGAGGAATCATCATCATCATTATCGGCTCGACAACCAGGTTCCGGTCCTGACCTCTTTCAACAAGTCTTTCCACCTATCCCCGACGCCATCCAGTTGGCTTCGGGCGTCCTGGTCTACGCCATCTCCACCAAGAACTTTCCGAGCAGGTTCCTCTTCGCTCATGCGAGCCGGAGTCTACCGAGCTTAATTTTTGTCACGATATCTGCTTCAAGATAGATTGCGTACAATTCATGATTGTAGCGTCTCCGGAATCGTCCTTCCTCACATATGGGGCCAACAATTCTCCTTAAGACTTTTCTCTCGAACGTAGCTAATAGGTCGGAGTGCCTTTTGCTAAGCACTCAGGTCTCGGATCCATATATGTGAGTACTGGCAGGACCATGGTCCTATACAGCAGCAGTTTTGAAGTTATGGTGAGATTTCTGGATTTGAAAAGCTTTGACAGACTATAGTAGGCTCTGTTGGATTTGAGAAGCCGCCCGCGTATTCCTTCTTCTATATTGTTATCGGCTGCTACTATTGACCCAAGGTATTTAAAGGATTGCACCACTTCAAATTCGTGCTCCGCAACCTTGATTGTTTGACCAACTGTTCCTCTCGCATTCGACGCCACCATGTACTTTGTTTTACCTTCACTAATGTGCAGCCCCAGATTTTGTGCCGCCTGCTCGATCTGGATGAAGGAATCGTGTACAGCTTGTTCGGTTCTTCCGATGATGTCGATGTCGTCTGCGTAAGCCAGTAACTGGCTGGACCTGTTGACGATGGTCCCTCTTATTGCCTGCCAGAGGTGGCAGGCCAAACCGTCCCCTTGTCGGAGTCCATTAAAGATGTTGATTGATCTGGATAGCAATCCGGCTATTTTGACTTGGCTTGTTACGTTGGTCATGGTCAACCTACATAATCGTGTCAATTTATTTGGGATGCCGAATTCTCTCATGGCTTTGTAAAGTTCTACACTGGCTATGCTATCATAGGCGGCCTTAAAGTCTATAAACAGATGGTATGTTGGGACGTTAAATTCTAGACATTTTTCCATCACCTGCCTAAGGGTTAAGATCTGGTCAGTTGTTGATTTGCCTGGAATAAAACCACACTGATATTGTACGATGATGGTTTTAGCGTATGGGGTTATCCGGTCTTGTAGGATAGAGGAGAGTATCTTATAGGCGGTACTCAACAACGTGATACCTCTATAATTGCTGCACGTTGTAACATCTCCCTTCTTATGTATGGGGCATATTATGCCTTTTCACCAGTCTTCTGGCATTTCTTCCTGCTCTCATACGTGCACTATAATATCTTGAATTGCTTGACGTAAGGCTGGCCCGCTGTGATGAAATAATTCAACTGGTATGCCATCGGCTCCCGGGGCTTTGTCTTGTTTAAGCCGGACTATAGCCTTCTCAACCTCTTCTCTGCTTGGTGGCGGCAACATAGGGTATTCTTCTTGAAGTAGTAGAGCCTCCACTTCTGCAGTGAGCTGACCATTTAGCAATTCATTAAAGTACACTTCCCATCGCTCCAGTATGCTTTCAGGATCGGTGATCAGATTTCCCTCTCCGTCCTTGCAGTATGTGCAGCGTGGTGTGTACTGCGTCATGTTTCGGACGGATTGGTAGAACTTCCGCGCCTGGTGCGGACCTCGCTCGGCTGTTTTCTATATCACAGATTAGGTTCTTCTCCCAGGCTGATTTCTTTTGTCTGTGGAGCCGTTTTTCTGTTCTTCTGAGCTCTTTATATTCCTCTTCGCGTGCCCGCGTTCTATGAGATTGTTGCATTGCTCGGTACGCAACATTCTTACGTTCAGTCGCTAGCTTGCATTCATCATCAAACCAGTCGTTCCGATTTTTACGACTGCTACCTAAGATGGAGTTGGCAGTACTAATGACAATATTCTTAAGGCGTGTCCACTTCTCATTTACGTCCATCATACTGGCTCCAGGACTTACTCTCCCTAAATCAAGTGATTCTAGGGCGAGTCCTAACGCATTACCAAAGGTGTTACTGGTGTTTTCATTGCGCAGGGTAGCCGTGTTCATTCGAACCTGATCGGCGGATGCAATGCGTCTTCGCAAGGCAATCCGCCCTCGGAAAACCATACCAACAAGATAGTGATCCGAGTCGATATTGGCACCTCGGTACGTTCGTACCGTCATCAAGTTCGAGTAGTGGCGACGGTCTATCAATACGTGGTCTATTTGGTTACGAGTGATTCCATCAGCTGATACCCATGTGGCTTTGTAGATATCTTTACGCGGGAACCTGGTACTCGCAACGACCATGTTTTTCGATGCTGCCAATTCTAAGACTCGAAGTCCATTGTCATTAGTGTTCTCATGAAAACTATGGGTGCCTGCGTAATGCCCGAATAACGGCTCCCGACCTATTTTTGCGTTCAAATCCCCAAGGATGATTTTAACATCATACCTTGGGCAGGCATTGAGGGCCCTCTCGACTTGTTCGTAGTAAGTCTCTTTTTCTTCGTCTGAGGACTCCTCCGTAGGTCCGTGAACGTTAATGAGGCTGATGTTCGTAAATTTGCCTCGCACGCGAAGGGTGTATAGCCTTTCCCTTATAGCGTTAAAGCCGATGATGGTAGACTTCATTTTTTCGCTGACTAGGAAGCCTACCCCGAGCACATGGTGTTTTTTATGACAGCTGTAGTATATGTCATATTCTTTCTTCTGTAGAACACCATTTCCTGTCCATCGGATTTCTTGAAGAGCTGTTATGTCAGCTTTATATTTTGACAGGGCATCGGCTAGATGGTGAGCAGCTCGAGCTCTATAGAGCGATCGTACGTTCCATAAGAAAATTCGTAAATTGTTTTTCAGTTTTCGTTGCGTGGGTTGTCGTCGTGTGATCAGTCCGTTTCCGAGGCTTGTTGTCGGTCTCGTAATTCATTAAGTTTTACGGGACAGGGAATTAACCTGTCGCCAACCTGAGGAACCAGCCTGATCATATTAGCCAAACCTTTTTAAAGGCTTGTTTCTAGCGGCCGCCACGGAGAGGCTATGTTCAGACTTCCACCAGTCCCGAATAGTTACGGCACGTGCATGTTTTCGTATGCTACATGTTATTCCCCCTATTCGTCTGATGGCTGACCGCCATAACCTTTCTTGGACGCACTAAAACTTCCCAATTACCTCACTAATAACCTCATGACACAATGGAATCACCAGTGAAGTGATACGTTTTGCAATTTTACCTTCCCTTTTTCTTGAATATGTGGGTATTGTGTGTCGAAAACCTTATTTTAAGCTGATTGTTCTTCCACTATGACCTATCCCATCGTGTAAAAGGTTATTGCCGATTCACAAGTAGCTACATGTTTTTTCTTTCACTGAAAATATTCCAACAGCGATTTCAATTAGTTAGTTCGTAACACGATTAATACAAACAAATACCTCATGTCTGCCTTTTTGTGACTTCATTTCACAATAATTGGAACAAAACTCCCATCAAGAGTAACACACCCGTCTCATTGTTGAAAGAAATTGCATGTCAACAACCAAGACTGTTGCTAATAAAGCATTTGACACTGACTTCAAGACCCAAGAGATCGTCACAAAGACAAATTGAGACAAATTTAACTTTCATTCTTGTATAGTCTGAGTTCTCCTTCAACCAGATGTCCCTACCCTACGCTATATGCCACCTTTGCTCGTCCATATTCCGTGTCCATGTCCACAGTAACAAAAAGTGCACACCAACCATATATACTATATGTTTGTATTAAATTTAGAGTAATTCTTTCCTGTGCTTCCTGGAGAGATTGCCATCAGAAGACATTTCTTTTCTCTCGCCCTTATAGATACTCTCCACATTGGGCGTCCTGTGAGCTATTTGTCTACAGAGTTACCATATCAGGACTTGTCATCATTAGTTCGCACATAAGAAGACGACAACGAGCAGTCTCAGATACTACATATATGCGTTGTCGTGTCTACATTATTCCTCAAGCCTGCACCTCGTCGTTTTATCAGAAACCTACGACTTGGACTATATATGGAAATGTGACAGTTATTAGTTATTGTAGCACGAAAGATAATTTTACTTTTCCCGCACAGGACGTACGAGTACATCGGCATCGTTCATTTATACGATGGATTTTCGTGTGAGTGTTGACCGTTGAGCTCTTGGAAATCTGTCAATATTTAAGTTATAAATTTGACAGATGATTTAAGACAGAGGAAAACAAGATAAATAATAATCGACAATCAATACATTCTTCAACCTGCGAGTCAGAGATTAACAGCCATGAAGATGGGGGGTTGAAGGAAGTTTTTTTCACCAACCTCTTCCGATGTATCTGATGAATTATTGGAATTATTCCGATCCATTAACCTTTCTCAAGGATTATCATTTTTATAACGTTTCCTATAAACAGGGACTTTGTCCTGAATCCTAGTGGAAAATTGAGAGAAGCAGAAGGACAAACGGTAGTTTATCGTTGACATTTTGCACTTTATTTAACTGAGTAGTTGTATAGGTGGGATTAGTAGATTTTATTTTTTCCTCCTTTGAAGTCATTCAAATAAATGCTTTGTTGCATGGAGAATCGTAGAGCATTCAAAGGGAAATAAATCCTTGCTTTTCAGTGAAAAAAGAATCATTGAAATTCATGAGTGAAAAAAATTTAGGATTTTTCAACGAAAAGATTAAACTCAAAAGTTAATACAGATGATTATTCTTTGGAAATAACCTCCCGACTCTTTCTAAGGAATTAATTCTCTGTATGTTTGTGCTTTAACAAAGTTCCAAGTTAATCCTTCTAACTATAAGGAATAAAAGAAAACCAGTATGAAAAGACTTCAATATAAAACTATCTGAATATTACAGTTATACAAAGCTTACATGGTCAGATTCTGTATCTGTAATGGGAACTGACTCAGATACATAAAGGAAGACTAATTACATAGGACAAAAAGTAATTTTTTTTAGCAGAGCTATGAAATCCCTAATCTTTGTTTATAGTTTTGGTTCTACGTATTTTGATGCAGGTAATCGTATTTTTCTTTTAAATATTTAGGAACGTAAGTAGGAGTAGGATGAGGATGTCATTTACCAGCCACTTAAGAAAAATATTTTACGTTGCTGCCTCTTTGGAAGAGGTGCCTCTTCTTTTAAGAATATCTGTTGTCATGAAAACTATTGAAAAAGTAGAACAATTAACGTCCCCTCTATTTTAACCGACAACACGCTTTTTTGAAAACTTAATATTTCTTACAATTTTTTCCATGCGATATACAATGTAGAATGTATTCGGAAAAAAATCGAACTCAAATTTTGATCAAAGTTGACATAACGATAATAGCGAAGATCAAAAAAGTGGGTCTCGCAATTCTGTCTGTTTGTCTGTCTGTTCGACTGTAGCTAAACGGCTCGGCCGATTTCCTTTAAACTTGGTACGAGTAGATATGGGTTTTATTTTTATTTCCCCGGATGTTTTTTGATTTGATTATTTAAGACCAAAAATAAGCGTACCTGCCATACGATTTTTTTTCGAAATTTTATAAATATTTTTTTTCTCAAAAACTGTTCCACAGATTTTTAAAAAAGAATTCATAAAATTTTATTAAGTTAAATCTAGATAATGAATAAAAAAAAATTCCAAGAAATTATTATTTTTGGTACCCCCCTTGGAACCATTTTTTTGTTTTTGATTTTCTCAAAAACGGTACAACCGATTTTGATCATTTTTTTCTATGTTAAGGCTGCCCAGGAGTTTCAATATTATTGTGTATTCAAATTTTCAAAAAACACTTTTTTGGATTAAAAAAAAAAATTTTTTTTGAAAACTCAATATTTCGAAAACCCCATGCTCGAGTTTTTTAAAACCTGATAAATAAAAGCTTCTTAAAGTAATCTACAAGATATGAGTAAAAAAATTTATTTTACCTAAAAATAACGGTACCCTCAATACAAATGTTAAAAAAAGGTTTTCGAAACTCGTATTTTTCTCGAAAACGGTTCCGAGAATTTTGTTAGATTATTTTTCTTTCGATTAATTTTTAAGATCTATAATTTAGTACACAAAATTTTGAAAACAAGTAATTACTGACTGTACCTACCATAACAATTTTTTTAAATTTTGAATTTCTCATTATCGACATAACGGATTTTAATGAAATTTTTTATAGAGATGCTTCTAAAAACTTTTTTGGAAAATTCGATATCTCAAAAATGGATCAATATTTTTTTGGAAATTAAATTTTCATTCGTACGATAGTAAAAACCTAAAGTTGACGTACCAAGTTTTTTTCTTAAATATTTTAAATATATAAAACCTTATTTTATTAAGAAACCACTACAACGACTTATAATTTTTGTTCTTGCATAAATTCTTATTTGCATAGCATTCTGTTTTTGTCTCTTACTACTAAA
This sequence comes from Philhelius festivus, assembly GCA_963931855.1. Lineage (NCBI taxonomy): Eukaryota > Metazoa > Arthropoda > Insecta > Diptera > Syrphidae > Philhelius > Philhelius festivus. Next base: position 189,651,277 of record OZ007555.1, read on the forward strand.
AGAATTTAAAAAATGATTATAATTTTATCCTTATGAACAGTTTTTTTTTAATAACATTCGTTTTTAAAATTCCTAGTCTATTACATAGGAGCAGGTTCGTGCGACCCGGTCGTGCATTTTATTTTTTATTTTATCAAAAAATACAAATGTAAGAAATGGTTTTCGGAAACTGTATTTTTCGATAAAACGTGATTTTATTTTTTAATGACAAAAATTTTGAAACTAAGACTTTAGAGACAATAACTAAAATAGAACCATTTTTTCGATTTATGAATTTCTTATGATCGGCATAACGGATTTTAATGAAATTTTGTATTCAGACGTTTCTAAAAATTAAAAAAAAACATTGCATATCAACAAAAATATATTTTGAAAAAAAAAAAAATATTTTTTTTTGAAAATCCGATATTTAAGCAAATTGAACAATTTAATCACAATACTAGAGCTCTTAGGAATGCTCATCAGTTAACCCTTGAATCCACATTCGGACGTGCTGTGAAATACAGTGACATTTTTTCTTAGCCGGACTACACGAATGTGGAATGCTCTACTCAGCTCTATTTTTCCTTCGCATTGTAATGTTCAAAAATTTAAAACTAATGTGCATCGGTATCTCCTTTTAGGTCTTTCGTTGTTTTCCTAGTGTGTGTTCTTACTTTAGTTAGATCCATGTTATGGCTCAAATTTACCGCAAGCCCATCATCTATAATTGTTTCATTTAAAGGAGTTCATAACTTGACAGTAATTCAACTCTTAATGAGTTTGATGCGCGTTTGATTACATTTCTCGAATTGTTTTCTTGTACCCTCACACAGAAGTCGTTATTATATGGGCGGCTTTATTTTACACAATTCAAGTTGGCTCCGCTTTTCATAACATACAACATCCGAATGAAGATAAATTGATATCTTCGCTGTGATGTGACACATCAAACTCTTACGTCACCAGAAATTGAGAAAAAAACCTACCATGTAGCAAAAGTATTTTGAAATTCTGGTCATTTTTGAAGGACGTATAAAATTCAACTTCATATTCGGTTTCAATGCTCATCTACAGCAAAAACCTTCAGCTCTTCATATAAAACAAATGTACTCGCAGCTCATTTTGCAGCTAGCACTACGTTCTACGTTGCCTGACTTGCTCCTCCAATACTTGTGAACATAAACCACTCAATGGGACAGATATACATACTTTCGCACTTGTACAGTTAATTGAGCTTTTCGAGATCTTTATATTAACAAACCCGCTGGTCTTAGTGATATACCCATGTTTCCGAAGATAGGTTCTTCATCACTGGCTTAACCATTGCTCAAGCTTTTTAATCACTGCTAATGTCCTCGAATCTTCCATAGAAGATGGAAATCAGCATTTGCTCAGACTATTTCTAAAACAGATGATCTTCCTCCTCCCCTTCTATCGACCAATTGCTTTTACGTCCTTTTTGTCCAAGGTCATGAAACCGCTGATAAACCATCAGTTCAAGAAATATCTCGAATATCAGAATCCTCTGAATGACCGGCTTTCGGAGCAATCGTTCCACACGTGATCTTAAGGCATATCTGAACAAAGAGTGAGACAGATTTTTACATTTGATAGTTCTCGAATTCTTTATAATTATGTACAATAATAACAAAATATGACAAACAGATCTTATCGCTACCAAACTTCACAGGATAACCTCGTGAATAAATGTGAAGATTGTATGAAATGAACACTTCATTAAAATCAGTCATTACCATAGGAAACAAACACATCAGCTTTTATATATATGTCTATAGACTCTCATATATATTTTCTAAATTTCCAAAATTTTAATAGATTTGTTTCCATTGACTCCCTCTACAATATCATACTACTTCTTATTTAAAACTAACCTACAGTAGCGGCGTCAAAGCTAGCATATATTATGTCAAAAAAGTAACACTTAAGGTACTTAATAGTTCAAACACAATGGGCTTTAGTAAAAACGAGGGCAGAAAAAAAAATCGAGTATTCATTAAATATACGAGAAAAAAATACGTATACGCCCGAGTGTACTATTTGTTAAATTAATTCACGATTTTTCTCTCTTTAAAAAAAGCATGGTTCTTAAGCATATTGATGTATTATTGGACTTTAAACGTCTTTTTATTAAAGGTTGGTGACCTCATCAAGAATTTCTGTCCATATCTGGGGACGGGGCTTCATATTTTATGAATTAATTTTTGGCCAAATAAAAGTCATTTTCTTTTTTCAATATTGCGGTCATTCTTTGGGTTTCCACTATATTTTAGTTTCTGTCATTAAGATTAAGCTTACCATAAATCATCCTATGCAGCGAAGTCCAGTAAATATTTGGTACAGTTTAGCCTTTCATTAACTCTGATCCTTGATGTTAAGAGTAACATTTTCCTCCTGTGCTAAATCGTTCCAATCTGTAACCAACCTATCCTTACTTGCTTCGTATAACTTGCTACTTTCTGAAGAAGATGATTATTTGGCATATTCAACAGTTTCAGTGTGTAGTCTACCTGCCCTTCAACGTCTTCATATAAAGTAGTGATAGGCCTGTTTCCAACATTAACATCTAGTTTGGTGTGTATGTGGTAATTTGTCCACTATTTCATACTTCTTTGCCCCTTAACTGTCAAACTTTTGAATAAGATACTGGTTCAAAAACTTTATATTTGCTGCTATGGGCGATGTAATTATTGTTGAAACACTGTCTTGCCATTCATTTGACTTATTCCAGTTTACGACCAAATTCAATGGCATGTAATATTCCAACAATTATAAGCTGCAGAAATTGCGATGTGTATAACAGCAGGACAATGTCATCATCATCAGCAAAGACCAGAGCCTTAAACATAGTTACCGCATAGTAGTAGTAAGTGTGATTTTTATTTACATTTATATAAGATCTAATTACATAGTTTGGTATAATTTTTCACAAAAGAGCATTGGCATGTGCCGTCAGCCGAAAAAGAGCATTTATATTTTGGTATTACAAAGTATGAATTAGTTCAAAGCCAAGTTTACATTAATTACAAATAAACAAAACTAATAAAAAAAAATATAAAGAATAATATATAACATTAAAAAGCAGGGTCAAAAAGATTCGTTCATGATTTGATTTCGATATTTATAGGCAGTTTTTATATAGAAGTAAAGAAGTTTCCAATTATCGCCATTTAGTATACACTGAATTTCATCTCCAGAAAGGGTATTTTTTTTCCAAATTGATTTCCTGATTGAGTTGAAGATAGGACAGATGCCAATGAAATGACATATGTCTTCTCTAGTTCTCATATTGCACAAGGTACATTCCGTGTTTTGCTCACTTATATAAGGTACGTAATTAAGCCTTAGGAGTTCACCCCTCGCTTTAAAGATAGTATTAATTACATCTAAACTGTTTTGGTCATTAAAGTAGTTTTTTTTTCCCAGAAAATGATTTAATAATTTGTAAGAGCTTCTTGTTTGACTTTGGTGGCTTTGTTCGTTGAAAGCATTTCTTGCAGAGTTTTCAATTTTCCCTAAAAGTGTTTGCAGGTTTATTTTTAAAGATTCTTCATTTCCTAGTTGGAGTGGTACATCGTGTTCAAGGCTCAGTCTTCTCCATTCCGAAAAAAAGTGTGCATTTCTGTTTTTAAGGTGTAAAGCGATTTTATTTGTGAGGCGATTGGAAGGATGTTTTAAAGTCGTTTGTATGTATGCGAAGTGTAAATCAAGAGTGTATATGTACATTGGCGGTAGACCAGTTTCGAGGTGCAACAAGTACGTTGGTGTGTTTTCTGGCAGTCTGAATATTCGTTTTAAGAAAAATCGTAAGAGTTTTTCTACTTCTTCAAACTCGAGAATACCCCAGACTTGTGCCGCATAACACATAATTGATCTAACGACCGAATCAAAAATTCTGTATTTTGTACTTGGAGCTATATTTCGATCGCAGAAGACAGTTTTCCAATTACAATTTATCGCACGTTTGGATTCTTTAAGTTTTTCTTGTAAATGCTTTTTAAATGATAGCGTTTGATTTAGCAAAACACCGAGGTATTTATATTCCTTTACAATTTCCAGATTTTCATTTTCCCAAGTCCAACTTTCATTCCTTGCAAGACGCCCGGCGCCGTTTCGAAACACCATTATTTTAGATTAAGATGTGTTTATTTGTAGGTTCCACAGCTTGCAGTAAAGATGAAGTTTATTTATCATAATCTGGAGCATGTTGGGCGATTCTGATAGTACAACAATGTCATCAGCGTAGAGTAGTGTTTTTATGGGCATTCCATCAAAAAGAATTCCTCCAGGAAGAGCCATACTTAGGTCATCTAAATAAATAGAGAAGAGGAGTGGGCTCAAGAGGCATCCCTGTTTTACACCAGTTGTAGGTTCTAGCCAATTCGAAAGAATATTACCATCCCAAACAGCCGACTTATTTTGTTCGTATAGTTTCTGGAAGATTCTTAGCATTTTTGTTGAGACTCCAATGTTGCTTAGTTTGAAAAATAAAGATCTTCTATCTATGCAATCGAAAGCCGCCTTGAAATCTACAAAGAATGCGTACAATTTTTGTCCTTTGTCCAAATACGTACGAGCAATACTTGTCAGTTAGAAGATATTATCTACTGTTGAGTACCCCTTGCGAAATCCAGCTTGAAATTCGCTTAATAAGTCATTTTCGTTTATCCAGTCGGTTAAACGTTGTAGTAAGATCCCTGTGAAGATTTTTGTGATAGTGTTTAAAAACGATATACCTCTATAGTTACTGGGATTTTTCGGATCTCCTTTTTTTAAAATTGGTAGTATTACACTTTTTTTAAAACTTTCAGGAATTTCTCCTGTGGACCATATGAAATTGAATGTCGACGTTAGTTTTTCTAAAAAATCTGTTGAAGCGTTTTTGAAAAACTCATACGAGATGCGATCTTCCCCAGGGGCTTTATTTAGTCCACATCGGTGTATGACACTTGTAACCTCATCGAACAATATAGATCGGTCCAAGAAGATGTCTTGATGATATGGGAGTGCATATTCCATGGGGTTAGGGTTTGGAGGTGGATTTAGAAGCTTTTCAAAATGTGATGCTAACGCTGCAGCGTCCACTTTGATACTTTGTGTGAATAGGGTTCCATTTAGCGCTTTGGCAGTTTTCCAGAAGGAACGGCTGTCTTGGATGTTAATCAAAGTTAAAGATAAATTTTTTGAATATCGCTTTTGTTTTTGAGCGCATAAAATCTTGTAGTTTTTGTTTGCCTCACGATACATGATCTTAGCGTGATTGGTATTGCATCTTCTTAACAAGCGAAGAAAGGCAAATGATTTTTTCCTTGCTGATTCGCATTCCCAATCATACCATGGTTGTTTGCCTTTATTTTTTGATTTTTTCTGCAACGGTTTCGCTGATTCCATAATACACGAAGTGAGAATATCTGTGCCCCTTATGGACTGAAGATCAGCGTCGCTTATAAGGCCAATATTGTGATTTAGATTCGTTCTATACCTCTGTAAATCTTTTTCATACCACCGTAGTTTTGGCAGTAAGCACTGTTGTTTAGACTGAGTATCCTGCTGAAACTTAACATTAACTTGAACAGAAATAGGTAAATGGTCTGAATAGGTAAGCTCATCTACTCTGAAGTCTGCAACATATCTAAGCCACATTCCCTTCGTAAGATAATAATCGATTGTTGAGCAAGCAGTTCCCCTGATAAATGTATAATGACCGTTTATATCGCTGTTTGCACGCCCATTTATCAACGTTAAGCCGATGGATTCACACATTTCGATCAGTTTTTTTCCATTGCCATCCAAAATTTCATCTGTTGCACTTCTTACAGCTTTTATAGATTGATTCAAAAATTCGGGTTCTTCGTTCAGTACTTGTGAATCTCCAATTCTCCCGTTAAAATCGCCAATGATCATTAGGTCTTCTTTTCCAAATTCTAAAAGAAAATTGTATAAACTGATAAAGTCTTGCGCCCATTTGTTGCAGTTTATATAAACTGGTATTATATACATTTTCCTCTGAGCGACTGTTATTTCAATCAAATCTCTTTGAAGTATTTGGACATAACTGCAATCAATGCCTAAACCTTTTTTAATTCCATAAAGGCTTCCTCCGCTAGCTCTTCCTTGTGTAGACGTCCTAGTTGCTGGTATCCATAATAGTTTATGATTAATGAAGAAATTTTCGAATCTATCCATACCCTTATCAATGAAAGTTTCATAAAGCATAAAAATATCAAACTTATTTATAAATTTAAAAAAATCGTTGAAAAGAAGCTTATTTCCTAGCCCTGCTATATTAAATGCTGTAATACTTAACGAAAAGTTACTTAAATTATTTCTTTTATTAAAATTAAATTTAAAACGACTGACGGCATTATCATTAAAAGCGCTGAATGCGTTCATTTCGATTCACAGTTTGAGAGCCACTGGCTACTGCGTCCATATTGTTTTTGACATGGGATGACGTTTCACCACTGACATTTAACAGCTGGCCCATGAGCAGCAATCCGCCTTCCTCATCACTTGACAGGTTGTTGTTTATATCAAAATAAAAGATTTTATCCTGGATCTTAAGAGTTTCTCCCCGTAAATAAATTTTAACCCTCGGGTTTTTTGACGTTATTTCATCTCTTAGTTTTATTACTCGTCTTCGTCTCTCACGTGCCGCTGCTGGATAATCTTTATGTACCGAAATGCCAGTACCTCTGAGTCTTACTGCCGATTGTAAAATTCGGCCGACATCTTCGCGATTGTGCAGCTCCACAATTGAAGGGTTGTAAGTCTAAAGGGTCTAAGTGCCAAAAAATCAAAAATCAATATTTTTATCAAAATACAATCTAAGGGCCAAGCCTTATAATATCAAAATGGATTCAAGTGCCTATTTCTTTTAAAACTGTACACACACACAAATAAAGTTGTGGTATAGCATAAGTGCCAAAGGGCTTTTGCTTATGTTTTTCTCGTTTATCTCTAAATTATAAAAATGGCACTTAGACCCTTTAGACTTACAACCCTTCAATTATATTTTCCACCTTCGGGTTTCGGGATTTTATTACTCTAGCCGATGTAATAACTGCAGAATTTTGTGTTTCTAGCAGATCGAGGCATAAAGATTTTGCTTTATCGGTAGCTACTTCACCGTTTATCGCTGGGACGTGAAAGATTAAATTCTTTTCGTTTGCTTTTTTTGACAGCCACTCGACATGTCTTTCAAGCGATATGCAGCGAGACTCCATTTTCTGTAGTTGATCTTGTAGAGAGAGATTTTTTTGTTGGAGTTTGTGTATTTCCTCAAATATACCCTCTAGATCGGTTTTGGTGGGCAAGTCTTTTAGTTTTTCATCCAATAAAGATGACATTGAGCCCATTATCAATGATTTTAGGTCAATAACTGACATGTTACCGACGGATAATTTACTTTCTTGGTATGAAGTCATTTTTTGTGGTGGAAACTCTGGAGAAATCTCCAGTTACCGCATAGTTTACCTCTTGGCAATGTCTCTATAATATGATTCATGAACAATGCAAATAAACTTGGAATGAGTGCACACTCCTGACTTGAACCAGTCTGATACATTAACACCATATTATGGAGAACTTGTCCAAATTTGAGTGACATTCCTTTTTCAAATAGCTTAAAGATTAGCATATTTCGGTCTACCATATTAAAGGCCGTCCTTAAGTCTCCAAACAAAACTTTATAGTTGTTTATTTCCTGACAAGAATGAGTCAATGATGCTCTTTAGAACAAAGATTTGATCTATGGTTGAGTATCCCGATCTGAACCGTTCTTGAAACTCAACAACAACTCAGCAGCTTTTTGTCTCAATCAACGAATTTAGTCTTTTGAGTAGAATTTAGTCTTTTGAGTTGAGTTTAGAAATTAAATACCCCTACATATATATAGTTTGCTGGATCTTCGATGTCGAATTTTTTATGAATCGGAAAATTGAGAGCATCTTTAAAATATTTCGCGATGATTCCATTTGCAAATATTTGGTTGAATATATTTGTAAGGTTCTTAATAAGTTTCTGTGTATGTGTGTATCCGCTGGTATCTTGTCCGCATCCGCCACTTTTCTATCGGCAACCGAATTTATTTACGTTATTGTCATATCCAAAGTGCGTTATTGTCATATCCAAAGTGCGTTCAGAAGTTTACCAGGCCAGAGCTAATAATATACTTTAATTATATTTATTTATTGAGCTAAATACAAGCAAGATCTTAAAAATATTAGCTTAACTTTTTTACTATTTTTATTTTCATTGGACCCGATTGTTTTTTTATGAATTGTAAATTTTTTTTTAAATGAAAAAAACTTACAAAAAAAATAAATCTTAAAAATAAATAAATAAAAAAACGAGGGACTCAGGATAAGGACGAGTTGGAAAGCGAGTTTTGGAGGGAGGAAGATTTAATATGGAAGGCGAAAATGTCCTGTGAATTATTGGCTAAACGTAACATTCTTGAAATTGGTTCAAAACTGCCGTAGTTTGTGCGGTGATGAGAAAGGCGGAAAAGGGGAGTGGATCTAAAGTTACTTGGGTGAGTATTATTGTGAATCATTTCCAGCGAGGAGCTGGTTGGTGCACAAAGAGAATGTCGGAAAATTTTTAGGTATTTTAGATTGATCAATTTTAATCGATCTTCACAAGAGGGTAAGATGAGATTATTGGACCAGAGAAGATCACGAAGGGTAAATCGGAGAAATCTGAGTTGCTCAGCTTCAATTCTTCAGGAATGAAAGTTCCGATATGGTTACCAAACTTGACTAATATATTGAAGGTGGGGTCTAACAAATGATATGTATACCGACTTAGTGACAAAAGGGCTCGAAAATTATTTAGACCAACGTTTTATGAACTCGAGAAAAGAATTGGGCTTGTTAATTATATGATAAAATTGGGCACGAAAGTTTAACTGGATGTCGGAAATGATTCCCAAGTCTCGAATAGAACAAGCAGATGGAATAGCAACATCGTGAAAGTTTGATGTTTGGGTGGATAGGGGTAATCGTTTAGAAGAGAAATTTATGGACTGACATTTGGCAACATTAAGTTCTAAGAAATTCTTGTCACACAGTGTTTGGAATAAATAAATAAAATTTTGAAGTGAAATAGAGTCAGAGGGCGAATAAATGACATTAATTATTTTCACAACATCACCATATAAAGAGATATTTGAATCAGCAATTACTTAAATAACGCCGTTTATACTTAAGACGCAGCAAAACAAAGAAGCATGAGACCAGTTAATGAAAATCGAGTCCCAGTTCCCGTCCCTTGTACTGGAAAGGTTAAGAAAGCCATCCACAAGCTTAAGAACAACAAATGTGCCGGCTCGGATGACCTACCTGCGGAACTCTTCAAGTATGGAGGAGATGTCCTGATAGGGTGCATGCATCAGCTCATCAATCAAGTTTGGGAGGAGAAAAGTATACCCAGCTCCAGTATATAGTCCTGGAGCAGATAGTGCGCAAGAGTGGTGTTAAACTGGAAGGTACTATCTTCACCAAATCTTCCCAACTGCTTGGCTATGTGGACGACATCGAACGCTCTCAGCGAGCCGTTCTGAAAGCATTCACAGCTATTGAGGCAAATCGCATTGGTTTTGAAGTGAATGAGGACAAAACAAAGTATATGCTATCAACAAAGCAGTAGGTAATTTCGAAGTTAACCTTTCTCGGAACAAACCTCAATTCCACGAACGACACCTTAGTGGAAATCCGACGAAGACTTACCCTAGCGAACCGCTGCTACTTCGGTTTGGTCAAACAAATTGATTCAACAAAACACATTATACAAAACACTTATTTTACCAGTTCTACTCTACGGCGCGCGCCGAGTGCTGGACGATAAGTAAAAAAGTGGAATTGATACTCGGTACTTTCGAGAGAAAATATCTTCGGCGGATATTTGGTCCTATATACGAAGAGGGCAAATGGAGGAGAAGATTCAATTCTGAATTAAACGAGTTATACCAAGATGTGAATGTAGTCCAAGGAGCCACAACACGTCGACTAAACTGGCTCGGTTACATCGAGGGAACAACCCTCCAGCCAAGAAAATCTTCGAATCCCAGCCCCCAGGTTCGAGACGATGAGGAAGACCGAACATCCGCTTAAGGGACCAGGCGGTTACAGACGTAAGAGCGCCTGGTCTCGATGACTGGAGGGAGCTCGCGAGGGAGTGCAACGGATGGTAGACACAAATATCTTAGGAATAGACCCTCCATGGATCGGGACCCGGATAAGTAAGTTAGTAAGTATACTTAAGATGAAAATGAAAGGTACTAGGTGACTTGAGGAACACCTGAGCTAGCATAAATGAGATCGGAAATAAAAAAACTTAAACAAAATTTTATATTAGCGGCTCTTAAAGTATGATTTGAGCCATGAGATGAAAAAGGAAGGAAAAATGAGGGCATGACATATTTTGTCAAAGGTTTTACTAAAATATGTGGTGATAACGACTACTTCATTTCCTTTCTCTAATGCATTGGTAGAGTCCTTGAAGAGAATTCCGTAAGGTTACTAGTGGTAGATCTACCTTTTAAAAAACCTGGCTGTTGCGAAGAGAAGATAGATTAGCAGTGAAAGTAAAGAGTGTCTTACACAATGCTTTTAAAAAACTTAGGAATAGAAGAAAGTTTGGCTATAGGCCAGTAGTTGGCAATATCGTTCTTTGCTGTTTTTTTATGAAAGGGAAAAATAAAAAAATTCTTCCATAATTTCAAAAGCATGGTTCCAGATTTCAAGAGGATAAGTGCATCAAGCGAGTTTGGCCGCCTTTATTTCATAAAAGTTTTTCTCTTTTTTTCCTGGAACAGTGCTTTATATCGTTGGTTATGATCCATGTACAAATTTTTAGCGAATCACTCACTGGATCTTCTAAGCACATTGAGCCAAGCATATAACATGTTTCTTGTACTGGTCAACTTTGTAGCTCGTAACTTTCAGTCACTTTGCTTTAACTTAAACAGATATTCCTGTTCAGGTATGCATTGTTTCTAAAGTGTCAAAAAAGCAATTTCCCCAGTTTAAGATACCTAACTTAAGAATGTATAAGTTTTAGAATACTATATTCTCAAAACGCATACAAGTGACCTATATTTACCACTCCTTATACGAATTATCAGAAGTCGATGTATCCAACTATCTTGTTAACTGGATTAAACTTTCATAAAACCAACAATTTTTAAACTTCATTAACCACACGTATAACAAGAATTATCCTTTCCTCAAAAACATTTTTTTTTTGTTTAGTTTTGCCATCATTTATTCCGTATTCTCTTCACAGAATCATGTCTACAAATGCAACAGCGCCTGGGGGCCACAGAAGTAGTGGTGTCCTCGAACTACAAAACCTACCAAGAGTTCTCACAGCTGAAGGATTTCAAATAAGTACCAGTAACACCAACGACAACAGTATCAACGCAAACACTGCAACCAATACTAGCTAAACTCTCTACCCAACTAACAGACTGTTATTGTCGAAGTCGAAGCAGAAGTCGAAAGGGCTATGCGAGGACGCCGCCGTCGACTTCGAAGCCAGCCCAAAATTGAAATACATGTCACAGCAAAACGAATGCTAAACAAAAAACGCAACAAAAACCAACAAAAATTAAATAAAGGCAAATGCCAAACTTTGAGGTAGACACGTTGTGTTTCCTCCGCATCTTTCTGCCTGTTTTTGTGTTTTTACTGATGCATTTGAGAAGCCTTTTACGCCTGCCCTCCCCAGCAGCTCCCAACAAAAAACTTTTGGCAAATGAATGTTTTTCCAAAGGAGCCGTTTTTTGCGTGCTGTGTTTTTTTTTCTGTGTGAGTGTGTATGTGTGTTTTTTTAAACATTTATCCCTTTGAAATTGTTCCATCGCCTTGTTGTTGTTTTGTTGTGCAAGGAAAAGGGAAAAAAAAACTTAACTGTGTGTGCTTTGAGTTGAGTCTTTTCCTTTTTTTTTAATGTGTTGTTTTCGTGTTTTGGTTTTTCCATCCATCTAAGTTTGAAAAAAATACTAACGAAATTCCTCGTCTAACATCAGACAGAGAGAGAAAGAGACAGAGAGAGCTAAAAATAAACGAGTAAACATTGCCATCATCCTTTGTTGTTTGACTTTGATTATATGGTTCGTTATGTCTCATAGCAGAAGTTTCGGGTGCCGCTTGACGATTTCTGTGTTGTTTTTGTCCCGGCTCCACCAGGGGCGTGATTTTTCATTGAGTGAATAACAATTAAGGATACAAAAATCAAATATAGGATGACAATGGAGTAAATCAGGACGAATAATAATGAAAATATGAGAGAGATGTTTGTTTTGCTTATAATAGCCAAATATTTTGGTTAAAGATCCATGGAAAACTATTCTATTTCTAAAATAGCTATGTATCCTACTAGGACAAGGTTGCAGAGTCAATCTAGATATACGATTCAACCTTTAGGTCAAGGCAAAAAATGTAACATGATGCAGTCAACAAAGTTTGCTAGTTAGACCAATTCTAGAACCGCTCATTGAGTTAGGCGGAGTTAAGAAGTCAGCCATAGCTATCCTAAGTTACACAAGGATTGAAGCTACATTAATACAAGTAATACAAGCTCGACCAAACACTTAAGTGAGGATGCATTGTCATTTAGTGAGCCTTGTGTTGATTGGTGTCGTCCCATATATGGGAATTTTGCTTGTTAACACGACCATTCATTCAAAAAATGGGCCTTTTCGCTAAAAATCATATTAAGGCCAAAATTGGGGTCCTCTTCAAAGCCCTCCCAAGCCCAGTCGGCAAACTCTTTGGTCATGAACTATGAGCTTGTGGGTCAGAACTAAAGTTTCATTTTTCTGGACACCTGCCGTTAAATCCTAATTCTCTGAGTCAAATTCACGGTTGACCACCGCCCTAAAATAGCATTACTATAATCCATGGTTAAGGCATGCACTCACCCCTTGTTGAGGAGCGGGTTCTATCTAACGCTTCTTGCATCCAAAATAAATCTTGGACACTAATTGTATTCCCGATTTTGATAACGAGGACCCCCACGGTACTCCCACAAGGGGGCCTACGTGTCCTACGACACAAAAAACTACTTGACCTCCTGGGCACTATCTCCCGTGGTACCAGAATATAGCTTCCGGTGGAGCTTTGCAACAATTGAGTTGACTTCTAAGTGATAGCCTCAATATTCGAGGCCTAACAACCTCCTATGTGCAACTTTAACCATCGATGAAAGTAGAAACACCCAAACAAGAACACCCAAGCAATTCTTCGAAATCTGAGTGCGACACGCACCACCGCCTGGTTGTTAAATACCACAACCGCAAAATCCCATTAACAGAGAGTGCACATAGACAAAAGATGCACTCAGCCCTACTTCGAGACCGGAAAAATATCGACATATGACCTAAAACTACAATAAGGACAACACAAATACAACAACTGCCTGTGTGAATCAGCTGGATCTGGCCCAAGTGTCGCCAAATCAAAGTCTGCGAAAACTGTACTCTTTCACGTACTGTGGCAAAAGGCGTCTGAAATTTAGCCACCAAACGTTGCAGAGTCGATTATAAAGGGCAATGTTTTCACTAACAAACCCTCATTTTGATAATCATTTGGTAGAGCTGTTCATTCGCCTTACTTGTCATGGTGAATTGGCATCAGTAACTATAGAATAAATAGATTTGACAGATGTCATCAAAGCAATATGGCCGCCACAGTTCGCCAGAATCTACAAGCATTAGTTGAAAACGTTATATTTTCAATTTAATATTGTACCTATTATATGGAGGGCTCACAGCTGTACCGAACCAAGTCATTTTAAAGAAATCCAAAACTAACGCCAGGATTTCCGCAAAATTGACCTCTATTTAGAGCTGTAATGAACTACAAAGTTCATTTAGAGCTACATAGTTCTATTTAGAGCTGTAATGAACTATACATAGTTCATTACAGCTCTAAATAGAGGACAATTTTGCGGAAATTTTGGCGTTGGTTTTGGATTTTTTTGAAATGACTTGGTTCGGTACAGCTGTGAGCCCTCCATATTTAAGAGTGGAATAATAAAATTTGGCCTCAAAATGACAATGGAAAAAAGGCCCCAAATAAATGAAAAATCCCCTCAATTAAACAAAATCTTTTTGTTTTCTTCTGGTTTTTGTTTTTATTTGGGTGATGCAAATATTGGTGGCTGCTTGCGGACTCTTATAAACTTCACAGAATTGATACAATGTGTATTTTATTTTTCTTGGGAATTTGATTAAATTCAGAAACCTTGAATATTTTTGTCCGTGCTGAGACTTTTATTTTAGCAAATGTGAAGATTGAATAAAAATTGAAAGTTCAAGTGACTGCAACATATCTTAACCGGACATTTTCCCTTAATCCCATAGACATATAGGCTCCATCTTGAAGATTCTTTTGTCATGGAATTTAGTGATATAATTAATGTAGAAATAAGCAGTCTCTCTCGCTTCAAAAAAAAATCTAATTGGTTCCACGAGTAGGGAACATAGATTCATATGGTAATGACAAACTGCAAGGTAACCTAAGCCCAAATGACCTCAAGTATTGCACGATAGAAGGCTCATATAATTTTTGCTGTTGGACCAATTTTCATTGGGGCCATATTTCACCACTGGCATTAACACCACACCATAGAGATATATTTTGTAGATGAAGTGCTCTTCCTTGAAGCATAGGTATGGCGGTCTTTACATACATGATCTAGAAAGCATTTTCTGTACCTATTGTTGATGAAGCTGTAGGAGATGGTCGAATGTACAAATAAGAGAAATAAGAGACAAACAACGTATTTCGTTCAACGATGGACAAGAACTGACTTTATTCTTTTAAATTACATGATAGAAGATAATGTATGTACATAGCGAATTATATTTAACAGTTGCATGATCATTCGATTATTTTTTACCAGTTATATAATATTACATAAAGAGATCGTACGATAACGATACTATACATGTATATGATATAGTTATTCTTATAAATAGATTTGACATTACATATAATTGTTGATTTACTAAAGTGGTCATATTATTTGTATATAGTAATATTATGTGAATCTTTAGGTTAAGAAAAGCCTACAAAGCCAATAATGCGCTTTTCCCTGAACAAAGAAAATTGGCGTTAACGCTCTTCAAGATGCCTTCAGCACCTCAAAATTTTAGTAGTAAAGTTTATTTACATTACATTACATATTACACTACTCCGTAGATAAATCTACGAAGTAGACACACTTAAAGCACTGGCAACTGAGGCCATCGGCTTAGACAACACAACAGAGAGAGACAGACAGAAAGAAAGAACAACAGAAGAAACACATGTCAACAGCACACGGTTGGTATTTGAACGGTCCCCCATCCAAGTACTAACCATGCGCAATGATGCTTGATTTCGCTGATCGATGGGAAGCGATGCTTTCATCAAAGCCAAGGCCGTTGACAGTAAAGTTTATTTACTTATAAACCTTCTTCATTTGTGACCATTCACCAGGGCGGAAATATTGTTTTTACTGAATTTTTCGACATTGATAATTTGGTCATTGGTTTAAGGGTGCATTCATAGTGAGAGTTCAAAGTTTTCAAATCCCAATTGGAAAGCCCTTTACATTATTGAGTTTTTAGAAAAAAAAATTAAATTAAATTTGTTGGTGCAACAGCTCGAAGAGAACCAGGGCCTAGTGACTTATTACTCTCAACCATTCCTGTGTGCGTGTTGCCAGGAATGGGGTTAACCTACAATTTACTGCCAATTCCGAACGGCTAACGAGCGGCACTTTTCATGACAGGAGATATACTCCTTTTTTGCAGAATCTGAGAATCGAACTCAAGACCTTCCGCATGACAGTCCAACACACTAAACATTATGCCAAGGGGTACTATGAGATCTTTCATAAAACTTGAACTAAAAATCCAAAAATATTTGTGTGGAAAATTTAAGTACAGAGTACTCTAACAACTGCTCAGAAGTTATACTTTTTCGAGAAGAAAATAAATAAATTGATTCCTTGGGATATACCACTTATAACTTGCTTGTTTTTTTTTATTAAAATCTGTATAACAGTTTTTGAGAAAATAAAATAAGTTCTTTAATTTATTAAAAAGGGTACTGCGAGTAGCGTTACTTAGGCAAAATTACGGCACGTTTTTGAGTTAGATTTTTATTGAAAAATGTGGTTGTTTGAAATTCAAGAAAAGTCTGATATCGCTTTTCAGCCAATGACACATCAAAAATTAAAGGATTATTTTTAAGTTGTACTGTCTTTTGTGAGAAAATGAAAAATCCTCCAAGAGTATCGTTCGGACTTGGCAGAAAATTATAAGTCCACTTGCCAAAATGACGAACACTGCAAGAATGGTTGAGAAATTAAAGATACTAGGCTCTGGTTTTTCTCGAGCTGTTGCCACTCAAAATCATTTCCCATGGAGGCTTGTAATATTTTATTCTCGTTCCTGTGTACTTTTTTAAGACTCCACTTATCGAACTCGAGATTTTGATCAAAGCTGACGTTACGATGACAGCGAAGACTAAAAAAGTCGTCTCGGAATTCTGTCTGTCTGTCTGTTCGACTACAGCCTAAACGGCTAGGCTGATTTTCGTTAAACTTTGTAGATGTCCTTTTGAATTTTTTCTCCCCACACGTTTTTTTTCTAAGACAAAAAATAACGGTACCTGCCATACGATTTTCTTTTCGAAATTTTATAAATATTTTTTTTTTCAAAAACTGTCCCACAGATTTAAAAAAAAAAAAATCAAAAAAATTCATTTAGCTAATGGTTGAAAAAAAATTTCCAAAAAACTTGTTATTTTGGGTACCCTCCTTGGAACAATTTTTTTGCTTTTTGATTTTCGCAAAAACGAAACGAAGTATTTTAATAATTTTTTTCTGCTAAAGGTCCCCTATAACTTGAATATTATTGTGAATTCAAATTTTGAAAAAAAAATAATTTTTTTGGATTTAAAAAAAGAAATCTAAATTTTTTTTTGAAATCTCAATATTTCGAAAACCCCAGGCTCGATTTTTTTAAAACTTGACAAATACAAGTTTTTTAATATAATCTACTAGAAATGAAAAAAAAAATATTTTAACTAAAAATAACGGTACCCTCCATACAAAATGGTTTTAGAAAATCGTATTTTTCTGGAAAACGGTTCCGAGAATTTTGCTAAATTTTTTTCTTTTGATTAATTTTTACGATCTATAATTTAGTAAACAAAATTTGAAATCAAGATATTACTGATTATATCTACCATAACACGATTTTTTCGAATTTTGAATTTCTCGTTATCGGCATAACGGATTTTAATGAAATTTTTTATAGACAAGCTTCCAAGAAGTTTAAAAAACATTGCATTTCAAAACTTAAACAAAAAAATTATTTTTTTTGAATTTTGAATAAAAAAATCTAGTTTGTTTGGAAAATTCGAATCTCAAAAACCGGATCAATATTATTTTTGCAGATTTAATTTGTATTCGTACATTAATAAGCACTTTAAATTGGCGGTTCAAAATTTTTTCTTAAAAATGTTTTCAAAATTTTGTATATACAAAAGCTTATTTTTTTAAGAAACCACTACAACGAATTATAATTTTGTTTTTGCATAAGTTAATTTTTGCTTAAAACACATGGCATCCTGTGCTTAGCTCCAACTGCTAAAGGAGTTGTTTTAGTTATTTAAAAAATGAATTATGTATATCCTTAAGAACAGTTTTCTCTAACAACATTCATTTTTGAAATTCATAGGAGCAAGTTCGTGCGACCCAGTCGTGCATTTTATTTTTATAGTGTAGTCTCTCGTCTTTGAAAAAAAAATTATCCCCAAGCCAATTTAAAATCGGAAAGTCCCGACAGAATATACTTTTTCGCTTCCAAGCTCTACTATAATTTAAAAAAAATATTAAACCATTCTGGCGAATGACGATGAGCTTTTCAAAGTTAATCCACTAAAATTTCAACGAAAAAATAATTATTCTAAATAAAGACAAACATGTACAAACATCCATCACCCCAAAAGCAACATAATGTTAAATGCCAAAAACTTCATGCTCTAAAAAAAATAACATGTCATGACATCGTGTATATTGATTTTTGCTGCCAGCCTTCTGACTTTGCCAGCATGCTTGATTGCCCTAGACTTTCCACGGCTTTTGTGTGAACTTACATCCACTTGCTGTGAATCCAACATTCTAAAAAAAAACTACCCCAATCCATTTAGGAAACGCGACGACCATCACCATTACCACCAACACCACACCCCCCAGCTCGGTCAAACGATAAACTTCAAATAAACTTCCCTTATGCTGGAAGCAGACCAAGAGAAAATCAATCCGAACAAAGCAACTGCAAGGATAAAGAGCTTAAAATTCCTACCCATTGCCAAAGTCCCGAGTCAGATTCAGCCGACAGCGAAACTTTTATTCCGGCAAATAAACGAACGACTCTTGATGAACAATCCTCCAATGATCATCATTCTGGAAGCGTCTTCAATCAGAGCCATCACCGTTCCAGACAGATGAAGATAATGCCCTCGCAATCAACATCCACCGACCATCCAAAGACCAGCCAAACGATGATTACCGATTCAAAGCGAATTCGATCACCGTCTTGGCAATGGTTCGAAAGGAAAAATTGGCATCAACCTTTGGTCACATGGCAACAACAACAACAAAACCAACAGCGGCACCATCAAAACAACAACATTAACGGGCAGCCATTGTTGTCGTCGCTATCGCCATCGTCATTGTCGTTGTCGCCATCTCCACCGAATGACTTTTCTTATTTACCGGAAAATTCTATTAGCGATGGCAGCCCCAACAGTGTTAGTGATCCTTTGTGTTTGTCCCGAGGCGAAACTGCGGAACAGTTAAAGCCGGATACGGATACAACCGAACGAACCATGACGATGACACAAGTGGTGGGGGTACCTACCGAAGAAAGCCAGCAACACCTTGGTAGTTGGCAGCCTTTGCTGCAGTTTTCTTTCAATGCGCCCCCATCTCCTTGCTCTGCTCCGTTTCCTTTGCCGTTGGCCTGGCCAAAGCCCGGCTCCAGTCCCCACCAGGCAACCACCGAAGAGGATAATTTCGTTTCGAAACGGAAACACTCCTCCTTGTGCCATAATCAAAGGTAAGATGAATTTTTAATTTGCTCGAGGCGATTTTCATTTTCATTATCCTTTTCCAACAGTGCCGCATTGTATGTGTTCTGTATGTTTGTATATTATGTATGTATATGTTTCTAGCTGTACTCATACATGCATATCTAGTTTTTTGTTGGTTCTTGTTGCAGAACCTGTTGTGTCCTTTTGCCTTTGTGAGCTTGTTGTTCTATAAGTTGGGTTTGTTTGGCTTGCTGCTGCCCTAGCTTTGTGTTCTTCCCTTGTGGGGTTTTCAGTTTTCATTTTTCAAGCACAAACAAGCAAACTTGGCATTTTAAAGTAAACTTCTGCATTCGATGACTTTAGGTTGCCGTTGCAAGCGAGTTTTTAATATTCAACATAATAATTATCTAGTGAAGAATAGTATTTTTAAAGACGGTTCTTAAAGGTATCCTTTGGTTGATTTTTGCTTTCAGATATTTTGTTAAGGAAGGAATATTTTGAAAAAAAAATCTCTGAGACAATTTATTATTATTATAAATTATTTAGTTTGTACAAAACTCGAGATATTTATATAATAAGAAATAAAAGAACATTAGCCGTCGGCGTCGGTCTGGAAATTGACATTTTGAGTGTACAAAAATAGAGCTCTAAATAGAGGTAAATTTTGCGGAAATTTTGGCGTTTTTTTTGGATTTTTTTAAAATGACTTGGTTCGGTACAGCTGTGAGCCCTCCATATGTAAAGAGATTATAAAAAAATAGATAAACTCTACACAGAAATACAAGCGGGCCAAATACAACTTCTTTTTTAAAAACTGCACTAAAATGAACAAAATTAAATTTTTTCCAAGTATTATGGCTTTATTGGTAAGAGTGAACATTCCCATTATTTATGGAACACAACGTCGTTCAAGTGGCTTCCTCGGCTGGCTTCGCAATAGCGCATTCTGTCACTCTAATTTTCCAAGACCTTTTTGGTCTGTAGCTCACGAATTGTTTGGATGATATTGGCTTTAAGTACTTAGTTGTTTCCGGATTGTTGGCATAACATCGGTCTTTCATGGTTCCCCAAAACTCAAAAAGGGTCAAATCGCAGCTCCGAGAGGGCCAATTGACATCGCCAAGGCGGATGATAGGATGATTTGGTAATTTGGTGCGCAATAGATCGATTTTGGCATGGGCTGTATGGCATGGGGCGCCATCCTCCATGAACCAGAGGTCTCCCAAATCCATGTCTTCAATTTCAGTTAAAAAAAAGTCGCTTAACATGGCTCTCTAAACCTCACCGTTGACCGAAACGTTGATCCCAGATATAAGGATACTAGTCTTAGCCCGAACAGTATTCAGAAACTCTAGCGCTATATCCTATCTCAGGCTCTATCTGAGTAACGGATCCCTGGTACTAGATAAGTTAAAAGATTCTATATAAAAATCTTGGGCGAGTGATAAGGGGAAATCACGGCCAAAACATAAATTAAAGCAATTGGGTTTTGAACTTTTTTGCTCGATATTTTGGTTTAGCAGTCTAGATTACTGATAGTCCTACCCAATCCTAAAAGATTATAAGAAAGATTGCTTAGGATTTTCGTTCCTAGTTTTGTTATAGGGCGAAAAAACACTAATCGAGATATTTGGTGCGGTTTGTTGTTGTCGGATCAGTTTCCTTCGGCTGCATTCCGCACCATGAAGTTTACTCCAAGGAATTGACGGTATGAACAAATATTTTGAACAAATAACCCAAATGGGGAATCTGGGGGATAATAAGATGCGAAGAAATTATCCCCCGCTAATTAGAGTCCCCAAGGTGTAAAAAACTTGGACTCATTTTCGATTGGGTAGGCCCTCTGTAAAGAGAGCTCTAGGTGGTTGTGGTTAAACTAACCAACATACGCGGTTAGCTATTGTATCCAACAATAGTAAGATAGGAAAACACGTACTAAAGTGGATCTGCCTGTACAGTGCAAATTGGCACAGTATGGAGCTTGACTTTGAATTCCGAGATATGCTATAACTAATATTGGGTGGAGTCAATATATGGTTGGCTATCAAGGGATCAAGATCGGGCATATACTGGAAAGGGGGTGCAACCTTTCATTGCAGAAATGCAACTGGGACTTTATGTCCTGGGGGTTTCGTTCAATTGCCGTTCAATTGAACCCGTCAGAAATTTTGGTAGGTCAAAATAGTGAAATTAAGTCTAAAGACAGGTGTTCACTCTAAACCGATTAATTATTCTTTGTTGAAATTGGAAGTTAAAAAATTCTTTTAAAAAAAGCGTTGCACACTTTCAAATTCATCTAGTTACTTATAAACAAAAACTTGGCTGCCATAACATAAGCAGAAGTTCATTGTGGCATCGAAAACTCTAAGTTTAACTGAAATATCTACATAAATGTACTTATTCCAGAAGATTGAGTTCCACATAAGAATTATTGTAATTTTTGCCTACAAGCATATCGCTAGAGAACAGAACACCTAAATACTTATTTTGGGTAACCAGCTCTATATGTCATAAAATCTTTTTAAACTATTAATTATTTGTAGCGGAAAGGTGGTGGGGTTATCTGTCAAATAAACAGTATCGTCAGCATAAAGCAGAACCTTATTTAGCAGAGCACCGTACCGAACTCTACAAGGAAACTTACAGGAAACATCATCGATGAACAAAGCGAATATTAAAGGCCTTAATGGGCAACCTTGGGGCACACCAAAGTCTGTATTAAAGAAAGCATACATAGTGCTACTATTCAAAACAGAAGTGCAAGTATTGGCGACGAAAAGCTTATAAAACCTCAGAAATTACGTCGTTAAACCTTTAGTTGAGAGTTCATATGGCAAAGCATTCCCGCTGAAAGCGTCAAAAGCCGCTTTCAAATCTATAAAAAAGAAAGGCATAGAGCTTTCGTTGAACCTTTTTGCGATACTAAAGAGTGTAAAGATTTGATCAGCAATCGAAAAGCCAGCATGAAAACCAACTTTACTTGAGCAAAAACAAAGAGAAAATACTGTGGAAATTGTTGGTGTACTCGATATTAACAATTCGAATGCGTTGGACAAAGCTCTTAAGCTTTTCGCTGATGGACTTGATGTAAATATAATCGAAGACCAAATTGATAACATCTACATAAAAGAAATAAAAAACAAAAATTCAACAATCTCAGGAAAAAATAACACATTTGGTAACGTACTTTGTGTTAAATTCTGCTCTTTCAACACTAAACAAAAACTTATGAAAAAGAAAATAATAAACAAAGCACGTCTAACACCTAAATTATTTGGGAATGAGTACAACAACAATAAGTTCATATACATCAATGATAGTTTATCTTTTCAAACAAGAGAACTAAGAAGAGCTGCAGTGACTGCGAAAAAAATAAATAACTACAAATACTTGTAGGTTAAGAACTCAGAACTTTTAATGAGAAAAAAAGATGGTGATAAAATTGTCAAAATTAAATGTCTAGATGATCTAAATAATCTTTAAAATGCCTTTTAATAATTTCAATCATTTTAATTCTGTTAATAATATTAGATCTTCTTGTAAATTTGAAAGTGATGTCTTGTCAAGTGTTTTTCAAAATAATCAAAGTCATACAATTTCTGATAGTTTTTTTATTATTCATCAAAATATCCGTAGCCTTCGCGCCAATTTCGATTCATTATTGCTTCACATTGATTCGTGTTTAAGGAAGCCTGATTTTATTTTTGTATCTGAAATCTGGATTTTTGATTATGAAAAGGATAATTTTAAAATATCCGGCTATGAATTTTTTTCTACTTGTAATAATGATTACTCGTCTGGTGGTGTTATTGTTTTTGTTAAAATTGAATTTATCAATTCTGAGATTCTTAACATAAATCTAAAATCAGCGGATATAATAAAACTTTCTTTTAACTTAAATAATTTGAAAACAGTATTTCTTTGTGCTTATAGATTTCATAATAGTAGTGGAGATGTCTTTCTTGAAGAATTAAATAATTTGTTATTGCATGAGAAGTCAAAGAACTTAATTTTTTTGGGTGATATCAACATTGACCTTCTCTCTAAATCTATTTTTGTGGATAGTTATTTATCATTATTGGCCGGTCATGGTTTTGATTATTGTATAAGTGTACCTACACGAATTACTAATAACTCTAGAACATGCATTGACCATATCTTCTCAAGGAAAAGTAGAGTTTATGACTATAAGTTGGTAAGTTCTATTGCAGATTTTGGTATATATAACCGATCATTGTATGACCAGTCTTCACTTTCTGGGTGTTTCTAACAATATTAACGTTTGTAATACCTCCTTTCCAGTTAAAAAAATTGATTTTGTCAAGCTTAACTTACTTCTCAGCTTTGAGTATTGGGACAAGGTTTATAATGAACATGATCCCTCAATAGCCTTTGATAACTTCATAGATACACTTAATTCTCATGTTACTCGCTGTACTTCCACTTGTAACAAGCCGAATAACACTAGGCGTTTAAAAGAATGGATGACAGGCTATTTAGTTAATCGTATTAAACAAAAAAATAAACTTCAACTAAAATGTAAAAAATACCCCAATAACAGTGTACTTAAAGCCAATTATAAACAAAAATGTAAGGAAATTTCAAATGAGATCAAGATACGTAAAAAAAACTATTATATTAATGAATTAGCAAAGACCAGAGGGAATCTGAAAGGTGAATGGAATGTGGTTAATAAAATTTTGAACCGCAAAGATCGTGTTGATAGACCATTCATTCTTTCAGACGGTTGTAATAGTGTTTCCGATCCAACTGAGGTAGCTAACCTTTTTAATGAGTTTTTTGCTTCTGTTGCCAATAACTTATCTACTGAGGTCTTTATGAATGACATTGATTTGGTTGAAGGAGGAATAACAAATGACAGCTTCTTATGTAGGAGCTTAGTTTTTGATCCGATTTCTTCTGGTGAGTTGCTTTACATAATTAAATCATTAAAAAATTCTAACTCAGTTACAGCGGATGGTTGTTCTAATGTTGTTTTTAAAAATATTGCTTTCAATATCGTTGATGTTCTTGCTCATGTTTTTAACATTAGTGTCTATAATGGAATTTTTCCTTGTGCTCTAAAGGTTGCTGAAGTTATCCCTCTTCATAAAAAATGTAATTCTTCAGATCTTAACAATTATAGGCCAATTTCTCTGTTACCTGTCTGTTCTAAAATATTTGAAAAATGTATGAAAAAAAGAATTTTAAATTTCTTAAACAGTAACAACTACTTTAGTAACTGCCAATTTGGTTTTCGATCTGGTAGATCTACGGAAGATGCTCTTTTGAAGTTTTGTACTGAAATATATAGTTCAATTAATAACAATCTTTTCACTGCTGGGGTTTTTATTGATCTAACTAAAGCATTTGATTTAGTAGACCATAATATTCTTTTAGGTAAGCTTTATAAAGCTGGAATGCGTAGCTTTGTTTATAATTGGTTAGCTTCTTACTTAACAAACCGAAAGCAAATGGTTAAAATAAATGCTTGTTATAGTAATCTCTGCAACTTAACTATTGGCGTCCCACAAGGTTCAGTCTTGGGCCCATTGCTTTTTCTTATTTATATAAACTCCATCTTTGAGCAAAAGTTTTTTGGTAAACCCACAGCATTTGCTGATGACATTGCCTTTTCCTATGGTTGTAAATCTCCCCTTGATCTTGTTGCTGACATCAACTCTGATATGGATATTCTTAGGCGCTGGTGCTCGGCTCATAAGATGGTTTTGAGTAGTAAGACTAAGGCAATGTACTTTAAAATTTCAGGTTCCTCACCGTTGGATTGCGATATTATCTATCATTCTTCTGAGTGTGGTAAATTGGGTTTGAGAGTTAATACGTGTGTTTACGGAAATAGTGATTTTTCATTTTTTCCAAATGCGCCC
The DNA here is from genome assembly GCA_963931855.1 of Philhelius festivus. Taxonomy (NCBI): domain Eukaryota; kingdom Metazoa; phylum Arthropoda; class Insecta; order Diptera; family Syrphidae; genus Philhelius; species Philhelius festivus. The sequence continues at coordinate 189,676,265 of OZ007555.1, forward strand.
TGCACCAAATTTTGTTTTCGAATTGACTTTGTCAATTCCTTTAAATATCTGAGAGTTATATTGGATAGCAAACTAAATTGGGCGGACCATACCGACTCATTAAAAAAGTATTTATTATGTTGTTCTAGGCATTTTTATAACTTAAGCCCATACTGTTCTAAACAAGTGTTGGTTATGGTTTATTATGGCATTGTTCATTCCAAAATTCAATATGGCTTAACCTGTTGGGGTGGTATATATTATAATAAAGTAAAGCCACTCGTAATTTTGCAAAAAAATATTGTGCGTATTATTTGTAATAAAAACCGTTTGCATGCTAGTCTTGTTCTGTTTCAGGGTCTCAAAATCCTTCCGTTAAGGCATCTCTACTACTATAAGGTTCTGAAGATATTTTTTATAAGGAGCGGACATCTTTCCATAAGAAGGAATGATTTGCATAATTTACGTATTAATTACAATAATTACGTCAATGTCCCTTCTTATAAAAAAATTCATTTCAAAAAGTTCTTTACAGTAGTGGCTCCTACAATTTTTAACAAGTTACCTGATTCCATCCGACGTTTAAGAAAATTAGAAGACTTTCTCTTTAAAACAAAATCTTGGCTTTTTAATTTCAACACCTATCAAATAGAAAGTATATAAGTATATATAATACATATATTTGGCATAAACCTCACACACACTAATGAATTATTAATTTTCTTTGGTTTAATTTTTGTTATCTGGTACATTCAATACTAGCGTCAGCTTTTTGCTTCGCTATAGAGTGTATCCATTTTATTCATTTTTACAGGTAGTATAATATTGTTTAGTATAATCTTGGTTTTGAAGAACATTTTATGAGATCTATTACTTATAATTTTTGATTTGATTGTGTTAATTTGTTCTTTATAATAATTATGAAAATGTACACATCTACCAATTTAAATGAATGAATAAATAAAATAACTTATTCACTATTCACTATTCACTAACTTAAATAAAATGCACGACTGGATCGCACGAACTTGCTCCTATGCAATAGACTAGGAATTTTAAAAACGAATGTTATAAGAGAAAACTGTTCATAAGGATAAAATGAATTTTTTAATTCTTTTAGTAGTAAGAGATAAAAACAGAATGCTATGCAAATATGAATTTATGCAGGAACAAAAATTATAAGTCGTTGTAGTGGTTCCTTAAAAAAATAAGCTTTTATGTACAAAATTTTTGAAACATTTTTAAGAAAAAATTGTGGTAAGCCAACCTTAAGTTTTTATTATTGTACAAATAGGAGTTAAATTTCCAAGAAAAATACTAAGCCGTTCTTGAGATATCGAATTTTCCAAAAAAAAAATTGAAAAAATACTTTTTTTTTAGTTTTGAAATGCAATGTTTTTTAAACTTTTTAGGAGCTTCTTTATAAAAAATTTCATTAAAATCCGTTATGCCGATAATGAGAAATTCAAAATTCGAAAAAATCGTATTATCGTAGTAATATCTAGATTTAAAATTTTTTTTTATTAAATTATAGATCGTAAATCAAAAGAAAAAAAATTTTAGCAAAATTCTCGGAACCATTTTCGAGAAAAATACGATTTTCGAAAACAATTTTTTAACATTTGTTTGGAAAGTACCGTTAGTTTCAGATAAAACAATATTTTTTCTCAAATATTGTAGATAATGTTAGGAAACTTTTATTTGTCAAGTTTGAAAAAAATTGATAAATGGGTTTTTCGAAATAATGAGTTTCCAAAAAAGCTGTACCGTTTTCGAGAAAATCAAAAACAAAAAAAAAATGGACCCAGGGGGGCTACCAAAAATAACATTTTTTTGGAAAATTTTTTTCAAAAATTACCTAGTTTTACCTAAAAGAAATTTTTATAATTTTTTTTTTTAAATTCTGTAGGACAGTTTTTGAGAAAAAAAAAATATTTATAAAATTTCGAAAAAAACCGTATGGTAGGTACCGTTATTTTTGGTCTTAAAAAAAAAAAGAAAAAACGTGTAAGGGGAAAAAATCAAAACCCATACCAAGTTTGAAGAAAATCGGCCGAGCCGCTTAGGTCGAACCGAGACAGAATTGCGAAACCCACTTTTTTGGTCTTCGCTGTCATCGTAATGTCAACTTTGATCAAAATCTCGAGTTCGATTATTTTTTCCGAATGCATAACTTGCCTTATAGTACCTATAAGTCGCAAGTAAAAATGCTTAGTAATTTGTTCTCTTCTACCCACCTTATGAACCTACAATAACGACTTTGGGTAAATATTTGTCTGAGACAGTTTAAAATTGAGATATACCCATAATGAGCTGATATTGTTAGACCTCCCTTTTGAAAAATAGGACACTGACTCCGCGACAATTTGAAGATGAAAAAAAATTTTTTTTATTGAATTTATTCTTCAATTTAAGGAAATACAGTTGAGCATCCTAAAGAGGAATTACAAAACGTAAATAAAAATTCTAAAACAATTTTTTTTTTAATTTATTTATTCGTCTTAAAGGTTACAAAACTTTGGGACTACATTTTAGAATACAAATAAACTTGAACATACATCATCATTAATTCACTAATAAATTAATTCTCTTAGTTTTTCTTAATTTGATGCCTATTTAAATTAAAACCAATGGCAAAATTAGGCTCTAGAATCTTGGCAGCGCATATATGGGATGTTCGTAAAAAACTTATGCCACCTTATTGTTCAGTGGTCAGAAAACGTCAACTAGTTTAGTCAGCCATAGAATATTTGTAATCAAGGCTTTTGCAAGGTCATTCGCGATTTTTGGCATCTCTCTGTGGGTTATTCGCAAAAATTATATACCATCCGAAAGATCACTAGATCGTTATAAAAGGTCAACTATTTTCAGGAATTGGTAAAAATGTTTCAATGTTAACGATTCTTGTCATCTTATAAGTGGGATATTCGCAAAACATGTATCCAACTGTGTAACGAATGGCAACACTGCCATTCGAGTCTTTCACAAGTAGCACAAAATGGTATAATTTCGGTATCACATTTCTTAATTCATACTTTATTCCTTCTTTATTAGGTATGTCAATTTATGCCTACTTAATTCCATCTTAATATGATCTTTATTAGGTATTTTTTTATTTATCTTCTTATTTCCTTCTATCGGACCGCCCACTTGCGCATTTTCTCTACTTAATACGAACTTAAATCCGTCTTAAAGAAGATGTCAGATACCGATTTAGAATTCTTAAAGACTTCGTTAAGTAATTCTGTGCTACTTGTGTTAGTACCATTTTGCCATAACTGCTCCTTAAAATATACTCTTCTTGTACATATAAATTTGTTATGTATTTAGTCTTTCTTGATCGGTCTCTCCACCGAAAAGAAGTGTTTAAAAGTGGGTTTTTATATACATATATATTTCTTTTTTCACAGAAAAATTCGTCTTGTTGTATTTTAATCGGAGTTGGAACAAACTGAAAGGTCTGTAGATCAATAGAAAAGGTCTGCTAGCTTCAGTTATTGATCAGCTATAGATTTTTTAATGATTTATTAAAGCTTCATGTTTCAAGGTCACGAACGATTTTTGGCACCTTATTTTTGAAATTACAAAAATAAAGGTATGCAATTTTAAAGGCCACTTAACGATCATAAAAGCCATAGATTTTTGTTAAATTTTTGTAAATTTTCTTCAAAAGTATGTAAGAAATGTGTTTATGAATAAAGATGTATAATTTTTTTTTCCAAGCAGCTTCTAAAACTCATAGGATTTATTCCAACTTTGCAATGGGTCTATTGTTTTCAGTATATCCTTTTGACCCAGATTTATGATTATGGAATATTTCCACGTCCTTAAAAAAGGGCCTTGACTTAAAGACAGGTTAAACAAAAAAAGATTTAGAGCTGCAATATTTTTGCATTAAGTTTCAAAAAAATCGATGGAATATTATCTGGTGAAACCGAAAAGATATTTTCAAGAGATGACAATACTGGCAAAACATCATTTACAGATAAGTTAAGGTTGTCAACGTCAACAAAAGAAATTCTGTTAAAAATGTTAATACTGTCGATATAATAAAGATCGATGAAGTTTGATTGAAACAAATTATGAAAAGCTTTACCAATTAACATTAATGTGATCAGAAGATCTTCCGTTGTAAGAAATGCAATCCCAACTGAATTTCTTTTTATATTTAAGTTAGATCAAAAACTCATTGGACTTTTATTTTAATGTTCAATTCCAGAGATTTAATGTATGGCTTATAAGTAAATTTTTCAAAAATTTGTCTGCAGCTAGATATTTTAACTGTGGCCAAGTCTTTTCCTGGGAATTCTCTTCTGCTAAGACTGTTGATTTCCATGTTGCTCTTCGGCATCCAACTCACTGGGTTCCCTGAAGATTCCATTCAAATGACTGCTTTGCAATACAATCGTTTGATTTCCTCAGTGTGTGACAAATACATACGTCACAATTACTGGTTAGAAATAGTTCGTGGCCATACTGTATGACGTAGACATCGATTCACAATAGCCTGTAATTGCCTCTAGACGAGAGCAAAGATTTTCCAGTTTACGTAGGCTTATAATAGCACGGACTTAACGTTAGATTCTAATAATCTAAGGATATTTGACTGGAATTCTATATTTGAGACAGAGTTGAATTCTTCTAGTATACTAAATCCAAGACTGAATTCCTTCAACCTCAGAGCATGCATATCGATCTTGAATGGACGCTTTTGTCAAACGTCGCACTTCAACTGACATGCATGGCTCCGTAATATACTACTCTACCACCAGAATCATACTGGCCGTCTCCCTGTGGGCTTCACTACACTTCACAAACAGTTGACAACATGACTGCGGTCTGTATTTCAATTCTAACTAAATAACGGGTGGCCGTGGCGCGATGGATGTGTGCTCGCCTGTGAACCTCATGATCACAGGTTCGATCCCTGCCGTCGTCTATGTCATTTTAATTCCATTAAAAACCTTCTTAAAATTGTCATCAATGGGTTGCTGGTTTACTCATTGCATGTTGTTCAGGCATAACACTAACAACATGTAATTGAGTTAAACTAGTATGCCGAACAAGGATGAACACGAATAAAATAATGCGAATTATAAGCGATATAGAAATAAGACACGGCATTCTCCGCTTTAGTTCAGCCACCATCCCTGGAGATAAAATATCTGAGACAACAACCTTCAGTCTCAGAACATCGTGCCACACACCTTTCCTATCCTTCTTTCTCTTCCGTAACTTCACGCCCGCGCTGTGTTCAAACATTTAAAGGGTAATCATAATCCCTTGAGCGCGGGTGGATTATAAAAAAAAAAAAAAAAAAAAAAAAAAAAAACCGAGCACCTATTAGTTAACGGTTTTGTCAAACGTCCGAACTAAACTAGAGTAGAAATGTTTTTGTTGGTCGTGTCTCCTTTATAGTTATTCTGGGGAGCTTTCTGCGCAAATGCATAGAGCTTTACATTTGAGTGTTTTCTGCGCAGGTGCATAAAGTTTCACAATTTGAGTGCTTTTCTTAGTTTTGTGTTGTTTGAGAGTAAATTAGTTTACATTGAGTAATTTTTATTTAGTGTTGCCATTCAACGTTTATTAGATTTTTATATGAAAATTTAAATTTAGTGAGCAGATAATAGATAATAATTAATAATAATAATTTATAACAATACATAATTAATAATAATAAGAGTGTTGATTGTATAAATCATTTGTTACATTATAAAAATTAAAAAAAAAAATCTTCATCAATTTTATGTGAAATGATGATATTAGAAATTTATGAAATTTATAAATATATTGAATTCTGGGATGAAGGTTGAATATATGAAACAAAGAAATATAAATAAATTATTTTAAAAGATTACATAATCAAATCTATACAAACCCAAATCTGTTGAATATTACCAGAATCATTAATTAATTTCAATACCTACCTGTAAAAGTTGAGCTAATAGGTAGCCACTTTACAGGCCAGTTTGATCCAAACAACGATCCTTTTAAAAATCGATGAAATCAGATGTTAAATATTCACTGTTTCAAACATTTTCGTTCAGCCAGGTTTCAGTTAGTTCAATAACATCATTGGGACAGTCCACACAAACAATTAAGAAATCATCATTTGATTTGTATACCATACGATTAACATTATGGTAATACATAGAAAAACATTTTTCGTTACATGGTGTCATGGATTTAAAAACTTCTATAATTGAGTGCCAACTAGTCACATGGAAGATTGAAGAGTGCCATTAACAAATCCAACCAGCATCCCAAGTTTGAAATTTATAAAATGGAGTTGTGAAAAATCCACATCTTTTTTAACATGTTTCGAATATACAATATTTATTGGTGATAAACTCAGCTTTTGCGCAACAAATTCTTTGACAAGGTCTCGTATTCGAAAATAACAACACAATTTTACAGCATCTGTCTGTCTGCCTGCTTTAATAATATTATGTATTCAAATGTATTTTGAATTTAAAAAACTTTTTTTTCTAACACCCAATATTTTAAAAACCTCACACTCCTTTTTTTGAAAATTGATTTTCTCATTATCAGCTTTACCGATTTTTTGTCAATTTTTAAACAGTACCTTTTAAAGAGTCTAAGTAACAATTTTCTTTTTTTTTTGATTTAAAAAAAAAATCTAAATTTAGTTTTGATAATTCGATATCTCTAAAATCGGTTTTAATTCACTACGTTGAATGAGGTAAGATAATACTCCACCGAAAAGTGTGCTAACAAAAGTGTAACCCAAATCTCAGGAGTTATCAAATAGACTCACATTCTGGGCCTTAAGAATTTTTGAAAAACGAGGGATACAGATGAGTTTTTATGAGTTTTCGATTTTTATCTTTTTATGCGCTGTCACACTTAATTAAACATTTTTGAGAGGCAATGAAAATTGCAAAGTCTACAATTGGGTTAAAACTTAGACATTTTAAAACTAATTTGAACGCAAATATTTGAGTATTAAAAAATTTATTAAAAATGTCGTCTGGTAAGTTTTGAATCCTTTTTTCTTAAAGCATTTAGAAAGTTTTTAATGTATAAAAGAACTTTTTTTTAAATGCGAATACAAAAAAATTCTTCCTTAGTTTGCGTTGAGCGAATTTGTTCTAGTCTCTGATGATTTTAAATAATTGAATATCATCATATTTACTCGTAAATATCCTACAACTATAAAGAGTAATGGACCAAAGTGACTACTTTATGGTACACCAAAATAATCTGATCTGATCTGATCATCTGATCTATTGAACGAAAGTCGAAGGAAAACCAAGACCAAGAGATGAAAGCTTGAATAATTGAGAATAAATTGAGAGTAAAGTCAGTACTGTGACCAAAAAGCTCACGGAATAATAAGATTTTTCAATTTTGAAGTTAACCATAAACTTATTGGTCAATAACATATTTACAAAAAAGTCAGTATACATATATACTTGATGTGCGTTATCCATAGCTCATTTTTTAAATTACGTAAATTCATGAAGATAAGTTGATATAAAAATTAATTAAACAGATCTGACTTTTAATGTATAGAATGTAATTAATACTTATGGTTAATGGTCTATTCGCCTCGAGGTTGAAACTTGTGCAAGTTTATGTATGGCTGATGCATTTCCGTTTTATTATTGTGTTAGATAATACACTTGAGTTTCTATGGAATTGATGCATAATTGTGGTACGATTATGGATGCATTCAAACACTGCACCTTTATCCCTATTTCATAAACCCTTGTATTAAAGCACTTTCTCTTGTAACCTGAAGACTCTTTTCTCCGTGCTTTTGCACACAACTCCAATTTGAATGAATTTATGGTAAAGTCAATATTGTGGTAGACCAAATAAGTCTTTTGGAACCCCAACATATTGTTGCACTTTTCATCTTGCAACTCTTATACTTCGTTTTCACCAAGAGATAATCCTGGATTTAGGTGGATTTACCATAAATCTTCTTTAAATCTCGAAGATTTACTATACAAATTTATTTCGTAAATCTAGTAGATTAGAAATAAAACTTGTTAAACCTTCATTGGATCAATTGTTCTATAGTACGAACTGACCTAATATCCATATCGTGCGAAGCTATCTCGATGATTTGTCATCGTTTGGCACAAATAAAATTTTCTTTCTCTTACTTCCACTTTATAAGAAAAATTGAAACAACATTAAAATTTTGCGGTGAAAACCACATAAGTCTCTTGCTTTAAATCTCCGATTATCTGTTGGTGAAAACGTAGTATTAGATTATTTGCAAAATATTAGAATTGATGAAATTACTTTTGGAAATGTTTAAACACAACATAACGGCAACTCTGTTTGATTCTTCAAAAAGGAGCAAAAAAACAAACTTTCTATTCATTCGTAAAGAAAAGAGTGTCGCCATTGCTGCCGCCAACTTCGTCGAAGTCATCGTTCGTCCTTCATCGCACAGGACCATTAAAAAGGTCTAGATTAGTTTATGTTCCCCTTTGTGATTTAGGTGGGCACCATCATCGACAAGCGAGCCTCGGGAATAAGAAGGCAATTTTTTCTCACCACGTTCGCTTTCGTCGCCGTCGTCGGTCATATGATCCTGTCCTGTTGCCTGTGTGTTTTCCTTTATTCCATGCTAACGAAGAGTGTAATGCAATTTGGATAGAAATTTGCCCATTTCTCCATATTTTTTTCTCCTTGATGCTTGCTTTTTGCAAGATTTTCTTTCTTTTTCAAGCTAAGGATACTTTTTTTTGTTTGCTTTGTTTGTATCGTTTTTCTTTGCTTTTGATGTTTAGGAGTGATGATGTGTATAAGTGAATTGGGGTGTTTGAAGTACTCCTTTCAACTCTGGCCAAAGAATCAAATGGGAGATGGTTTGCTTGGTTGGTAGCGGTGTGTGTTGTGCTGAGTGTTGTTCATGGACTAAAAGGAAAAGAGCTTTGAATAATCATATTTTGCAAGGATGGTTGAATCCGATTATGTGGGTAACTATGGAACTTAGTTTGTTTGTTGGTAGGGACTTGGTTGTTTATTTTTTATTTTTGTTTTGCTCCCCTATTATTCTCAGTCACAATTTTGTAAACAACAAAATACATACTAGGAAAAAACTTTGTAGAGCATAAAATTTTGCAATTGACTCTTGAGGTTTATTCTTTATAACTAGAGAGGTAGGAAGACATCTTTTCTTTACTTTGCTTAATGCGCCTTTAAGTTAAATTTTTTAACAAACAACTAAAAAAAATAATGGAAAATTGTATGATGACTTAAAGGAAATTCCATTTGTATGCATAGCAAAAACAAAAAAAATGTTAAACATCGGAGTGGATATTGTTAAAATTATCAAATTTTCTTAAAGCCCTGAATTTGCTTTTAAGAAGTAAATACTAACGAATTCAATAAAAATGAAACACATAGCACAGATTCCCATTCGTGAGTTGTAGTAGTTAGGTAAACACTTTGAATTACTTGATATTCCCTTAACCTGCTAAATAGTTGAAGTCGTGGACAGAGAACATGACTTACAATCTTGGCACATCTGCATCAAAAGCAACTCCAGCTCGTTCCACAAGAAAAATACAACGTAAACTTCGCATACACATACACCAAGAAGCACCTCAATCTCACTCGGTTAAAATTACACAAGACAATTAGATTATGATTAACTGTTCAAATGTATGGGTTAGAGTTAGTTTTTTGTAGGTATGTCAAAGTGGTTGTAATCGCCGATAAGGTTTATAAGAGTAACTTTTAAAATCAGTCTGAAATAATCAGTTTCAACCAATTTTCTCGGTTGTCGCAGTGAGTGCTTAATTGAAATAAGTAATCTGCTGGGAAGTTTTAACTTAGTTATATGATCGAATAAACTCATTGGGAGTATCAAATGCATCCAATTGGATGTATATATAGTAAAGATTGAGTTGCAAACACAATTATTCTTAGTTTTAATAGTTTTATTTATTCAAATAACTTATAAAGATTAAGCTGCAAACCAATTATTCTTAAGTTTTAATAGTTTATTTAATTTAAGTTTAAGTTTTAACAATTAGTTATACGTATACAAAAAAAATAAGACGAGATGTTAACAAGTAGCGAGATGATACAAGAGTGAACAAAATACAAAAGGTTAAGATAAACGAGCCAGAGAAAGCAACAGTAGAAAAAGCTTATCCCTAATCTTAGGCGTCACTTGGTTGCTATGCTGCTAATGATCATTAAAAAGATCTGCTCTCTAACTTTATCTTCTCAGAAGATGAAGTTGGAGCAAAACGTATTTTTTATGTTATAGGCATCACTGAGGCATTGTCTGCAAACCCCAAGTGTGGTAAAAAGTTATTTTTAAGTGGGTGTATTGGGGAGAGCTTGGAAGCACATTTAAAGATATAACACCTCCCCACCGACATTTTTTTTGGTCCCCAAAAAATTGATATTTACATGTTCCAAAAATTTTTGTTTTATCTTCTTATAACAACTCGCTTAAACTCTGAAATATAACAGTTATACTTCTCGACAACCTCGAATGTACTCGTAACTATAATTTGTAGGTACTTTACAAATCTGATTCGTTATTTTATTTTTACTTATTTGACAGTATAACAGTTATTTTTATTTTTTTTTTTTTTTTATTTTTACAAAATTCATTTGTTTCAATGATACTCGTTACTTTTTCATATTTTTAATTACAGAATAACAATTTCCAATATTCTTACAAAAATTTACAAATATAATCTAATTTTAATTCACTAGTTGCTTTTATAGTTTTTAATATGGCAATATAATATATTTTTGTTTGTATCATTTATGATTTTATATAAATTTGATCGATCGCTACCTTATTTGGCTCTATTCTATTCAAAACAAAATATTTCAAATATGTATTATTATTTATTAGTTTTATATCTGGTTTTTCCAAAATCAATCATAAGGTACTTAATAAACATACATTTTTCTCAGCATTTGATTTCCAACACATTTCCTGGACAGAGAAGAGTATCTTTACCGATTGAATAATGTAAATGTTATAAGGAATTAAACTCAAAACAAATTCCCAAGCGCAAACCAATTATCTATTTCAACGAGCTACAAGTCTGAACGCTTATTTTATTTCATCATAAAAAGCAAGGAACTAGCGACATCTATCTCGTAGTAGATCGTTTTATTATCCCTCAAAAAGAAATGGATTAGCAACATATAGGTTGAACGAATTCATTTTTCCGATTGTAGGTAGGTCGTTTTCATTGGAATGACAGATAAAGGAAGGAAATGTTCGTTCTCCTTTTTGGTTTTATGAGTTTACTGTTGCAAATTTAAAGTGTGTTACAAAGTCATTTGGAGAAAGTTGAAAAAAAGTTATGTTTATTCGAACAACAAAACCAAACAAAAATTAAAAAAACAATGATAAATCAAACAAGGAAATATAATATTTCATTAAAAAAGTGTAAAGTCGGTCAAAGAATTGGAATAAAAGTGCATTAAATTTTGAGATACTGTGAAAATATGTATGGATGTATGTAAATTGAATCTGAAATTGAAATATAACTGTGGATTGAAAATTTATAAAATTTAGGTGTTTTGGTACTTATACCTTCTTTTTAATTGCTTTTTGTAGTATCTTGTGTTTCGTTTTGTGGATTTATCAATTACATAATTGCCGGCGGCTGTAAATTGATTCAGTTTCCTGTATTTCGGTTTACTCTTCACAACTGTTCTATTCTGAACCAGATCTGGACATTGGTCAAAGTTCCTACTGTAAGTTTTTTTATTTTTCTTTTCTATTGCTTTTTCCTTTTGGTGTTTTAAAGATTTGGAATAATTTTCAATATCTTCTCTAGATAAATTATTGCAAAGAAAATCTATGGGTCTGTGTTTTGTCGTGGAATGAATTGTATCATTATAGATAGTAATAATGTTGAAGATTTTGTCATTCAATTCCGAGTTGTCCTTGGAAGCATTTAAAAGTCGCAAGTGTTCGTTTAAGGTTCCATGTAATCTCTCGATATCGGCATTGCCAGTTTTTATAAATGCTGTTGTTTTGTGAAAACTAATGTTTTTTTCTTTTAAAAACTGCTCAACTGCAGAATGCAGGATGCAAGTCTCACCATCGGATATAATTTTATTTGGTTTTCCTAAGAACTGAATACGCTGTTTGATTGCATTTAAGATTGCAATCCAATTTCGATCTTCTAAGGGATGAACTGTTGCATACTTTGAAAATTTGTCGATGGTTGTGAAATACATCTTGCCTCGTTCTGGGAACCAGATATCGACATGAATAATATCATTAAAGCAATTCGGTGTTTCGGTTAATTGCATTGGTATCCGTATCTGCAGTGGTTGCCGATCGTGTTTGGCTATATTGCAGATATCACAATTGTTAATAAATTTTTGTATCTCAATTTGCATTATTGGAAAATAATATTTTTTCTTTAGTTCTGAAAATATTTCATTAATTCCTCTATGGTTCTTACTTAAGTGCTCATTTTTGATAATAGTAAGGAAGTCATTTTTATCACTTACGTCTTGAAGTCGGATTGTTGAGAGTAATACTTTTAAGTTTGCATTTAATGCAAAATATTTAACAAATAAGGTCTGAAATTCAAGGAATAATGACATGTCGTTGCAATAAATGCAAATCAAACCTTTGTTAATAAGAAAACGTTTCATAATATCTAAAAGAACGGATTTACCCTTTTCGACCTGAATGTAGTTTTGTATCTTTTTGTGCACTATTTTTAATGTAATTTTTTCTTTTGTGCCATACGACAAGTACACCTGATTTTTGAACAAATTAATTGGCTTTTCGGTTATGAATATGTGAAGAGATTCGTCTTCCATTGCACTATGGATAGTTGCATCTGTAGAGATAACTTCATTGTTATCATTTTGCGCAATGGAACTTGTGATTCTGATATTTTCGCTACCCTCACTTACTTCACCGTTCACTTCGTTAATAAAAATTCTTGCAGAATTAACTTCTTCGTTAGATTCTGAAGAACCTTCAGCAAAACCAAGTTTATTATCAAAATTGTTCCTTGAATCAACTTCTTTGTTGATTTCTGAAGTATCTTGAATCTGTTCAATGTATCGACTGAGTCCGTCCGCTACACAATTTTCTTTCCCTTTAAGGTACTCGATATCAAAGTCGTATTCGTTTAACATTATTTTCCACCGCTGTAATTTCATGTTAGGTTCCTTTATGCGGCTCAACCAAACTAAAGGCTTATGGTCTGTCCTGACTGTAAATTGTCGACCATATAAATATGTCCTAAAGTATTTCACGGACCAAACAACTGCCAGGAGTTCTTTCTCTATGGTAGAGTAACTAAGTTCGTGTTTGTTTAAGGTTCGTGAGGCGAAACAAATTGGATGGCCATTTTGGCTGAGCACGGCACCTAGCGCATAATTCGACGCGTCGGTGGTTAAAACGAATTTTTTGTTAAAATCTGGACTTCTGAGAATCGGGTCAGAAGTTAAAAGGGTTTTTAAAGTATTGAACGAACGAATTAATGTACTTCTGGTCACTTATATTTAACTTTTCCGATTTTTTTAGGTACCTTATCATAGGATGGGCTACCTTTGCATAATCCTTTATGAACTTTCTGTAGTACCCAGTAATTCCTAAAAATTGTTTAATACCTTTAATGGTAGTTGGTAAAGCCATTTCAACTATAGATTTTACTTTGTTGGGGTCTGGTTTAATACCGTTACCAACGACGATGTGGCCTAAGTATGATGTTGATATTTCCGCGAATTTACATTTATTTAACTGAATTTTTAAATTATAATCTTTTAGAGTCTGTAAAATTTTCTTAAGAGATTGAAGGTGCTCTTCAAAACTCGTCGAAAATATTAGGATATCATCCAAATAAACAACACAGATGACGTTAATAAACTTTTTAAGGATGTTATTCATAAGCCTTTGAAAGGTTTTCGGTGCATTTTAAGACCGAAAGGCATCCTTAAAAATTCATAATGTCCTGTTTTGGTGGAAAAAGCTGTTTTTGGTCTGTCTTGGGGTTCGACCTCAATTTGATGAAATCCTTTGACCAGGTCAATGACGGAAAAATAATTGCACTTCCCGAACTTATCAAAAAGTTCTTCTGTGCCGTTCATAGGATAACTATCATCGACTGTCTGCTCGTTGAGTTTCCTATAGTCAATTACAATTCGCCATTGTTTGTTACCATTTAGGTCGTCTTTTTTAGGAACAACCCAAATTGGCGAATTGTAAGGACTATTACTCGGTGCAATTATCTTCTGGTCAAGCATCTCCTCTATTTGTCTATTAACTTCATCAGTATGAACTTCGGGATATCTATACAGTTTTGTATAAATTGGAATATCTGTTTTAGTAAGAATTTGGTGTCTTATTTCATTTGTGAATGTAAGATTATCCCCTTGTTTATAGAAAATTGATTTATAAGAGTAAAGTAATGTTTTGAGCTTAGAAGCATCGTTAGAGGTTAAATGTTTTGCGAAAGCTTTGTCGTCAATTTCAGATTCAAAAAATTCGTTGCTAAAAATATTAAAATTCTCGTCTTCATAACAATGCTGAGCATAAACTTCCTCTTCAATATTAAAATAAATTGGTATTTTTGTACAATCTATTTTTAAAAACCGGTTTTTATAATCAATGACTGGATCAAGATTCATAAGTACATTATTGCCAATTAAACCATCGAAATAATCGTGAAATTGTTATTCGATGAAATTAACAAAGGTATTGGGTCTATTAAATTCTGCAAAAAGCGGTATACAAAATTCAGTATTCGTTTCAATATTGCGGTCGAGTACCTTAAGAGTATATTTTTTAGATGCAATTTGCCACTTTGGATTGCATAAGTTCTTATTGATTATACTATACTCGGCACCACAATCGATTAAGAATCTGAGAGGTCTTATAGGAGATTGGCAAACTATATAGGGTAGTTGTTTTCTGCACCCGATTGAAAATTTTGATTATTTCGAGATCGGTCATTGTTACTTTGGCTGCCCTCATTCAATGAAATGTCCATTGGTCCATAATTGTTCGATTGTCTGGACCTATTTGTTTGGCGCGATTGACCACTAGAAACATTATTATTAATCTGACGCGATTGACCACTAGAAGCATTATTATTTGTCTGTCGTGTTTGACCGCTCTGTGTGTAACTGCTCTGATGGCGTGATGTTACAGGATTACCAAAAGAATAATTTTGACCTTGACCTCTATTGGAAAAATTATTATTATACTGCCTGCTGTTTTGACCCCTAAAAGAATTTGTAGCGTTAGTGTTTCTAGAATAAGAGTTATTTAAATTTTGATTTGAATCACTTTGAGTAAAACGAGTGTTTGGTCCATATCTTTGGTGGTTAATTTCAACAATTATTTTAAAAGCCGCGCTAAGTGATGTAGGGTTTCGACTTAATATGATAGATTTAGTAGGTTCGGGTAAATTATTTTTAAAGGCTTGAAAAGCAATCCTACTATTTGACTCAATCATTTCATTAATTCCGTCCTGATTATTACCTAGTAAATAAATGCTATTAATACGACAAAGAAAATTATTTATTCTATTGTAATAATCTTCAATCGTTGTCTGAACTCTTGCCGTTCGAATACCATCAATCAATTCATCAACAGATAGTCTTTCCCCAAAATTATTTTTCAACACATTTTTCATTTCACTCCATGTATTTAATCTACCATTTTTTTGAATTTCGGACTTAGCCCTACCTACAATTTTGTCCTTGATGTAACCTGTTAAGATGAGTTTAGCTGATTCTTCAAAGGAATCAATAGTAGCAGAAATAGCATCCACCCTGTCCAGGAAATCTACCAGATATTTGCTGTTACCATCAAACTCTGGAATCTTAGTAATTAAGTCTAATATAATCTTAAATCTATCCACTGGATTGAGGAGCTCCATAATAATAGGTAACTTGTTTCAGGAATATACTTGTTTGATACTCACGGGATACTGGAACTAATACTTGCTGTTGACTACTTGAACCATAGATTTATATTTGCTTCCTTCAAAGGTCTTTTAAAATTTATTCTAGTCAATTAGGTACAGTTTTTTTTTGTGCAAGCGTGGGAGCGTTATTCCAACGGTGCTTTGGTGGAGTTTCACAAACTAGGGTTTTTCAATTATCAAGGTTACTTGGGTCTTAAAACCTTTTTATTTTATTTATTAATAAGATAGTAACGAATATTTGGTACACTTTTCAAGAATTATGAAGTTTATGTAGGTTTCAAGCATTCGACCATTTCGTTATGGTAAAAAGTTGAAGTTTTTATGCTTGTTCTTTATAATTGTTTTTTTTTGTTTTTAGTTTGATTTAAGTTTTTTTTTCTGAACTATTTAAGCCAGCTTTTTTTTATACTTTTCACAGGCCAAGTTTGTTGAATTTATAGTTTTAAGAAATTATTATTTCAAATAAAGTTTAAGTTTTAACTCCACGCACCAAGTTTTTTTTTTCGACTGCGCCAGTAAAGATTGAGTTGCAAACACAATTATTCTTAGTTTTAATAGTTTTATTTATTCAAATAACTTATAAAGATTAAGCTGCAAACCAATTATTCTTAAGTTTTAATAGTTTATTTAATTTAAGTTTAAGTTTTAACAATTAGTTATACGTATACAAAAAAAAATAAGACGAGATGTTAACAAGTAGCGAGATGATACAAGAGTGAACAAAATACAAAAGGTTAAGATAAACGAGCCAGAGAAAGCAACAGTAGAAAAAGCTTATCCCTAATCTTAGGCGTCACTTGGTTGCTATGCTGCTAATGATCATTAAAAAGATCTGCTCTCTAACTTTATCTTCTCAGAAGATGAAGTTGGAGCAAAACGTATTTTTTATGTTATAGGCATCACTGAGGCATTGTCTGCAAACCCCAAGTGTGGTAAAAAGTTATTTTTAAGTGGGTGTATTGGGGAGAGCTTGGAAGCACATTTAAATATATAACAATATGCTTTGTTATCTATTAATAATACAATCAAAAAAGCTTATCTTCTCGGTTGCATTAACCAACTGACTAGTTTCCAGTAGCCAATCTACTCGACTGATTTTTATGCAGCTGTCTTATACAGTACTTACCTATGTATATCTTACTTTACTTTAGATGGGGCTCACAGTCCAGGGTGGACTACGGCCTCAACCAACAAGCTCGGTCCCTAGCTACCTGCCTCCAGTTACGAACTCCAAGTTGGTTGATTTCGCTCTCAACTTGTGCGCGCCACCTGAGGTGGGGTATTCCTCTGCTGCGCAGACCATCAGGGGTGGATTCGAAGATTCGACGGGCTGGTGCGTCGGTGTCCATACGCTCCACGTGTCCCAGCCATCTCAGCCGTTGTATTTTCAGCTTCTTGACTAGGTCAACGTCGCTGTAAAGCCCGTACAGCTCGTTGTTGAACCTTCTCCTCCATACTCCATCGATACAGACTGAACCGAAGATCAAACGAAGAACTTTTCTTTCATAGCACCCAAGCAGATTTTCATCCGTTTTAGACGGTGTTCATGCTTCTGCCATATACAGCAGGACCGCGATGATGAGGCTCTTATACAAGGTCTCCTTGGTTCTTTGAGACAGGGCTTTATTACTCAAATGCCTTCTTAGCCCGAAAAAACAGCGGTTGGCAAGAGTAATTCTTCGCTTGATCTCTGCACTTATGTCGTTTTGCGATTTTATAGTGGAGCCCAGGTAGACAAAGTCTTTGACGACTTTGAAGTTATAACTTCATATACTTCGTCTTGTCCCCATTAACAGCCAAACCCATTTTCGCCGCCTCCAGTTCAATACTTGCAAACGCACCGATAACAGCTCGCTTTGTCCTCCCAATGATATCAATATCATCCGCATAAGCAAGCAGTTGAACTGACTTTTGAAAAATTGTGCCTCTATTGTTGACGTTTGTCTTTCGTACAATTGCTTCAAGAGCGATGTTAAATAGGTTGCATGATAGCGCGTCGCCTTGCCTCAGACCTATCTCAACATCAAAGGGTTCGGTGGTGTTCTTACCGATCTTGACGGGGCAGCGAGATTTCTCCATTGTCATCCTGCACAAGCGGACGAGCTTGGCAGAGATTCCGAGATGAGATATGGCTCTATATAGTTGTTCTCTGTCCACACTATCATACGCGACTTTGAAATCGATAAAAAGGTGGTGTGTATCGATTTGGAACTCCTGGGTCTTTTTTCCAAAATCTGTCGAAGTGTGAACATCTGATAAAGGGTAGATTTGCCAGGCCTAAAACCACACCGATAGGGGCCGATCAGCTCGTTGACAAACGGTTTTAGGCGTTCACACAGTACAAACGACAGGATTTTGTATGCGACGTTGAGGAGACTTATGCCTCTGTAATTGGCACACGTCAGAGCATCTCCTTTCTAGTAGATGGGACACACTATGCCGAGGTTCCATTCATTTGCATACTTTCATCCGACCAAATTTTTGAGATGAGTTGGTGCATGCTCCCTACCAATACCAAGTCACCCCACCCCCCCCCCCCCCCCTGCTTTGAATAGCTCAACTGGCAAGCGATCTGCGCCAGCAGCTTTGTACGGTTTCAGCTTGGCTACCGCTGACCGCACTTTATTTAGGTCGGGTGGACGGAAATTTTGACCATCATCATCCAGTTGAATGGAATGTTCCACCTAGCTGCGGAATTTTGGCCTTCCTCGCCGTTCAGCAGTCTGGAAAAGTGATGTTTCCAGATCCTTATGTACATCGTTAGGCTATTTTATCCACTTGTTGCGCTTATGTTTGACCTTCCTCGATTGGGGAAGAAATTTAACTCGTTTTCTTTAAACGACGTTCTCAATACGAGTAGTCATTTAGTTGCATTGTCTAATTTTTTCATTTCCTTTCATTTTCCGACGCCATCCAGTTGCGCACCCCATGGCTTCGGGCGTCCTGGTCTACGCCATCTCTCCAGGGCAAGCATGGTCTACCACGCTGTCGTCTACCAAAGCATGTACCACAAGGAACTTTCCGAGCAGGTTCCTCTTCGCTCATGCGAGCTAGGTGCCCTGCCCACCGGAGTCTACCGAGCTTAATTTTTGTCACGATATCTGCTTCAAGGTAGATTGCGTACAGTTCATGATTGTACCGTCTCCGGAATCGTCCTTCCTCACATATGGGGCCAACAATTCTCCTTAAGACTTTTCTCTCGAACGCAGCTAAGAGGTAGGAGTGCCTTTTGCTAAGCACCCAAGTCTCGGATCCATATGTGAGTACTGGCAGAATCATGGTCCTGTACAGCAGCAGTTTTAAAGTTATGGTGAGATTTCTGGATTTGAAGAGCTTTGACAGACTATAGTAGACTCTATTGGATTTGAGAAGCCGCCCGCGTATTTCTTCTTCTATATTGTTATCGGCTGGTACTATTGACCCAAGGAACTTAAAGGATCGCACCACTTCAAATTCGTGCTCCGCAACCTTGATTGTTTGACCAACTGTTCCTCTCGCATTCGACGCCACCATGTACTTTGTTTTACCTTCACTAATGTGCAGCCCCAGATTTTGTGCCGCCTGCTCGATCTGGATGAAGGAATCGTGTACAGCTTGTTCGGTTCTTGCGATGATGTCGATGTCGTCTGCGTAAGCCAGTAACTGGCTGGACCTGTTGACGATGGTCCCTCTTGTTGCCGTGCCAGAGTCACGGATTGCTTTCTCCGACGCCAGGTTGAAGAGGAAGCATGCCAAACCGTCCCATTGTCGGAGTCCATGAAAGATGTTGATTGGTCTGGATAGCAAGCCGGCAATTTTTACGTTGGTCATGGTCAACCTACATAGTCGTGTCAATTTATTTGGGATGCCGAATTCTCTCATGGCTTTGTAAAGTTCTACCCTGGCTATGCTATCGTAGGCGGCCTTAAAGTCTATAAACAGATGGTATGTTGGGATGTTAAATTCTAGATGTTAAATTCGCCAGTCTTCTGGCATTTCTTCCTGCTCCCATACGTGCACTATAATATCATGAATTGCTTGACGTAAGGCTGGCCCGCCGCCGTGATGAAATAATTCGGCTGGTATGCCATCGGCTCCCGGGGCTTTGTTCTGTTTAAGCCGGCCCATAGCCTTCTCAACCTCTTCTATGCTTGGTGGCGGCAACATAGGGTATTCTTCTTGAAGTAGTGGAGTCTCCACTTCTGCAGTGAGCTGACCATTTAGAAATTCATCAAAGTACATTTCCCATCGCTCCAGTATGCTTTCAGGATCGGTGATCAGATTTCCCTCTCCGTCCTTGCAGTATGTGCAGCGTGGTGTGTACTGCGTCAAAATTACGATGCCAGCGAACACAAAAAATGATTCCCGAAATTCTGTTTGTCTGTCTCTAACTCAACTTGCAACTGAAGCGATTTTCTTCAAACTTGGGACTTAGGGTTTTAAGGTACATATTTTCTTTTAAGAGAATTTGAATTTTTTAGATCTTAAACCAATTTTATACCTGCGATATAAATACCTAAAAAAGGGTTATTCACTTCAAAACGGCTGAAACGTTTTTGATAAAAAAGGCTGCGTCTGTAAGGTATGGATTGTGTTTTTGTAAAACTAAATTTTATCAAAAACTTTTACTCAAAATTTCGAAAAAATATGTATTATTGTGTATTCAAATTTTGAAAAAATTTTTTTTGGATTTTTAAAAAAATTTCAAATTTTTTTTTGAAAATTCAATATTTCGAAAACTCCATCCTCGATTTTTTTAAAACTTGATAAATAAAAGTTTCTTAAAATAATCAATAATCAAGATGTGGGAAAAAAATGTATTTTACCAAAAAATAACGCTACCCTCCATACAAATGTTAAAAAATGGTTTTCGAAAATCGTATTTTGCTCGAAAACAGTTCCGAGAATTTTGCTTGAATTTTTTTTCTTTCCATTAATTTTTAAGATCTATAATTTAATAAAAAAAAATTGAAAACAAGATATTACTGACTGTACCTACCACAGAACGATTTTTTTAAATTTTGAATTTTGCATTATCGCCGTAACGGATTTTAATGAAATTTTTTTAGAGAGAAGCTTATAAAAAAATCTATTTTTTTTTTTTTTGGAAAATTCAATATCTCGAAAACGGGTCAACATTTTTTTTTGTAAATTTAATTTTTATTCGATCAATAATAAAAACTTTAAATTGGCGGACCAAAATTTTTTCTTAAAAATTTTTAAAAAAATTTTTTTATAAAAGCTTATTTTTTTAAAAAACCACTGCAAAGACTTTTATTTTTGTTCTTGCATAAACCTATATTTGCTTGAATCACATGGCATCTCTAATAAAATTCATTTTTGAAATTATTAGTCTATTACATAGGAGCAAGTTCGTGCGACCCAGTCGTGCATTTTGTTTTTATTTAGTAAGAAAGTATTTCAAAAACGCAAGTCACAAGTAACAAGGAAACTTTGTTCTTCCCCAGTTCTAAAATTTTGTGACAACAGTTTTACAATTTTATTTATAACAACGCTGGCACTGTACAGAAACCCGTTCAATAATGGTTACGTAATACGTTAGACTGTCAACCGCTGCCACCTTGAAATGAAAAAAACAAAATGTTTATCAGGGAAACTGCCTCTGGCGAGAATATTTCCTCCAAGAGTAATTCTTATCATGAGAAGTGCTTATTAGCTTAGCTGTCGTACTTCGCATAAAGATGTAAGTCCTCTGTATTCCTGCCTATAGAGTGCACATAGCAATGGTTGAGAGATACAATTTATTGATTTTTGGTCTACTTTACACCGGTTGGTAAGATCTCGAGTTTTTAATAAAAGTATTTCTTCATTTAACTGAATCTTTTGATCTTGTTTCTAATGAAAAACCCTTAGACATTTTTTTGAAACGCCCTATAGCCGATTTATCAATTATTCAAGCTTAAAAACTGTTTCCTATTTAAAGTTGTTTTATGACATTTTGGCAGTGTCACAAAAACTCTAAAAATACAAACCACTATGTAGAACCTATCCTCTGCACTCGTACATGTCTCCAGAGAAATGTCTTGCAAGAGTCATGGACGTGCTTTGAATTCGTAAAAGGTCTTCAATTCTGGCAGACCTGGAGCAATAGCGATAATCCTTGACATAATTTATACACTTCTTGAATATGAGGTTTGTACTCGTAGTCATCGCCAGCATCAACATCAGCTAAACATTTTCAAACGAGTACATCGTTGATGTTTCTAAACTTCCATAACTACTCAATTTGTTTCCACTAAAAAACCAACTCTTGCTGTCTGCCATTTTGGTATGGATATGTTTTATGTGAATATGTACTGAACACATGCACGATGGATGAAAGGGAGAACTTTGAACCCCTAAATTAGTTTATCATGAGATTAAATTAAGTGCAAACTGTTTTATGGCACTGGAACCCTAGACCATTTCTCGAGTGTCTTTTTAATCCCATATTATGATATGGCATGTGGGTCGTTAGGGAAACAAACAAACAAACTTTAAAGCCTTACGACACTTTTGCTTCTTCTGCTTTACAGATGCTAAGCAGCCTAATTTGTCCCACTTAGCTCATGGATATATGGGGAAATCGTATAATTGACAACCAGTTGATTTTTCATTTTATAGGGATACATGAATCTATGGTTTTGGTCTACGGTTACATGTGAAGGGGCCAAGGACACATGATACTTCTAATTAAAAATTCACTTTTTAACGAGCTCACTGTACTCGTAATAAACAAGAACAAGAAGTCTTAAATAGTCGGGTTGGATGATATAATTTGCAAGTAGGATCCTTTTGAGTGTATAGTAATTGTCGCAATAAATTATAGCTATACATTCAATGATGTAAGGTTATTTTATTATATTGGGTACACCTCCATACGTATCTGCGATTATTTTGTTGTTGATATACTTTGGAAACCGTTCCATTTGATTCTTAGAATTTTGTACGAGTATGTATGTTCCCTTGTAATTACATATGAATGTACATTTATCCGTTTTTAAATAAAAGTTTTCAATCATTTTGAGAGGAATGGTTGACTTTTTGAAGAGGATGGAAGACCCAGGTGATAACCATCAATTTAGAGTGGGAGTACAAAATTCACGTAATTGATAAAGGGGGGAATTCAACTGGCTACTTCGAGTGAGCATTGCTTGTGAAAGAAGCGATAAAAAAGGAAATACATGAAAGATTCCGATGCGACGACGGTGTTCAAGAGATGGCAATGAATCCATTAAAGCTCTGTTTCCTATCAGTTTTAACGCTCAATTCTGAATTCCATCAAATAAAATGGGAGAAACTTGTGCTGCACCTGCCCAAAAGTGTGAGTTATACTCGAGTTTTGGACGTATAAACGCCTTATAAATGGTAGCCAGATCAGAAGGGGTGAAAAATTTCTAACATCGATATAGACATTCTAAGCATTTCGCAACACTTTTGGCGATCTCGAGAATGTGATCATTCCAATGAAGACCGTCGTTGACACACACACCAAGTATTGAGAGCTTTGTCCTTTTCTTTGATGCAAGTGCCATTTAAGGACAATGGCATAGGGAAACATTTTGGTTCAACGACAATAGACAGAATTGAGCTTTCGAAGCATTAAACTCCACACGGTTTATCATACCATATTTAACAATGCTGTGAAGGTCGGAGTTTAATGAGCTTATCATACGATACCGTTGCAATTCTACTTCCGATGAAGATGAGTATGAGAAGCTGAGAGTAGAGTCATCGCCAAAACAATGAAGTGGATTAAAAGTTTCAGACAAGAGATCATTTATAAAAATGAGGAGGAGAGTCGGAGACAAAACGGAGCCCTGTGGAACACCAGCCATTCTCAAAAAGTGTTTTTCTATTAGTTCGTGCTTTTTCGAAAACGACATTGGCAAGTGCTATAGAACAATTTCTTGTGTCCAAAATTGAACCATATGAACCTAGACGAGATGTGGTTCCAGCAGGACGGCGCTACGCACCACACAGCTTGGGCCGCGACTGACATTTGATTTGAAGGTAAGGTTAAATCTCGTATAGGTGACGTAAATTGGACACCAAGGTCATGCAATTTGAACCCGCTAGACTTTTTCTTTCACTCAAATCCAGTCGGATCAATGTAGAAGAACTATTGAAAATCGGACCACTAGGAACCGTGCCACCTTAAGAAGTGCAGACAGGCATTTGAACGATGTCATATTTCGTACCTAATAGTATACATGGACCTTTAAAATAAAAAATGAATTCTGTTAATACCTCCCATAGAGCTTGTTAAATTCCATTTCAACCCTTTACTTATGTACCTAGCTTTTTCGTTTTCTTGTTCACTTTCATTTTTGTCAGGTTCTTTCAAACCGTTTTTTGCAAAGGGAACTCTCATCATATCTATGTCCTGTCCAGGGTGCGTTTTTTGTTCTAGTATGTCGATCTTGTTTTTTTTCACTAACTTTTAAATGAAAAATAATATTTTATAATTTACATTTTATTGATTGATTATATGGTCTTTAAAATTAAGTATGGAATATGATGTCAGTCAAGTGGGCGTCTCTGGCCATGGCGCAGGGGCGAGATATTTTAAATACGGTCAACTTTTTTTAGGCGAATCTCGTGGGCTGAGCTTACTCCAGTAACTTAAATAATATATCTTAGTCTTATATGAAATAACTTGTTAAACGATTAGGGTTTATTTTCTTTATAACTCGAGTTTTATTCTTCGGGAATAGCCTAGACACCAGCGAGCTTACCTGAGCCTCGAGAAAAAAGCATCACACCTGGTTTATTGATGTACAACCTTTCTTTTAAATATCAGTGGAGGCGTCAAATCAGGGGATCATGGAGACAAGTCGATATCAACACTATTTTACAATATTCGGCCGGCAAAAAATCCTGGTAAAGTTCGCACCGTCTTGTTGGAACAAAATATTCTGTCCAATTCGTTCACTAAAATGTTTTCAAACATGTCCACATAGCGATCACAATTAACTGTCACAGAATTGCATATGGCATGCTCAAGAAATATGGCACCATCAAACGCCATCAGTACTGCTCAATGCAAGCATTTGTAACAATATTTCTTTTCTCTTCGGGTTTTTTCAACTTTAGATACTGGGAAACATCAGCTTGTCACAGTCATGATTTAGCGTGGTGTTAGTTGTTAGTAAATGAATATACATACATATAGCCTAACACTCTACTAAAAAATAAACGAACAAATGTGACAAACAAAGAAGTAATAAATATTAATCTACTATATGTAGCTACAAAAATAACTACAAGTCAAATACTGTAACGAAGCGTTACAATTATTAAATAATTTAATCCCATCACCGAGCAATGTGATCACATTACCGAGCAAAATGCTACGACACCAACGACCCCTAATCATATTACCGAGCAAAACGCTACGGCGCCTACATGCAGCCTTATAATACTTATAATCATATTACACGTATTCAGTGTGTATCTGGAGTCATGTAATCAACACCCATTTTCATACGCATAGAATTTTGCAGTTCGTTTCTTGTAATTCACACTGACTCCTAGTCGTAGATTTGATAAGTGGTCGTTGGGAAAATGACAAAATTGTCTTTTATTCTCATCCAGTGTGGATACCAATCTAGAGTATAGAGAGTTTAAGATCGGGCCGCAAACAAAAACCTTGTATAAGGCGTTTCGGTGACAGATAGGCATTGCCGCATTGGTGAAGCTAATCTAAATTTTTTTTTTATAAAATAGTAGGGTTTTTATTAGCTAGAGTAGGACAAGTTTAAGGATTATTAGGAGCATTAGCTAGAGGGGGGAAATATTTATCATTATTATTAAGAGTATTATTAGTTACTAAACCAACCCGTTTCTTTCCTTTGATCTCCTCTTCAAGGCAGCTCGTTGGACAGGTTCTCTGTATAGAGTTCCACCCGTTTATTTCCCTAGGTTGCGTGCTAGGGACACAGGGCTTCCGATAAGGTTCCCGAATCCGTTTCTTTCCTTTGATCTCCTCTTCAAGGTAGCTCACTGGACAGGTTCTCTTTTTAGAGTTCCACCCGTTTATTTCCCTGGGTTGTGTGCTAGGGACACATTATATGAAATACCGTGTTATTTATTTAAGCTTATGAATACTGTATTATATGAAGTACCGTGTTATTTATTTTAAGAAAAGAAATATTGTTAATTGTATATGAAATACCATGTTAGAAATAATGGAGTATTAAAAACATTATTTCATTCGGAGCTTTAGACCCTCCAAATCCAAGCTTCTTTGGGAAGAACCCTGGACACCGACGAGTTTTACCTCAGCCACGAAGAAAAAGCATCACAATACTACTTACTATAAAAACAATAAATTACTAAAAATTAAACAACTTTTTTTTACAAAAATTTATAATGCGTGAGTTTCAAATATTTAATGGGGGCTATCATGAATAAAATTTCCCTCGGAATTTTCCCCAACTTTCAAAATTGTCAACTTAAATAATGTCAAAAGTTTCCTTTGGAATATATTGATATTGGGAATTAAGTTTCATAGGGACTTTGGCTCTCATTTCAAAAGGTCAGCCGCCAGCTTACAATGAACACTGCAGAAGTATTGTCGATTCCAATTTTCAGATATGGGAAAAATTCAGAGGAAAATTTTATTCACGATAGCCTTCCATGAGAACGCCCATACAACCTGTACTTAAGTGTAAGCTTTGAGTAACTCAAATCGAAAACATCATGGTTTACATTAGCCTCATGTTTCATACGTGTCAAAGGCTCGTTGAGGCCATAATTGGTACGGTGGAAGTCTATATGAAAAATTTCAGAGTTCCGAGAACTGTGGCTTCTAGCTTTAAAACAAATTTGTTCTAGAAGAACCGGTGAATCCATGGAACCAACCAAGAGCTGGTGTAAAAACATAACATCGCTGACTTTCCGGCGTTTTTCTAGAGAATTCATGTTTAAAATAAGAAGGCGATTGCTATATTGAGGAAGATGATTTGGGTCACTCCAATTAAGATGACTTAATGCGAAGCGTACATATTTACGTTGGACAGATTCGATTCGATCAATGTGTATTGAGTAAAGTGGCGACCATACAGAACTAGCATATTCTAATTGGGGACGAACAAAGGTGTTGTACAACGAAGATGTTATAAGACTACAAGAAAATTCCTTACTCCAACGCTTAATAAATCCAAGCATTGAGTTTGCTTTACTGACAATTTTCTCAATGTGGAGTGAAAAGTCTAGATTTTGCGAGAAGTGAACGCCCAGGTCGCATGTTGTTTCTACCTTACTTAGAATGTCTTGATTAATGCTGTAATTGTAACATATTGGGTTTTTTCTTCTAAAGAAGGACATTGATTGGCACTTTGAAACATTTAGAAAAAGGTTGTTATATGAGCACCATTCAGAAAACATATTTATGTCATTTTGAAGAGAAACACAATCGGATTGGCTTCTGATGATTTTAAATAATTTAATATCATCTGCGTAGATAAGAACCCTACATGACTTTACAATTGAAACAACATCATTGATTGATAAGAAGTTGATGAAAAGAAGTGGACCAAGGTGACTACCTTGTGGAACACCAGAGTCAGCATTAATTGGATCAAAAACGATTCCTCTAAAAAAAACTTGGTATGTCCTTCCCTTCAAATAAGACCTGATCCATTGAACGAAAGCAGAAGGGAATCCAAGAGATGAAAGCTTAAATAAAATTAGGCTATGAGACAACTTGTTGAAGGCCTTACTGAAATCTGTATAAATGCAGTCAACTTGATAACCATCCTCGAAAGTTTTATTTGTAAACGACGTGAATTCAACAAGATTAGTAACAGTAAATTTCTTCGTCATAAACCCATGTTGCTCGCTTGCAAGCAAAGGTTTGCAGCTGAAATAAAAACTCTTAAATATGATAGCTTCAAATAGTTTCGATAAGCAAGAAAGTTTGGCTATTGGTCTATAAATTAGAAATATCACGGCGATTTTCTTTTTTTTGAATAGGTATAATGAATGAATTTTGCCAAATTTTAGTGAAAACAGCTTATTTTAGGGAATTTTGAAATAGAAACGTTAGGTTTCTTGCCAAAGCTTTACAACAATTTTTTTAAAATATAGGCCGGAATTCCATCTGGTCCACTGGACGTGTCGTGGTCTAAGCCCGAAAGATGGTCTAATACATCCTCAACTGTGATAACAATATCCCTCATTGAGCTTTAAGAAAAGCTATTCAAATGAGTAAAATTACTCTCACTAGGTTCAAAATCATCATCACAAAACGAAAGTTCAAAGAAGGAAGAAAATATATTGCAAATAACAAGAGCGTTGTTGCTTGTTTCATCCAAGTACTTCATAGTAGATGGATATCCGTCAGATTTTTTCTTGCTTTTAACAAATTTCCAAAAAAGTTTCGGGTCAACACGAAGTGAAAACCGCATTTTTAATATATAACAATCATAGAGGATTCTGCATAATGATTGGAACTCTTCATATAACGATAAATAACTGTTGTAATCATCCAATTTATTAGATATTAGGTACTTTTTCCATGCTTTATTTCCTCCTGGTGTACCAGGGAGGTGTTGTTAGGACCGGTGTTTCGATTGTTTTACAGGCTACAGATGCAATGAAACATTCAAAGATACTTAAGTAGAAATTGGAAACCATCACATCAACGCTTCCATTCAAAAGTAAGTCAAAGTCAATGTTTGTAATTAGTTCATTGAGTAATAGCCCGGTCAAAATAGACATTCAAGGTTACATTAATTCGCACAAAGCTGAAAATTGGCATGAATGTTGAGAACACTATTACAAACAATTTGTCAAAAGTCCCCATCGATCCGACGTGTGCAAAAAAAATTATTCAAGGTCAAATGTTGCAAATTTCGGTTTTTTGCATTTTTCAGCTGAACGGCAAGTTTTATCATAAGATAGGTAAGACAAAAATTATTCATCATGCAATTATCTAAAGAAATTGTCTTAACACTTTTTCTCCTAAGAATCACCATTTTGGAGATATAGCGAATCAAAAAGTTGAAAAAAAATTATTCAAGGTCAAATGTTGCAAAAATCGTTTTTCTGCATTTTTCAGCTAAACGGCAAGTTTTATCATAAGATAGGTGAGACAAAAATTATTCATCATGCAATTATCTATAGAAATCGTCTTAACACTTTTTCTCCTAAGAATCACCATTTTGGAGATACAGCGATGTTGAAAAATTTGTGTTCTTCATAATATGTATGTCAATTACCGTTATATACATTACACAACGGTAACACAAGTAAAAATATTAGTTTTCGTGGCGTATAGATACATATTATACAATTCTAAAGCTAGATATACACTGTTCAAATGCATGACAAGCACGCGCAAGTGTATTGGTGAAAAAATCACACGTATAGATTGGATTTAGGATTAAAGCAAAATGAAAATCTTTTGAGTTTCTTTCAATCTAGCGTCCTGCATTGAAGTAGTGTATATGCAAGATTGATGATTGACCATGCATTTATTGGTTCATTTGCGTATAGTTCGTTGAAGAGATGAGAACACAGTACAACATAAGCACTGATTGAAATATTAAAATAGTAAACAAAAAATGTATGATGAAATGGACAGACAAAATAAAACAAATTACCTACTCGGATAAAATTGAAAAAATCTCAAAGACGTTCTTATATTCACAATTTCGCCGAAAAAAAACTCACAAAGCGCAACGTCGTCTCACCACACCGTCCATGTTAAAATAAAAGATTGAAGACTTATGCTTGGTGTGTGTATATGCAACTTTAATCCGAATTTTCGAATACACTTGCACAATGTATATTTGGCTTAAGAATATAAACTCGAAAGAAAACCCAGTCCCTCATTTTATGTGACCGTACGGCCTTGAGCAGCATCTGTCTGCGACGCTCGTATACCAGCTCCGTTTCTAAGGGCCCAAACAAAATAGTATTAGTCCCAAGCGTTCCTTCGTAGTAAGAACAAGTAGTTATTGCAAACAGAATTTGTGCAGTTTCTTGTTTGTAAGAGAAATGTATCAATTTTGCTTTATTTGTAGTAAACATTTGGCGGAAAAAGTACACTCGGAAGAGTACCATTACCGTAGTTAAAAGACGTCACGAACAAGAACAAGCTGGTACATCAATAATAAGTCCTCCTCGTACTAGAGCACGCGTAAATGAATCAGTTTTTTGTTTAGGTTACATTACCTTAGGTTAAGGTGGCTGCTGACCGGAAAAGCCAAAACACTTAGACCAATATTTGGTACGTTGTGATACTACAGGATTTCAAAAATCAATCTTACTCGTTAAACCATTTTGAGCTAACAATGAAGCATTTGAGACAGTGAATGTCAGAATTGTTTTTTGTTTAAAAGAGTGCTGTTTATTCTGTGGCAATGAATTGAATAAAGCGTTTGAAATGAAAAAAAGCACTGCAATATCGGCGTCAAATTTGTAATGTAATTAGGTGCTTAGATAAGTTTTGGTACTTATCTTTTGTAAAAAATACTCATAATCGCTTTCGTCATTTCCAATAGTAGTATTTTTCAATTAGATACAAAATTTTCAACTCAATAGGACCACAATAGATCGTTGAATAGGCCTACCGGGAAAGCCACCTTTAAAAAAACGCGCCAAGTGTACTACTTCACGGGTGGCGCGGAACCGTGTGCATATTATGAAGAATACAACTTTTTCAACTTTTTGCTTCGCTATATCTCCAAAATGGTGATTCTTAGGAGAAAAAGTGTTAAGACGATTTCTATAGATAATTGCATGATGAATAATTTTTGTCTCACCTATCTTATGATAAAACTTGCCGTTTAGCTGAAAAATGCAGAAAAACGATTTTTGCAACATTTGACCTTGAATAATTTTTTTTCAACTTTTTGATTCGCTATATCTCCAAAATGGTGATTCTTAGGAGAAAAAGTGTTAAGACAATTTCTTTAGATAATTGCATGATGAATAATTTTTGTCTCACCTATCTTATGATAAAACTTGCCGTTCAGCTGAAAAATGCAAAAAACCGAAATTTGCAACATTTGACCTTGAATAATTTTTTTTGCACACGTCGGATCGATGGGGACTTTTGACAAATTGTTTGTAATAGTGTTCTCAACATTCATGCCAATTTTCAGCTTTGTGCGAATTAATGTAACCTTACCCTTATTTTTGAAGCTAATTTGACCGGGCTATAAAGCGAAGTTAGTTTTCTTGAAGTCAAATTCAAGAGAGTCACTATCAAAATCAGAATCAGTTGTATGAGTATGGGAAATCAAAACAAAGAGTGGCCCTATAAAGGCGCCAGCCAGAATGGCGCTTCATACAGTTCCTAAACAAGGGTGTTTGTGGTAACAATAATTGAAGATTTTCATTGCCCGAATAGCGGCTATTCTTTTTGATAACAAAACCAGCCAAGTACAAATGTGCTTCTTTACTCATAATGATATTGTGCCAAATACGGGGGCCATTTAATGCGAGCTGTTAAACTCAAGCACTTCAATCTCGGCGACGTAGACGTTCATTTCCCTGCATAAAATCTTGTATACCACTTTGTACGACTGTGTATTCCCGAGTTGGTATTTACTAAGTCACAAGTTTCATTTAAACAAAAATGGCAACCAATTCAAATTTACGTAGGAACATAGAACGCACCCTGTATTACCTTAAACTTTTGAAATAGCCACTTGCAGTTGCATCCCTTCCCTTAAGTAATTAAACCTTAATACTCACACTTTAAAGCATGCCTATTAGTTTATCCTTGAAATCATCTTTAGATGTACAGTTAAGTTCAGAGACTATTTCCTTTGCAATACTACACGAATGTGAAATGCTTTAAATATTTCACTCTTATTGCCATATTTTGACCTTCAAAACCAATGGGCATCGGTATCTTCTTTTAAATCCGCTTCAACTTTCTCAACTTCAGGCAATGTGCTTAAACATTCAATGGGCACAATTTTACAAAAATCTCTACAATTCTTAACATAGACAGACCATATTGCAATATATGTACATATATTCCAGCGGGCTGTGCCCAAATCATTAACGTATTTAAACAAAGAAGTAATGAAAATGGGCTTAGCAAATAGAATGGTAAAGCAAGATATATGCTGTCAACAAGGAAGGACACTCAACATCGAAATTTCAGCCAAAACGACACAGGGGACAGTTATAGTCTTGAGTTAGTAAAGGACCTTTTCTACGTTGGCTCCGCTATAAATTCTGACATTAACATCAGCTCGAAAATCAAAAGTAGAATAAGTCTTGTCATGCTTAACACAATTTGTTAATTATTCTAGTTCTGCTCTAAGTTGCTGAAACATAGACATTATCGAAATCGGATGAAGAAGCCCTTGGGCGCTTCGAGAAAAAAATACTTCCCAAACATACTTGATGGTATTTGCAAAGAGATGACTTAAGGACACAATTTACGAGCTGTGCAGCGATATCTAACAAGTCAAACCCGTTTAAGACCTTACATTAATTTAAATAAAACAATTGTATGTCTTAAACAAGTTCATCGGCTCAGATGGCTAGGACAAGTAGAGCAATTGGAAAACAATACTCCGGGCAGTTGAATCTTCGAAACTAACTGGAGCTACAAGGCAGTAGAGAAAAACCTCGTCAGATGAAGGGAATCCTAACCAACTAAAAGATGGCAAATGGTGCTGGTTAGCCAAGGATCGGGCTTACTGTTGAGTTGTTGAGTGTTGTTGCTTGAGGCTCAGGTCCAACCCGAACCTAAATAATCGAGTAGGTCACACTATTTTCTTCTCCACCAAGTCATTAAGTTTACAAGACTTTTTGGCCTTGAACCATCTTGTTTATCATGCGAACCAGTACTTGATTGACTCATACCCACTCCTAACTTGTAGGAAAATAAAGGTTCAACCAAAGGAGCTTGAAAAGCAAAAGTTTGCCAAAGAAAAAAAAAAGATATTTTACGAAGTTAAAGTACTTTCAAGTAAAGGTACCTTCATTCCTACAACCAAAGGACAATGAATTCCCATGCGGTATGTAGAATCCAAAATGCCTTCCGGGCACATCTTAAAACCTACAATAGAACACTAGGAATGATGATTGCATCTTTTAGTTGCCAGTCACTTTCAAGGGAACTCCAGCTTTCCTTCTTTCGCTTGGGTGTGATGTACTCGTACTTCGCCATTGAATAGTACCGTTTGGTGCAAAGTAATTGCAAAGTATAGATGAAACAATTGCCACCATTTTAATTACAAGTTCCCCCTCATAGCTCTGTAAGACGACGACGATGACGACGACGACGGCTTCAACTGCAACTGCGACGCACTACCAAAAACATATATCTACACTCAAAATACGGACTAAAAGTCTGACTTGCTGTCAATTTGCATGCAACATTACTGCTTCCTTGTCGTCGTCGTCACCATCATCAGCGCCAAAGCTCTTGTCGTCGTCGTCAACAATCAACTTTTGCTGACTAAAGAAAGATTCCATTGTGCGTTGTGTATTTATTTTGTTTTCGACATAATGGAGACAATATGTACTTCAAAGACTGCAGTAGGATTTTCTTTGTTTCGAATTTTGTTGATTATACTGTTTTTGAATAAGGACTTTATCTTCTTGCATTCCCTACAACTTGGGCAGATTAAAGTTCCTTTCTGAAAATTCTTTCCTTCTAATGAGCAGCAAACCATTGCCATTACTTCTTATGTATCTACTTTAAAGCTGTTTTAAATACTGCTTTTAGGAAAAGACGATTCAGATGGCAACACGTTGAGAAAAAAAAATGAACACACTTATTTTAAAAAGACGTTTAAGAAAAATTCTACTCTAACATTTTTTTAAATCTAAGTTTTCGCTACTTTTGTTTTGCCAGGAGCTATGGCCTCCGCCACACGGCCACAACCAAAACATTGTTTTTGACAGATTTTGCTATTCTTTGTGTCCTTGATGGGCTTAAGCAACCACCATCGGACCAAAAAGTCAGAGTAAAGGACAAACTTTTATATCAAATAACCTGAACTCCTGGCGTTGTCATCATAACAACCCCTCATATGGGGAATAATTTAAAATAATTTGTGAAACAGATTAGACGCCTGGACAAAACTCATTGGCTTGGTTTGCTCTGGACATATTATACGAGTACAGTGTGATGCTGGGGTAAAGAGAGTTTGTTTGTTTTTCTCAGTTTTTTTGTGTGTATGGAATTAAGAACTTTCATTTCAAAGCTTGTGTGACGAGAAGCTGTTTTGGGTTTTTAAAAAAGTTTGTTTTTAGCTAAAGTTTCTCTAAATAAGTCGGTCTACTCCTCAAACCGGTAATCAATGACCTGAAGGAGGAACTGAGGTTTTTGCTTTCTGCTACGACAACAACAAACTTTGAAATGGCTGATTTCAAAACATCACGATACACTGATATTGAATGTGTTAGAAACTCTTTATCAATAAATGATAAAAAATCCACAAACACTTAAAAAATATTTCGTTAAATAATCTTACTTTTTTTATTGACACACACAGGCCAGGAAAAGTCATGAAACGGGCAGATTTTGAAAGTAACACATCGATCAAAGGTGTTATGTATTTTAAATACTCGTAATAAAGGTAGGTTTAATTTTAAGGGCTGATGTTGAATGTGTAAGCCACACCTAAACGTCAAGTTTGTTTCTGCATTTTATTTGACATTTCTCAATTTCAGACTAACACAATTTGAACCATGGAAAGATACACAATCGAGCAACGCGTTAAAGTAATTCAGGCTTGTTATAAAAGAGGGCGTTCAAAGCAAAATGCATATCGTGCACTTCGTGATTTTTTCGGTCAATTTAATCGTCCAAATGTGCGTACAATCGGAAAAATCGTGCAAAAATTTAAGCAAACCGTGTCTTTTAAAACTCTCACAGGGTTTCCCTAGTTTCCATTATAAATCGCCAACACTCAATATACTCAACTTCATAAAATTTGTTCTCAAAAGCTTCAAATCCCAAAAGCTCTTTAATAAAATCCACTGAATAAGTTCCTTGCTCGTAATTGAGAATGATAATGGTAAGTCTGTCACGATCGTATTGACTTGACACCTTGACTCTTGACAGTATACCTTCAGTAGTGGGAGACAACGGTCGTGTTGGCGTGTACAACTTTTTGCGAAGAATTACAACAACAATTCTTTGAGGAAAGTCAGTGGCTTGCTCTTTTTTAAGTGGCATTTTTCGTAACGCAATGTAGTGAGGTTGCATCAAGCACCACTGCTTTGGAAAAAGCTCTCCCATAAGGCCTGGGGCCTGTAACACAAAACTACAAGTACTTGTAATACAAGTGAATTAATACAAGTGTAACAAATTTCTGTAACACAAAGCTACAAGTTTGCTGGCTCTTCTACAAGTGTAATGAACGAACATTACAAGTGGGAAATTATATGACTTCCCTCTTTCTGTAACACAAAGCTACAAGTGTAGAAAAAAACTAAATCGTACTTGTAGAATAATCCACTCAATCTTACAAGTGATTCAAGACTTATAGGATGAAGAAGATGTATTTAAATATACGAAAAAAACAGTATTTTCAACTAATTACCATTTCCATAATTTTTTTCTTCGTAGTTAAGATATTTTTAACCAAAAAAACAATATCAAATTGTGAATATATTTTTGTGTAAAGTGTATATTTGTGATCTTTTTTCAATAGTAAATTATTTCGGTAATAATTGTTATACAATATGTATATATGCAAATTTAGAGAAAAGTGTTATAGGTAATTTAATATACCTATACTTTATACGGTTTTGAAAAGTTAAACATTTTTAAATCTCAGTAAACTAAAAATTAAACATAACACAAAATAATACATTCTATTACTTTTCTTAGATTTACTTAGAAATAATTAAATTTTTATTTAATGATATATGTATGTATTTAAAAAAAATTAGTACTAATGGAAAACATATAAAATCTAAGCGAAATGATCCAGGAACAGAACATGCTTATTTGTATTAAAAATACAATTCTTAAAGTTCTTCAGTGAATATCTAGAGGGGAAATTGAAATTTTTGTTAGCTCTCAAACTAACAGTACACGCCATCATACAAGCGTAGTGCAAAATCTTATTTATCTTAAAAACGTCTCAAACGATTTTAATAAAAAAAAATAGGTGTGATATTACACACAAGGGGGCCCCCTCACGGTTTCCGCCTTGACGATGGCGAGGGGGCTTACGTTTGACCCTCCAGCAATCCAGCTGCAGGGACCTTCAACTAAGAGAAACCAACAAAAAACAGGGATGTTTATCCAACAAATAAAAAACATGGAAAAAAGTTTACTAGAAGAAGATAAAAATCGAGTGGGGATATACACTCAAGTGTCGGCAGAAGTCACGGCTGCCGGCGAGGGCTTGGCTTCGCAAGAAGCTAAGTCGCCAGTGACAAAAAAAGTAAACAAGCCAACCCTAGTGAAACAACACAACCTTGCAGCGGCTCTTCTCCCTGCTCTAGATAGCCTGGCTATTGACGGTAGGGAGACCTCGAACAGACCTCCATCTATAGGAAGTCGGACCGAGGACGAGTTGCTGGAAGACTCGAGTCAAGAAGAGACTATGCTGAAGTCTACTGCACCGCCCAATGCTTCGAGGCAACGCAGTAACTACAGATCCTCTAAAAGATTCGTGAGTGTTACGGAGAAAAAGGACCCAACTTCTCTCAGTCCAAGAGACAGGGCCCTTTTAAAGAAACATAGAAAGCTGATAAAGAACTATGAAAGTCAGATGGCAAAGACTTCCACTGCACCCATAGCTTCCTCCCAACAACAGAAAGAAACGAAACCAGTCAGCGAAAGAGTAGTTGCTTCCACATCGAAGTCTATCCCTAAAAAGATAAACCGAGAACAGGACAACAATAACTCAACAGCTCGTACCGGCAAAGATACGAATAAGACGACTTCCCTCAAGAAACAGCAAACCATCGCTAAATCGAACCCGAAAGGGAACGACAAAGCAAAGGTAGGCAACTCTTCTGGGACAAAGTCAGTTTCGTCCAAGAGGGCAAGATCGGAGGAGACAGCCAAGGCCGATGGTTCTAAAAAGTTTAAGACCAACAGCTTTGACAACACCCCGATCGATCTTCAGGTGGCCAGTATTAGTCGAGAGGATCCGGATGGGAAAATCACGGCCAAGAACTGGTTACTCGTGGAAAACGAAATCCTAAAAGCCATGATGGCGACATCCGAAGACGATAGTGCTGAGGACTATACCTTCGACGGAGCTGGTTGGCGGAAAGGAGTAAAAGTGGTTTGCTGTGGAGACCAGAAATCCTTGGAGTTCCTCACTCATACAATCGCCAAAATTGGTGAACTGTGGGAGGGTGCATCTCTCGGGGTTCTTCCTGTCACGGCTCTACCACTTCGTCAGCAGATTAAAATATGGATTCCTCCTCCTGCCACGCATGAGGACTCATCCATTATTAAACTGATGGCAAAACAAAATAAGGAGCTCCCCATATTGGAATGGAAGCTCTTGAATTCCAGAAAGAGTCTCAACGGGGAAGGTAAGGACCTTTTGTTCGCTATCGACAAAAAATCTGACCTCCTCCTGAAGGAAAAAGCAGACGTGGTGAGATATGGTCTCGGTACCGTAAAGGTAAAGAGGCATGAAGGCAAAGGGGAGTCAAAAGCTGCTGGTGGTGCAAAGTAATTTGCAGCACGCTAAAGCAGCAACGCACGACCTAATGCTCTACATGTCTCAAGAGAACGTGGATGTGGCCTTAATTCAAGAACCTTGGATTTGTAAGAATCAGGTACTGGGGTTGAGGTCAAAAAATTACAACCTTTTCCACTCCACGTCAGAAGGTGATATTAGAAGTTGTATTCTAGCCAAAAAATCGATTAATGCTTTCTTTTTATCTAGGTACAGCAACAGGGATAACGCGGCAATCAACGTTGAATCCAAGGAAGGCAACTTCGTCTTGGCGTCAACGTACATGCCGGGAGATGAAGAAAATCCTCCATCAAAAACGGTCCGCGATCTTGTGGATTACACCACAGCAAGAGGGACACCTTTGGTGATTGGATGCGACGCCAATGCCCATCATACACAATGGGGTGGCAAGGATATCAACAAAAGGGGTGAGTCAATTTTTGAATACATTCTCTGTTCTAATCTTATGTTATGTAATAGGGGCAATCACCCTACATTTCGTAACAAAATCAGGGAAGAAATTCTAGACCTCACTCTTATGAGTAATAATGATAAGATCTCTGTAGGGAATTGGAGAGTCTCTTCTGAGAAATCCTTTTCGGATCACTTAAGGATACTCTTTACCTTAGATAGGAGAATAAATGATATTAAACCTTTTAGGAACCCAACTAGGACGAATTGGACAAAGTATTCAAAATGGTTGATTGAACGAATCGATCCTCCAGAGGAAGAAACGCTTTCGGCAACCTCAATCATTGACAATGCTGTTCAAAATCTTACTAGTAAAATGAAAAAGGCATTTGAAAAACACTGCCCCATATCTCGTAACATTAAACCCACTAATCCACCATGGTGGAATAGCGATCTTAAGAAACGAAGAACAGGGGTCAGAAAACTTTTCAACAAAGCCAGACTGAGTAAATCGGAGGAAGATTGGAATTTATATAGATCCGAACTTAACTCATACACCAAAGAGTTAAGAAGGGCCAAAAAGGATTCATGGGCAAGACACTGTGAATCCATTGAGAACACAAGTGAGGCTGCGAGACTTCGGAAGATCCTTGCACACAATCCCACGATTCCGGGATACATTAAGCATCCCGATGGATCGTGGTCTAACTCGAGCCAGGAAACACTTGAACTCTTTATGGAAACGCATTTCCCGGGCTGTAAGAATCATCAAGGACCGGGTTTTACACAACCACACACCTTAGATATCTTACAATCAGTACCAGAATTGGAACAGGTTATCACAGAGCAGAAGATTATGTGGGCAATAAACTCGTTCAAACCCTACAAATCAGCTGGACCAGATGAGATTATTCCGGCATTTCTTCAATATGCTCTACAGATAATCACCCCATGGCTTAGGGTAATCTTCAAAAGTTGTATCAAATGGAGATACGTCCCTATCAGTTGGAGGAGAGTTAAAGTAGTCTTTATTCCAAAAGCTGGAAAACCGACACACTCGACTGCAAAAGATTACAGACCGATAAGTCTCTCTTCGTTTCTCCTCAAGACACTAGAGAGAATTATTGATCTGCATGTAAGGGACCTACTCAAACCAAGCAACCTGTGCAACTACCAACACGCTTACCTGAAAGGTAAGTCAGTGGAGACTGCGTTGCACGAGGTCGTCTCACAAATTGAGAAAAGTCTCGAGCACAAAGAATACACCATGGCAGCATTTTTGGACATCGAAGGAGCGTTTAACAACGTAAAAACGGAGTCCATTAAATCTGCTCTAGAAGAAGTTGGCGTTGAATCTGCTATTGTGGACTGGATTTATACCATGCTCAATGGTAGAATCATTAGCTCGCAACTTGGGGATAGCAAAGTAGAGAAATCGGTTACAAGAGGCACTCCACAAGGAGGAGTAATTTCACCTCTTCTCTGGGTCCTGGTTGTTAACAAAATTCTCACAAGATTTAAGACTCAGGGCATTAAAATAGTAGCCTATGCGGACGACATAGTAATTCTGATATCGGGTAAATATCTTACCACCATCAAGGATATTATGGAATCTACACTTAAAGAACTATCTTCTTGGGCAGCACAAAACGGTCTCGGAGTTAACCCTTCCAAAACCGAACTAGTCCTGTTTACGAAAAAAAGGAAATTGGAGGATTTCACCCCTCCAAAGCTTAACGATATTCCCCTGAAACTTTCCAACGAGGCTAAATATCTTGGAGTAATTCTTGATTCCAAGCTAACATGGAAACGTAACACAGAGGAAAGAATGAAAAGAGCATTATGCGCTCTCTACACATGCAAAAAAACCTTCGGTACACGGTGGGGCATGCGACCGCAGGTCATACAGTGGATGTACACGGCGATAGTTCGTCCCATACTTACCTATGGGTCGATCGTGTGGTGGACGGCCGTAGAAAAAAGAAGCTATCTCAAAAACCTGAATAAGGTACAGAGACTAGCCTGTTTAGGAATAACGGGGGCACAGAGTTCTACGCCACAGGCGGGGCTGGAAATTATTTTAAATCTTCCAGTCCTGGAAGAGCACATAAAATGCACAGCAGCCAAAAGCGCAATTCGGCTTAAAGAAATGGGCTCTTGGAAGCACAGCAGTCATGGTCATGGGTCTATCCTGAAAAGGTATGACAAAGTGGCAGGGCTTAATGTGACAACGGACTACTTACCACCCAGAATAGATTTCAACAGATACTTCTCCACTACTATACCCGAAAGACAAGAATGGGAATCCAACTCACTAATTAGTGAACAAGGTATTTCATTCTACACCGATGGGTCAAAAATGGAAGAAGGAACAGGAGCTGGGGTGTTCTGTGAATCTCTCAATATAAAAGAATCATTCAAACTCCCAGATGAGTGTAGTGTCTTTCAGGCCGAGATTTACGCTATTGAAAAGGCGGCAGAATTGGTACGCACGAAAGAATTGAACTCGTCGGAGATCACATTTTTCGTGGATAGCCAAGCGGCCATCAAAGCTTTAGCCAGTGAGACTATAAGATCCAAAACAGTATCAAAATGCCGAGACATGCTGAACAATATTTGCAACACCAACCAAGTCAACCTCTGCTGGGTTCCTGGACATAGTAATATAGAAGGGAATGAAATAGCAGATGAACTGGCAAGGAAAGGGTCAGAATCAAATAAAAACAGCAGTAGCCATTTAAATTTGGGACCAAAAATCCCGATTGGCGTGATTAAAAGGAAAATAGACCTAATAACGAAAGAGCGAATCAATAACTCCTGGTCCTCCAGGGACGATTGCGTTATCTCTAGAAGTTTATGGCCTAGAATTAATGAAAAGGAAACTCGATATATCTTATCGCTCAGTAAAAAGAACATCAGAATCCTGATAGGTGTACTGACGGGTCACTGCGCCATTGGCACAATGGCCATAAGAATGGGTGCATTTGCGCCAGATTTCTGTAGGAGCTGTCAGGATGTCGAGGAGATTGAAACCATTAAACACCTGCTCTGTGACTGTCCAAACCTCCAAACAAATCGCCTCCGCTACTTTGGAAACAGGTTTGTTGGTGAACTAGACGATCTAACGCAGGTCTCAATGGCAAACATGAGAAAATTCATTGCAAGCACAGGCTGGTTCGAAAATGAACCAGTCTACATAAGACATTAGTTAGGAGCATCTCTGCTTTTATTAATAGGGGATCACAATGGACCAATAGGCCCCCGTGTACGCAACAGCCTTGTGCTGTGCACACCCCTCCTAACCTAACCTAACCTAACCTACACACAAGGACTACATTTTGGTCAAAAAAAATTCGAGGCAAAATGTTATTAACGGCATCTGTCATAGAACGGCTTTTTGATTTTCGACTTTCGCATTAACGGCTCTAACAATCTTAACCAAAAATTTTCAGCAGGAGCCCCCTTAAGTTTAAAATAATATTGTATATGCAAATATTCGAAAAAAAATATATATATTGGGTTTTAAGAAAATTACTTTAATAATAAAACATTTTTAAACTTTGTTTGCATCAACATACTTTTGCGGAAATCAGACGGCAATTCCATGCATTTAAACATTATTATCTCATTAAGTCGATGTTTTATATTTACACATGCATAATTTTTAAATTCCAAAGTACATTTACATAAGAGCAAGTTCATGCGATCCAGTCATGCATTTTATTTTTATTAAGATGCTATCACGTTGCTTATCTTTCTTTCAATGAGCACTTGTAATCAGAATGTCTACAAGTGTAGGGAAATTTTTGTTTTCTACAAGTGTAAAGTTTTTTTTTGTGTTACAGAAATAATCTACAATTGTAAGATTAATATAATCCTACAAGTGGCTGTTGACTTGTAGACTTGTAGCTTTGTGTTACAGGCCCCTGTACTGACAATTTTTGTTTAACAGAGTATAGTACTCGCTCCTTTTTCGAATAATTTTAGAATAGTAAAGCCTCTTCTAGACGATCAGTTGTTCCTTCAGATATTAGTTCAGTTAAAATAGGCAGTGTACCGGACGTCAGTCCGGTATTCAGTTAAGCTTCTGCTTCTCTTTTAACTAAATTGAGATAAAAAGGGTCACTTTTCTTCCACAAACATGGACTCGCGCGATAAATTTCAATGAAATCGACCAAATTATCATTCTGTTTCGACATATTGAAAAAGAACATGAACTCGAATGACAACTGAACTGTCAACTGAACTGAAAAGAATTTACACACCAGTTTAACTGATAACTGAACTGAAAACTTATGGGAATTTCATCAGTTTCAGTTAAACGCTTCAGTTTTTGCATTTAGACATCAGTTTAACTGGAAGCTTAACTGATAGCTCAACTGAAACTGAAACTGAAATGATCGTCTAAAAGGGGCTTAAAATTTAGTAGAGTAGCTGAGAGAATCCTCAGAATAGTATCTTCAACTTTTTATGACTTATTTTTATTTCTTGCAAAAATAGTTATTGTAAATAGATCCAGATACTGCCTTTTTCGTTAAGTTTTGGGACGGTACCATTTGGTTTCATTTGGACTTAACATCGGAGTGGTACCGTAGCCGAGTTCCACGACAGCTTGTGATTGAGATTATGAATGTGTGAGTGAAAGTGGAGGCCAAAAGAGAAACAAAAGCTAAACTGTTTATCCAATTCTTGATTTAGGCGATTTTGAATTTTTTGGGTGAAAAAAAAAAGAAAATATAAAAAGTTAGAGTAAAGAGAATTAGCTTTTTTGAGAAAAGTGATAAAATAATTCGTTGGAAAATAATATATTTGAAAAAGGAGAAGGAGTTTTAATTGAAAAGAGTCTTATTCGCCAGAACGGGGCGAGTAAAATCATTGAGGTAAATAAGAAGGAAGGAAAAAGGAAACTAGCTTTAAAAATAAGGAAAAGATAAGTAGAGTTTACTAAAATTTTATTCGTTTGATAAAAAGCGTTGTGAAATATCAATTCGGTTGGCCCTTGGTTCGCTTTTATAATTTCAAAATTGTGAGACACGAGACTCCTTTACAGTAGTTTTGAGTATCTGTTTTATTTCGGAACTGAGTAATAGTGGTCCATTCTTGTGGTATGTGGTTTTAAAATTTCAAGTTCTTTGTATAGTAATTTAATATTACGTAAAACTTACCAGTTTTTTTGTGTGGCGTTGTCGTCCTCGTCGTCCTCCGGCTCCGCTTGCATGGTGGTGGGTCCCGGGTTCATCTTCCTCAATGGCCGACACTGCAAATAGTAAAAGGAAATAGTATATTAAAAAGATGAATGAACGTAAAAAGAAGGAAGTGGAAAGAATTCATGGAATGTGGATGACAAGTGGCTGGAAGTGGTTATCTAGAGTGGAATTTAAATTATTAATTAGTAATGGTAGGCGTACACTAGATTTGATGTATGTTCTTACGTATTGAAGTTGCGCGGTGGTTCATTATAGAGATGATTGATGACCATCGTAAACAAATTGAAACAAATTAGTTTTATTGTGTAAATGAGAATTTTTATTTTTTATTATGATTTTTTTTTTTTGAAATAAACAAAACTTAAATACTAGCTATAACTACAATAAAAAGTTCAAAGGTTAGAGAAATTATAAAATAAAGGTAAATAATAAGGGACATAGAACAAAAAAAAATAATGTTTACATTGTAATTCCTATATTAGATGTCTGAAACGAACTCTAATTAAGGTAGTGAAATTGCCGACGGCAAATTGCATGACATTTGCTCGGCAATGAACAAACACAGCAAGAAAGAAAGCAATACTTGTAGTCAGGCTAATAGCTAAGTTTGACAAGTGCATCGGCTAAATATGGCCGAGTGCATGACGATGCATTTTACGGACGAATGCTTCGAGAATAATCAAGCTGAGGTTAGAGTGAGGTTTTATGTAAATGAAGAGGACTTTTGAAGTTCAACCGTGTCAGTAAGCAAGTGCTAAAAACATTTTATAGATTTTGAAGAAAAAAAAAAAAGTGTACAGTAGAGTGCGGTATAAATATAATTATATATATACATATACGAGGAATCATAGACTAGAGGTCAAAGCCGTGATTTAAATTTTTTGTAAATTTTAGTGATATTTTTTTTATGAAAGGGGTGATTTTGGCTAAAAAAAAAAATATACTGTGGAATCATCTGTGGCCATTGCCAGAACCGGCACAGCAAAAAAGGGTTGAGCATAAGCCCGTGATTCTCCGGGTGCCAACGGGAGCCGAAGAGGCGTCACCCCTTTCCTTCTTTTCTTTCCTTTTCCTTTTTTCTTGGGAGCCCGCAGACTTTTTTTTTGTAATCTTGCGGATCAACCTTTTCCGTAATCCTGCGGACATTTCCGCAACCGACTCATATCATTTTTTTGTTCCTTGCGGAATTTACGGTAAACCGCCCCGTAATCTCACGGAACTGTCCGTGACTGGCCCGAGTAAGCGGATACCGCTAAGACGAGAGGAGATAAGGAGCAAGAGTCCAGCCCGAAGTTACCGAGTTCCAGAACACCTTTTTTTTGTTAATTTTGTTGTCAATTGAGATATAAGTATATTGTAAACCTTTATTCAAGCGATGATAGACGAAATTTTATAATTTAGTGAATGTTAAGACCAAATTTTAAAATTCTTTTTTTGATAAAATCTAAGTGCC
Source organism: Philhelius festivus (assembly GCA_963931855.1). Classification (NCBI taxonomy): domain Eukaryota; kingdom Metazoa; phylum Arthropoda; class Insecta; order Diptera; family Syrphidae; genus Philhelius; species Philhelius festivus. The sequence continues at coordinate 189,720,864 of OZ007555.1, forward strand.
GCCGCACAAAAGAGTTTGGAAAATCCTACACCGGCATTTTTGATAAGAATTCGCGGTGGGATTCTGTCCGGGTCTCGGTCGCGGGAAGCAAGATTTTGCCCCTTTTAGGTAGCTATAAATAGAGCTCTATATATAGGAAGGCAAAAGGGTCTAGCGTTTGGTTTTCTTTATAGCTAGCGTGAACTGCTACGCATAGCGCCTAGTTGCGAGACCGTGGGGAGGGTTTCCGCCGAAGAAAACCGGAGATTCTTCCAGGGTTTTTTTTTTCGCGCATGGTACGTGCACATTTTTGGTCATACAATTTTCGTTAATTTTTGATATTGAATGTTTTTTGTTATAACTTTTGATCAATCTAAAGTTTTAAGAATCATTTTATATATCGTTTCTGCTTAAGAATAATCATCTATATGTCACATTTAAAATTATTATATATAACTGATATTTGTTTGAATTTTTTCGCTATCTTTTGGATAAAACTTTACGAGTAATGAATAAAGGTTGAGAGAATATCGATGTATGATTCATTGAAAACCAAAATCTTGTTGTATTCTTTCTGTGATCGGGCCGATAGCTCGATGGCGGAGTAGGAAGTATTCTAAGGGGGTGATAAGGGTAAGCGAAGGAGAGTGACGATAAGTATGCAGCAAATGGATGTGATGGTGGGCTAAAGGAGTCCAACTAAGGGGAATCCGCATTCGTGAGCGGCCTACCGGATTCCACGGAGGGGTGGGAATTATAAGGCCTAGCTGAAGCGTCATCATCAGCATCGAGTGTGGTGAATCAAATTATGTGGTGGTATCGCATTTTTTTTTGTATAATAGCTTTCAGGCATGATCTATGTTTTGGAAAAGGAGTAGTTCGTCTGTGAGGGCAAGATCCCCCCCCACCAACCGGCGAGTCATAGCCGAGCCGAACAAGCATGCCGCGACCCTCACAGCGAACATCGTGCGTCTTTTCGCTTCTTCTCCCTATGTCGTGTTTCTTTCTTTTCAGGTTTCTTCACCTTATTCCTTCTTCTTTTCTTTCTTCTTTCCGGTCACCGATCCTCCTCTCTATTTCACCTTCGCCCTACTTCTTTCCTGTCAACCTTTTCCCTTTCCTTCTTTTTAGTTCCGGCATAAGAAGAAGTGCTGTCAACACTACACCCGATTGACAGCGAGAAGCGGCAGCACGGCGGCCAGCCCATCGTCATCTGGCACTGAGCCGCGTTGAAGACACCGTCATCCATCTAAATGTCTTATGCATTCCAGATGACGCCGAACGTCTTCTTTAATCTTTAATCCTACCTGCTTTAATTTTAAAATATATATTCTTTTTTCAAATGTTAGTACTATCCAGTACTTACATTTAATTAATCGAATTCTCGGAACACTGCAATTCTTCTTTTTATTCAATTTGAATTGTTTACTTTTTTTTAATTATCATTTTAATTCTGCAATATGTACGAGTACCAATATGAATTAGAAGTTTAAGACAAAAGATCACTTATGAAGACAAGGAAGAGTGTAGGAGACCAAACTAAGCCCTGGGGCACACCAGCATTTATTTTATGAATATCAGCTCGAAACCATCCAATACAACTTGTATTGAGCCGTCCGAAAGGTAATTTCTAATTCAACGAAGAAGAGACTGTTCGATACCAAATGCAAGCATTTTCGATAAAAGAGCTTCATGCCAAACCCTCTGAAATGCTTTAGAAATAGACTCAATCGACTGTACGAGTGCGAAAAAAGATTTGTTCCATAGAACCATTAACGCTCTCAGGTACAGGAGGTGTCATCACATTGTGCGAATTAGCAGAAAACTGTATTGCAAGCAAATTGGCTTTTTCTTGCGAGCTGACAGAACGAGTGTTATTGTGAACGAGTGTTGGAACCAATGACTTGAAAGGCCAACAGTTTATACTTCCTTTGGGACATTGTAGTATTTTTTTAAATTAATAAAGAATATCGGCAGGGCACTCCAGTTTTTCTCTAAGCTGAGGTAGCTGCGTTGTTCCTTTAAATTTGAAATTGCTCCCGTCAAAGGGGTCTAAGTGTTATATTACCCTTGATTACATTACATATTACACTACTCTGTAGATTAATCTGCGAAGTAGAGACACTACTTGCACTGGCAAATGATACCATCGATCGGCTTAGACACACAGAAAGAAAGAAGAAACACATGTCAACAGCACACGTTTGGTATTGAACGGTCCTACATCCAAGTACTAACCACTCACAATGATGCTTGATTTCGCAAACCAGCAACAGAATTGGGATGAAGAATGTGAATTGATCAAAACATTTGCGGCTTCTTTATCCAAAACAAATGATAATACCGATATAGTGTTTAGTAGAAGTGCTGATATTTTGACAAGTTTCAGAAGAGTTGATGAATGTAAGTACTAAGCGGAATTGAATCGGAAGCTATTGACTTCGACTACATGAGTCCCAAATTTGATAAGATAATTCATTCTTTTGTTTCGCCTTCCACAACTTATATTTTCATCACTTTTTTGACTAGTTCCTGTTTGCCTAACTTTGTAAATCTTCTAAGGTCATTCTAGTTTCTCTAAAGTCAAACTCAAGTACTAAAGAATATCTAACAATATCTATTCTGACGTTCCTCTCGCAGGCATTTGGGAACCTAGTAAGTGAACAAATTACTAATTTCTTAGGTACTTACGAGTATCAGCCACTTACACCTACCCAAACAGGTTTCAGATCACACCACAGCTGTACAAAAAAGCTTCTAAAAATTGTAGAGAACAGTTGTATGTATGTTCTCCAACTTTGTAACAAAGTTGGTTTTATTAGACTTCTCTACGTCGTTCGACAATGTATCCCACAGGATATTTTCAAAAAGTTACAACATTTTTTCGTTTTGAAAAGTCGGCCATATTTCTTAGCCAGGAATATCTGACCGAAAGAACTTAGTCGGTTTCTGCGAATTCTCTTCAAATTTATCTGAGTTCCTTATCACTTACGCTAGTTTACCCCAGGGTTCAATCTAAGGGCCTTTTCTTTTCACGATGTTTTATATATAATGATAATAACTCGAAAAATGTCAGGCTATTGATATAAGCAATAATGTAATTGGCACGAAAATGCTGAGCTATTTACGTTAAAACAGTAAAATACTTAGGTGTTACTTTAGATAAAACCCTAACCTAGGATGAACATCGTGTGCACTTGGTAGCACATATCCTTCCCACGGACTTTACATCTGTCTATTGATTATCTTCCAGTTTCAACCAAATTGTCCATTTGCAAAACCCTTCTCTTTCCCGCTTTGCTCTTTGGAAGTCTGATTTTCTGCTGTTTATATTCAAGTTGCATTGACCAACACTGTCCGATTTATATTTGGCTTGAATCGTTTTGTACTTGTTTCTCTGTATCCAAAAATGTATTTGATACATCTAGATTTTTTGGTACTGACATAAGTATTCTAAAAATTTTAAATACTTATTTGAAAAAACTCAATTTTCTGGTATCTCAAAAAAGACAAATTCTTATTGTACTTACTTTTAAAAGCAGAATTTCTAAATAACAATTTTATGTGTATGAGTCTGGTCTTTGGAAATCCCTTCCATCTGATTTCAGAAGACCTAACAGCTTTTTTTATAATTAACGCGCACGCAAAGGATTATGACTACCCTTTAAATGTTGGTTTAACACAGTACGAGCATTTAGGAAACAGTGGGAGGATTGAGTAGGAGAAACCGATTTACTTTCGTCTTTAATGTCTGGACATTAAAATGGGGAGGAAAAACAGAGTCGGTTAAGGAATTCAACATTCGAGTCGTACGGCAAAAAAAAGAATCTCTGTACTAGAAGGCTTTTGAGGTTTCTTTGAAAAACCTTTAAAAAATACTTACATTTTTTCAAACTTTTCTTAAATCTTTTATCGTTTTCTTTATTTCCTCATTTTTCAATAATTAGTTGTTTTAAGTAAATTATTTTATAACGTTATGAATACTAAGTATAACATAAAAAAAAACACCCTGTCTTAATATGCTTACGTTTTTTTTTTCAATAAATACAAAAAATACAATTTTAGAACTATGTCAAAATGAATTCATATTTTAATATGTTTTAATGTATTTTGCGGGAACTACCTTAGAGCTTGACATTAAATAGATAAGATTAAATGAACATTTATTGATGACTTAATAAATACAGCTTTTAAACAGATATTAAAGTATGTCATAAATGTAGTCTACGTGTAGGGCTTATCTCAATATTGCTTGATGTAGAGATTAAAAACCTCTACCATATAAGAACCAAAAAATATTTGCAAGCAAAAAAATTGAAAATAATCTTAAAGCGCAAGAAATTTGTACAGGGTGGGTCAAAAGCCAAAAATAAGTATTAAGCTTATAAGGGTGTTTAAAAGCTTGTTTGATTTAAAAGCGTACCCCATTTTAGGGGCATTAAAATTATTTCAAAAATGGATGTTTTAAGTAAGAAATGTGCAATTATTATTTGTTGAAACTAGATTTCTATAAGCAAATATTAATTCATGCAAAATCAACAATTTTAAATCGTTAATAAATATTTTTTAATCTTACATGCTCCAGGTTTTTCTAAGTATGATAAAATCTATGGGTTTTTCCGCAAACTTGTATTTGAATTTTATTTTTGAAAAAAAAAATAGTATAACATTATGTTTATTACGCATTTTCTGGGGAAAATTGAGTCCAAACTAAAAAAATTAGTATGGCCAGGAAAAATGGAACATGCTAGAAACAGGGTATCTAAAGACTAGATAAGACATCAAATTTGCTTTGACGCAATTACAAAGTCTAATATTTCCTCTGAGCTAAGGGCTTAAGTGAAATTTTTATCAATAGTACTAACAGTGCCATTACCGTTAACAAGGATCAGGGTACACCAAAGTAAGCCTTTTCATAAATTCCCATATATGTTATAAAAATTGGAGATAGACCCTTACTATGGAAGGATTTTTTTCTTAGAATATACCCAAGAATCAAGCATTAAAATATTAAGCACGAATTAAGTCATATCCTGTAAATAGAATTTTTAAGAAAAAATTTGAAGTTTTAATGAGTGTACATATAAAAATTAAGATTCAATATGCACAGTTTCATCCAGCTTTAGAAACTTCTGCATAAAATATTTAATTTAAATTCGTTATGCCGAATCCTCCATAGAACCAATTTTTTTGCTTTTTTCGAAAATGGTGCAACCGAATTTCATCATTTTTGTATGCTAAAGCTTCCCAAAAGTTTAGATAGTATTGTGCAGTCAAATTTTCAAAATAAATTTCAAAATTCTATATTTCGAAAACCACATTTAAAAGATATTTAAAACAAAAGATATTATTTATTACAAACTCCAAAGCAAAAAAAAAAAAAAAAAATATTATATCTAAAACTAACGGTACCCACAACATAAATGTTAAAAAATGGTTTTCGGAAATCGCATTTTCTCAAAAATGGCACCTAGAATTTCGATAAAATTTGTTCTTTCAGTAAATTCTTACAATTATGTTTCTTATCTTCGAAACCTTTTCTTTATAAAAATGATGTTTGTTCTAAAGTGGACTCTAACTCAATTATTGATTGTTTTTATTTCTTGAGTTGTAACGTTTCGGGTGTGACCTATCAGACCCTTTTATGAACAAAATTGTATTAAAATCATATTTTCATTTTATACAACAAAATTTCAAAAGATTATGCTATCAACCTTGACAAACGTGATTAATTTTTACGATTAATAAAATAATTCAATAAGAAAATATTTTTTATAGAGAAGCTTCTAAAAAGTTTGAAGATCATTGCATTTCAAAACAAAAGAAATATTTTTTGAATTTTTGAAACAAAAATAAATTTTTTTTTTTTTTTTGAAAATTGAATATCTGAAAAACGGGCTAATTTTTTTTTTTCAAATTAACTTTGAATTGGACAGTAATGAAAATTTAAAATTTTAGTTCTGAAATTTTTCTTTGAAAATGTTTTAAAAATTTTGGGCATAAAAGCTTATTTTAAGAATAATAAATTACACGACGTGATCTCCATCGCACGAACTTGCTCTTATTTAAAAGTACTTTGGAATTTAAAAATTATGTATAAATAAACATAAAACATGGAATTAAAGACATGAAAATATTCAAATGAATGATGTTGATGTCTGATTTCCAGAAAAATATGAATTTATGCAAGCAAAGCTCAAAAATCGTTTTATTATTTAAGTAATATTTTAAATAATAAATTTCTTAAAAATTTTTCAAGAAAAAAATTTTGGATGTTAATTTTAAGTACATATTTAGTAATTTCGATCTTGGGAAATAATTTCAAAAAATAATCGTTCACACTTTTAGAAGATATCGATTTTCAAAAAAAAAAAAATTTGAGTTTTTTAAAAAAACCCAAAAAATATTTCTTCGAATATTTTATATACGATATCATTTTAAACTTAAGGGGGCCCCCGCTTAAAAAAAATTTGGTTAAAATCGTTAGAGCCATTAATGAGAAAGTCGAAAATAAAAAAAAGACGGTTCTATGACATACCGTTAATAAAATTTTTTTCCTAAGATTTGTATTGACAAAAATGTATTCCATGCACATGATAGCACACCTAATCAAAATCGTTAGAGCCGTTTTCGAAATAAATAAGATTTTGCATTACGGGTGAATGGGGGGTACCGAAGAAAATACCTCTAGTAGCTTAGTCCCTAGATGGTTTTATAGACATACAGACAGACAGACTGAATTGCCAGACCCACGTTTTTCGTCTTCGCTATCATCGTAATGTCAACTTTGATCAAAATCTCGAGCTCGTTTTTTTTTCCAAATGCAGAACTTGCCCTATAGTACATATGTATATTGCAAGTAAAAAGTAAGTAAGTAAGATTAATTTTAAAATTTGTATGCGAGTTCGTGCGATCTAGTCTGGCATTTTATTTTGAATATAAGTTCGGTACATCACTTCAAAGTACTTATTAGTTTCAAAAATATAATTCATCAAAAAATATCTTATCAACTTTAAAGAGCTCGTGTATAAAATTTTGATTGATTCAGGTATTAATGAAATTTTTGTAACTAAGTGGGAACAACCCAAAACTCTTAAGAATAAAGTTTGAAGAAAAATGCTGAGACCTTATTTCAGACATATTTATGGCTAAGTCCAGCGAAACTTTTTAAGTTCAATCAAACCTTGCATTGTGCAATTATACCAAAACATAATGTCTAAAGGTGCGTGTCCATTTGAGAGTTCTTTCGTTAGTAAACTCTCGGGAGTTGCTCTCGGATGCCTGTCCATTTGAGAGTAAATTTTTTGGGATTTTACTATCGCGAGTTAACTAATTAAGTTTTGGGAGATGATTTTCTGAGAGTACTTTCATAACCGTTTCCACTTGATATATTCTTTCCTGCTAGTTGGAAGTTGAAAGCGGTGAAAACATCACGCGTATTCTTACAAGCGCAAAGTTACAGCGTCTTAAAATGTTGGCACTATTCTTAAAAAAAAAAAAAGAAAATTAAAAAAAAAAATTTGGGTCAAACAATGGGTAGCCCGTCGGTATGTTATAGCTGATGATGATTACTCACAAAATATACGAAGATCGTTGGAATTTTCCTCATTACATAGGAAATTTGGACGGAAAACATGTAGTAATACACGCACTAAACAATATGAGAAGCCATTACTACTCGTATATAATTATAAAGGCTCACATAGCAAAGTTTTGACGGCAGTTGTCGATGCCAACTACAACTTTACTTACATATATCGATGTTGGATGCAATGGTCGTATATCTGTTTTTTAATACTTCTTTATACTTCTTTATTCATAGAAAAAAAAAAAACAAAATTTTTGCCTGATCCGAAACCCATATTGTTTTGTGGCTGATGATGCATTTGCAATGACAAGTTTTATACTAAAACCATATTCGTTTCGCAATCAGCCAACGCCAACCCGTATTTCCAACTATCGGTTGAGTAGAGCGAGAAGAATTGTTGTAAATGCGTTTGGTATCATTGCCAACCGTCTTAGGGTTCGAAAACCAATGCATCTCATTCCTGATAGAGCAAAAGATGTGGAAATGTCTATATGCACTCTTCAGAATTTTGTATTATCAAAAAATGATTAAATAGAAACTCACGATGTACTGAATGGGAGTTGGCGTTTAGACAATAATTTTAAAAACTCATTCTTGGATCTTCAAAATGGAAGAAGGCACAATTATAATATTATTCCAAAGGATATCAGGGATGAATTTACAAATTACTTTATTAGCCCACAAGGTGAAGTTTCTTGGCAGTACATCACAGATTAATTATCAGATTTTTCTTAGTTTGAAGCAGCCGGTTAAAAATGGAATCACTGGTTTCATCAAATTACCGGGTTTCTCAAATTATGAAGCTTTCCCTTGATTTCATTTTCAGTGCATGAAAACTGTACTGAAAGTTGCTTATATATTTCATTTTTTTTGTTTCTGTCCCGAAATGACTTTTCTGTGGTTTTCCATTAATCTTCGAAAGACTCATATTTTTCTATAAGTTCGTTCGAGTCCCTTTCTGTTCACTGTTTTGCCATGTTAACTCTCAGACAGCTAATCGCAAAATACGAACTATGTTGGAATTCTGAGATCTCATCTCCGAGAGTAATAACAAAGTGTGTCCACTTGCGAGTAACTCTCAAAAAATTCTTGTGTCGAGAGTGAAAAGTCAACTCTCTGCTAGATGCTATCAAGACTGTGTCCACTTGAGAGTTTACTCTCAAAAGTAGCCTGAGAGCTACTCTCAGTGTTCTTGCTCTCAAATGGACACGCACCTTAATAGATTGTTTAAATTGCGACTTAGTTGGAGTACTATCTAAAATGCTCATATGGCAGTTTTCATCAAATGTCGATGATTCTTAAGTTTCCAATGATTTTTATAAGAATTATAAGATAATGTTGAACAATTTCGTGAATTGTCATCTTGTCTTATGGTTTTTGCAATTTTTTCGCAAATTGAAATAATAAGTGTCTAGATTAACCTCCAAAAGTCACTTGATTCGCTGTAAATCGGTAGACAAAAAGTCGCTAGAAGTCGTCTGAAAAAATGGTAGAAAGAAGTCTAAGAACATTTTTATTTTGAAAAACTTTTTATATTTGTAGAAAAAGTTAATGGAGATTAACAAATCATTTACAAAAAAAATTTGTCTCTCTTTTAACATTTGAACATAAGCATTAAATCCGAATCACAAACAAACAATAATTTCTTCATCGATTTCTTTGGTTTAATGGGTTTCATTATTAATTCATAATTAAAGCACCTTACTAGACAAATAAATTGTGACCAGAATTAACCGAAATATCAATGGACTGTCTTAATTTTCTGTAACTATAGTAAATTTAAAGAATAGAAAATGTCAAAATATTATTTAAATTGCAGGAATGTAACATTAAAAGGTCAGTTACAGAAAAATAATGATATTACAAAAAGTAGTAGTAGGTATTAAAAAAATAACAATTACAGAAATTGACAATTAACTTACAAAAACTAATAGAATGAAAAACTTTGGCTTGTGGGACTTCCGTCCGTGATCAACACAAAAGTTATCATGATGATGACAATATTAGCATGCCATAACTCAAAACTGTCTCCGAAATTCTCTAGAGAAGTTGCTAGAAATAATCTAGCGACACTGAATGACTAAGACGCTTGAATGTCAACAGTGTTTTTGTTGAATATTTTGCATTTAACTAATCCAAAAACAAAATTTTCTTTATTGACATATTTAAAAAAAAAAAATAATGACAAAATAAAAAACCAAACAAAAAGCACCTGACCCGATTTCCATTTCATTTGGTAAAACTCACATAATGAAGAAAGTCTGGCTTTTAGAAGCTTTCCACTTCCTTCTAACAGCAAACACAATATTGACATAACTTTAGGTTTATACAAATACAAATCTAACAACATCAACTTCTGTTAATTTTTTGCAAATACTCTTAAGCTCCAAAACAAGGGCGCACCAACCTGCTTTTATCTAAAATTGGTTGGAATTGATTTGGTATTGAAAGGTGTTGGTTGTATTTGAGGTATTAGATACTTATTTGTTCAATGCAAAAATGCATGACTGGGTGACACAAACTTGGTCTTTTATAAAAGGCTTTCAATCTTCAAAATTAATGTTATTTAAATGGTTATGCTTAAGACGGAATACAATATGATTTCTTAAGCAAATATGAATTTATGCAAGAACAAAAATTATAAATCCATACAGCGGTTTCTTAAAATAAAATTTTAAGAATTTTTGATATGCAATGTTTTTTTCAAACTTAGCTTCTGTGTATAAATTTCATTCAAATCCGTTGTGCCGATAATGAGATATCAAAGATCGAAAAAATGGTTTTATTGCATGTGCTTTCAGCAATGTCTTAATTTGAAAATTCTTATTATTTAATTGCACGTATAAGTCGTAAAAACTAAGCGAATCGGAAATAAATTTTTGAAAATTCTACGTGCGTTTTTTCGTGAAAAACACAATTTTCAAAAAACTTGAAGAAGCTATTTTCATATAACGTTTCTACGTCGCACAGTAGTCTGAGAGCGGAGAAAAGTCTTTGGAAAAAGTCATATCTAGCCTTTTGAGATTTATGGTTAAGTGTTCTTAGATAACCAAAACGTATGATTTCAAAGTATTTTTTATATATTGTATGTTCTGATTTACAAGCCCTCAAAGTTGAAAAATAATTTTATTCAAGTCGCGAACCATATTTTCAACAAACTTTTAGATGTCTTTTTCCGAAATTCCTTTAAATAAATTCTGTAAATTTGTATATCATTTTTCTATTTAAAAATAATATTTAAAAATTAAAAAAAAAATGAAAATTTATAAAAAAAAGCGTCCTTAGTAGTAAAAGTAGCCTTATATACTGGTAGGTACTAAGAAAAAATGTTTTTTTTTTTTTTTTAACTTTTTGATTTGCCGATTCCGAACGGCTAATGAGCAGCACATACAAGAGATACTCTTGGAGAATATGTCGATTCCTCGCAAAAGGCAGTACACCCCTGAAAAAAAAACTTTCTTGCAGCGGCTGAGAATCGAACTCGAGACCTTCCGCATGACGGACTAACGTACACTGAAAATAAAATCTAGGTATATATGATAAAAATGTAGGTTGATCTGATAAAAATTTGTCGATATACGTCGTACAAAATTTTTTATCAAATTGTCAAAAATTATAGAATTTTTTTGAGGTAACGAAAAATATTTTGTTGTATCCACAAAATTACTTTGATATGCTAACAGATTAATTTGTTGAAATAACAAAAATATTTTGTCAATATGACAAAATTTCGCAGAATTTACAAAATTAATTTGTCATATTAAAAATTCTTTTGTTGTATTAACAAATTTTTTTGATAATGTTAAAAATTTGTTTTTTTTTTAATTATTATCGGATTAACAAAATTTTTTTTGTTAAATTAACAAAATTGTTTTGTAAAATTAACAAAACTTTTTTGTTATGTTTTGTTAAAGTAACAAAATATTTTGTCAATTAACAAAATATTTTGTCAGGGCGTATGGACAATACGCAATTTTTGTTAAGTTCAGTTAATCTTACATCGATTTTTTGACGAAAACCAAATATGAACAAAATATTTGTCATTTGAACAAAAACGTTTTCAAAAAAAATTAACAAAAACTTTGTGATATTGACAAACATTTACAAAACAGATTTTTTGTAGATACAACAAACATTTTGTTAGTATCACAATCACAATAAAGTTTGTGTATGTGAAAAAAATCTCTGTCTTATTTTGTTATATTAACAAAACTTGGTTTGTTAAACTGACAATATTATTTGTATTGCATATTTTGTTAAACTGACAAAAAATCATGCTGAATTATAAAAATTTTGTGAAATCAACAAAATCATTCTTTCGTATTGACAAAAATTTATTCAAAACGATAAAATTGTTTTGTTGAAGGTTAACAAAACGTTTTTATCAATATTACCTAGGTATTTATTTTCAGTATACTAACCATTATGCCAAGGGGTGGGAGTTATGTTCAAAATTGTCTCACTGAACCGGGTATCCAAACACTCTGTCTTGACAGTGGTGTTTATCAAAAAGTTTGATTTCTTTGGTATTAACTGTCAGAACGAACTGGTTAAGCCCATTATTTTTAGAAAAAATGTTTTCCTTTATTTAAAAAATAAAATAATATTAATAGATTGATTGGCCCAGGTCTGAGAAATTCGATTTTTTCGAAACCATTTATTTTTGCCTGCAAAATTTTTCAACTTTCAACTCAATTTTTTTAAAAAATTCAATAACTTTTTTAATAATGATTTTTTCTTATCCAAATTTCCACCAAATATGTTTAAGATTTATCTTAACATGGTGCCAAATTTTAATTAAATCCGTTTAAAAGTTTAAATTTTAAAAAAATTTTCCGCTCTCCCATCCAAACATGAAAACTCCAATTTTATAAAAATGTTAATTACTTATTTTCTAATTATTTTTTCCTTTTGATCAAATATGTATAACTTACTTACTTAGGTCCTCAGACCTTTTATGTCCGTGGGGGACCCCTAGTGGGGCATAGGCCGTCCACAACGCCAGCTCGCCATCGTGTTCGGTTCCTGGATATGAGTCGCAAATCCCTCCAACTCTTGTCTAGTTTGGCTGACTCCTCCTCGACTGTCCTTCTCCATGAGCTTCTCGGTCGTCCAGCTCTTCTTCCTTCTTGAGTGAGCGGATTCCACCGCATTGCATGTGCCGCAATACAGTTGTCGCCTTTTTAAAGCGTGTGTCCGATCCACTGCCACTTTCGACGTCGTATAATAGAGTCAACAGGTTCCTGACCCGTTTTCCTAAGGAGCTCTTCGTTTGATATACGATTGGGCCAGAAAATCCTAAGGATGTTTCGTATACATCTATTAATGAACGTTTGCAGCTTCTTAGTGACACCTACTGTTACTTTCCAAGTGCTGCAACCGTAAAGTAACACGGAATCGACGTTGGATCGAAACAGCCGTAGCTTGGCTCTTAAGCTAAGAGAGTTATTCCTGCATATATTTCGAAGCATACCGAAAGCAGCCTTTGCCTTCCCGATTCGACTGCTGATGTCCTGTTCGGTGCCACCCTCGGTAGAGATGATACTTCCAAGGTATTGGAAGCTCTGTACTTTCTCTACCGGTTGTTGAGAAATATTTATGAGAGAAGATGACGTGGTTCCTAGGCTGATCATCTTTGTTTTGCCGGAGTTGATTTTCAGCCCTACGATTTCTGCTTCTCTCTCCACCCCTGTTGTCATTTGGTCGAGATCCATGATCCTATGAGAGAGCAAGCATACGTCGTCCGCATAGTCAAGATGTTTCAGGTGAGACGTCAGAGTCCATCGAATTCCTCCGTTTCCCGTCAAGGCCGCTCGCAGGACATCGCTTATCACCAACAGAAAGAATATTGGTGACAGAATGCAGCCCTATCTGACTCCACTTTGGACTTCAAACTCTTCTGACAGCCTCCCTTCGTGCGCAACGTGACATTTGGATCCATCATAAGTTGCCTTAATAATAGCTATTAATTTATCCGGGATATCCCTCCTGCGTAAAGCATGCCAAATAAATTCTCTATTGACGCTATCGAAAGCCTTTTCAAAGTCGATGAATATCAGGTGGAGTGGTGATCGATATTCGACGCACTGCTCAATTATGATCCTTAAAGTATTGATATGATCAATGCATGAGGATCCAGTGCGGAAACCTGCTTGTTCGGCTTCGAGTGTGGCTTCTAGATGTTCCCTGATGCGTTCCAGTACTATTTTCGCTAATATTTTGGCAACGGCAGGCAGGACGCAAATCCCCCTCCCTGTGTTAAGTCTCATTTTTTAGGGAGCTTGACTACTCGTATCATTTCCTTTTTCCACTCATTCGGAAATCCTTCGGAGACCCAAGCTTTCTTTATGAGTGGATGCAGGTGTTCGCTCGATGTCGTTGGCGCCGCTTGTAGAAGCTCTACAGGAATGCCATCAAGTCCTACCGCTTTGTTGGTCTTCAGTGCTTTGATTGCGTTGCGGATCTCATCTCTACTGGGGGTGCAGTGCGGATTCGGGAATTTGTTGTTGAACATTTCAGATTTAACAGATTTTTTTCCGCTCTCTCGTATAAACTAAACCACTGTGCGTCGTTCCAGGATAAATGAAGAACGTGTGAAAAGTCTAGCAACCCTATTCCTCCTAACTGAATACAATCCTTTAATTTATGGTCAACAAAATAAACCGATTTGTTACTAAGGAAGCCAAACTATACTTCTCCGAAGGTTTTCGGTGTGCTGAACTGGAATCCGAAGTCAGAAATGTTCTATCGCGTCACGATTTTGAGGTATTCTCGAACAATTTTTCTCTGTTTCTGAGGTTTCTGTTTAAATCTATCAGATATCTCTCATCCTTTTGCTACTTGCTGACGTTATTAGAAAGTTATTAAAGAATTTCACATTAATTTGTGTATTTGTTTTTTTTTTTATGGGCATTTTTCATTATTTAAAGATTTTTTTTTATTTTCGTTAATTTATGGGGCTATTGGCTCGGGGCCCTGAATGTTCAAATACGCCCCTACCAATGCAGGTACACCAAAAAAAAAAGGAAAAATTGTACGTGCATGTATTGCCGCCTGGTCAACCGAGACTGAGTTGGCTTCCTAATTAATATAGCCATTCATCCGAAAATTCGTCTCGACGCTTAAGATAATTTTTCGCCAAAAATCTGGGTACTCTTCCAAAATCTCCAAAGCGTATCAAGCGAAGAAATCATGTTAACTATGGACATTTACTTTGAGCTGATGCATCAGTTGGATCTTATAATGGTGCAGGCCAAGTCCCGATGTAGAATTCGTCAAGTCTGGGACTGGTCGATTTTTGGAACATGACAAGGGATCGACTGAGTTGGTTTTACTGCATACTTTTATACTGAGAGGGGTTCGCAATGAGACATAAAAAAATCTATTGTGCATACTTTGTGGGAATTATTATGGTGACCTCTCAAATTTATTTTGTCAATGGGGCAAAATTTTAAACAACCTCTTATTAAGGGCTTAGCAATTTACTAGTTAGAAAATTGTTAAACTTTTAATAATTTAGTAACTCTTCGAAAATTTTAAACCTTTTCTTTCGTTTTACTAACTAGTAAATTACTAAATGCCTTTTAATAAAAATGGTGCATCTGAACACGTCCAAACAATGACAGTTCGTGAACAAATACAAAGAAAACAAAACTAAACGTGAGGAAAGGGCTTAACAATTTGATTTGTCAGGAGTCAAAGTGACAACCACAATTGGTTTTTCCGAAAGAAGTGTAATGTAACTAGTTCTAATAATTCTGGAGTAAAGTGATCACTAAATAAATTGATTGTCGTTTTGACAATCGCTCTCTCTATATTTATTTATTGATATGATAGAGACAGCTAAAATCAAAATGACAATACAGGAATCTCACGGTCTTGGATTTTCAGGTTTTTAACCAAGAACCGAACTGTTGTCTTGTCAGACCTATAACTGGAGCAAGATTCTCCATCGTCCAGCTCTTCAAAAGGATTTGCTCGGGACTTAAAACATCGCACTTTTCTCCACAAAGCTGAGTCTTCAAACATATCGAAATCTTCGTCTTCTGAAAACATTTTATATTATTTTATTTACTTTTAAATACAACTAGCTTATGAATCATAAAAAAACACAATTTAAGTATTTCAAATAAAATTGCCAAGAAATTTTTTTCCGAGGGAAATGACAGAAGTCATATGGATTTAGCAAATAACTAAAAGTTAAAGTAGTAGCAAATACTTTTAAAGTCAGTGGCGATTTTTTGATGAACGATTGTTTACCGAACTGGTCTTCTTGATTTGGCCATAAACCGTTGGAGAACGTACTTTTAAATTCCATCGCGGCGATTCTACCGAACGTTTCCTTCCACTAACGAACACTCATCTTGATAATCATTTTTTAATCATTTGGACTAGCTGCTCAATTAAGTGCTGTGTTAGTAATTTGGCGTAAGGGACTGAAAAATAAACAATAGATTTGGCAGACGCCGCAAAAATCAACAAATCTGTAAACCCTTATAACACTCGTTTTATTTGATGTTTTGAATTCATACAAACCAATACATGCCCCTAAAGCAGAAAAACAAGTTGCCAAAATAATCTCGAGGGAAAACACTTCCCAAACAGATTATGTCAAAACCATTCATTTTTTCATTTACTTAACACATATTTTAAGGCTACCAAAAAATCTCAACTTGAATCGGATAAATCGATATCGATCAAAAGAAAGAAATCGAGAACAAACCAAATAATTTTACACTGCTTCCCATGCCCATTCCTTCGCCATTGGCCATATTGTATTATTTGTTTTAAATGCCTTCATTGAATTCCACATCAATTCTTTTAAATACCCTCATAATCCCTGCAGACGATAATCATTTTAAAAGTGTGTGTTTGTGTTCTTTTAAAATGTACCTCCAACAGCTATCTTAAATTTTTTATTTATTTTTTTCAGCTCATCTTCAAACAACACTCAATCGAAAAATATCTACAACACCAACAATAACAGTAATTCAGCCGAAAATCTCTCTACTGATAAGAATCCACCAGCCAAAGAGCACAAAACGATCGCAGAACGTCTCCGAAATTTTCACCGATCGCCGGATTTAGTAAGTGTGCGGCAGACCTTAGATTCGCCCGAAAGTCAACCCTTATCGCAATCGCAAGTTAATCCGAATTCGTCATCAACTAGTGATATCAGCAGGTCTGGTGATAACAGTTTAGTGTATGGCAGTCGCAGTAAATCTCCACAACGAATCAAAACATCAGAAGCGTGTAGAAAATCTGATGACCATTGCTTAAAGGTTAGTGGCAACAACTGCGCTCTAACCTCTGCATCGACAGCGTGTGGTGCTGACCGAAGCATAAAGCCTTTGAACAACGAACATAGTTTGGCCCTGAACCCTTGGCCGACGCTTATAAGCTCTATCGATTGCGACCAACTCTCGCCGCTCGATAGCTTGAAGGTTGTTTCGTCGTCGTCGTCGTCGTTTGAAAACTATAACGATTCTGTTGTACCGGCAGAAGTAGTTGCTGCCGATGAACCTAAGCGAAAGCGTGCATTGCGTAGACGTGTTCGGAAGTCATTACAATCGGAATCTGTCTTTGAAAAGCCACTGTCGCCGCAGAGGCAGCAGCAGCAGCAGCAGCAACAGCAGAACTTTGCGGAATATGTCTGTCAGAAGTTAGACCAACTTTTTGGTGGTAGTTCGAAAGTTGGTGGAGTTACATCGACATCCAGTACTATTCCGCCGGGCACAGCTGTAAGCAGTGGAACCATCATCATGGGAGTCCTTCGCTCGGTTAAATTGAAGGAGCGCCTGGCCATAAGTCTGGGTGCCACTCTTATATTATTCACCCTGCTCCTGGTGATAGACGTGCAGATGGATTTCGGCGTCACCAATCGACACCTGATGCCATCGCATGCGAAAGTTCGGTACGTCAACGAAGAAGACAAGAGCGGCGTGTTCCGTGATTTCAAAAGGAAGTTCCTACAAAAGAGGTGAGTTTCGATGGCTCGCCATTGTGTGTACTATTTTTGTATTGTATTTGAGTAATTATGCAAGAACAATGTGTAATTGAAGATAAACTTTTGCGTTCAATGGCAGAAGAAGGCCGCCGATGGCGGAGGACTCTTTCCGATAATTGAAAGATGAGGACTTGCAGCAGGAAAGTTTATTCGTAGAGGAAAGTTTGTGTGCATGGCATGTAGGTTTGAAATGTTCACTTACTTTGGCAGTAGTTGATGGTAAGGAAAGAAGTCGTAGTTGTTTAGAGGATAACGGACGACAAAGTTTAGGGTCTTAAAGCATCTCAACTTGACGGCATCCGGGTTGTATTTTCTGAAATTTGAAATGGCAGTGAAAAAAAAGGTCAGTTTTCAACGGAAACAAAATATAACGAGTCAGTTGCTTGGTTTTTAATTTCAATTTGGTATGAGTAGTTCAGTATGCTCAGTTTTGTTTTGTGTTCTTTAAGGAAGGTCAAACGAGTTAAGCAAAAAGAAAAGATTGCATTCTATTTGTTTTTTGAGAATAATTGTTTTTATTTGACAAGAAGAATTATTTCTACAAAATGAAATAAATGATGTTTGTTTTTCAAATTTTACAAACTTAAAGATGAGTCATCGTACTAGATAGGAAACGATTTCCAAAAGCTTAAATTGAAAAGATTGATAAAATAACTACCTTCATAAGCGAATCTGATTTTTGGGCCAAATGTGAATTTATTGAAGACAAATTTAAAATTTTAGAAATTTGATGTCATACATATACAATTTTAGAGCATTTCTCTAAGAAACATTCTTTAAGGTTTTATTATTATTTTGGAAATAAAAATTAAATTAAAAAAAAAATCATAAATAGCGAATTACACACAAAAAAAAAAAAAACAATTTCTTAAATCTAAAAAATGTACTTCATAAATTTTTACTTGCCACTTATACGTAATATAAGGCAAGTTATGAATTCGTAAAAAAAATCGAACTCGAGATTTTGATCAAAGTTGACATTACGATTATAGCGAAGAAGTAATAAAATGCACGAACTTGCTCTTATGTAAAAGTACTTTGGAATTTAAAATACATTTTATAAGTATAAAACATGGATGTAATGAGATACGAATATTCAAATGCATGAAATTGCCTTCTGATTTCCAGAAAAGTATGAATTTATGCCAACAAAGCTTAAATATCGTTTTATTGCTAAGGTATTTTTTTATATGTCTTAAAATGTTTTCAAGAACAAAATTTGGGATACCAAATTTTAAGTATTTTAGTATTATAGATTTTAGGAAATAATTTCAAAAAATAATCCTTCACACGTTTTAAAGATATTGATTTTTCAAAAAAAAAAAAATTGGAATTTCTTTTTCAAAAATCCCGAAAAATATTTTTTGGAATATTTGTACATACAATATTATTTTAAACATAAGGGGGCTCCTGCTGAAAATTTTTGGTTAAAATCGTTAAAGCCGTTAATGACAAAGTCGAAAATCAAAAAAACCGTTCTATGACATGTACATTTGTATGACCAAAACGTAGTCAATACGCATGATAGCACACATAATTTATAAAAATCGTTAGAGCCGTTTTAGCTTTGAAGCTAAAAAAAATTTCAATTTCCCTTCAAGGGAATCACCGAAGTCCCTTGACTACCGAGATTTAAGGAGATAAGTCCAGTGGTTTAAGCTGTAGGGAGAGGTACAGACAGACAGACATACTGAAACATATTTTTTGTGTACTAAATTTTCCTTAAAATTTGTAAAAAAAAAAATTAAATGCAAATTGTTAGTATTTAATAAAATACATTTTAAAAGGTAATTTAAAAATTTAATCGTGTTTTCAAGGTATTGAATTTAAAAAAAAAATTGTAGTATTTTTTTTTAATCCAAAAACTATTTTTTCTAAAAAGATTTTAGATTATATTTTTTCGAATGCAAAGTAGTGCCTGCATTTTTTTTTTCATAAAAACTGTTCGACAGATTTAAAAACAAAAACAACACAAAAATTTCATTTAGTTAAAGCTGGATAATGGTTGAAAAAATTCTTCCGAAAAATGGTTATTAATGGGGGTACCATTAAACAATTTTTTTGGTTTTTGATTTTCTCAAAAAGGGTTCAACCGATTTTGATACACAAGTTTGAATGGTATTGTGAATTCCAATTTTCAAAAAAAAAAAATATTTTAGATTTAAAAAAAAAAATTCAACTTTTTTTTTCAAAACTTAGTGTTTCGAAACCCTTATGCTCGAATTTTTTTTAAACTTGATAAATAAAAGTTTCTTAATATAATCCACAAGATCTAAGAAAAAAATATATTCAACCTAAAAATAACGGTACCCACCATACAAATATTAAAAAATGGTTTTCAGAAATCGTATGTTTCTCGAAGACGGTGCCTTGAATTTAAATAAATTTTGTTCCTTTCGAATTATATATACATATACATATATATAATTTAATAAAAAAAATTGAAATTAATATATTACTCACTGGATTTATCATAGAACTATTTTGAATTTCTCATTATTGGCATAACGAGAAGCTTCTAAAAAATTTCAAAACTTAAAAAAAAAAATATTTTTCGAATTTTTGAAAAAAAAAATCTATTTTGTTTTGGCAAAATTCGATATCTCAAAAACGGCTCACTATTTTTCTTTTTTGAAGTATATTTTTTATTCGTACAAAAATAAAAAATTTTAAACATTGCATTTTTTGAAATCTTAGAAAAAAAAAATCAATTATTTTTGAATAATTGAATTGGCGATCCGAAATATTTTCTTAAAAATGTTTTAAAAATTTTGTATATAAAAGCTTAATTTTTTAGTTATAATTTCTGTTCTTACATAAACTTATACCGACGTATATTTGCTTAAATCACATGGTATCTTGTTCTTAGCTCCAAATACGATAGGAGTTACTTAAGTCATTTAAAATGAATTTCATGCTTATGAGACGTTTTTCTCTATTTCTTAGTCTCTTACATATTTGCTCTTATGTAATAAGCTAAGAATTTTAAAAATTAATGTTACTAAAGAAAACTGTTTCAAGTATAAAATTCATTTTTAAACTCCTTGCGAAGAAAGAGATAAATAAGCAAATATGAATTTGTGAAAGAACAAAAATTAAAAGTCGTTATAGCGTTTTTTTTTATATATATATTATACGCGCAGTCAAAGGGTTATGAATACCCTTATAATGTTAAATACAGAGTGCGAGCAATTAGGAAATTAGGATAGGATTAGAAAGGAGATACCGATGCACATTGAAATGAGTGGGAAATACTGAGCCAGGTAAAGCATTCCACATTCGTGTAGTGCGACTAAAAAAAGAATCTCCGTATTTGACAAGGCATTCCTAGAAGTTCGGGTATTACGGTTGAATTGTTTAAAGGGAGGAATGCAACTGGCTATTTCACTAGAGCACTGTTTATATAAGCTCTCCCTGAATGCCTAAACCACTGGAGCTATTTTCTTCAAACTCGGTCTTCGTGGATTCCCTAGAGGAGAAATTGAAATTCTATTTAGCTCGAAATTAAACGGTACTTTCCATACAGCCGTAATGCAAAATCTTATTTATATAGAAAATGGTTTTAAAGATTTTGATACAAAAAGTTAGGTGTGCTACGAGTATTATAGTCATGGGCTACATTTCGGTAAAAAAATGTTTGGAGAAAATGTAACTAACGGCATCCTAAATTTTTTTCTTGAAAGATTTTAAAGAAATTCCTTATGTAAAATGTAAACGATTTTTAAACTTTGTTTTCATAAGAAAGCAGACGAAAATTTTATGCATTTGAACATTTTTATCTCATTAAATCCATGTTTTATATTTATTTATTAATAATTTTAAGATTCCAAAGTACTTTTATATAAGAGCAAGTAGGTGTGATCAGTCATGTATTTTAGTTTATATAGATCTGTGGAACAATTTTTGGGTAAAAATTAAATCTACACGACTGGATCCCATGAATTTGCTCATTTGTTTAAGAGACTTTTAAGAGAATTATAGCGAAAAATTTTGAGGAGGACAAAATAAATTTTTTAAACGCTAAAATACTTTTTGTAGTAATTTAAGGTAAAAACTGAATGCCATAATCAAGTATTAATTGATGTAAGAAGAACAATTTTAAATAGTTAAAATATTTTTGTATGTATAAAATTTGTAACAGAAAATTTTGGTATTCTAGTTTTTATTCTTGTACAAATAAAAATAAGATTTTCCAGAAAAATTAACAACCCATCTGAGTGATATCCAATTTTCCAAAAATAACGTATTTTTTTGTCAAAATTTCCAAAAAAAATGTTTTTTAAACTTTTTTAAAAAGCTTCTGTGCAAAAGCTAAAAATCGAGAAAATGGTACTAGGGCACTCTCAGTAATATCTTAATTTCAAAAATTTGTATTGAATTTTGGTATAGTACAGAACATTTTTTATCAAATCTCAGTAATCTCAGTTTCCAAAATTATTCGATTTTTAAAACAATTTTTTTACATTTAAACGTTTGGTACTGTTATTTTAAAATAAAATTAAATGTTTCTTCTTAAATTTTATAGATAGTGCTACAAAATTGTTTCTATTGGAAATACAATTAATAACCAATCTGGGATTTTTTTTAACTATTATGTAGATTTTACTAAATTAAATTTGTTGGTTTGTTTATTTTGAACAAACCTGTAGAACAGATTTTGAGAAAAAAATATTTGCTAAATTTCTTAAAAAAAATTGTATGGCAGGTACAGAGTGTTTCCTATCGCTTTTAAGTCGCTGTTCATGGTATTCAAAATATTTAGTTTCCAGAAAAAAACATTTCTTATACTCCTTGGCGTTCAGAATATCGCTTAATGAGGTAACCGTCAAGTGGAAACTATGGTGCAAACACAATGTCCTTCACATCTTCCAAATTTGGCCAAGATAGATTCGATATAATCGATCGATAGAACGGCCCTATAATCAATTTGTGGATGCTTTTGCACTTGGTGAACTTCGTCATTTAATCACAGCGAAATTCCTAGGTTCTCTAGGACTTTAGAAGAGCTTTTTTCTGCTTCTGATTTGGCAACTATTTATAAAGCCCAAAACTAGAGTAGAGCTCCCGTTTTCTGGTCGAGTGCATTCAAAACATCATTGCACCTTCTGGATGGAATTTAAAATAAAGCTTTATAACTGATTGGTCACAGACCCATTTTGGAAACTTTTTTTCATTGCAGCATCGTAGAAATGTCTCTTTGTGATAGTAATAGTGACAATTCTATCGTTAATTCTTCAAACATTTCTCTAATGAAATACATAGTTCATTCTTTATGCATATACCCGCTACGTAAGGAATGTTCTACAGTATACCTTCGAGCTTAACTTCGGACTTACCGTTAAGTTTAGACACTCCTTTTTTAGCCGTACCACACGAATGTGGAATTCTTTACCCAACTTTGTTTTTCTTTCCCATTTCTATATCCAGACATTTAAGATAAATGTACATGGTTACTCAATTCGCTTACACTGTCTTAAGACCCTTAAAGGTTATTTATAACCCTTTGAGTACGCGTCAATTATATTTTAATTAAAAGTAATTATGCTTGGTCATTCGAAAATAGGCCTCGTCGCACTTGCACTGAAATATTTACAAAAACAAAAAACGAAAAGTAAATTAAGTAAATAAATGAAGTGGACAACTTCTTGACAAATCTGCAAAAATTTTTATTTTGAAATACAGAAATATTTGTGTTAGAAAAATATCATTTTCTATGTACTGTGTACATTCTCTTACTTTACTTTCATTATGCCATTCTTTGTTCGTGTTAAATAAACAAAAACTCAGCCATTTCAATATTTTCCTTCAAGACTCAATTTCACCTGACGCAAACGAAACTTTATACAAAAAATATGAATTTCTACATGGCTTCAACTTCAAGTCGGAAAAATTGAAACGTTGGTTGGTTGGTTCGTGGGTTTTTCAGTTTGTGGTCGTGTTGCTAAACCATTTTTTTTTTTTATTAAATACCAAGAAAGAATGTATAGAGCACACGATTCCTTGGAAGAAAGCTGTGGGCTTTTTGAACGTCCACTTTCTTTCACATCCAAAGGAGCAAAATAAGAGAATTGAGTGCTTTTTTTAAAATAAAAAAAAATGTAGAATAGGTATTGCATACTTCTGGGTAACAGTCGGAAAAAGTATCAAGCTATAAACTGTTGCAGCTGTAAAAGTCTTTATATAGCTGTAGAAGCAGCCCTTGTGTAGGAGAATGCTACCTTCACAAAATCTTTTCTTCTTTTACCTCCTTCTTTATCATTTTCTCTGCCTGAGTAAATAAGAGTGAAGAGTAATGGTGGTTTCAGAGCACCACCGCAACGCAATGCCGTTAATGTCGGAAATAGCCATAAGAAAATATTTTTATTAGCTACCGCCGCGCCGTCCCGAGAACTAACCAAGATGTGGGGTTTCATTTCAGCGAATGCAAATTTTGATGTTTGTATTTATGAAGACTGAGGAGTGCGGGTGGTGTGTTAGCAGTGAACCCAACTACGGAAGCAATAATAGTAATTTCCGACATTAAACAAAATTGATTATATGCTATGGTGTATGCGAATGGATATCTGTATGCGGATGAAGCCAACGTATCTTTCTATGAAACCATAAACCTTTTATTCCTTAGGGAAGCTGATTTTAAATTTTTTATTCCTCATGAGAAAAGTTGGCTGAGTGTAAGCTTTAATCATGTTTTCCATTAGACAATCTTATAGTGAGAAACATAAAAGATATTTTGTATTACCTTAATGGTAAAGCAGACTTTTAGAAGGCGTCTTAAAATTCTGTTTGAGCTCAATCTTAATTGGATTAAATAATTTTGTAACGTTATTTTTTTTTTATTTTTTCAGCAATTCATCTGGTTCCAAAGAAGCGTCCACAACAATAGTCGCCAAAAGTCAAGGAAATTCAAATGAGAAAACAAGTGCGTCAACGACGAAAAAGCCATCTCCTCATGATCGGTTTGAAGATTTGTTAAAGGTGTTGAGAGACGGAGGGAGCAAATATGCAAATGTCATTGTTGACAGTCACTTGGAAGAAGATACAATCAATCCGACACTGGCTGAAGTAATGGATATGAAAGTTAGGTAAGTAAAAATGTCTATAGATGTTTCTGTACGCTAATAAAAAAAGATCCAGGACCATAATTCTCCTTTGAACTTCTTCAAATGATATCCGTAAGAACCAAGTTTATCTATCTATTTCGACATAAAACCGTTTGAATATGAAAAAAAAACAACCTGTTTCTCTACTTTTTTAGAGACTTGGCGATTCTTAGAACTGTCTAAGAAATTAAACAAAAAAAAAAACTTAGTTTGGGTTGAGCCAATAAAAACAAGCAAGCAAGAATAAAAAAAAACATTTTTTTTTGGTCAGCCATCAGACGAATAGGGGGAATAACATGTGGCATACGAAAACATGCAGGTGCCGAAACTATTCGGGACTGGTGGAAGTGTGATCATAGCCTCTCCGTGGCTAATATGATCAGGCAGGTTACAGGTTGGCTACAGGTTAATTCCCTGTCTCGTAAAACTAAAAGAATTTCGAGAAAGACAACAAGCCTCGGAAACGGACTGATCACACGACGACAACCCACGCACCGAAAACTGAAAAACGATTTACGAATTTTCTTATGGAACGTATGATCGCTCTATAGAGCTCGAGCTGCTCAGCAGCTGGCCGATGCCCTGTCAAAATATAAAGCTGACATAACAGCTCGCCAAGAAATCAGATGGACAGGGAATGGTGTTTTACAGAAGAAAGTATATGACATATACTACAGCTGTCATACAAAACACCATGTTCTCGGGGTAGGCTTCCTAGTCAGCGAAAAAATGAAGTCTACCATCATCGGCTTTAACGCTATAAGCGAAAGGCTATGCACCTTGCGCGTGCGAGGCAAATTTACGAACATCAGCCTCATTAACGTTCACGGACCTACGGAGGAGTCCTCAGACGAAGAAAAAGAGACTTACTACGAACAAGTCGAGAGGGCCTGTCCAAGGTATGATGTTAAAATCTTCGTAACCAAATAGACCACGTGTTGATAAACCGTCGCGCCACTACTCGAACTTGATGACGGTACGAACGTACCGAGGTGCCAATATCGACTCCTCGGATCACTATCTTGTTCGTATGGTTTTCTGAGGGCGGATTGCCTTGCGAAGACGCATTGCATCCGTCGATCAGGTTCACCAGTTACACCTTTCTTAATGCGTTAGGACTCGCCCTAGAATCACTTGATTTACGGAGAGTAAGTCCTGGAGCCAGTATGCTGGGCGTAAATGAGAAGTGGACACGCCTTAAGAATACTGTACTGTCATTAGTACTGCCAACTCCATCTTAGGCAGCTGTCGTAATAATCGGAACGACTGGTGTGATGATGAATGCAAGCTAGCGACTGAACGTAAGAATGTTGCATACCGAGCAATGCAACAATCTCATAGAACGCGGGCACGCGAAGAGAAATATAAATAGCTCAGAAAAACAGAAAAACGGCTTCACAGACAAAAGAAATCAGCCTGGGAGAAGAACCTAATCTGTGAAATAGAAAACAGCCGAGAGCGAGGTCCGCACCAGGCGCGGAAGTTCTACCAATCCGTCCGAAACATGACGCAGTACACACCACGTTGCACATACTGCAAGGACGGAGAGGGAAATCTGATCACCGATCCTGAAAGCATACTGGAGCGATGGGAAGTGTACTTTAATGAATTGCTAAATGGTCAGCTCACTGCAGAAGTGGAGTCTCCACTACTTCAAGAAGAATACCCTATGTTGCAACCACAAAGCATAGAAGAGGTTGAGAAGGTTATAGGCCGGCTTAATCAGAAAAAAGCCCCGGGAGCCGATGGCATACCAGCCGAATTATTCCATCACGGCGGGCCAGCCTTACGTCAAGCAATTCATGATATTATAGAGCACGTATGGGAGCAGGAAGAAATGCCAGAAGACTGGCGAAAAGGCATAATATGCCCCATACATAAGAAGGGAGATGTTACAACGTGCAGCAATTATAGAGGTATCACGTTGTTGAGTACCGCCTATAAGATATTCTCCTCTATCCTACAAGACCGGATAACCCCATACGCTAAAACCGTCATCGGACAATATCAGTGTGGTTTCATTCCAGGCAAATCAACAACTGATCAGATCTTAACCCTTAGACAGGCGATGGAAAAATGTCTAGAATTTAACATCCCAACATACCATCTGTTTATAGACTTTAAGGCCGCCTATATGATAGCATAGCCAGGGTAGAACTTTACAAAGCCATGAGAGAATTCGGCATCCCAAATAAATTGACACGACTATGTAGGTTGCCCATGACCAACGTAACAAGCCAAGTAAAAATAGCCGGATTGCTATCCAGACCAATCAACATCTTTAATGGACTCCGACAAGGGGACGGTTTGGGCTGCCTCCTCTTCAACCTGGCGTTGGAGAAAGCAATCCGTGACTCTGGTACGGCAACAAGAGGGACCATCGTTAACAGGTCCAGCCAGTTACTGGCTTACGCAGACGACATCGACATCATCGGAAGAACTGAACAAGCTGTACACGATTCCTTCATCCAGATCGAGCAGGCGGCACAAAATCTAGGGCTGCACATTAGTGAAGGTAAAACAAAGTACATGGTGGCGTCGAATGCGAGAGGAACAGTTGGTCAAACAATCAAGGTTGCGGAGCACGAATTTGAAGTGGTGCAATCCTTTAAATACCTTAGGTCAATAGTAGCAGCCGATAACAATATAGGAGAAGAAATACGCGGTCGGCTTCTCAAATCTCACCATAACTTCAAAACTGCTGCTGTACAGGACCATGGTCCTGCCAGTACTCACATATGGATCCGAGACTTGGGTGCTTAGCAAAAGGCACTCCGACTTCTTAGCGGCATTCGAGAGAAAAGTCTTAAGCAGAATTGTTGGCTCCATTTCCGGAGACGGTACAGTCATGAATTGTACGCAATCTACCTTGAAGCAGATATTGTGACAAAAATTAAGCTATGTAAACTCCGGTGGGCAGGGCACCTAACTCGCATGAGCGAAGAGGAACCTGCTCGGAAAGTTCTTTGTGGTACATTCTATGGTAGACGACTGCATGGTAGACCATGCTTGCACTGGAGAGATGGCGTAGAAAAGAACGCCCGAAGCTTTGGGGTGCGTAACTGGATGGCGTCGGCTAGAGACCGGGATAGGTGGAGAGACTTGTTGAAAGAGGCCAGGACCAGAACCTGGTGTTCGAGCCGATGATGGTGAATTTTTTTTTAGAAGAAGCTAAAGCTGGGTAGTCAGAGCTTTTACTAGTAGTTTGAGCTAGACAGTTCTAGCTAAAGCTTTATTTTATTTCATTGAATACAAAAAACATTACGCTAAATACCATCAGCTTGAAATACTTTACTTCATAACTATAGCTATCGTTTGTTTCGACTTAAATAGCTTGTTCGGTTATTCGGGTATTCGATTTTGTGCAACCAAAACTTTCAATCTGCTCTATAGGTCCAGTACTGGTTGCGTGCAAGCAAATATTTTATCAAATCGTCTGTCAGTCTCTGCATCACATCCACTTTATCATGAACTGGTTGTATCATGTGTATAAACTCGGTTATATTCGCACTATAGCTGAAGAGAATAATAAAAATAAGAACTAGTCAAACGTTTCTATATAAGGTTGAGAGAATCTTGATATAGCTTTTTTATAGCTGTAAGTGCATTATTAAGGCTTATGCTATTTTTATTCACTCAAATCAAAGTTTAAACTGGAAAAATAAACAAAAGCTACGTGATTCTTGCTTTAGCTATTACAGCTATTACTATAGAAGGCATCTTTAACTAGCTAGCCAAAACTAGTTCTTCTTAACGCGAAACCTGGCTTTTACTTAAAAATCCAAGTTTTAGCTTAAACCTATTTTTATTTACAGGACTCATAGTCTTAATAATAAATATTAAAAAAAAAACATTTTGGAAAACCATATTATTCTCCGAGAACGGCTCTAAGAATTTTCAAAAATTGTGTTTGTTTGGTTGTTATCTAACATTGAATCATGATTTTTGAATACCTCATTATGGTATGGACGTAACGGATTAACATTGAATTTTGGTTAAAGAAACTTCTAAAAGGCTTAAAAAACATTGCATATAAGAACATATCAATTTTTTTTTTTTCAAATTTCGTATTCCAAAATCAAATTTCTACCTGGAAATCAATATACAGAGTGTCTCCTAATTTATTAATATTATTCTAAGAACAAAATCGTTCTACAGTATAAGTTTTCTCCAATTTTTAGGTGATTTAAGAAAATGCAACAGGTTCACTGGTGATTTAATGTCTTTTCTCACGGAAAAATTTAATCAATTCTTATATCTCTTTTGGTGAAAGCAAAATTACTTTGCTTGATATTCTTAAAGTAATTAAAAGAGTTTGGAGTCACGCAATGCATGCTTTTGGTATCAACGGTTTAGTTCTTCGTTGGATTAGGAATTATACTATCTTTTTAGCCGTTCAATACAATCTGTTTTGGATGGTTCCAGATCTGAAGTTCAAAAAATAAATGCTGGTGTACTCCAAGGCTCCGTATTGTCTCCACCACTATTTCTTATTTTTAAAAATGATCTCCTGTCTGGAACTAGTAATCTACCAAACTTCTAAAACTCCAACGAAGCGTTCCATGCTACACAATTTTCTTCATTATTTTCTCAGTTGACATCTCTGCCTGTCTGATTAAGAAGTAAATATGCAGAAATAACGGTCACTTCTTCTACTACCTTTCTACCATATAGAACGTTATGTCACCATTAATATTATTATTTAAACCTGAAAGTCGTCACTTTTTTTCAATGTCATCAACATAATTCACATTCACTAGGAGCACGATACGTCACAGAAAATTGTAAGCAAATTCCAATTAACATTCATCGGCCTTAAAGTTCACATTCAGTTTTGACACAAATATAGCATAATATGATCTGTTTTGGCAGACGAAACCTACCAGTCGTTCGACAACAATCCTGTCTCGCTCAATATTAATTAGTTGCTACCAGGGGCGTAGCCCGCCGATGTGTTAAGCGTTTAGCTTGCCAAATTGATTGCCACCATTATGCTTTTTGCCTGCCGATCTACCAGAGCGGTTAGGCTTCTGTTTTGCCACCAGGGACTTTGTACCTTCCGATCTACCAGAGCGTTTAGCCTTCTGTTTCAGTGCCTCCTGTAGTAGTATCTGCTGGTGTACCAGAGCATTTAGCCTGCTATTCCGAAGCGCCGCCATGGGTGTAGTACTTATCCACCAGAATTATCCGAAGCCAGTTTTCCCGAAACTATACTCTGTCCAACAAAAATATGCAGTATGGGCAAGATAGGATGTTTGTCTCACATTCTGGCTACAGTGGATTACATAAATCTCTCCTTCATTAAAGCTCTCACAGGGTTATCGTAGTGTTGATTTTAAATGGACCCTCTTTTTAAAGCTCTAAAATCAAAAGCACTCCAACAGAAACACAAGGAAACAAAAACTGAGCAAGTTACCAAATGCACAAGGGTAACTCTGAATGCACATCAATATTTAATGGGGGTTGCAGTTAAATAGCACCAACAGCCATAGGCCACAGCGATTCAGTGCACACTCAGATGTGCGGTCAATAGGACGTCGCGTCGGGTCTGCTAAATGATGCTAAAAATGCTGCGCAACGCCTTGAATTTAAGAACTTTTTCCCTTCTGATCTGGGAACTATTTAGAAAGCATACATATGCTCAAAACTAGAGTATAATTCTCAATCTTTAGTCAGGCGCATTCAAAATATCACTGCATCTACTCAGGTGATTCCAAAATAGAGCTTTAAAACTGATAAGTCACAGATCGATTACGGTAATATTTTGTTTGTTGAAACACCGTCAAAATGTCTCTTTCATATCAATGTTTTATCGCTACTTCTTCAAATATTGTTCTATTGATATAGCCAGTTGCATTCGTCCCCTAAGACAATTGTAGCGTAATACCCGCTCTGTTAAGAATGCTTGTCAGTAGGTAGGTATACCTTCGAGCCTAAAATCGAGAGAGATTCCTTTTTTAGTCGTACTGCACGAATGTGAAATTCCTTATTCAAATCTGTTTTTCCTTTTCATTGCAATATCTAGACATTTAAGACAAATATACATCGTTTTCTCCTATTTCTTAGCTCTTAGCATTGCATTAAAACATTTTAGGGTATTCATAACCCCTTGAGTGAGCGTCAATTCACATACAAAGTCAACACAACAGAGTCAACCCAGTAATTATGACCCAGTTTTTAATTTAATTTCATTGGAATTCTTTTAATTTTCTCCCAATTTGAACTGATATGATACCAAATAGATGTTTGGTCTAAAGTACATACTCGTAGCTTCAATATTGGCGTGTGTCTGTCTCTTCAAAACTACCGTTCACTTTTTTGATCACCCAGTCCCTAAATCAACTGCCTTTTGCTTAAAGCTCAATTGAATATCCATCAATGTTGTTACCAAAGCAGATGCAAGAAGGCTTTTGGCTCTCAATTAAATTCTAATTTTGTATCACTTTATATAAAACATCTGTTGGCTGTACAAAAAACGATATTTAACTTAGTCTAGAGCACACCAATGTAGTATGTTGTGGAAAATATATCTATAAGTAGTAGTCTAGGCTAACATATGGAAGTATACTCAATATCGTTTATTGATTGAATCAGTTTGATGCTCATCTGTGTTTTCTTTATGCTTGAGTTAGGGTGACCATATTTTCGTTTATTGGTCGACTGAAAGAATAAATCCTGAAAATTTAGCAAATTTGAAGGTATCCAATGTTGTTGAAATTACATTAAGAGAATCCTATCGGATTGTATAGAATTGAATAAATTCATTACCAGACAGTGATTGATATTGATATAGTGAGAGCAAGTTCAGAAATGAAGGAGCTCTTGTATAAATGGGTTATCGTCAACTCAGACAAACTGTTAAACGTTTTGTCAAGCTTTCCAGTTTGATGACTGATTAAGAGATGCATTGAGATGCATTAGATTGCCAAAGTTCATATAATGACCCCTGGATAGAGCCCACTCAAGTTAACTCATATACCACGCACAGGGCATTGTCGCCATTTGAGTTCTTCCTCTGTCTAAAATACTCATATTCTCTTAAATTATTGTCGTCGATAAGGAAGTGGTCACAGCCAGCTATCAGTTTTAAGTAGTTTGTTAGGTACTAAGGGCATACATTTAGATGTACAAATATTAATACACGGTTAGACAACAATCCAAAAAAACAAGCCATCAATATTTCGCAGAGTGCGAAACCTTCTAGCAATCATACTGACATTAGTACTTTTAATCCCAGTTACAGGGTCGGATTTAGTTTCCATCTGTATAATAGTCTGGCAACTTTGTGTGAGTTAAAGTCCGTCAAAAATTCCAGATTCGACCAGGGAGTCAAAGATTATCAAGCTCATGAACTGTGAATTAACAATACCATATGATCAAGTCATTGAGTACCATTTCTGATACATAGTTCGAATTTGTCTTCATTTCGTACCTATACCTTAGCATATTTGTAATTTCGGCCAGTAGGACGTTCGTTCAGCAGTTCGAGAGTGAGTATTGTCATCAATGCCATACTTATTCCCATTATTTATCAGCATTTTAAATCGCAAGTATGTGGTTTTGTATGACAGATCATTCAAAATGTATCAATTTTAAATTTTTCAGTATTGAAGATCTGATATCTTTCAGTTCTATTACCATTTCTGTTTGCAAATTATCTGATGGTTAGCTTTTGAGTTTTCAACCTAAAAAATTTCGCTCTTTCATTTGTCGGACTGTTTTAGACTTTGGATAAAGCCGTGTGTTTTTGTTTAAGAATTCATTATGTGTAGGTCCTTACTATATTGAAGTCAGATAGTAAAAATATGACAAATGGTAACCATAAAGATGGTTTTTCTACCTACAATAGTAGCCATTTCTGTTGGCTATATGGTTTGATGTTCACAACCACTCAGCATCATAAACACACAATCATTGTTGATTTTGACAGAAGTGTCACTTAACTGGAAATAGGATATGAGAGAATTGATTAAAGATAAATTGTATGCTGATGGAATAATAGTTTAAGGAAAGCCTCAAATTTATATTATTTTTGTTTATATAAAATATCCTAATCTGTTTAAATGTGACGATTTATTTTTTAAGCACATGTACAACGCACATATTTTTGAATGTATGTATGTACGTATTCTTGGAAAACATAAAAAGATTAGCTGTTCTTTAATTGTTTTTATTGTACCCACAAAAACGCATTAAACAAAAGTTCTTAAGGGAAAACTTCTCTTCCCTTAAAATGTTTAGGAACAATCATGCAAGGGCTTGGTAAAGTTGGAGAAAATTTAAAAGGATACACATTGACTTTAGAGAATGTCCAAATATCGCAATGGAAGGAGAATATTGAGTTGGGTAAAGTATTCCACATTCGTAAAGCGCGGCTAAAGAAAAAATTTTGTGCTCGTGATATTCAAATATTTCTGTAAAGGGTACTTCCATCACCTATCATTTTCAAAGTTCTGTTTTATATTCACTCAAATGAGTTATTGGAGTACCTGCCTAAATATGGGAATTGTAGTCAGGACTTGGATGAATATAAGTCTTTAATTGCAGCAGATCAAAAGTCGTGAACATTTCTTGCATATTTGAAGGAAATCTAAACACTTATCAGCGTTTTTGGAGACTTCAAATGTGTGGTCATTCCACTCAAGCTGGTGTTTTGTGTCAAGGGGATGGGTTCCGCTCAAACGACAGGAGATAGCATTGAGTTTTTGGTGCATTACATTGTATGCAGCTTATGGTTTCCTATTTCACAATGCGATAGATATGAGCTTTTTATACGCTGCCTTTCTAAGTCCACTACCGAAGAACAAAGACGTGCATCTGGAAACGACTATAAGAAGCTTAGAGTACTGTTTCCAGTAAAACAATTTATTGCATTAGAAGTTTCAGATACAGGGCCATAAATGAATTTCAGAAATAGAATCGAAGACAAACTAGATCCCTGAGGCACACCACTATTTATTTTATTAATATAAGACTTAAAACCTTCCAATGCAAATTGGAGCAGTTTGAGTGGTTATTTCTCATCCAGTGCAGAACAGATTGGTCAGCGTTTAGATTGACGGAAGTCTGATAAACAGAACTAAAAAACTTCCTACAACTTTTAAATACAGGATTTTAGATTTACAGACGTTCGAGATTAAGAATTTTGGACTATTTTGTAAACTGAATTTTGGAACATACGGAATTATGACCCCAACTTCAGAAATTCTGGGATACGCATGCTAGTAATAGAATTAATTTGATTAATTATATTGTTTTAAGTATTTATTTATTTATTTGACTCTAACAAGTACATTTGACTTTCTTAGAATATCGTACAGACTAAAACTAAATCTAGTTAATTAATATTATTTAAAAGTAAGACTTGACATTAATTTCGACTTAAATGGAATTCTAATATAATGTATCTTCAAATTGATTGAAACAGGAAACCGCATTACATATAGGGTTGTTCAAACCATAATTAGTAATATGTCTTCGGATATAAAAGAAGTCGTTCTCTCTAAGACGTAAGGAACGTACAGGAGCATATATGTTAAATAACGACAACAGTTTTGGACTGTCAATTTGGCTGCAAATAATGTCCCTGGCAAACATTGCAAAATAATATACTCTTCTGCTATGCAGAGGTTTAAGCTGAATTAATTGGCATCTGATGTTATAAGTCGGCGTGTCAGAATGCAGGAAAGTTTTACGCAAAGCATATCTTGTGAACCTTTTCTGAATACGTTCAACCCGTAAAGACCCTCTGTTATAGTAAGGTGACCATATTATAGAGCAATATTCAAGGTAAGACCGAACCAAAGAGACAAAAAGACATTTCAGAGTGTAAGGGTCACTAAATTCTTTGGAATTTCTAAAAAGAAAACCAAGCATAGCATTCGCTTTCGAGATTAAAAAATCAACATGCAGCGCAAAACACAATTGGGTATCGAAAATAACTCCCAGACCCTTTTGCACTGAGACCGGAGTAAGATCGTTATGTGATATTTTATAATCGAATATAATTGGATTTTTAGATCAAGTAAAAGTCATAATGGAGCATTTACGAATATTAAGATGTAAACAGTTAATAACACACCAACCCGTAAGTCTGTCAATATCTTGTTGAAGTTTCATGCATTCCGTCACTGATTTAATTTGCCGATAAAATTTAAAATTATCTGCAAAAATTAATTTGGTAAATCATTTATAAAAAAAAAGGAAAAAGAGGGGACCTAAGTGGCTTCCTTGTGGAACTCCTGAGTGATTCAAAATAGCTTTCGAGAAATTCGAACCTTATATAACATACTGCTTACGGTTTTTTAAGTAACTCATTATCCAGCTAAGTAGGGCAGAGTGAAAACCAAAACTTACTAGCATTCGCTCTAAAATATGAAACTGAACCCGATCAAAAGCTTTAGCAAAATCAGTGTAGAAAGCATCCACTTCAAAGTGCTGTTCCATACTGTTAAGGCTAAAGTTAGTGAAAATTGCTTAATTTGTTATTGTAGATCTACCACTAACAAATCCATGTTGATCCTCAGATATAAAAGACCGAGTAAGACTGCATAGTTTTTGCTTCACAATTGCTTCAAAAACTTTAGGGACCAATTGTAATTTTGCTATAGGCCTATAATTTTCAATATCCTGCTTAGAGCCAGATTTATGAATTGGCGTGATGAAGGAATACTTCCAGCAATCCTAAAGTGTACATCGCATAGATATCCGCATTTTGTTTGAAACGTATTTATATACATAACTTAACCTTGCAGATGAGATTTTAATAAATCTAGTTTTAACTTTCAAAATCAAGTTTTCAAAGCATTTTCTTCAACCCATACATATACTGCCTTGTCTAAGTAAAAGGCAGGAAAATGTTTTGTCTAACCACGCTTCAAACAGAATTGTAATTTATTTTCTCTGGGTCAGTGAGAATTTTGAACAGTTACTTTACGGCAATAGTAACAGCCCTTGAAGAAAGTCGAATTAAGTACAATCAAGTCATGTTAACGCTTCAATATTTGTTGAATTTTACAAAAGCCTTTCACCTTTCGAACTCGTGCAATTGCTAGAGTACTAAACGATAAAGCGGCTGGCCCGTATAGTATACCCCTAATGTTCTGAAGAGGTGTTCTTCAATGATGGCAAAACCACTGCGTGAGGTTTTCGATCTGTCCTACTCTACTGGTCTCCCTCCGAGTGGATGGAGAACAGCATTTTTCCAGCATGTCCCTAAAAAAAGCGAATCTCCTTCCTTCTCTAGACCCAATTGCATTTACGTCCCTTCTTCCCAAGGTAAGTAAAACGCTGATAAACTATCAGCTCAAGAAATATCTCGAAGAAGTATAGCTTCTTAAAGACCGGCAGTATAGCTTCCGTAGCAGGTCTACTGGTGATCTTTAAATATTTTTGGAGAAAGTAAGATTATTGAAAAGGCATAGAGTTTAGCATCAAGCTCTCTTATCGAAAATGCGTGCGTTTGGTATCGTTGAATCTCTTTTTAGTTACAAAATTTTTAAAACATTTCTAAGAAAAAAATTTGTTACGCCAACAGAAAGTTTTCATTAATAAACGAATAAAAAAAATTTCCAAAAAAATACTAACCCGTTTTTGAGATATCGAATTTTCCAAAAAAATTCAAAAAAAAATATTGTTTAAAGTTTTGAAATGCAATGTTTTTTAATTAACTTTTTAGAAGCGTCTCTATAATTTCATCAAAATCCGTTATGCCGATAATGAGAAAATCAAAATTCGAAAAATGCTTCTATATTAGGTACAGTCAGTAATATATTAATTTCAAACATTTTTCTATTAAAGTATAGATTTAACATTTTTATTGTGGGTACATTTATTTTTAGGTAAACCAATTTTTTTTCTCAAATCTTATAAATTATTTTAAGAAACTTTTATTTATCAAGTTTGAAAAAAATCGGTTTTGGAAATATTGAGTTTCCAATAAAAAATTTTGAATTTTTTTCTAAAAAACCAAAAAAAAAATTAATGTTCGAATATGTTATAATATTCAAACTTTGGTGGAGCTTTATCAAAAAAAATGATTTAAATCGTTTGTACCGTTTTGGAGAAAATGAAAAACAAACAAAAAATGGTTCCAGGGGCTACCAAAACTAACCAATTTTGGGATTTTTTTTCAACCATTACTTAGCTTTAACAAAATGAAATTTCATGAGTTTTTTTTTTTAAGTTCTGTGTGACAGTTTAAAAAAAAAATATTTATAAAATTTCAAAAAAAAAAAAATCGTATGGCAGGTACCTTCCGTTATTTTTGATTTAGAAAAAAAAGAAAACAATGTGTGGGGTAAAAAATTAGAAATAATTTCTACCAAGTTTAACGAAAATCGGCCGAGCCGTTGTAGTCGAAAAGACAGACAGACAGAATTGCGAGACTCACTTTTTTGGTCTTCGCTATTATCGTTATTTATGCCAACTTTTATCAAAATCTCGAGTTCGAGTTTCTTACGAATGCATAAATTGCCTTATAGTACCTACAGTTGTGTTCATAAAAATAGCAGTGCTCCCCAAATAAAACAAAAAGGCTTTCATTATCAACGTTATAATATATTTCACTTAACTTCTAATAACAATTTAAGGTATTTCATTTATATTAACAGAAAAAATTAAGATTGATTTTTTACCGTTACTTTTATCACAGTAAGAAGCGTTTTTAAAATTTATGGCTGTTCACAAAAATAGCAGTGTATCTGAATGTTCTGAATCTATAACGCAAAAAGTTAGAAAAACTGTAAAAAAGTTATATGAAACTACATATATTGATATTTTAGCTTATCATTAATACCATTGTTTTTTATAACGGAAATGCATCTGCGTGGCATGGAGTCCACTAAAGTTTGGCACCTCTCGACTGGTATTACGTTCCACAAATCTCGCACTACTTCCCACAATTCTTTCGAATTCTTCGGTTTCGCTTCATGAGCCCCATTCTTAACATCCCCCACTAATTTTCAATGGGGTTAAGTTCAGGGCATTGAGCGGGCCACTCCATAACGCATAACTTGTTCTCCTGGAACCATGATTTTGCCCTTTTTGAAGTGTGCTTTGGGTCATTGTCTTGTTGGTATACCCAAACCAACGGCATTTCCTCTTCAGCATAGGGTAACATGACCTCCTCGAGAATTTTAACATATTCAGCTGCATCCATTATAGCCTTAATGGGATAAATAGGCCCAACCCCATAGTAAGAAAATCAAGCCCATATCATAATTTTCGCTCCGCCATGCTTCACTGTTTTCACAGTGTATCGTGGATCGTTGGCTGTATTTTGTGGTCTTCTCACATACTCCCGACGATCCTTGGATCCAAAAAGAACGACTTTGCTTTCATCGCTCCACAGAATATTCCTCCATTTCTCTCGTGGCCAATCTCGATGCGCTTTGGCAAACTCCATTCTCTTTGCCACATGCCTTTTTGTCAACAATGGTACCTTGCGTGGACTTCGGGCTGGTAATTTGGCATCCAAAAGACGTCTTCGTACGGCTACAACGCTTACAGACAGTTCAAGCTTATCTTTAATTTCTCTGGAGCTTATGGAAGGGTTCTGTTTAGCTAACTGAATAATTTTTCTCTAACACTCGTCATCCTTTTTGGGCCGCGTGTTTCCGGTTTATTCTGCCATTTTTTAGCGTTACTTATCTTTTTTTCTGAACATCCTAGGATTTCCTGAATATCCTGGCAAGTTTTCCCCTCCAAACGTAGTTTTCTTATAAAACTTCGAGTTTCTTTGTTGAAATGTTTTGACCGACCCATTGTTTATTTTTGAGCTAATATTTTATAATTTTTTCTATAATATTATCTTGAGAATACTAAAAACTGCAAATAGTAAAATTTTTACTTACCGAAAAATTAAAAAAAAGAGAATGTTTAACACTTTTTAACTTTAAATGCAAGACACTGCTATTTTTATGAACACGTTATATTTAGAGAGCTTATGAACAAATGCGTCTACAACGGAAAAAGTAAGGTTCAATTACAAACTCGAAGCCTCAAATATAGAAATGAAAGACCGTTAGATGCAAATAACAGGTTAATTTTTCTTGTAAGAATCTGCGTCTTTAAAATTATTGACTAATTAATAAATTGTGACCAGCACTGCTATTTTTATGAACACAGCTGTATGTATATTTCGCAAGTAAAAATGATAGATGATAGAAATAAAATGCAAATATTTGAATCTCTCGAGCACCACTGCAATGTTTCATGTCTATCGTTATTTTACCGCCATTTTCATAAACAGTGCTCTAGTGAAAGACAAAGTTGCATTGCTCCCCTCAAACAATTCAAACGTAATACCCATACTTCTAGGAATGCTCATCAGTTTACCCTCGAGCCCAAAATTAAAGGTCGCAAAAACTTTCAATCTGAAGTATTCATAACGTTTTGAGTACGCATATAATATAAAAAAAAAATCAATTGGTCGCTGTTTAATGCCCTTACGCTAAGTCCTATCAAATAAAAAATTATTGCCATCTATTAACTAAAATTTGATACCAAGATTCAGTTTTTCTATCACAATTGATCATGAGTCTAGGTCGACCATCTTGACCTTTCTGTTGGACGTAGAGTTGCATATCTACGGAGCCTTCAGAAATTGGATATGTTCTCTAATCTAACACCAAGAGGCACTATTCTGAGAATTATTATCAATTTTTTGCAGTAAATTTTTGGTACATGCGTCATGATATCGATATTACAAAAGTCTTCCAGGTTTTTTGTTCGCCATTGTTGTTGAAAATATGTATAAAAATCAAATTTAAAAATTATTTAAAAGAAATCTCTTCATTGATCAAATTTTTTTCCAATTTTAAATTTCAAAAAAAAACACCTGTATATGTTTGTATACAACAGTGATTCTCAAACTTAATTTTTGACAAGTTTCCAGAAACTTTTCTCTAATTTTTTTTTGTAATTTAAGATAAAATCTGTTGACAGCGAGTGACATTAAATGCTATTTTGAAATTTCCCCTTTCTTCAAATGACATGTCCATTATTTGATGAGAAGAAGATATAGAAAACTTGAAACAAAACTATCACAGTAATTGCAATGTTCGCCTTTCGTCGGGTGGAGGTTGTTTAAGGATAATCATAGTCTGTTCTTTGGAAATGTTGTACACATATGTTCTGTTCATGTGTCCTCTTCGGGATTTAGCTGCAAAGACAAATGATTTTCATGCTTTTGACATTGACGACAATGGCAGAGAAGAGAATACACATCAGCAGGACACAAATTCTGTAATCAGGGAAGATTTAATCATATTAAGGACAAAAAAATGAGGACTTCGTGGCAGTGCAGCTGGGATGTCTTTAATGTTGGTTCAGTTATAGAAGGGTATAATATCGGCTGGAGGTAATTTTTTGTGTTGTTGCTCAAAATGAAAGCGATGTTATATTACTTTATATTACCTAGGTACTCAGACAAAAACAAAAAAAAAAAATAAAATGCACGACCGGGTCGCACGAACTTGCTCCTATGTAATAGACTAGGAATTTTAAAAACGAATGTTATTAGAGAAAACTGTTCATAAGGATAAAATGAATTTTTTAAATTCTTTTAGTAGTAAGAGATAAAAACAGAATGCTATGCAAATATGAATTTATGCAGGAACAAAAATTATAAGTCGTTGTAGTGGTTCCTTAAAAAGTAAGCTTTTATGTACAAAATTTTTAAAACATTTTTAAGAAAAAATTTTGGTAAGCCAACCTTAAGTTTTTAGTATTGTACGAATAAAAGTTCAATTACCAAAAAAAAAAAAATACTAAGCCGTTCTTGAGATATCGAATTTTTCAAAAAAAAACAAAATGAAAATTACAAAAATATTTTTCTTAAGTTTTTAAATGCAATAATTTTTATACTTTTTAGGAGCTTCTTTATAAAAAAAATTCATTAAAATCCGTTATGTCGATAATGAGAAATTCAAAATTCGAAAAAATCGTACTATGGTAGGTACAATCAGTAATATCTAGATTTAATTTTTTTTTTATAAAATTATAGATCGTAAAGATTAATCAAAAGAAAAAAAAATTTAGCAAAATTCTCAAAACCGTTTTCGAGCAAAATACGATTTTCGAAAACCATTTTTTAAAATTTGTATGGAAGGTACCGTTAGTTTTAGATAACACAAAATTTTTTTTCTCAAATCTTCTAGACTATGTTAAGAAGCTTTTATTTGTCAAGTTTGAAAAAAATCGACCATGGGGTTTTCGAAATATTGAGTTTCCAAAAAAAAATTGATTTTTTTTTTAAAAATCCAAAAAATAAAAAATTGAAAATTTGAATATGTAATATTATTTAAACTTTGGAGGAGCTTTGGCATAAGAAAAATTATTTAAATCGGCTGTACCGTTTTCGAGTAAATGAAAAACAAAAAAAAATGGACCCAGGGCGGTTACCAAAAATAACATTTTTTTGTAAAATTTTTTTCAACCATTAGCTAGTTTTAACCAAATGGAATTTTTCAATTTTTTTTGAGAAAAAAAAAATATTTATAAAATTTCGAAAAAAAAATCGTATGGCAGGTACCGTTATTTTTGGTCTTAAAAAAAAAAAACAGAAAAAAACGTCCCGGGGGGAAAAATTAGAACCCATATCTACCAAGTTTGAAGAAAATTAAAACCCATATCTACCAAGTTTGAAGAAATTAGGCTATAGTAGAACCGACAGACAGACAGAATTGCGAGACCTACTTTTTTGGTCTTCGCTATCATCGTAATATCAACTTTGATCAAAATCTCGAGTTCGGTTTTTTTTACGAATGCATAACTTGCCTTATAGTACCTATAAGTCGCAAGTAAAAATATTCTATTAACCCAGGAATCGCTTATTGAAGAGATTCCTTTTTTCCCTATTCAAAGACCATTCTGGATATAAAAAAGCATATTTTTCCCAATCCCCACCGTGGGAGTGCAAAAGTTCAAAACTTTAAGTGGTTGCAAGTGGACGGATTTTTATATTTTCAATTTCCTCAGAGGAAACCCGTTGTTTTTTTTTATTCTTCGTCCTTTTATTATTTTCTCTTAAGGAAATTTCACGCGCAAAACATTTGCTTCGGATAGTTATCGATTATTGATCCATAACGTTCGACAGAAAAGTGTAAAATGGCCGAAGTAACTTTTGAGTATCGTTGGTGTGGTGAATACTCTTTTTCCCATTTTCTACCCGCACTTTTCTACAACGCAATTATGAACCCATAGAATCTAAAAGAAAGTTTCAAATTGATAAAAGTTCTTATTATACCTACACTATTATACGATGCGTATCCTGTTCCTGAATACCAAATCGAATCTAGGGTTGTTTTTTGTTGTTGTCTTGGTTTATAGCCCCAGCACGTTCGAGTCGAAAGGTTTGTATAACATTGATATTTTACCTTAAGTAGGTATAGAAGTGTGCGACGAGAAGATGATGATTGAATAACTAAACATAAAAGTAATTTTCTGTAACATATTTCGCTGAGATGGGAAATTATATTGGATGCTTATTTAAGGATGAAAATTAATCTGAAAATTATGGACTTATAAGCGTGAAGTTATTTTTTTAACGATTGTTTGGCTTTGGAAATGTGTCCAAATGGTTAGTCGATTTAAATTACAGTGGCCTTATAATTTATAGTATATTTATGACAATTTTCAAATTTTTTCCTAAAATGAGACAATCAAAGCGATAAATTGGATCTTTTATCATTTGGCGAGCAATATAAATCCTGTGTAGGAAAACTTGAAATATATTTGCCGTAATAGCCGCGTTTTATTATCGCCAGTGGTCCAGAGAGATTAACCCTCGAAAATAAAACGATACGGATCATAGTGACAGGTGTGTTGTATGTTATATCTCTCTTTTGCTTATGTTTGCTGATTTTCAAATGTTTCTTGTCTTTTTTCTTTACACTGGAGTAATCACTATACCTTACCATAAAAAGCTTTCTACTCGCCAGAGTAAGAACTAATTTTTGGGTCTAGATGAAGATAGAGAACAGGATCCCAAATTGTTTTTGTAATACTTGTGAAAAATGTATCCAGATCCGGATGCGTATATATCCATAGATAATATAACGCACCTAACATAAATTGATTAATCCATGGAAATAAGACTTTTGAATTAATGTTTGTATTTTGATTTGCTTCCTTGATAAAAACGAGTTTGATTTTTTTAACGAATCCATATCTTGTTATATAGTACCTGCCTCCCGCTAGAAAAAAAAAAGTCTAGTAGAATTAGATTTTTCCATGAGAAACCTTATAATTTTAATAAGAAAAATTTACTAACCAGGTATTTTTTTACTACCTTCTAACACTCCTTCAAAAAATCTCAATGAAAGTATTGCCCATTATGTATGGAGCAATTAAAAAAAGTGCTTATGGAATTCTTGATTAAATATGAAATTCACGACTGGGACATAGAACCTTCCTCTTATTAAGTTATAGTGTCCTAGAAATTCGTTAAAACAACTTCTAAATAAGTATTTGTACTTCCTCGCCAAGAAAGGTTAACTTTGAAAGAGCAGAGTCCGGTTTAAGCTGGTATGGTATCGACTTAGAATTGTTCGCCAGGTCTTCGAAGTATGAGTTCACGGCATGCATCATATACATACATCTTTTAAAATTCTTCCTTATTCAAAAATCAAATAAGTAATATTTTTTTTAATTTTTGATATGCATTCATTCTAAAACTTTTTAAGAACTTCTGTATAAACGATTTCACTAGAAACCGTTTCGCTGATAGTGAGAAGGTCAAAATTTAAAAAAAAATGGTTCTGTTAAATTCTGTTAAATTTCTTAATTAAAAACGTTTTTTTACCAAATTAAAATGTTATGAGGAGTTTTAGAGAAGAATATAATTTCCAAAAGCTTTTTATAACATGTTTTAATAGAATTTGAAATTTAAAATTGTAAATTGTCAAGTTTAAAAAAATTAACATGTGGTTTTCTTTTCGAAATATAGATATTTCAATTTAAAAATATGAATATGCAACACTATTCAATTTATAAAGTGCTCAAGCATACAAAAATTTATGAAAATCTGTTGTACTATTTTTGAGAAAATTGAAAAAAATTTTTTAACCACTAGCAACCTTTTACTAAATGAAGTTTTAGGATTTTTATTTTTTTAAATCTGTTGAATAGTTTAAAAAAAAAACAAATAGTTTCTAAAATTACAAAAAAATAAAATGCACGACAGGGTCGCACGAACTTGCTCCTATGTAAAAGACTAAGAATTTCAAAAATGAATGTTATTAGAGAAACTGTTCATAAGCATAAAATTCATTTTTTAAATGACTAAAAAAACACTTCTTTAGTAGTTAAAGGTAAGACTAAGATGCCATGTGATTCAACCAAATATAGATTTATGCAAGAACAAAAATTATAAGTCTTTGTAGTGGTTTCTTTAAAAAATAAGGTTTTATAAAAGAAAATTTTAAAACATTTTTAAGAAAAAATGTTGGTACGCCAATTTGAAGTTTTTATTATTGTATGAATTAAAATTAATTTTACAAAAAAAAATATTGAGCCGTTTTCGAGATATTGAATTTTCAAAAAAACAAAAAAATGATTTTTTTTAAATTCAAAAAAATATTTTTCTTAAAGTTTTGAAATGCAATGTTTTTTAAACTTTTTAGAAGCTTCTCTCTACGAAGTTTCATTAAAATCCGTTGTGCTGATAATGGCAAATTCAAAATTTTTAAAAATCGTTCTATGGTAGGTACAGTCAGTAATATCTTGTTTTCAATTTTTTTTTCTATTATATTACAGATATTAAAAAATAATAGAAAGAAAAACAATTTAAGCAAAATTCTCGGAACCGTTTTCGAGAAAAATACGATTTTCGAAAACCATTTTTTAACATTTTTGTTTGGAGGGTACCGTTATTTTTAGGTAAAATGAATTTATTTTTCTTATATCTTGTAGATTATTTTTCCAAACTTTAATTTATGAAGTTTCGAAGAAATCGAGCATGGGGTTTTCGCAATATTGTGTTTTCAAAATAAAATTTGAAAGTTTTTTTAAAAATCCAAAAAAAATGTTTTGGAAAATTTGAATACACAATAATATTTAAACTGCTGGAAAGCTTTAGCATAAAAAAAATGATCAAAATCGATGGTACCGTTTTTGAGAAAATCAAAAACAAAAAAAATGGTCCCAAGGGGGATACCAAAACTACTCATTTTTTGAAAAAATTTTTTCAACCATTACCTAGGTTTAACTAAATTAAATTTTTTGAA
Organism: Philhelius festivus; assembly: GCA_963931855.1. Taxonomy (NCBI): domain Eukaryota; kingdom Metazoa; phylum Arthropoda; class Insecta; order Diptera; family Syrphidae; genus Philhelius; species Philhelius festivus. The sequence goes on from OZ007555.1 coordinate 189,765,765, forward strand.
TTTAAAAAAAAAAAAATCGTTGCGACAGTTTTTGAGAAAAAAAAATATTTACAAAATTTCAAAAAAAAATCGTATGGCAGGTACCGTTATTTTTGGTCTTAAAAAATCAAATCAAAAAACATCCGGGGGTAAAAAATTAAAACCTATATCGACCAAGTTTGAAAAAAATCTGACCAGCCGTTTAGCTGTAATCGAACAGACAGACAAACAGACAGAATTGCCAGACCCATTTTTTTGGTCTTCGCTATTATCGTTATGTCAACTTTGATCAAAATCTCGAGTTCGATTTTTTTTTTCCGAATGCATAGCTTGCCTTATAGTACCTATAAGTCGCAAGTAAAAATTGTGTGAGAGGGAGAGAAATTAAAAAAGATTTCTATCAAGTTTAAAGAAAGTCGGCGGAGCCCTTAGGCTACAGTCGAAAGGGCAGACAGACCGATAGATCAGACATTATTAAAAAACCCCAATTATTACTTATGTTATTTATTAATTTTATTGATCTAGCAGATTTGGTATAACATTATTGTTCTGGAATCCTTCTTCAAAGATGAAAAACAGCATTTTTCCAGACTTTTACAAAAAAAGGACACCCATCACCCCATCTCCTCCTACCGCAAAATTTCACTAACGTCACTCCTTCTAACCAAGGTCTTGGAATCGCTGACTAATCATTAGCTCAAGAATCTCGAAGATCGAAAGCTTCTGATTAACTGGCAATACGACTTTCGCAGTAATTGCTCCACGAGTGATCTGATGGCTTTTCTCACCAAAGTGTAGAACAGATCTTAATATTGTTTATTGCTAAGGTGTTTGGTTAAGTTTGGGACTAGGTTATCTTATCGAAAATGTGTATCAATGAAACCTTTATTCTCTGGATTAGAAATTAACTTCTGGATCGTCCAATACATGTTGTGTTGGATGGTTCCATGTCTAATCCTTACAAAATAAATGCTTCTGTCTCCATTTGATGGATAGATTCCAGAACACAATAAAATTGGTGAGAAACAGAGCTATCATAGAATCATTCCCATCTCTTGAACAGTGGTGGAATGTCTCATTTCCTTCCTTGTTGTATCGCTTCTTTCAAAAGTAATGCTCACTCGAAGTAACCAGTTGTATTCCTCGCCTCAATTAATTCACCAGTGATACCCTTTTCTCTAAGAATGCTCATCAGTTCACCATTGAACCTTATTTTGGAAGTACCGTCAAAAACAGAGATTTGGTTAATTTTCTGAAATTCTGGATTTCTAAATTACGGAGCAGCAATCGTGGGAGGGACTTACGTATGAATAAAAGGGTCTCTAAACTTTTTTGAGTTTTGAACCACAAATCCTAGCAAAGTCCAGCATAATATTAGCTTTAGCAACCACAAAATCATTGTGGAAGGTGAAACTTAATTTTACAATCGAATATTACACCAAGGTCTTTTTTTGTTCTTAGCTTAATAATTTTTGTTCTATCGATTTTATATTCAAATCAATTAGTATAAGACTATAGGAAAAAGACAAGGATTGGCATTTGGAGACATTTTGAGCTGGTTAGCTATGCACCAATCAGATAAGCACTCGATGTCACTTTGAAGCAAAAAGCAATCATCTAGCGATTTGATACAACGGAGAATTTTGATATTAATCGGAAGTATAAGGCAGCATTGTTGATTAAAGTTGGTATGTCATAGATAACCCACAGGAACAAAAGAGACCCCAAGTTACTACCTTGAGGAACACCAGAAGTACTTCAGAAAATAACTCATTAATGCGAACAAACTGTCTTCTACCGTTGAAATAATATAATAAAAATCATTTTAGAATACTTGAATGGAAGCCGATGGATTCCATCTTTTTTATTAACATAAAATGCATGATCCTATCAGTTTGAAAACAATTTTCAATATTTCTAATAATTTTGGTTACAAAAAACTGCTAGGTTTGTCATACTGGATCTTCCAGCTATAAATCCATGTTGAGATGGCGAAATTGCTTTTTAAAGAATATAGCTTAGATTTTCATATACTCATATACAAATTCTTTTGACTATTTACTTATAGAACGGTAATTAAAAACATCTTGTTTGAAGCTAGATTTATGGAAAGGAATAATATAGGACGACTTATTCTTTTTATTATGTAAGTTAATTAAACGTTTATTACACCAAGGTGGGTTAGAATTATTCTAGAAACTGATTTTAGGAATAACTAACTTTATTGTCCTACCAATCAATTACATATAACATCCGCGAGCTGGTAATTAAAATCGATATTGTTTCAAAAAAACGGAATTCTTATGACTTGTAATTGCTTCGAAATTAACTTTTTTGAAATCATACATTTTAGTCTTCCCTATCAACACTCAAGTTTGATCAAAATTAAGAGTTCGATTTTTTTACGAAGGCATAATTTTAAAGTAGACTTATACCAAAAGTAAAAATATAACAAATAAGCTAAAGAGAATAGGACGGTGGAGCATTTGTACATGAAAGTATTAATACCTTAACATACCCCGATGTGAGAAAACCGTTCCATATGCCCTCACAATCGTAAACAATTGCCTTGTTTTGAAAGCAGAAAAAAGGCAGAAATACAGCCTTGAAGTCAGTCGGTTTTTATAGATATACACCAACAAGGTGCTTCTTTTATTTCTTTTTAACAATTTTTAAGAGAAAGATGAGAGATGGAGAAGAATAGCTCTTTAAAACGGCTTGTTTTTGATTTCTTTAAATAGACAAAAGACGCTAGTATTCCCGTTTTGTGTGCGTATATCCATGGTAAACAAAAAAATCCTTTTTATTTTATTTAATTTTTGTTACGTATACGCCCGAGTGCACATTACAATTTTAATCACATAATGTACATATGTACATCATTGAATTTAAACTAAAAGATCCTTAGTATAAACTCTGAAAATTACGATTTAATCTTTAATAAAGACCTTTTATAGTATCAGCGATAGCACAGGTCTTATTCTGGAACACTGTGTTGACACATTTCTAATTAAACACATTTCTAGTATTTTTATGTGTCCACGGTGACGATTGTTAATCTTTTTTTTTTTTATTTTTATAGCAATCTCTTATTGTTGGCCATATTTTACTAACCTCTAGCCCTTCCCGATAAGATGAGCTTCTGAGTATTCGTTGAAGCTTCCTATAAGATGGTATATCAAAAAATCAATACTCCACCACTTCTGTAACAACCCTGGCGGTAGTTGCCTTCTTCGCTCAAGCAAGCATTCCTCAACAAAATCCACCCAAACACCCCATAACGGTGAAGGCTTTTAATTGCCTGAAAGTTTGTGAACTTCTGTTGGCGTTGGTGGCGTTTGCGTTGGCGTTGGCGTTTCTCACAGCCAGCGTGATTGTGAGTGATACAATAAGTGTGTTGTGTACCAACGTTCGCATTATGTAACAACAATAACAATTAATTACACGTATCATACATTGTCGAGATGGGTGCCTACCGCCTTCTGCCTTTATGTCGGCCTACCTGTGTATTTGTACACGCATCTGTCAGCGTAGACAGTATGCTGTTGGATGGTTTATATGTATACGCATTGAATTACAAAAGGGTTGCGTATTGCGTTATAAGGGATCCTCATTTAAGTATCTTTTTTTTTATTATTGTTGATGCTGATGTTCTGTTGTTCATTTTGTGTCAACAGACACTTGTATCATAAAAAGAATTCCTGGATACGGAGTCAGAATACAGATACCTTCGTGTATAAATATGTTTATGATTATACACACTACACATAATCAACAGATGTGTTTAATCTCAGGCTTATACATATGTATATATCTACATGTTAAAACATTAAAATCATCTCCGATTGCTGGTTGTATGTATGTGTGGTGTATCTATATACAGAATATACATTATACATTATTATATTCCTGGATGGGTTATGTTCTTGTTGTAATTCGTAAGGTGGTTCTTGATGTCTGTTTTTAAAAAAGGCTTTCCCTAACTTTAAATTTTAATACAGAAACTCAATGGGGGGTGCAGATAATACCCAGCCATAGTGATGATAAGTAATGTTAATGAAGGAATTATTGAAAAGGTTTGTGTAGTAAGAAAATTTTTGATTAATAAAAATGAAGTTACAAAAATAATCTTTTCATTAAATTTACAATTCACTAGAAAACATACTGTATCCTGCACCGTCAAAGAATTTCTTCCTAAATATTGTTGTCTTTGTGCTGCATAAATTGGGCACAATTAAGTGAAAGCCGTTTTCTTTGAGTTTAAGGTTACACAGAGTGCAAAACTTTCATTTTAAGGTGCTCCATTAAGCCCAAGTACTTAGCATCTGGTTTTAAAAATCACAGAGATTTGTTAGTTACTATGCAGGTCGTAAAAATAAGTATCAGCTTCCAGATTAAAATTGAGTTTTGAATACAAAAATCTGCTCTCCGACTGCTGGGCTTCCATTACAAGTAACTCTCTTTGAGTATATGCAAACTTTTGTATTGTACGATACACTTACTTACTTTAGATGGCGCTCACAGTCCAGGGTGGACTACGGCCTCAACCAACAAGCCCCTCCAGCTAGCTCAGTAACTAGCTAGCTGCCTCCAGTTACGCACTCCAAGTTGGTTGAGGTCGCTCTCCACTTGTGCGCGCCACCTCAGGTGGGGTCTTTCTCTGCTGCGCAGACCATCAGGGGTGGATTCGAAGATTCGACGGGCTGGTGCGTCGGTGTCCATACGCTCCACGTGTCCCAGCCATCTCAGCCGTTGTATTTTCAGCTTCTTGACTAGGTCAACGTCGCTGTAAATCCCGTACAGCTCGTTGTTGAACCTTCTCCTCCATACTCCATCGATACAGACTGGACCGAAGATCAAACGAAGAACTTTTCTTTCAAAGCACCCAAGCAGATTTTCATCCATTTTAGACAGTGTCCATGCTTCTGCCCTATACAGCAGGACTGGTCTCCTTGGTTCTTTCAGATAGGGCTTTATTACTCAAATGCCTTCTTAGCCCGAAGAGACAGCGGTTGGCAAGAGTAATTCTTCGCTTGATCTCTGCACTGATGTCGTTTTGCGATGTTATAGTGGAGCCCAGGTAGACAAAGTCTTTGACGACTTCGAAGTTATACCTATCCATCGTGACGTTTTGGCCGAGTCGACGATGTAGAGATTCCTTTCTCGATGATAGCATATACTTCGTCTTGTCCTTATTAACAGCCAAACCCATTTTCGCCGCCTCCAATTCAATACTTGCAAACGCAATGGTAACAGCTCGCTTTGTCCTCCCAATGATATCAATATCATCCGCATAAGCAAGCAGTTGAACTGACTTTTTTGAAAAATTGTACCTCTATTGTAGACGTTTGTGTTGCGTACAATTGCTTCAAGAGCGATGTTAAATAGGTTGCATGATAGCGCGTCGCCTTGCCTCAGACCTATCTCGAAATCAAAGGGTTCGGTGGTGTTCTTACCGATCTTGACGGAGCAGCGAGATTTCTCCATCGTCATCCTGCACAAGCGGACGAGCTTGGCAGGGATTCCGAGATGATATATGGCTCTATATAGTTGTTCTCTGTCCACGCTATCATACGCGACTTTGAAGTCGATAAAAAGGTGGTGTTTATCGATTTGGAACTCCTGGGTTTTTCCAAAATCTGTCGAAGTGTGAACATCTGATCCAGGGTAGATTTGCCGAGCCTAAAACCTTACTAATAGGAGCCGATCGGCTCGTTGACAAACGGTCTTAGGCGCTCACACAGTACAGACGACAGGATCTTGTATGTGACGTTGAGGAGACTTATATCTCTGTAATTGGCACACGTCAAAGCATCTCCTTTCTTGTGAATGGGGCACACTATGCCGAGGTTGCATTCATTGGGCATACTTTCATCCGACCAATTTTTTGAGATGAATTGGTGCATGCTCCCTACCAAGTCATCCCCACCCGCTTTGAATAGCTCAGCTGGCAAGCCATCCGCGCCAGCAGCTTTGTACGCTTTCAGCTTGGCTCACCGCACTTCATTTAGGCCGGGTGGAAGTAAATTTTGACCATCATTGTCCAGGTTGAATGGAATGTTCCGCCTAGCTGCGGAATTTTGGCCTTCCTCGCCTTTCAGCAGTCTGGAAAAGTGTTGTTTCCAGCAATTCGCTTTTCGAAAGTGAAATTAAGCCATGTGAAAAAACTGTTATACGAGAGGAAACATGCGATTGTTCATTCTTAATTGACTCCTTGAGATTTGTTCAATTATCCACAGAAGAGCCAAACGCCAAATCCACCAAAATTTGAAACAGATACTGCCATTGCAAAATATACAATCGCTCTGCTTTCATATTTTTGCGGTCAACTCAATTTTCGTACTGCAGACTTAAATTGCCTGTCATAATTGTTATAATAATACTGACAAATATATTAATTGTACGTTTTTTATCTGTCTCATCTGTCAGTACAAATTTGTCAGACAATTCTCGGAAAATTGTTGACAGAGCATTGCCATGACAAGTTATTAATGGATCAAAATCTTGACAATTGTATTGACAGTTCTACAAGTTTGTCAAATACCTTATGGGACAGAAATTTAACAATTGTCAAATTATCATTTGACGAATTCTCACCAGTTACCTGTCGCACTAGTCATTTTTTATAAAACACGGTTTTCGATAAAAGAGCAGGAGCCCTTCTCGAGTGTTGCATCCAAATATGTAACTGCAAAATCCGTCAGGGCAATCAAATCAGATTTATGGTTGAACCAACAACAGTGTACATTGCCACACTCTCACCCAAAGGTCAAAACATTTTTTTAACGTATTTAAACTGTGTACTCCAGCAGTAAGGGTGCTTGTAGGCGCAATTTGTACCTACCTAAATAAAGAACAAAATTAAGGGTACCTCTGCAATACAAGTTTTTAGAAATTTTTGAAAATATTTTTATTTTTTTTTAAATCATGCTCCTATTTTTTTTTAATTAAAGCGAGCTTATGTTTGAATAAAAAAAATTTAAAATGGTTATTTACAGTACCTAACATCAAACCACTTTTTTTGTCTTCGATTTTCTCAAAAACGGTACATATGATTTCGATCACCGACTAACATAAAAGCTTGGATTTTATTGTGTATTTTCAAATTTAAATTTTTGTTTATAAATCGAATTTAAGAAAGATTTGTTGAAATCTCAATTTTTGATTTTTCTAAACAAGGCAATTTACAGTTATGTCATACTATCTATAACATTGTAGTAATAGTTTTTTTATTTTATCTAAAAATAACGGTACTTACCATACAAATGTTAAAAAATGGGTCTTACAAACGATATACAGACGTCTCCGAAATGGCGCCTTTTTCTCTATAGTTTAACAATCTTTAATTCAATAAAAGTAATTTTTTTTATAATCTTCACTCGCTCAAGGGATTATGATTGATTACCCTTTAAATATTTCAACACAGCGCGGGCGTGAAGTTAATGAAGAGAAAGAAGGATAGGAGAGATGTGTGGCACGATATTCTGAGACTGAAGGTGGTTGTCTCAGAATTTTATCTCCAGGGATGGCGGCTGAACTAATGCAGAGAAATGCTGTGTCTTATTTTTATGTCCCTTATTAGTCGCATTATTTTATTCGTATTCATATTTGATGGGCATACTAGTTTTAACGCAATCACATGTTGTTAGTTTTACGCCTGAACAACATGTAATGAGTAAACCAGCAACCCATTGATGACAAATTTTAGAAGGTTTTTAATGAAATTAAGACGGACATAGACGACGGCAGGGATCAAACCTGTGATCTTGAGGTTGACAGGCGAGCACACAACCATCGTGCCACGACAGAACCAACCATTGAACCATTTGTTTTGAAAATTCTATATCTCAAAAACTGCTAAAATATTTTATCTTAATATAAATTTTATTTTCTGCAATAATAAAAACTTAAGATTGACTTTACTAAAGCTTTCCTTAAAAGTGTTTACAACATTTTATATAAGGGGTTTTCACTGGGCGCAGGTATTTTTTGCAGCCATTTCGTTTCGATGAAATCTGTCAAATTTTTGTTGTTTATTATTCAGCAACTGATGCCAAACCTCCCTGACAATTTACACCATTGAACAATTATCATTTTATGGTAGACGTGGTGGCCCTTCACAGTGGACTTTTCAACGTTTGGTGGCTAATTTGAGACTGTTAGTTTCGTTATCAATAACATTCGTATGTCAATGGAAGATCAAGATCAGCCGAGAACATCATCGTGATCCGTAAAAGTGTACAGCAGAACCTGAGGCAGTCGATTTCTCTTTGGCAGACTTTAACTTAGTGAACAGGAGCCAATAGGTCATGACCATACCAAACCCAGTTTGCTTGCTGACAGAGCTTCGGAGGGTTTTCAAGAGGACCCGTACCTTTTGTCAAAAAAATCATATTGAACGGCCTGGAGCTTTTTTATAAGCAAAATTTCCGTACATAGGACGGCACCAACCCACACGAGGTTCATCAGGTGACAATGCATCCTCATAAAGTTAGTTTTTGGTGTGAATTTTTTGTACTCTTTCGAAAACGACATTGCTGAGGTGGTCACCGTCAATGGCGAGCCCTGCAGACTAATAATAACCAATTTTTCCCTGCCCAAATTGAACCATAGACGACATGTGGTTCATGCACGACGGTGCCACATGCCAAACAGCGGATGCCAGTATTGCCATTCTGGATGAATAATAAATAAAAGCAGTGCAATGGAGCCTAGGCACTAAAATAATGAGCCTGATGCTATGGCAGCTCCACACAATCGACAACACACATAGTAAGGATGGTTTAAATGAACGTGCATCGCTTTTATCTTTCCGGTTTGGTTGTTTGTTTTTTTTGGGTACTTTTTCCAAACTTAAGTTCTATGACGAAAAAAAATAATAATATCTACGTTGAGAATGAATAAACGCCTAAAGCTGAAGGCCCAGTAAAAAATGCTGCATCAGCTAGGCACCTCTTTTTGTTCAAAGGATTTAAAATCAAAAAATGGGGAAGTAGTATACAAAAAGAAACGCTTAATTTATTCTCCGAGGGATTTAAGGAGCACAAAGCATCATACAAACCTGGGGAGGGGTATCATGGGAGTGTATAGCTGAATCACCCACGTTATTCACCTGTTAACGTGCATCCAAGCAGAGGGTTGACGCTGCACAGAGAATTTATGCATAATATGCACCCCTAGGTGATGTTCTTAAGCTCAACCAGAAATTCTGGTCTGTCCGAGGTGAGGTGACGTGTGGGTGTGTTTTCAAAACGTGAGACGACACGGCAGCAAACTCTAGCAAAATGCTTTAAATCCAAATTTATAATAGATGAGCATGGGGTGAGAAACTGAACATAAATCCTTTGTAATTGAGTCACGTAAATAAGATGGAATCAGGTAAATGATATTTATCCACCCACCATCAAACTCATCTATGTACACAGTAAACCCCGCAGCTCCCTAAAAAATTATCCTATTTAAAGGACAATTTTATGAGGAACCTAATTTCAGAGAGCCCGGGCGGGACACATTCTTATCCTCGTGTAGTACAAATTTCCATTAAATCTTATTCACTTCCAACAAGAAATGGAAAGTAGAACGAATTTATTCGAATAAAGAAAAATGTTTTAATTTGGCAGGTGTACATTGGCAAAACGTCACGCTGGCTGATGAAGGTAATCCCCATTCATAAGTGAGTTTAATCTTGAGTCAATTTAAATGATTGAATTGCGAAATGAGAACGAAGAATATGTTAAGCTATTTTATTGAACACAGTGCTTGGAGAAATGAGCTATATTTAGCTTGTAATGGCTGCCGGGATATTAATTTGAAATTGAATGATTAAATTGATTTTACTGACAAAAAGTTACGTAGAGCATGCGAGGTAATTTAGGTGGAATTTCGTTTCTAAATTAGAATGCAAAAACAAGCTCGATGGGTTGTATTTGTGCTTGCATCTTTCAATTCATTTGGTATCGATTTAAATGTGATATTGAATGGGGACTCACCACATAATTTATTCTTCCTTTCTTCGCCATAGATGGCGTTTTGATATGGGTCTATGAAGTTTCGTAAATGGCAGTATAAAAGCAATTTATCATATAATAAAACGGCAAACATGTTTTTTGTGGTACACTTTACGCGACCCAAAAGAACCGAAGGGGCATAAATTACATATTAAACGAAAGCATTTTTTGCATAGATGTGCACAATGCCAAAATTATTTAAATATACTACACAGAAATTGTTTAAAACAACAAATAAAAATTGCAAAAAAATGCCCGGACATCTGTTGCTGAATAGAGCATACATTTACACTATACTGTCATACAGTTACTGTCATACATTATATATATAATTATCTGTGGTTTAAGTTTAGTAAAAGTTAAAACTATTTTAACTTTTGCTTTTGTTGTTGTTGTTCTTTGGAAAAATACAGCACATTTTGTTCACTTTTCACTCTTTGAAGTTGAATGCAGTTAAGTCTTAGAGTATTAACTACATCTATCGGGGAATTTCCGTGTTAGGCTAGGCGCGCACATTCAATTTTAGTTGCACAACTGTTTCGTTGCTTTTAGAAAACAGATAAACTATTTGGTTGAATGTCCGCGCAGGTGCATATAATTGTATGTTACACAAAATAGCGAACTCTTTTTGGGCAATCGTTTAGTTTGTGCTAAGATTTCGATGGATTAAGAAACGTCTATCATCATCATCATCGGCTCGACAACCGGGTTCCGGTCCTGGCCTCTTTCAACAAGTCTCTCCACCTATCCCGGGCTCTAGCCGACGCCATCCAGTTGCGCACCCCAAGGCTTCGGGCGTCCTGGTCTACGCCATCTCTCCAGCGCAAGCATGGTCTACCACGCTGTCGTCTACCATAGAATGTACCACAAAGAACTTTCCGAGCAGGTTCCTCTTCGCTCATGCGAGCTAGGTGCCCTGCCCACCGAAGTCTACCGAGCTTAATTTTTGTCACGATATCTGCTTCAAGGTAGATTGCGTACAGTTCATGATTGTACCGTCTCCGGAATCGTCCTTCCTCACATACGGGGCCAACAATTCTCCTTAAGACTTTTCTCTCGAACGCAGCTAAGAGGTCGGAGTGCCTTTTGTTAAACACCCAGGTCTCGGATCCATATGTGAGTACTGGCAGGACCATGGTCCTGTACAGCAGCAGTATTGAAGTTATGGTGAGATTTCTGCATTTGAAGAGATTTGACAGACTATAGTAGGCTCTGTTGGATTTGAGAAGCCGCCCGCGTATTTCTTCTTCTATATTGTTATCGGCTGCTACTATTGACTCAAGGTATTTTAGGGATTGCACCACTTCAAATTCGTGCTCCGCTACCTTGATTGTTTGACCAACTGTTCCTCTCGCATTCGACGCCACCATGTACTTTGTTTTACCTTCACTAATGTGCAGCCCCAGATTTTGTGCCGCCTGCTCGATCTGGATGAAGGAATCGTGTACAGCTTGTTCGGTTCTTCCGATGATGTCAATGTCGTCTGCGTAAGCTAGTAACTGGCTGGACCTGTTGACGATGGTCCCTCTTGTTGCCGTGCCAGAGTCACGGATTGCTTTCTCCAACGCCAGGTTGAAGAGGAGGCAGGCCAAACCGTCACCTTGTCGGAGTCCATTAAAGATGTTGATTGGTCTGGATAGCAATCCGGCTATTTTTACTTGGCTTGTTATGTTGGTCATGGTCAACCTACATAGTCGTGTCAATTTATTTGGGATGCCGAATTCTCTCATGGCTTTGTAAAGTTCTACCCTGGCTATGCTATCATAGGCGGCCTTAAAGTCTATAAACAGATGGTATGTTGGAATGTTAAATTCTAGACATTTTTCCATCGCCTGCCTAACGGTAAAGATTTGATCAGTTGTTGATTTGCCTGGAATGAAACCACACTGATATTGTCCGATGACGGTTTTAGCGTATGGGGTTATCCGGTCTTGTAGGATAGAGGAGAGTGTCTTATAGGCGGTACTCAACAACGTGATACCTCTATAATTGCTGCACGTTGTGACATCTCCCTTCTTATGTATGGGGCATATTAAACCTTTTCGCCAGTCTTCTGAAATTTCTTCCTGCTCCCATACGTGCACTATAATATCATGAATTGCTTGACGTAAGGCTGGCCCGCCGTGATGAAATAATTCGGCTGGTATGCCATCGGCTCCCGGGGATTTGTTCTGTTTAAGCCGGCCTATAGCCTTCTCAACCTCTTCTATGCTTGGTGGCGGCAACATAGGGTATTCTTCTTGAAGTAGTGGAGCCTCCTCTTCTGTAGTGAGCTGACCATTTAGCAATTCATTAAAGTACACTTCCCATCGCTCCAGTATGCTTTCAGGATCGGTGATCAGATTTCCCTCCCCGTCCTTGCAGTATGTGCAGCGTAGTGTGTACTGCGTCATGTTTCGGACGGATTGGTAGAACTTCCGCGCCTGGTGTGGACCTCGCTCTTGGCTGTTTTCTATTTCACAGATTAGGTTCTTCTCCCAGGCTGATTTTTGTCTGTGAAGCCGTTTTTCTGTTCTTCTGAGCTCTTTATATTCTTCTTCGCGTGCCCGCGTTCTATGAGATTGTTGCATTGCTCGGTACGCAACATTCTTACGTTCAGTCGCTAGCTTGCATTCATCATCAAACCAGTCGTTCCGATTTTTACGACTGCTGCCTAAGATGGAGTTGGCAGTACTAATGACAGTATTTTTAAGACGTGTCCACTTTTCATTTACGCCCAGCATACTGGCTCCAGGACTTACTCTCCCTAAGTCAGGTGTTTCTAGGGCGAGTCCTAACGCATTACCAAAGGTGTTACTGGTGTTTTCATTGCGCAGGGCAGCCGTGTTGATTCGAACCTGATCGGCGGATGCAATGCGTCTTCGCAAGGCAATCCGCCCTCGGAAAACCATACCAACAAGATAGTGATCCGAGTCGATATTGGCACCTCGGTACGTTCGTACCGTCATCAAGTTCGAGTAGTGGCGACGGTCTATCAACACGTGGTCTATTTGGTTACGAGTGACTCCATCAGGTGATACCCAGGTGGCTTTGTAGATATCTTTACGCGGGAACCTGGTACTCGCAACGACCATGTTTTTCGATGCTGCCAATTCTAAGACTCGAAGTCCATTGTCATTAGTGTTCTCATGCAAACTATGGGTGCCTGCGTAATGCCTGAATACCGGCTCCCGACCTATTTTTGCGTTCAAATCCCCAAGGATGATTTTAACATCATACCTTGGACAGGCATTGAGGGCCCTCTCGACTTGTTCGTAGTAAGTCTCTTTTTCTTCGTCTGAGGACTCCTCCGTAGGTCCGTGAACGTTAATGAGGCTGATGTTCGTAAATTTGCCTCGCACGCGAAGGCTGCATAGCCTTTCGCTTATAGCGTTAAAGCCGATGATAGTAGACTTCATTTTTTCGCTGACTAGGAAGCCTACCCCGAGGACATGGTTTTTTGTACGACAGCTGTAGTATATGTCATATTCTTTCTTCTGTAAAACACCATTCCCTGTCCATCTGATTTCTTGAAGAGCTGTTATGTCAGCTTTATATTTTGACAGGGCATCGGCTAGCTGCTGAGCAGCTCGAGCTCTATAGAGCGATCGTACGTTCCATAAGAAAATTCGTAAATCGTTTTTCAGTTTTCGTTGCGTTGGTTGTCGTCGTGTGATCAGTCCGTTTCCGACGCTTGTTTCCGGTCTCGTAATTCATAAGTTTTACGGGACAGGGAATTAACCTGTCGCCAACCTGAGGAACCAGCCTGATCATATTAGCCAAACCTTTTTAAAGGCTTGTTTCTAGCGGCCGCCACGGAGAGGCTATGAAAACGTGTGGGGGCAAAAATTTTAAATCTGGAAAGTTTGACGAAAATTGGCCGGGCCGTTTAGGCTGTAATCGAACAGACAGGCAGAATTTTGAGACCCAATTTTTTTCGTCTTCGCTATCATCGTAATGTCTATCAACTTTGATCAAAATCTCGAGTGCAATGTTTTTTACGAATGCATAACTTGCCTTAGTGTACAAACAGAGTGGAGCTGAGAGTGAGCAAAAGCAACGAGCAAAGAGCAAAGAGCAAAGCGGAGAAATCAAACACGTGTAGTAAAAGGGTAGCACACAGAGTGCAGCGTCGTTCGTCGATGCAGCAAGGAGTCATCAAGAGAGCAAAGCGGCGATTTCAAACATGTTTGATTTCTCCGCTCTCATCGCTGTGATTTTTAACTAGAAGTGGTTGAAATTTCGATCTGCTTTTTGTAAGTATTTAAAGTTAGTGCAAGATGTTTTATTGACTAGAATTGGGTTGGCTATGAAATCTGTCCAATTCTTCGTCAGATTTTCTCGTAGCTCTTAGAATAAATGGTGAAATTCTCTGAGGAAACCCTGCAATTGGTTAATAACATGAATTCTTTCACTTTTGTTTCTGCGTTTTAGAAAATATCAAATGGTGAAGAATGGGTTTCCAATAAAGTACAGATTCAACTTAGTAGAATCCATTTTTATTTGAAAAATACAAATATTTGAATGGAAAAGAATGATCGCTTGATTGTTTACTTCTACTTTGCTCTTGCTCTTTGCTCGTCACACTGACTAGGCTTCATCCTTGCTCTCTTCTCGTGCTCTTTGCTCTTTTCTCTGATGAATTTCGCAGCTTTGCTCTCCGCTCCACTCTGTTTGTACCCTTAGGTTGTGCGTACAGTAGTGCGACAAAGCGATGCGATGCGGGAAGCGTTTGCGTGCAAGAAAAATATTAACATTGGCGCAGAATTTTAATTGAATTAGTACGATGCTAAAGCTGTTTTAGTATGATACTAGATTAAAACAACGAATTTGCAAATTTTAATCGAATATAGCATCATACTTTCTCTACCCTTTTACTAAAGTTAAAATCATCGAATACCTATTTTATTTTTTTAGTATCGTGCTAGCTTCATATGACTCTTTGACATGTGCAAACATCAAAAAAGGTTCGTGTACTTACTTTTTTGCACGAAATGTCATTGTTTTAGGTGTGATCAGAAGCAATTTATTAAGAAAATTCTTTTAGTACGATACTAGTTAGAAAATGTTCAAAATTAAGAGTGAGTTAGTAAACTACTATAAAGTTAGCAAATTGTTAAGTAGTATCATACTAATACTTTAATAATAAGCTGTTTGAAATTTTGCGCCATTGATTTTTATATTATACGTGCGCACAGTGACGCGATATTTAATACGAGTGTTGCTAATTTCTCGAATACATATCGCAAGAATTTCGCTCCCAAACTGTTCTGATCACTTTTTCAAGCGAGCTTATGCGATAAGGTTCATATTGTTTGTTTTGGCGATCAAAGAAAAAAATCAAGTCGGTCAAATTTCAGTGTTTGTGTTTTATGGCGCAAATTTTTTGATAATTATGGTTAAAATAATTATAAAGGAATTAACAACACAAACGCACGAAATCGCTTTACTGTGCCCACTCGCTTCTCGCATCGCATCGCTTTGTCGCATTACTGTACACTGTACGCACAGTCTTAAAGTACCTTTAAGTCACAAGTAAAAATGAATTTTCTGGTTATGAACGTTTTTCTCGAGTATCATTCATTTTTTTAAATTATTAGTCTCTTACGTAAGGCCAAGTTCATAGGATCCAGGCGTGTGTTTTATTTTCTACACAAACACAATAATAAATTCCACTTTCAAGCTGGTAAATTTTAATATAATAAAAAAAAATCTACAATATATGTACATATGTAGTCTATCCAAAATTGCCAAGCAACGTTTGTATGGATCTGTCAGAAGAGCCTTAATAGGTATAATATCATTGTGGTTTCTTTGAAAATGCAATTTGAGTATAAACAATAATGAACTTATTCACTTAACTTAAAATCTCTGTGGTAAATCGAAATTATGTTTGTGGATGCGGTTAATTTAATTTATTGTCTTTTCTGAAAATATAAAAAAAAAATATGTAGCCTTACAGAAATTATTAAGTTTATTAAGAGTAAAATTCTTTTGAAAATATTTACATCAAATTCAAAGTGACGTTTCCGTAGCGATGAATAAATTTTCCACGTAAAATTGTCTAAGGGAGAATGGAGTGAGAATTATTTTGGAGAGTTTATCTCAAATAATTTTTTCTTGGCTGTTTTTTTTGGAATAGTTGATGCTTTATAAAATGGCAAATAGATTTGACGCGGTAGTTTAACTTATGCTTGATAACTTAACTTATAGTTTCTTCAATTTTCTAGTTTCCAAATGTGGAAATATTTTAGTCGGACAAAAAAACTCTCAATTGAAAATCTCGTTAAAGGCCATACACAAACGAGTATATGGCAAGATAGATAGGAAGATATGGTGGCCACGACTTCTGTCGTCGAAATTCCACTCAGAGCCACTTAGTCGAGTTAAGAAAAGAGATCAAGTTATTTAAGGTCGCCGAGGAATAACTTTCTGAATACACTCACAGGCACAATTATCCGACTACCTGTATTTTTCGTCACCCTGACTCTTTATTTTTAGTATGATTTATCTGCTGATTTTTTGTTTAACGAATATTTTCACAAAAAAAAAAAAAAACAAAATACTAAAACCCTTATTTCATCCCATAAAATTGTGTCATCGAAGCGTTTATGGCAATTTATGCGTTTTTTAATATTGTTTCAGTTGATCAAACTTGACTACATTTCTTGTTCTTTTGTACCAAAGGGAGTAAATATCGGTAAACTTAGGTTTATACTGGTAATTTATTATTTGTGACTCTTGAAAAATGCCACTCGATGTACCTGGTGTAGCTAGAGCAGTGGCATTAACTGAAACCGGATATAGCCAACGTCAGATTGCTCGTACGCTTGGTTTACCTAAAACTACGATTGAGCCATCAGACGATTTCGGGAAACTGGCTCATATACGAGGAGGCCAGGTCAAAGTGGTCATCAATGCACTTCATTTCGGGATGATCGCTTTTCCGTCAGCAACATACTGAGAAATCGGTTTTGCAACGCTACTGAAGATCGCACACGTCTTTGTGAGGTGAGGAATGTTAGTGTGAGTGAACGCACCATCTGAAGAAAGTTGGCAGAATTGAATATCAGAGATTTCGGACTAGCGCGCGCCCCCAAATTGCTCCCACAGCACCATACAGCAAGACTTAATTTTGCGTGAGAATATGTTAACTGGACAGCAGAGGAATGGAGGGACGTCCTATTCTCAGATGAAATCGGAATGGGCCTACAAGGTCCAGATGGTCGTCAGCGTGTCTACAGGCGAAAAAACGAAAGATTTGCTCCATGCATTATAACCGAAACAGTGGGTCATCAAGGGGGGTCTATAATAGTTTGGAGAGGCATTAGTTGTGAAGCTCACACGGGCCTTGTTGTGTTCCATAGATGCAGTGTGTACGCTCAGATATACGTGGAAAACGTTTCGGAAGATAATGTGATGCCTTTCGCACCATTTATTGGTGACAACTTTTGGTTAATGCATGACAACGCACACTGCCATACCGCAAATTCTGTAAATAACTATCTAAATGAGGTTGGGAGTCAAGTTTCGCTATGGCAAGTTTTTTGTTTTTTTTTATGTTCTCAATATTTAATTTCAACATTACTTACACCCAATGTGGTCTAAACTTCAGGGTTTCTTTAAATTTACAGAAATACGAAGTGGTCGGTTAAATGTGCCTATGAGTGTAGTTGGAGTCTTATTCAGTTCAGAACAGGACCTTTACAGAGGAACCGAATGTTTCCTTCTTCTGCTGATCCCCACAACTACTAAGCAAATGACTATTCTACTGAATACCCAGCTTCGGTGCTTGTTCACCTATTTAGCAGTGTCCAATGCATGTTGCAACAACCCTGACTTTGCCTTGGCTGAGTCTTCATATTAAGTCGTTAATTCGGACTTCTTATTTGTGGACCATATCTTTCTAAATATAATGTAGCTGGTAAAACTGTTTCACCTACGGTTCGATTCTGTTAGAAAAATTGAGAACATTATGAGATTTACCCAGCTAGCTCGTTCGCCCGTTGATTTCCCTCCATTTCACTCTTGGTAGAACCCTAGAATAAGAGTGACATTGTAGAATGGGCGAATTCCGGTTTTTATTTGGATCCAGTTTTAAGTGTGTGGCATATTTCCCTTATTGCCAGTCATTCAACCTGAAAAATACCTCCAAAATCAGGTGGCCAAGATATCGTTCGTGGAGTTAAAATGTACTCCGAGGAAGATAAAATGCGTTACTATTTCAAAATTCGTACTATCAATAGTGACACTTTGACAATGACTGTTAGTTTGATAATTTCATGTATTTAGTGTTTTCAAGTTTACTTCAAGGCCAAATAATTCAATCACGTTGAAGGAAGCTATTAAAACACTTTGGGAACCGAGACTTAAGTCGTTACTGTTCATATTCCCCAAGAATTGGACCGATTACTTGAAGTTAGAAATAAGGCACTCGGTGTTAACGCCTTCCCTTCGCAATTACATGTTTGGAATATTTTCGAATATCACGTCTAACAGCTGAATCAGTTTAATCGGGATCCCGAATTCGGAAGTACTACGAGGATGTATAAAACACGCATTTAGCTAGATAGTTTCTGAGTCGATTTTTTTTCTTGACTGATACTTCACATATCAGGGTGTTTTTTTTTATTTATTTTTTTTTTTTTTTTTCAAACCAAATTTGGTTCATGATTTGATGGACGCACTTCGTCAACACTTCGTTGGTAAGCCACAGAACCAGCTGGAGGCGTAAATGTTGAACAAAAGTTAAAGATAGCAACACTATAATGCCTTGTTAGAAATGATTTGCTGAAGAAATAGGCTCAGTTTTCGGATGGGCTCATAAGAATAAATGTTAACAGTTTAGAAGACAGAAAACTTACATGAGCTATCATACTTAATGCCAAAGCTAAGAGTTTTTGGTACTAGCCAGAGCCTTCATGTTATAACGGGAGCTCTCATTTGCTCTCAGAGGATATTGGAGTCATATTATCATGCCTTCTATCTTGAGATAAGATTGTGATATTGAGTTAACTTTCCACTACGTAAGCAAAATCGAGCGGTTAAGGGACAAATCTCAAGTAACCCTTTATATTTCGGAAGCCGGTTAAGTAAGAAATTATAGCAAACTCCTAACATCTCATATTCAGTTCTATATTGAAAACAAAAAGTACACTGCAGCTTGAGTACTCTTTTTCTAAAAAATCAAATTAATATCGAACCTTTAACAAGAAAGTGAAGAAGAACAATGATTGACGATGCATTATTTCACAGCTGGCTAGCTCCATTTTTTTTTTAGTTTGTTGGCATAATTCCAGTATAATTTTTTTGGCTTCTACTTTCCTAGAGAATGACGCAAGAGAAGAACTTAGCCTTATTTATCAAGCAGAAAAAATGAAACTTTAACAATCACCCCTGAGACATGATCGATCATTTGGCCATAGTTTCATAGCTCACATGAGAATCTATCCCGCCCTTGGTCCTTGTTCGCAAAACCTATGCATTTTCCAATAGAGTACATATACATACACCACTTTAATACACTTACAAACACACTCTCTGCAAATTACCATCACATCTGTGACATATGTAGTTTGGCTGTCTTCCTTTAACGTGCACTCAATGTCATCAACTTTGTCATGTGGCAGTGCATAAACTTTGGGAAAATGTGCTCGTTTGATGGGACCATTTGTGTCGTCCGTTGGCGTCATCATCGTTGTCCTTATTGCAACGGTGCCAAAGAAACTCCAACACACAAACGGCCATATCCCATCATCATAAATTCCAGATTATTCTTGAAAAAGCAGCATTTTTGGACTTTTGAGGTAAAGTCAGTTGTTGTATGAAATCAGGGACGGACTTCAAGATAAGCTTATGAAAAGGGAGCAAAAAAAGAAAAACTACTGAGTAGCTCATTGAAATTACATGTGGAGCCTTCAAAATATGAATCTGGACATGTTTAGTGCTTTAGCTAACTCAAAAATAAAAGTTGTACAAGAACTTGTTGCTAAATAAAAGAACAATTTTTTTTTTCTATATCCCTAAGATAGCATGGAATATTTAGTATCACTTTGAAATATTTTTGAGAAACCGGAAAAAAATGTGGAAAATTTGATTATTTTTTTTAATTATTATTCACATGAGCAGAATATAGTTTCCTTCTGAGTACTACGGCATTTACAGTGAACATTGGAAAACGTGAACTAATTAAAACCGAGGGTGTTCATGTTTTTGAGATTGTTCATGTTTTGGAATGTAACATTTTATGATTAAAATAATATTCCTACCGTATTGTCTTACTACTCCTCTTAAAATAAAACATATTTTCTTTCATTTTATCTTCTTTTTGCTTGCAATAGTATAGATTTATAATTTTTTTAAACATTTTTACAAATACTGGTACCTACGGGTTATTAAAAAAATTGATTAGATTTCATTTTTAAATTAAAACGTTTTATAAATAAGAGTTTTATTTTACAACAAATTTTTTTAATTTTTGTCTGTTCTATTTTTTGCCAACATTTTAATAACTATAATTTCTCTTAGGCGTTTATGTCGCTTTGGTCAAAACCTTCATCTGAACACCATTCGAAAGCCTTTTTAAATATTTCATATTACGCATTGTCAAATTTATGGGCCCTCGAAGTTTTAAAAAATTAATTCAGTGCATTTTTATGTAGAAATGTTGAAAAAATGTCTGTTCACGTTTTAGAGCTTTTCGATTTGTTCACGTTTTAGAGCAGTCAATGTAAAAATTACGGTGTTCACGTTTTAGGATAGTTCACGTTTTGGGGGGTTCACGTTTTCCAATGTTCACTGTATGTCAATTAAAAGGCACATCTGATCTCATTAGACGGAAGATTTGCATTTCTAAATGTTTTCCGCAATGCAAACTTAGTAAAACTTTTCTAAAATTCTTCAATACGAAGGATGTTTGTTAGCAGAGGTCTAACAATGGATAAATACGGAGTCATAAGTTTGTAAGAATTTTCAAAATTATTTGAATTTCTTATTATGAAACCCAACATCGAATATGATCTGGAGATTACTTGGTTAACTTGAAGTGAAAAATTCATTTTAGAATCAAAGATAACTCCGAGGTCCTTTTGACTCGTTAATGTTTGTAAGTATTGATCATCAATTTTAATTTTTGTAACTGGGAAAATCATTTATGAAAAGAATGAAAAGAAGCCGTCCAAGACGGCTGCCTTGAGGTACACCGGAAAAATTTTAGATTTCATTGGACAGTATATACTACCAACTTTGACATATTGTTTTCGGTCATCTAAATAAATATGGATCCATTTAAGAAGTGCGGAGTGAAATCCAATTAATTCAAGTTTTTTTTTTTTTTACTAAAATATTGAGTTGTGTCCGGTGGACACAAAAATTTGATTGAAAAAAAGCCGCAAAGTTATTAAAGATAACATTTAGATTATCAGAACAGACGCCATCATACGACACGTTAGCTGGAATCCCCAGCGATTTACGTTTTGTATTTAGAAATAACCATAACCATAATAACGATTAAAAAGCATTCCAAGACTTCTTTCAGTCTCTACATATTCAACTACAGGGCCGTCAAAGAAAATTCGAGAAAAGTATGAAAATTTTTTTGAGATGATGAGACATTTGGATTTACTTGGATTTAAGAAGTGACCATTACGTTGGACAAAGATTAATATTTTGTCCAAATCATCGTTTATAACTGAAACAGAATCTTCGATCATTCCAAGAGGGCAACATTTGGACAATGGAACGTCGTCCGCGTACATTTGAATCATTTGAATGGAAGATTGAGAAACAGTATCTGGAAGTTCATTAATATATACAGGGTAAATAATAGAGGCCCAAGAATCGATCCCTGAGGAACACCTCTAAATGTACCTAGAAAGTTAGATTATCTCCCATTCACCACTATAGCTTAGTATCTTCCGGTTATGTAGAACGATATCAGTTTTACGGAAGAATACGAAAAATTGTAAAGCCGTAATAGGTTTTTGCAAAGATTCACCTGATCAATGGTGGGAAATGCCCTTGAAAAGTCCAACAGAACAAAGAAAGTCACATTACCAGCATCTAATGATTTTCGTACGTCTTCAATAACATTTATTAGTGCTGTGGAACAACTCTGATTTGCCCTAAAACCAGATTGTATCGGTGATAACAATATATCATTTCTCCAAAGATGACAGTTTATTTGATTTTGCAAAATTTTTTTTGCAATCATTTGGACCTTTTGCAATCGGAATTATTTTTGACGATTTCCACTGATGAGGAAACACTAGTTGTCAAAATTGTGTTAAAGATGTGGTGTTATATGCGGCAATAAAATTGGAAAAATTACATACTTTCAAGAACTTAGGATGTATGCCATCTGTTCCGGTAGCATTTGATTTTAATGACAAGACACTTTCAACGACTTCCGTACAATATATTCTAGAGAATTAGAAAGAATTAGCCAAGCTACTTTGAAGTCCAGACTCATTATCAATACAAATTGGAGAAATGACAGGAAACGGGAGAAAAGACAAGTCGACAAACTTTTGATTGAGAACATTGCAATCAACTTCACCAGACGTTACTAAGATCTTATTCTTAGCAACTCCTAGGTCCAGCAAATTTTTCCACAATTGTGGTCTACTCATAGATGGATTCAGGCGGTTACTTTAAAAAAAAAATTTTAGCACACAGTATTTTTTCAACAACTAATTTACTTAAAGTTCGATAGTTTCTTAAAAATTCGTCAAGTCTATACCCTTTCGAATTATAGAATACTTGGTTTCGTTCCTGCATTAGTTCTCGAATTTCTATCGTCAACCATGAACGTTAATAATGCCTTCACATTATTAACGTAGAGGAACATGATTATTAAAAATCTATAAAATAGATCGACCTGGTCATTGGGAGAAGTTAAGTGATAAATGTTGTTCCATTCAATATTTCGAACATTTTATTCTAGAGTGACGTAGTCAATTCCATTAAAATCTCTATAATCATACAAGACATCTGTGCCTTGAACTTCAAAGTCAAATGTCATATAAACAAGGTCGTGCCTTAAAAAACTTGATGCTGAAAACTGATCGTGAAAAAGTAGCTTATCAATATCACTTACGAAAAAACATCTAATAAAGTTCTCGAATCTTCGGTAAAATGTGTTGGTATAGTTATTACAGTTAAAAAGAAAATGCCAGTTAACTGATTCTAACATGTTCAAACGCCCCATAAATTGTAGCCAGATCAGAGGAAGTGAAAAACTTGCTACACCGATATAGAAATCCTCAGCATTTAGGAGCTTTTTTGGCGGTCTCCTGAATGTGGGCATTAACGAGATCGTCCATGACACACACACCGAGTACTGACAGCTTTTCGGTTTCTTCGATGAAAGTGCCTTTCAGGGACAGTGGCATTAGGGGATATTTTGCTTCAACAGCATTAAGCTCTCGAAACATAAAACCTCAGATTATTTCGTATACCCCATTCCGCAATGCTGTAAAGATCGGAGTTTAATGAGCTTATCATAGGGCACCGTTTCAACGTGAATTTGAGAGAGTATGAAAGCTGAGGGTAGAGTATTCGTCGCAAAACAATGAAGTAGATTAGAAGTCTTAGGCAAGAGATTATGTGTAAAAATGAGGAAGAGATTCGGAGGCAAAGTGGAGTCTAGGGGAACACCAGCATTTATTTTGTAAAAATCATACTTAAAACCATTGATACCAAACGCACGCATTTTCGATAAGACAGCTTGATGCCAAATACTATAAAATGCTTCAGCAATATAAAGTACAAAAATCTTACTGTCTTTAAAACAAGTTTAAGAATTGTTTCACTCTTTGGCGAGATATATGATCAGATCACCAGTGATTCGATTGATGTGAAAGACTCTGTCCGTCGCTTAGAAGTTTTCGATCTTCGAGATACAGCTGACTGACGATTCTTGCAAGCTTATGACCTTAGAAAGAAGGGACGTAACTGCAATTGGTCTATAGGAGAAAGAATCAAAGGGCACGGTAGTGCCCAGCCAAGTTCTGGCACTACACCCTTTTTACAGGAACAAACTCAGGCGACTTTTGACCCCTACCTATCTTCAGTACCAATGAATTCAGAAACTTGAAATTCCGTCAAAGCAATTCTAGTCAAGCACAGGCGCCTCACCAAATTTCAGTTTTCTATTATAAGCGGTTCCTGACTGACTGACTCACTGACAGATCATCAAAATTATGGAGCACTTCCCGACATCGTATAATCTTGTAATTTTGCAAAACGGTAGGTCTTGTTATGCAAGTAGAGGAAAAAATTAAAAATTTGAGGTTTTCCATTCAGGGGGCGTGGTATCCGACCACTTTCTCCGAATTGGTGTTGGTTGAATGGAGCACTTCCGACTGCTGTAAAACGATGAAATTTGGTAAAGTGGTAGGACTTAAATTGCATACAAAGAAAAAAATATAAAATTTGAAATTTTCCATTCAGGGGCGTGGTATCCGCCCACTTCCCCACAACTGATGTGAATTATACATGGCGCATTTCCGGTTGCAGTAGAACAATGAAATTTGGTAGAACGGTAGGGCTCAAATTGCATATAAAGGACCAAACATAAAAATTGGGGTTTTTCATTCAGGGGGCGTGGTATCCACCCACTTTCTTAGAAAATGTTTAATTTATATGGAGCACTTCCGATTGCCGTAATTAAAGTAGGTATGTTAGTGTTAGGTATCTTGCCAGGACAAGAAGAAATAATTGAAGCGCAAATCAAAACAACCAATAACAAAAAGAAAATATACCAAAAGAAATAGGAAGCTTTAAACTAAGTTGAGTACACCCTTCTATCTTTCCGTATCTTTCTAGATTTTGACATGGCAAAATATTAAAATCTTTGTAAAAAGGAGTCAGATCAGACCAAAAACATAAATGTTAAAAAAAGAGCCAAGTTCTTCTATACAAAAACCTTTGTGTAACAAGTCAGCAGTGAAAAGTACTGAGATCTAAAAGTACGCCAAGTTCTTACTTCATGAAGGTTTAATACCGAATATTTAAAGTAGAATAATATTGAAACAGCTACAATGTAATAGAAAAATTAATGATTACTGACTAAAATTTGATGGGCTTACTTGGCAAGTTTTTTTGTATGCCCAAATTCTAAAGGTTCTAAAAACTTGACAAGTGAACCCATCAAGTTTTAGTCTATATATCTGTCCCATTGACTGACTTACTTTCCAAAGTATAAGGGGGATGTGGAAAAGGATGTCCAATACTTATTTATACTTCCAAGTTGCTTACAAGTGTTTAATAACTGAGTCAAAAATAAAAAGTCATAATTTATATTTTCTAACTATCAATCATATAATAAAACGGCAAACATGTTTTTTGTGGTACACTTTTCTCCAAAAGTATTTAACCGATTTCGATAAATTTTATATGGTTGGAAAGCCACAGTTACGGAGATGTGCAGAATATACTTGAGACACGCATTTACACACTGTGGGTCATTTTTGTTTTTGCACTGTCGAACACTTTGCATATTACATAAAATAAAATTTAATTTAATAAATTTGCTTGAAAACACTGCCAATAATATAAATAATAAATAATAAATAAATTGGCACTCGAATTTCGAGAGCTGGGTCGGCTAGTATAAATAATTTGCCTTAAAGTGGAATCTGCTAGCACGAATGTTCCGCAATTGAGTTTTAAAATGCTCCGTATAATGTGCACTGATGATCTACTCAATCGAACTGATAATATCTATGTAGGTAATGCTACTCAAGTTACTGCTCTTGGTGCTATGTTGTGATGTTCTTGGTTCCATTGCTCAATACTTGGGATCTTCATGAAGTTTACTCGCTCCTTAGAATATCTGTTTCTCGAAGAATGATTTCGTACGCAGCTCAAAGGTACCGCAATTTTCCGAAAACAAGCTATTGAAGTATTGAAGTAGTATTACCACTCAGCAACACTTAAAAAGTATTATGTATACATATATCTATATATATATCTTTTTGTATCATTATACATTGTTCATATTTAATTTAAACAAAACGGCTCAGTCCTTAAATAAACTTGTACGAATTAAGAAGTCTAAAGTCTTTGATTTCTGGTTTGGTATTCGTATCTTGCAACACAAGCAATGGTTCTATGTGAGGTACCATTAGTAATTATTTTTTGAAACTTGTATCCAACCATCAGCTAGCTCATGTTTTAAATAAAGTTTGGTCTAAATGAAATTTTTAAAATTTTTTTAACTCTGTGGAACGGTTTTCGAGGAAAATAACTTAAAAAAAAGTTTAAGCACAATCGGCTGAGCCGTTTAGGTTGTAGATAAAAGGATAGACAATAGACAGAATGTTCGTTTTTAACGAAACCGTAGTAAAGTAAAAATAAAATCACAAATTCTGTTCTTCAAATTTTCCATTTCACTAACTCCCCTAAATTCAGACAAATCCGTCTTTGGTTTGGAGTACATCTGGGCTCTATGAAACTGCACCTACACCCCTATCTAATCTCTTGCGAGTAAATGCAACTCTCAGAAGCCGAAATCTATGTAGTGCATAGAAGGCAAAGACAGGACAGTAGTTCAGCAGCTGTCGCGGCATAACTCTAGACTTCGATGGTTTTGCCTTTATTATACAACGAAGGACTCAATTTGGCGCGAACTTTGACGCCACTGCTGTTTCTAGTGGTGCTGTGATACAGCTTCCACTTTTATTTGGCACCAAAAGATGTCATCATGGCAAATGGAATGTAGCAGATACTCGCTGAGGAGGAACACATGGTGCATTTTGAAGAATATTATCTGCGAACTGCGATGAAGACACATTTTGGCGGGCGATGGGATACTTCTTCCAGAGCAGTGCATGATGGTTTAAAAGTTTTTTTTTTCGTCTTTCGAATTAGACAAAAGATGTTGCATACAGTCTAATGGATTACAGTACTGGAAGTTAGTTGATTATGAGGTTGACGTAATTGAAGGTCATTTGAATGCATTGCATCTTATTTGTGTGTGTGGAGGATGAAAGTAGTTTTTCTTTAAAAAGGTTCTATTTTTAAGCCTATACATTTGCCTTCAGAAATTAATTTACTTTATTTACTAATGGAGGTTTTCTTGGAATCGATTTTAAAGAGCAGAAAATGGTAACAATGTCAAAATGAGACTTTTTTATAAGGGCCCGATTTATTGAAAAGATACTCGTAATTATAGAATCTGAAATACTGACAGTTTTCAATGCCTAACTAAACTTTATGTTTTTTTTTTATTAAAACGTCAGAATTTTTTGACTTTTAATTTTGATTTTATACTATGGATTCGAACAAATTTCCGATGTAGTTAAGCATTAATAGGGTAGATATTCTGCATAAAATTATTGCACTTTAACCGACGAACGAACCGAATAATTAATCAAAAGAATAAATAAAAATTAATTAAATTATAAAATTAAAACAAGACGATGACGAGCGCGAGATCGACCGGCGCGACTTCAATATGACTTGACTATTGTAAACACGAGTATCTACAATTGTGAATGTCAAACCAAATAAAGAGCGAGAGCGAAAGCGAGTTCGAAGTTGAAGAGCAACATAAAGCACTTTGGTTGCTACCAAAATGACTAGCTCAGATTATGAGGGTGGGTTCACCAATTAATTTAATTTCGATAGACGATTTATCGATCAATTTGAAGATTTTATTAAGAATTTATGATTCTGACATGGGCGTCGTTTCTGAAAGAAAATAAAGGGCCGCCAGTAATTTTTTTTTGATTAAGGAAATTACAAACCTTATGACGCGAAACCGACGATGAAAGCAAATTCTTTGAGAGAAAATAATAAGCCAAATTTTAATTTCGAATGGAAAGTTAACAGATTTTATTTTTGATTGGGAAACCTTTTTAAAATATAGGATGAAAACCCAATATATTTTCAAATATGAATATACAATTTTTTTTATAGAATTTTAAGGTAAACCGTTACCGCTTGGTCCCGAACGAACAACAGATTCTTAAACGGGTCACATGTTCCACTTTTCCGGAATTTTTAACGGACAGAAGCCAAACGCGAAATTACAAATTTAAAATCAAACAATAGTAAAACGATAAAACGGCTAAAATCGAAATTTCCACTCAACAACTCTTTTTATGTTCTTAAATCCTGTCAATTGCTTCCTTCTATATGTCCCTCTAGAAATCTTCCTTAATTATCCAATCTGAGTCCTTTTTTTCTGATTTTCTTCTCCACCAATTTTTTTTTTCACTAAAAGTTTTCCTTTTATTTTCTAAAAACTTTCATTAATTTTTCTTTTGCTTATTTTTTTTTTTTTTTCTTTATATTCCAAACTTCTGTTTCAAACCACTGCCAAAATTGAAGTCTCCTCTCAGGTATTTTACATCCTGGGCAAAACCTTCTCTTAAGAACTCATCCAGTGCTTTCGGCCAATCAGTGGCCGCGGTTTTCGGTCACGTCATCATTCAGCTACTCTCCGCCATCTTTGCTGTAGAGAGCGCCGACGTAATTGAAAACCAGCGGTCCTGCTTACTCGCACTTTCTCTCTGCATAATCATCATAAATCCGCCGATCGCTGGTGTCATTTCCATGAGCGGCGAATACGATGAATGCCCATTTCAATACCCATTTTTACTTGCGACTTATAGGTACTATAAGACAAGTTATGCATTCGTAAAAAAAAATCGAACTCGAGATTTTGATCAAAGTTGACATTACGATGATAGCGAAGACCAAAAAAGTGGATCTCGGAATTCTGTCTGTCTGTCTGTCGGTTCGACTACAGCCTAAATAGCTCGGCCGATTTTCGTCAAACTTGGTAGATATGGGTTTTAATTCTTTCCCCCCCACACGTTTTTTTCTTTTTTTTTTAAGACCAAAAATAACAGTACCTGCCATACGAATTTTTTATTGAAGTTTTATAAATATTTTTTTTTTCTAAAAACTGTCCAACAGAATTTTTTAAAAAAAATTTGAAAAATTTCATTTGGTTAAAACTAGGTAATGGATGAAAAAAATTTTCCAAAAATTTGTTATTTTTGCTAGCCCCCCTGGGTCCATTTTTTTTTTGTTTTTGATTTTCTCGAAAATGGTACAACCGATTTAAATCATTTTTTATGCCAAAGCTCCTCCAAAGTTTGAATATTTTAACACATTTTTAAGAAAAAAATTTGGTAGGCCAATTTAAAGTTTTTATTATTGTTCAAATAAAAATTAAATATACAAAAAAAATATTGAGCCGTTTTCGAGATATTGAATTTTCAAAAAAAAATATGTATGTACATAGATTTTTTTTTTCAAAATTAAAAAAAGAAAATTTCTTAAAGTTTTGCAATGCAATGTTCTTTAAACATTTTAGAAGCTTCTCCTTAAGAAAAATTCATTAAAATCCGATATGCCGATAATGAAAAATTCAAAATTTTACAAAATCGTTCTATGGTAGGTACAGTCAGTAATATCTTGTTTTCAATTTTTTTATTAAATTATTTATCTTAAAAATTATTCGAATGAAAAGAAAAAAAATCTTAGCAAAATTCTCGGAACTGGAGGAAAATACGATTTGCGAAAACCATTTTTTAACATTTGTATTTTTAGGCAAAATAAATTTTTTTTCTCATATTTTCTGTATTATTTTAAGAAACTTTTATTTATGAAGTTTTAAAAAAATCGAGCATGGGGTTTTCGAAATATTGAGTTTTCAAAAAAAAATTTGAATCTTTTCTTAAAATCCAAACAAATTTTTTGAAAATTTGAATACACAATAATATTGAAACTGCTTGGGAGCCTTAACATAAAAAACATCGGTTGAACTTGTTTCGAGAAAATCAAAAACAAAAAAAAACAATGGTTCCAAGGGGGTACCAAAATTATTAATTTTTTGGATTTTTTTTTAACCATTACCTAGGTTTATTTAAATTAAATTTTTTGAATTGTTTTGTTAAAATCTGTGGGACAGTTTTTGAGAAAAAAAATATTTATAAAATTTCGAAATAAAAATCGTATGGCAGGTACCGTTATTTTTGGTCTTAAAACAAAAAAGAAAAAAAAAACACCCGCGGGAAAAAAATTAAAACCCATATCTACCAAGTTTGAAGAAAATCAGCCGAGCCGTTTAGCTGTAGTCGACAGACAGACAGAAAGAATTACAAGACTCACTTTTTTGGTCTTCGCTATCATTGTAATGTCAACTTTGATCAAAATCTCGATTTTTTTTACGAATGCATAACTTGCCTTATAGTACCTATAAGTCGCAAGTAAAAATTAATTTTATGCCTATAAACAGTTTTTCTCTAATAATTTTCATTTTTGAAATTCTTAGTCTTTTACATAAGAGCAAGTTCGTGCGTCCCAGTCGTGCATTTTAAACAAACAGTTTATCGAAAAATGGCAAAGACACTAAGAGCTCAGATCAAAGCTGTGGATACCTTATGTCCACCCTTAGGTACATTGATAAAGAAGCCAAAAGTTGTTTAAAGATACAACTTTAATAATAAAGTAGCTATAAGAGAAACGAATTGAAAAACAAGATACTATAACCCACCACGCAGCCCCCAATGTTTCAGCAATAAAAATCAATCGGAATCTCCAAAGCCCACCATATCCGCCTGCTCCCGTCATCTAAATGGGATTTGTGTTGCTTCCTATTTTGCAAACACAAAACAATATAAACTTTTCAAAAACACAATAGATACCACCTGCAGCCACAAAATAGTTCTTTCGAAAATAAAAATAAATTACTTATTATTATTTTTTTGCGGAAGCAACAACACCAGTCAGGCGGGGGGTGAGGTATTTTATATAATATGGTCTCTTCCATTAAATTAAACCAGCACGTTTTACCAATTTGACAACAGAATCAAATCATAGAGGAAACAGAGTAGCAAAGTTAAATATTATAAATCCACTGCTACGCCAACACGAGAGCGCTTTCATTGCATGGCACACTCGCAGATCAACGCAACGCAGGGTTGTTATAAATATTTTAGGTTGTGATTTGATTTCTTGCAAATTCAATCTGCTTCAAAAATTAATTCATTAAAGACTGAAGTCCCCGAAATGAATAGTCTGACCTGTAAACTGATGGGATAAGATTGAGTTCGGAAATAGGCAGTGCACATGTTACCAGGGATGGTCATGGAGGGTTAATGAAGGAATTTATATTGAACACCTTCGTTTCGGTAGTTTGAAACTAGGGTAATAAGCTTACCAGGCTTGGTTTGAATATTCGAGTTTGAATATTTGAAAATGGGATGCACAAAAATTTAGTTTCATATGGTGCCTTACAGGCAGGTGATAGCTTTACACATGTTAAAATTAAGCTCACAAAAAAGGAATCAGCGAGTAGGATATTTCTTTAAAGACTGTGCTTAAGTCGTTTGCAATTACATCAACCTCAAAATCGTACTATGAATTAATGCTGTCAAAAAGTCGCAGTGCAATTATATAACTCAAAATTACAAATTCATTTCAAATTAGGTATGTCAAACATATCGATGCAACCCCTATTACAAATATTAGGATTATAAAAGATATTTTCCAAATTTAATCCCTCCCTCTCTGAAAATCTTCCTGGTACTCGTACTTCACCAACTTATAAAATCTGAACGATGACGTTCTTTAGTGTCTTAAAACTACCAATTTTACTGAAAGATGTGTTTTTATCTTGTTAACATTCACGATAAACATGAATCTGTTTGTATCTATGGTATAACCAGAACTAAAGTTATGGTTTTTTTTTTCAACAAGAAGGCCTTCTTACCAGACTATACAATTGGCCCCACCACCATGACTTAATGGAATATCCCATTTTGGGTTAGGTTAGGTTAGGTTAAAGTGGCTGTGATTAAAGCATCTGACACACTTAGACCATTAGAGGTCCATTGTGATACCACGATCTAATAGGGAACAAGAAGGAAAGAGACTTTTAATGTCTTTGTTTATGAGATCACTTGGTTCATTAGAAAAATATTCTCCTAGATGAAGTTTGCGTTTGTAAGAGAGAACAGGGCATGTACAAAGAAGGTGTGGGATTGTTTCCTCTTCCTCCTTGTCCAAGCAACTCCTGCTAAAATCGTTTGATAGTACACCGAGTCGTTCGGCGTGTCTACCTATGAGACAGTGTCCAGTTATGACACCTATTACGGAGCTGATCTGAAATCTACTGAGGGACAATAAACACTTTGACCATTTCAAGTCCAGTTTGGGCCAGATTTGTTTGGTCGCCATACAAGTGGTAGTGTTAAGCCATCTTGTGTTTGATTGTTCCAGAGCAATTCGCATAAGTTTACTTGCAGCTATAGTCATACCTATATTAACCTTATCGGGCAAGATAGGCATTTCCGTTCCAATTCTGGCGAGTTCATCGGCCTTACAATCCCCCGGAATATCCTTGTGTCCCGGCACCCAGAATAGGTGAATTTTAAACTGTTTGGCCATCTCCATCAGAGACGATCGACAGTCTTGGGCTGTAATGGAGCTTAAAGAGACTGATGCGAGAGATTTCAAAGCTGTCTGATTATCTGAGAAGATGCGGATATCCGTGCTAGATATCACGTTTTCTCGAAGCCAAGACAGTACTTCCTTTATCGTCAGAATTTCCGCTTGGAATACGCTACAATGGTTTGGTAGGCGGAAGGAGAGACTAAGGTTTAGTCCATCTGAGTACACTCCACCACCCACTCCGTTTTCAGTCTTCGATCCATCTGTATAAAAATGTACTGATTTATTTTCTATAAAAGCTCCTTCCTCCCAATCTGACCTTGAGAGAACGGTGGCTTCAAAGTTTTTATCGAAAACCAACAAGGGAGTGATGTAGTCGGAGTTACTTGGAAAAGTTCCGAATAAATTCAGAATGGTGGTGTGGCCAATAGAGTTATTAGTTCATTGAGAGATGGCTTTGAGACGTACGGCTGTGCTCACGGCCATTTGTTTGCTGTAAATATCTAGGGGTGTCAGGTTTAGAAGTATATCTAGTGCAGCGGAAGGTGTCGAGCGAAGAGCTCTGCTGATGCACGTATGAGCTGAACGTTGCACTTTGCTTAGTTTATCGCGATTTGTCGCTTTATTTAAGGCTGTTCACCATACAGTCACGCAGTCACCTCGTAAGTGAGTATCGGTCTGATGACCCCAGTATGTAGCCAGTGAGTGATTTGTGGAGACAAGCCCCACTTGTTCCCTACGGCTTTCTTCCAAGCTAACTTTAGGAAAATATTTTCGCTCCTTACTCTTTAATAAGTCTTTCTCATACGTTAAATAACGCTTCTAAATATATGTATAGGATTTCGTTCTAAGACCTCCACTACCCTTCTTAACTCTCATAGGCTCCCATCATCTTGGCTCTAAATTTACTTAATTTGGCATCTGACATAAATGATAACGAGTTTTCTCCTCCGCATTTATTGGTTTGATTTAACGCTCTTAAAAGCTTCCCTTTCTAACTCTTTGAGTTTGCTTCAGTCAAGTCAGTGGTAGCCCTAAGCATTATAGTTAGGACGTTGGACTTTTATGCAGTAGGTCTTGGATTCGATTCTCAGCAGATGACTGCCTCATGCGATGAAGTGAAAAATTGTCCAAGTGGATCTGTTATCTTGAAATGTGCTGCTCATCTAAGTTGTCGGACCCGTCAAAAAATCGAAGGTCCCCTCTATTTCTGATAAAACGTAAACAAGAAGGGATGAGAGTTGTAAGGTATGAGGTTTAATCTAGCTTATTTTTGATTCTACTAAGTAAAATATTTTAAAAACAACCATTTTCTTAATCTGTTATATATATAAGCTAGATGTCTTTTCGTTCAATTTTTGATGCTGCTGGGTGAAGTTCTTAGTGAATTAATTTTTCGAAATCTCTAATAGTTCCTTTCTCGTGAAATATTTAACTATTTTGTGACAAGATAATCTTTATTTTATTTACCGATTGATTTTCAGACTAAGACCTGTTCCAATTTAGCGGTATTAAAAATAATTTAATTTGTCAACTAGATCTCATATTCTCGTCCGATATTGTCAAGTGTGTACGATCAGTTTCCGACCATCTACTCTCCAAATTAGACTCCTATTATCTTCAGCTTTTGCTACAGATTATTTTCCCGAAGCCCATTGACCCGAAAATAAGCGAAAACGTATTTGCTCAATTTTTCTGTTGATCTTTATTTTGATATCTACTTACCAGCTGATTTTAAATACCTCTCCTATCTTATCTTATGCCTCCAAACTTCCTTTACCTGCTTCAACATATTATAAGGTCGAAGAAAATATTAATATTCTAAGAGGACATTATTCTGCGGTAGTTCTGAAAACTTGCTGCTTATTTTTGGCCTTATATCTGACCTATTTGTTTGAACTTTCAATCCCTCTTTTAGAGTTTTACTTGTATTTAGGAAAACTTGGCTCATAAAGCCCAGTCCACAAAAAGTAGTCTTTAGCTTTTTGAAAGTATGAAAGCATCATCTATGATACAATGCTGTTATACTGTAAGCACATTTCTAACCTGGATTCCTAAAGAGCAGATGTAATATACCACTAATTTATTAGAATTCGTCTTTGAGGTGGTGTGCATCTTTGAAGATAAAAACGAAGTTGATTCATTAGCAATGCATGCCCATCAGCTTACGCCTAGTCTCAACTTCTTACAATACACGAATGAAGAATGTTTCACACGGCCCTATATTTACTCCCATTATCATATGCAGATATGCAAAAACAATACACATCGATCGGTATTCCTTTTAAATCCTCTCAAATTTTCCTTATCCTGACACTATAGTCAAATATTTTTAGGATAGTCATACCCACTTTAATGGCGTGCAAGATTTAAAAATCAAAAGAAATTACTCCGTCCAACTATGAATATTAAGATATTCTGAATCTGATCCAAACTTTGATGTCCCACAGGAAATCCACCTTGGACCTTTAATTTTTATTTTGACATCATGTTTATCTTGAGTCTTCTCTATCTAAACAAAAGGGCACATATAGATCCTAAGCCTAGTGACTTACAACTCTCAACCATTCCTGTATATGGTTAGCAGGAATGGAAGGACCTACAATTTTCTTTTGATTTTAAACGGTTACTAAGCAGCGCTTTTCATGAGAAGAGATACTGGTGGAGGATTTGTCACTTTCTCGCAAGAGACAGTACACCTATGAAATTTTTGCAGTGATTGAGAATTGCAACCAAATCCCTCTATGTAACATTCTAACGCATTAACCATTATGCCAAAGGGTATCTTAGATGCATATTCTCCCATGTCGACATCCAACTACTCCAAACAATCTTGAACTCAATGTTAAGAAGTAGGGACGACCTTCAAACTTCTTCCGTAAACATTTTCAACTCTACCTCATAGAATGTATAATATCAACAACATACCAGTTTCCCCGGTTGATTTCCTGTGTGATCTTGGAGTTACATGTGATAAGAAGTTGAATTTCCGATATCATTTTAAGCCTCGATCAAGAGCGCAAAGTCTGAACTCAGGCTTGGAAGACATTGAGAATTTTATGATAATGTATGTACATAAGTCCTAAGTTAGCTTTAAATGTTTTCGCTAATACAAGCTAATAAAGTTTTAAAATAAAATAATCGTATATCATTTCAAAAACAAGTTTTTTAGGACGTTTCTTAAAAAAAGATCTTAATTGGAAAAAAAATGAGTCTTTGTGAAAGAAGAATTGAATGAATTTGAATGTTCAACAAGTCTATTTTCACTCTTTGATCTAAAAAATATCTTAAATCCTGTGAAACAATTTTGAGCTAACCCTTGTATTTTTTGAAAAAAATTGTCTTTTTAAGTAATGAAACAAAAAGTTAAAATTTAAATTTCTTTAATTTTTACTTGCGACTTATAGGTAGATACTACTCGTATAAGGCAAGTTATGCATTCGAAAAAAAAATCGAACTCGAGATTTTGATCAAAGTTGACAGACATTACGATGATAGCGAAGACTAAAAAAGCGGATCTCGCAATTCTGTCTGTCTGTTTTTTCGATTACAGCGTAAGCCGATTAAAACTTTATAGATAGTATTTTAAATTTCCCCACCCGCCCAGGTTTTTTTTTTTTTTTAATACCGAAAATAACGGTACCTGCCATACGATTTTTTTTCGAAATCTTATAAATATTTTTTTTCTCAAAAACCACTCCCACAGAAAAAATTCAAAAAACTTCGTTTAGTTATAGCTAGGAAATGATTGAAAAAAAATTTCCAAAAAATAGTTATTTTTGGTACTCCCGTTAAAACCAAACGGTAAGACCGATTTTGATAATTTTTTTTATGCTCCCTAACACTTTGAATATTATTGTGTTTTCAAATTTTCACAAAATTATTTTTTTTTTTTTTTGATTTTTGAAAGAAAATTACAAATTTTTTGTTCAAAACTGAATATTTCAAAAACCTCATGCTCGTATTTTTTAAAACTTGATAAATAAAAGTTTCTTAAATTAAATTACAAGATGTAAGAAAAAAAATTATTTTACCTAAAAATAACGGTATCTACTCTCCATACAAATGTTAAAAAATGGTTTTTGAAAATCTTTTTTTTTCTCGAAAACGCTTCTGAGGATTTTGCTTAAATTTTTTCCTTTTGATTAATTTTTACGACCTATATAAGAAAAAATTCGAGATCAAGATATTACTGACTGTACCTACCATAGAACCATTTTTTTTTTTTCAAATTTAGAAATTTTCATTATCGACAAAAGGGATTTTAATGAAATTTTGTATAGAGAATCTTCTTAAAAGTTTTAAAAACATTGCATTTTAAAATCCTAAAAAATATTTTTTTTAATTTTTGAAAAAAAAAAAAAAATCAATTTTTTTTTTGGAAAATTCGATATCCCAGAAACGGCTCAATATTTTTTCTTGTAAATTTAATTTTTATGTGAACAATAAAAACATTTTTTCTTAAGAGAGTTTTAAAATTTATATAAAAGCTTATTTTTTAAGAAACCAGTACAGACTTATAATTTTTGTTCTTGCATAAGCTAATATTTGTTTGAATCGCATGGCATCCTATTTTTAGCTATACTTAGGAGTTGTTTTAGTCTATTAAAAAATTAATTTTATGCTTATGAACAGTTTTTCTCTAATAACATTCATTTTTGAAATTCTTAGTCGTTTACATAAGAGCAAGTTCGTGCGACCCAGTCGTGCATTTTATTTAATAACGTTTAAAAAAAAAAACAACTTTGAAACTTGACTCAAACCTGACAAGCTATACTTTGTTAGCATTCACCCTATAAATGCGATCTTCAATGCCATTTAAACATATAACAACTCTGTGTGGCTTAAATCCATGTCACATTTAACAAATCAAAGGCAAATCAAACACTCGATTTGGTTTCGGGATACGACATCCATTGTTCCCCAATTTCTTCTAGGCAAAACCAAACAGAAACTGTTTGCAAAAATGCTTGTTGTCGACATTTCAATTTGCCATGCCATACATATGTGTCCTCTTCGTCAGCCACCCCTCTTAAGTCTTGTTTCTGATTTTCCCGATGATTTGGTACGAATTTTAAAAGAAAATTTTTTCCAAAACGGATCCAAATCATATGCATATGTGAGTTCTTGTGTCTGCGTATAGGTTTATGGAAGAAAAACGAAACAAAAAAACGATTTTAACCCTCATTCTAATTTGCCTCTCAAACTCAGAGGCTCAAAGGTATTCTTTTGTTTTTTTTTCTCTTCTTCCTAATTTTGTCTCTATAAAACTTTTCAATACTTTTTTTTCATTCTTTCAACTTTTTTGTGCCATTTCAGCAAGAATGCAACGAACTTGGAAAAATTCCAACTGGCGATATCAAAGAAAGAGCTTTATCGTGAGAACGACACAGTTGTGGATGCCGTCATACGCGACATGGCCAATTTACCCATTCGCCACGTATGTAAGTACCTAAACCTTCACCAAACTACCAACACACAACCGTCCCTCTAACATTTCCGTCATCAGAGCCCATTTTGAATATACCCCTATTATTCAAATTGTTTCCATTCCTTTGCCTTCCTCATATTTTAAAACGTTTTACAGATAATCCATAAAGGTATCAATGTTTTACATATGTCAGAACTTTTATGCTTACAGCGGGCTTGTACGTACCTACATACATACATACCTAACTTGCCTATACCTATTGATGGCTGTTATATTTTACTATACGGAAATTCATTGGTAAGGGATTTGGGGCGTTGAGGGTTCTAATTTGTTTTTCCTCTAAGCTCGTTATCAGAGGATTATTACAGAAACTTTTGACGTAACATAAAATACCTTGATGTGTGTGTATGCTTAAGGCTAATTGGTCGGTTTCTAAATAAGCTACCTTTCAGAGTATTTCACGGGTTTTATGAAAAGATTTTCAAGTCAATCTGTTGTCAAAGGAAATAATGTGCTTAGTGTTTGTTTAAGTTTTAACCAAACCAAATTTGGCCGATGTGACAATGGGTGATATGCATAAAACGGAAGTATTTACTACAAGTAAAAGATAATAGTAAATACTATAACTTAAAGCAAATGGTTAAATTTAAAGTATTAACTTCATTCCATATGCATAAAGTTTAGTACTTACTAACTGGCAAATACTTTCAGTATATACTAAATTCATCCAAGTAAATACTAGAATTCATCGGAAATTGATAGTAAATACTTTTTTTTTCTTATCGGGTTAGTAAGCAAATAGTTTTTTGCCGATTAACCGTTTAATCCCTATATTAAATTACTGTTGCCCTTCTTGTTGTTTTGTAAAAATCTGTTACAAGTTGCCTGGATATTGATGGAAGCATATCTATCCTTTTCGGTTAATGTATTCTTCCGAATGAAATCTAGGTTGTAATATTTCCACGTGAGTACAGTCCAAGGCTCCTATGCATAATGGGAACCTGTATTTGCTTAGCCAATCATTTTTTGCTCCCAGCTGTTCTTCATAGCTCGATGGAAATTTTATCCAATGAGAAGCTTTGTCTTTTATTAATTTTGCAACAAAATTAACTGTTCTGGATACAGTACTCTGATCTTCACCAACGCCAACTTGAAATCCAGGATCTCCAACGTATCGTTAAAAAAATTCGCATCTTTTCTTGATGAGTGATTGCCCCTCCTCTTGTTTCAGTTTGAGCTCCTTAAAAAGTATTTTATATATGAACCATTTGTTCAACATAAGACTCTATATAAACTTGGCGACTAAGGGCAAGTTTTAAAACTTCGCCAGTAACTAAAAACCACTAACTCCTTTAACTAACGGAAGCCTATTGGTATAGTATCGCAATATACTTACATATATAACAGTTTTCATAAGTGTTTGCTTCTTGTAAAATTATAAATTATATTTTTAAGTTAACAGGCGTATAAGAAAATAGAAAGTTTTACATCATTTCCGCGAACTAACAAAAGGCTCCAAATAGTAAGGGTATGTCAAGTTTTAAAACTACAAATTACGATTTTGTAATGACTTACCAATGAAGTATTCACTCAACCAATCTACGTTTTCCCTCTCAAAACGATAGAGTTGTTTAAAATTTGATTCTGAACCCGATCTTCGACTTTTATAGACTTTTTGTGAACTAACGCGTACAAATTCCGCCATTTCAGTACAGTCAGCAGTAACTTAATTTTAATTTATATCAGCGACGACGTGAATCCTTTGAGAAAAGACTCAACTTACAGTTGAGAAAGACTGTAAGTTTTTATGGTTTCGAAGCTACATAGTTATGTGTTTAAATCAAAAAAAGTATGTACTTTTAAATTTTCATGTTGCTATCCTTTGACTTTGAAAAAAAGAAGTAATTCCTACAGAAAAAAAGTACTTGCTACTTTTTATGCATACGGAATAAAGTATTTACTGAAAAAGTTCATCCGAAAAAAGTAAGTACTGTGGCCTCAAGTAAATACTTTATTTTCAGCATTTACTGCATTTTTATGCATATCAAAAAAAGTAATTACTTAGAAATTCTCAAGTAAAAGCATTTACTATTTTTTATGCATATCACCCAATAATTTGAAAATGGCCTTTGCATTTTATTGTTCTTCGAATTCCAAAACTTGAGATGTTCTCACTCACAGTCAACAAGGTGCTGTTTGACCGTCTCAAGTCACTTTGCGGTGCTAAAGGGTTTCATATTTTCTGTCTTTAAAGTTCAATAAAACAAACTTTGAGGGAGATATCATTGAAATTTTGGATTCATTTCCATTTTAGGCCCATGTTTCCCATTATGGCTGGAATACAATATCATTCAAATGACCGCCGCGGCTTGTGAGGTGGTGCATACGAATTGCCCAATTTTGCATAACGCATACACAAGAGTGAATTTGACAAATAGCATTGGTTACGTTGGCTTTCAGGGCAATGATTACTTTTTAAAAAATTTTATAATTTAATTATAAATTTTATATCTAAATTAATTAAATGTGTGATAACTTTTACTCTTTTAATTTTATAAAAACTGATTTTTTAAAACTTAATTCATTGTTATCACAAGTTGATTGGTTTTGTTTGAATAATTGTTTAAATGTTAGCTTAATAGTGTTTACATTTTACAATATTTTGTTTTATTATTTTCTTATATCAGTTCCCATAGCGATTGTTAAAACAAGATCTTTTGTTTGGTACGATACTGAAATTAGAAGTCTAAGAAATCGAAGAAACAAGTTATGGTCTACTTTTAAACTATATTAAACTGAAAACCAGTTTGGAAAATTATTGTGAATCGAGAGATATTTTAAATAGAATATCTGGTTTAAAGTATCTTAATAACATCCAGAAGCTGCAAAGAGATCTTAAAATGAATCCAAAGTGTTTTTGGAGTTTCATTAACAGCAAAAGAAAATATTGTCCTTACCCGTCTGTTAAAATGAAATTTCAAGTCATGAACCACGGGTTATAACGCAACTTTTCTCTGACTTCTTTCAAAGTGCCTTCAACTGCGATACTTCAAACTGTGATAAATCAAAATGTGATAAATCTGATGAAATGGCTCAAAACTTTGACCACTGATATGAACTTTAACACAGATATTGACAACATTGTAAAGTTTATATCTAATCTTGACGACAGCTGTATACCAGGTCCTGATGGTATACCCTCTACTATTTTTAAAAACTGTGAACGTCACTTGTCCTTGCCTTTGTTTATTCTTTTGAAATTTTCAATGGACTTCATGTTCATTCCAATCTATTTGAAAAAGACGAAGTGAAAAATTACAGGCCTATTGCCAGATTATTTGTAATTCCTAAACTTTTTGAGGCTATTATATGCGAAGCGGTAAGTTTTTATGTTAAATCTTTTATGGTTCCTGATCAACATGGTTTTCTTAAAAGGTCGCTCTACTGTTACTTTTGTAATAGAATTGGCTGAAAACAGTAATGATTCGCTTGCAAACAATAAACAAGAAGATTGCGTATTTACTGTTTCAGTAAAGCTTTTGACAAGCTGTCACATTGAGTACTGCTTTTTAAATTGAGAAAATTAGGATTTAGCGGATATTTTGTAAGATAGTTTCAATCAAAGGGCACCGGCACGATAGTGCCCAGCCAAGTTCTGGCACTACACCCTTTTTACAGGAACAAACTCAGGCGAATTTTGACCTCTCCCTATCTTCAGTACCAATGAAGTAAGAAACTTAAATTTTCGAATATTTGCTAAGCTGGTCAATTTCAATTTTCTAGCATAAGCTGTTCCTGAGATATAAGGCCTCAAAAATCATAAAAACCGTAACTGAGTGACTGACAGATCATCAAAATTATGGAGCACTTTCCGACATCGTAGAATCTTGTAATTTTGCAAAACGGTAGGTCTTGTCAGAAGAAGAATCGAAAATTTGAGGTTTTCCATTCAGGGGGCGTGGTATCCGCCCACTTTCTCCGAATTTGTGTTGATTGAATTAAGCACTTCTGACTGCTATAAAACGATGGAATTTGGTAAAAGGGTAGGGCTTAAATTGCATACAAAGAAAAAAATGTAAAATTTGAGGTTCTCCATTTAGGGGCGTTGTATCCGCCCACTTCTTCAGAACTGATGTAAATTATATATGGCACAGTACTTTTAGATCTCAGAACTTTTCACGGCTAAATTGTTACGCAAAGGTTTTTGTATAGAAGAACTTGGCTCTTTTTTAACATTTATGTTTTTGGTCTGATCTTATTTATGCGATGGATCTTATTCGGTGTTATTTAACGATTGCGAATGAAATAAGTTCAAAATCAATTCAGGAATCCCAGAGGGTAGGCATTTAGGCCCTATTCTTTTTAGTTTTGTTTATAAACGACTTACCAACTGTGTTAAATTACTCCAAGTGCTCCATTTACGCCAACGATGTAACAATCTTCAAAACTATTTCAAATACTCGTTATTGTGAAGAATTGCAATGTGATCTTAATCCCTTTTTTTGACTGGTGCACTCATAATTGTTTGTTTCTTAATATCGATAAATGTAAAACTATGTGTTTTACAGGAAAGTTTTCTTTTATTTTTTTATCAATATCTCGTGAAACAGTTATGTCTATTTTTGGTGTCACATTTGATCTCAAATTCCATTTCAAATAAAGCTAATTGAATTCTTGGTTGGATAAAAAGAGAGTCGAAACAATTTTCCGGCCTTTTCTTGACAAAGCAGCTTTTTATATCTTTTGTTCGACCCATTCTAGAATACGTTCGTCAGGTTTGGTCACCTCATTACGAATGCCATAAAAATCAGTTATATCAGAGGACTAGGTTGGGATAATCCTTATGATCTTCCACCTTATAACAACAGACTTAGACTTATTGATATACCCAGTCTGGAGAACAGACGTTCCTATTTATGTTTTATTTTCATTGTAAAATTAATCAACGGCGGTAACATAGACTCTTTGCGCCTTCTATCTCATATCAACTTTAATATTCCTCAAAGAAATTTCAGGAACAAACCGGAGAGTATACTTATTTTAAATCTTATTATACACCTTTATAAGAAACTTTTGTAAAACTAGCAATTTAGTTATGTAAATATATAAAAAAAATGGTGATTTATGGTTTATTGGCAGAGAATTGTGACTTAAGAAAACTAAACAAGAAGAACTCTAACGGTGTCATATCGCACGCTCTCAGTGGTCTATTCAGATCACCTCTGGATGAGATAACCATGTTCGAAAATCGATCTTGCAAAATATACATTGTGGTATTTATGTTTTTGACTTGTCTTTTTTCATTGCCAACGAAATAAACGGAGAGCCCTTAGTTTTTTCCATCTTCACCAAGATTATGTAGGCCTTCTATGGAAGTGAATTAAGACAGTCATTAAATTATCACTGCACATAAACTTATGTTTACAATGGCAAATGGTAGAATATGTAACTCGCTATCTGTCCACCAAATTCACCATTAAATGTTTACTTTAGTAGGTATGATAAATCCACTTGAAGATGTTTGCAAAAGACCCATCAAATTTCGGTTTTATTTCTTGAGAGATTTCAGTTCTAAATTTTAGTCATTGTTGCATTTGATCTAGTAACTTACAACTCAATTCCTCTAGAGGCTTCTGGTCAGAGTCACGCAGAAAAATGATCGGTTAAAAACAACTAACCTTTCATTTAAAATCAAATAAGTGCAACAGTCAATCCGAGTAAATTAATAAAATAAATCTCATTGATTGCTTTTCCGAATTAGTTATAGTTAACATTAGGAATTGGTTGCATTATTTATAAATATATTTTTTATATAATTATATTTTCACCATCACCACTCGGTTAAATCAAACGAGAAACAATTTGTCTTAGAAACTTTAACCAATTTACTTAGTAAGATTTCATAAATTTGTTGAATTGTTTTAACATAGATTTACTTAAAACAACATAACTATTAGTCAAATTTAACCCAGAAAATTGTTAAATATTAAATAAGACATATACATATGTTTAATTAATTTTTTAAATACCTTACTCGTTTAAAGTAAACAATCTTGGAAATGATACATTTTATCCTAGTTTGTCGAATAATATAACTAAGTCTTCCAACTTACATGCAAAGGTTGTTTATTTTAAACAATTTTATTTAATCGAGTGAACTACTTTTACATAAACTATCGGCTTTTTAACCAATGAATATTGAGAAGGAGTTTGCACTGCTACCTTAACATCTATTGTGTTCCCATCCAGAGCTAAATGAGGTGCTAACCCTACGACTTTTCCTCTTAGTTTATCCCTTTGATGAGTTTGATTATTTTGTTTCTTTGATGCATTAGTGCTTAGCATCTGCCTATGAATCTGAATGATATTCCTTTTGTCAGGCCACAAGAATAAGCCAATTAGCTTGCAGCACCACAGTTTCTTGTAAGAAAATGTCATGACTCCTCCTGAACTTAAGAGGCTAAACGATTTTATGGGTCAAATCTTCTTTCAATCGTACAGCTTCAAAAGTATTGAAAGATCTCGATAAACACAAATCTACTGGCCCAGAGAGTATCCCCCTATTGTTTTCGAGATATGATCTACAACGCTGGAAAAACCATTGCGTAAGCTTTTCCATCTGTCATACAACCTTCCCCTAAAACCTAAATGAAAACTCGTTACTATAAAGCTCGATTTAGATCTTCCTTCTCTGATGATTTTTTAGCTTCCTCCGGGGTCCCTCAAGGCAGCCACTTAGGACTTCAACTCTTTATTCTTAATTTTAACGATATTGAGATGGTCATTAAACATTCCCATCTATCACCCTACGCCGGCGATATAAAGTTTTTCAATTCACCATTTCTTTCACACACGATGTCACTCTTCTACAACTTGATCTCAATAGTTTCTCTATCTTGTGCCTGAAAAATTACTTAGACCTAAATATTTCCAAATGTCATTCAATCACTTTTTTTACGAAAACGCATCCAATCTACTCCCCGTGTCGCGATACCTTCCTCATTATCAACCCATATCCACCGCTGAGTCAATTCGAGACCTTTATACATAACCTTCGTTCGCCCGCTTATTGAATACTCCTGTCAGGTATTTGTCCCCTTATCAACAAATTCAT
Source organism: Philhelius festivus (assembly GCA_963931855.1). NCBI lineage: Eukaryota > Metazoa > Arthropoda > Insecta > Diptera > Syrphidae > Philhelius > Philhelius festivus. Next base: position 189,810,685 of record OZ007555.1, read on the forward strand.
ATATACAGAATCCGGAGCATTCAAAGTTCTTTCCTACGTTTTGCACTTCGTGGTCTGTCTTGGAATAACCCTTTTATTTTACCTCCGTATCGAGACCGACTTCTGTTAATTAACTTAAATACGCTGGAAGAACGAAGAGCAATAAGCAACATTCTCTTCATTCATTGACTACTTCCAGGGTCTGTTGACTGCACAACTCTCTATAATTCCATCTCTTTCAACACTTATTCCCGTAATATAATAAATCCTCGACTCTTATATCTGCCTACCTATCGTACCTCTTATGGCTCCAACGAACCTATTACTCGCATGCTTCGGAGTATTATGTAATTGTAACATTAAATTTTTCGACTTCAACCTCAGTTCACCCTGCCTGAAACTCCGTCTTAATCATCCTTCCAATTCAATCCAATCCTAGTTTTAAGTTAGATTAAGAATACGCTTGTATTAAGCCTAATAAATAGGGGTATTACCCCCACCAAATTAAAATTACTCTTTCCGAGTGGATGGAAAACAACAGTTATCCAATCTGTCCCTAAAAAAGCAATTCTTTTCCCTCATAACTATAGTCCAATTCCACTTACGTCCCTTCGTACTTGAAGAACTGATGCCTCTCAGTGACCGACCAGTGCGGCTTTCGTAAAAAGGGTTCCACTGGTGATTTGATGGTGTATCTCACCGAAAAGTGGCACAAACCTTTTCATCTTTTTGGAGAAAGTAAGATTATTGCACTTGGTATTTCAAAAGCATTAATAGAGTTTGGCTTCAATATTTCTTACCTAAAATGTGTGTCATTGAATCTCTTCTTCGATTGTTTTCTGATATTCATAAAATACATTTTGGTGTGCCACAGGGCTCTTGCTAGTCTCCAACTCTGTTTCTCATGTTTATCAATGATATTTCGTCTGAAACTTTTAAACGATTAAATTTTTCAGCTTCTCATATTCGTTTCCAGATTCACGTCCTTTTCCTTGGAATGTAGATTTAAAACGGCAGCGTATGATATGCTGTCTTTTGTTGATAAAACGCAATTCATCCGCCCCCTGCCCGTATGGTTCTTTTCTGTCAATATTTTGACGTATTTTTATATGCAATGCTCTAGTAAAATAGCCAGTTGCATTTCTTCCTTTAAGCAATTTAACAGTAATACTCACGCTTTAGGGAATGCTCATCAGTTTACCCTTTAGCCTAACTTTGAACGTACGTTAATTCAGAGGTTCTTCCTTCAGTTGTACTACACGAATGTGGAATGCCCTACCCTACTCAATATTATTTCCCATCATGACATTCAGACAATCTTAACCAATGTGCTTCAGTATGTCCTCTTAAATTCTCTCCAGCTTTCCTAAAAACGCTCGCACTTGGCTCAAAAATTTTAAGAGTATCTTGGTCTCTTCTTCAGTGAGAGCAAAATTAAAAGAGAATGCTGCTTATATTTGTCATATTGAAGTAAAAGGGTACGTTCCTATATTAATTTATTCCAGTAGTATCAAGTCAACTTAACAATAAGTGTAATGTTATTTAAATCTTGTAAAATGTTGATTATTTTGAATTTGTATACGAAAATTATATAGTCCTTGTTAATTTCCAAAAAGAACTTTCTTTTCTTGGCATTGAAATAAGTCTTTCCGATGATCACAAAATATTTTTAATAAACGTATTTTTTCATAAACAAATTGTCCGAAATTAAGAATGATATTATTAATATATTAACTAAAATCTTGACGACGACATTAGAAATTGTATTTAAAATTGTATATTACGCTCCTTAAATTGCTATGTACAAATTATATACGGAGTTATATGCGTTCATATAATCACATTCTAAATGAAAATAAAATTTACAAATTGACCTGCCAGCTGACATTGTACATGGTTATAAACCTTGATAACCCTCAATCAGTTCCTAACAAAGGAAATTAATTCAAGAATTATTCATCCCTAGTCTCGTTTGAAAAATACCTAATGTTGAAAGTGAAGCATCAGGAACCTAAGCAAAGACCACAAGTTACTTTCTCAAAGGTAAGCAATCGAAGCTTTTGTGTTATTAATAAATAATATAGACTTTGATACGCATGAGGGTTACAAAATATGATTTTCCTCACATTCTTATTGTGATCTCGCTCCATTTTATTTGAAACTAACGTTGACATAATGGGCACACCAAATGACCTATAAAGGGAATATATTAATAGAAAATTAGTTTTTATGGTGTGTTTTGAAGTAAGACTTCTTTTCCGGCGTTCGGAGTAAAAACTTTTCTATGATTCATGTCAAAACGACACGTTATCCGTCAAAGACAGCGACATGGTTTTTACAACAAAAAAAAACCACAACAACTAACCAACAAAACAATTAAAAACATAATTTCATTAAAAAAACACACAATAAAAGCTTTTTTTTATTAATTATGTGGCAGAAGAATTTCTCAATCGAAAACCACTTTGTAAAAAAAACACCAACCCATCTTTTTTATGGTTTCATTTCTTTAAAACAGTAAACACTTTATTCTACACAATACTGAATACTTATAAATGTACTTCTTAACTTGAAAACTTAGCACTAAAATTTACAAAATAATCAATGCGGAATATAAAAAAAAAAACACTTGTAAAAACTATCTGCTTTCTGTTGTCAAAATCAAATACGAGTATAAACTAGCACTGCCATATGCGAAGATTTAAATTCGGTGTAAAAATTAAATAAGCATTGCCTACAATTATAAAATCCTATGGCTCGAAAACAATGAATGCGATAAGAAATAAATGCACGACTGGGTCGCACGAACTTGTTCTTATGAAAAAGACTAAGAATTTTAAAAATGAATGTTATTACAGAAAAACTGTTAATAAGCATAAAATTCATTTTTTAAATGACTAAAACAACTCCTTTAGGAGTTGGAGCTAAACACAAGATAATAAACAAGCATAATATTAGGTAGGTAGGTAGAGATGGTAGTCGCCAGCCCTGGTCCCGCGACTCAATTAGCGCTGGGGTGCGCCGTTTTGATACCATTAACTCGTGTCAACCTAATAAGGATTTAGTACGGAAGAAAATGGCTTTTTATATACTTTAGCGGAGCATTGCTATAGCCATTTTGTCGCATTCAGAAAGATAATCAGATCTTTGATTTTCTTCTCCGAAAGTTCGCTGGGGTCATCGAGGAAGGCTTTCCAAAAGGAAGTCATCCTGTAATTTGCTAAGGCGGGGCAATCGCAAAGAAAATGAACCACAGTTTCTTTTTCTTGTGGATCTCCACAACTACGGCAGTGTGGGTTGTAGGGGCGCCTGGGTCTGCATATTAGATCGTTAGAACGTGAGTTGTTGTAAGTAGGCCATATCTTTCTTGATATGACACAGTTTGTGAGACTGCTCCACCTACGGTTGGATTAATTGAGAAAAATCGAGAAGATTTTTCTCTTCATAGCACCAAGAGGAATATTTACGTTTTCCGCTAGTGAGCTATGTAAGGCCGAGCCTTGCCGAGCTAAAGCGTCAGCCTGTTCATTACCCTCTATGTCACTGTGACCTGGAACCCAAATGAGAGTGACCTGGAGGTCAATGTTCAGACTCGCCAGTTCGTCCCGACATTACTGGACAAGTACTGAGATAGATGTAGATGATTTAATGGCCTTAATGGCCGCCTGGCTATCTGAGCAGATAGCTATATTTCTGAATTGGTTTTGGTTAGATTGGAGCAACTTGCATGCCTCCTTGATTGCTAGTTTTTCAGCTTGAAATACACTCGCAAAGTCTGGTAGTCTGAGTGACTTGGAGATGTTAAAGGACTCGGAAAAAATTCCTGAACCAACACCGCACTCCATCTTAGATCCATCAGTGAAGATTATCGAATCGAAATCTTTTGTAACAACATCATTTTTCCAATCCTCTCTGGTGGGAAAAATGGCTTTGAAATCCCCGCTTGGGCCAAGAGGAGGTACGCATAATATTAGTTTATGAAAGAATAAAAATTAAATTTAGTGGTTTCTTAAAAAAAAATTTCTAAACATTTTTAAGAAATAATTTTGGTTCGCCATTTTAAAGTTTTTACTATTGTTTAAATAAAAATTAAATTTACAAAAAAAAAAAAAAATACTAAGCCGTTTTTGAGATATCGAATTTTCCAAAAAAAAATTGATTTTTTTTTTTTTTTGAAATTCAAAACATATTTTTTTTTAAGTTTTGAAATGCAATGTTTTCAAACTTTTTACAAGCTTCACTATAAAGAAAAATTCATTAAAATCCGTTATGCCGATAATGAGAACTTCAAAATTCTAAATTCTATGGTAGGTATAGTCAGTAATATCTTGTTTTCAACTTTTTTTAATAATAATAGATCGTAAGAATTAATCGAAAAAAAAATTTTGCAAAATTCTCGGAACCGTTTTCCAGAAAAATACGATTTTCGAAAACCATTTTTCAACATTTGTATGGAGGGTACCGTTATTTTTTGGTAAAATAATTTTTTTTTTCTCATATCTTGTAGATTATATTAATAAGCATGGGGTTTTCGAAATATTGAGTTTGCAAGAAAAAATTTGAAATGTTTCTTTTTTAAATTTGAAACTGCTGGGGTCCCTTTACATAAAACAAATGATTAAAATCAGTCGTACCGTTTTTGAGAAAACCAAATACAAAAAAAATGGTTCCAAGGGAGGACGTGCCAAAAATAACCATTTATTGTAAAATCAGTTTCAAACTATGAAAGCAGACGAGGATATACGTAATTAAGAATTTCTCGTCGTCAAGTTAAATGAAATTAATAAATGAAGTAAGAACCAGTCGCGCACATTAAATTGTTAGTATCACATCTGTTTGGTTGCTGAATTGAAACATATGGGCTTATGTTTCATTAAACTTATATATATATTTTTCCAAGTGTCTTATTTTACCAACCAAACAGTTGCGTAAATAAAAATTGAATTTACGCTCCAGGCCTAAGGAACTGGGGAAGAATATTATTACAATGAAAAGCTGAAAAGGTCTTCTGAATTAGTGGACCATCAATCGTTGCTAGAATAGTTGATGCATACATACATACACAAAAAAACATCGCATGGTGGGAGCAGACAAAAGTTAAAACGTCGATGCCCACTTTCGGAGTTGACACCTACGACCTACTAATTGTCATTTGTGTGAGTGTCGAATGGCTTCCACTGGAATACCACAGGGCAGTGGTTTAGGCCCTTTACTTTTTACTTTAAAAATAAATGATTAACAATCTGTGTTGAAGCATTCAGAGTATCTCGTTTATGCAGATGATGTAACAATCTTCAAAATTATTTTAAATTTTCGTGATTGTGAACTATTGCACTTTGATCCTAATTCGTTTTTTAATTCGATAAATGAAAGACTATGAGTCTTACGAGAAAGATTTCCGTAATTTCTTTTATTAATTTGCTTAATGGTGTATCATCAGCACGTGTTAATGATGTGTTTCCTTGGTGTGTAACTAATAGAGCCAATTTAATTCTTGCTTGGATAAAGAGAGAGTAAAGGCAATTTTCTGATCCTTTTATTGTAAAACAGCTTTTCGAAACATTGGTTCGTCCAAATCTAGAATAGATTTGTCAAGTTTGGGCACCAAATTAAGACTGCTATAAGACCAGACTAGAGCAAGTGCGAAAAAGGTTCCTAAGGAATGAGCTCATGGGCTGGTGTGGAATAATCCCTACGATAACTTTCCTTATATAAACAGACTAAAACTTATCTATATGTCTAGTTTTCAGAGCAGACGTTCTTATTTATGTTCTCTCTTCGTTGTTAAATTGATGAATGGAAAAATGGACTTCCAAAACCTTTTGCCTCTCGTTGTTTTGTTTTTGTCTGGCTCCAAAAATATACTAAGAAAGTTGTTTTAGCCGTTTCAAAAATAATTTCTAGACTTCTGAACACTTTTCTCTAATATCGTCAATTTGTGTTTTAATGCAGTCAGTCATAATTTCATTTCCAATATCAAAAAATTATGTATATGTCAAATGCCTATTATTATTTTTATTGTTAATATTTTAGCTTTAAAAATTGGCACTTTTATTCTCCTAGGTTTTAAAAATATCAAAGGGGGCCCTATAGAAAATTGGTTTTAATCAGCAATATTATTTCTACAATGTAATAGCAGCCATTACACTCAAATTTGTGACAGATTCATTTCAATACTCTCCATATTTGATCTGACATTTATTTTCTATTTATATTTCCAGATCAAAAGGATGGCGGCACTCAGTTGAAATTAGTCATTGAATATTCGACTAACATCAAATCATTAATGAAGCCAATGAGGTAAGGAATACAAATTTTATTTCCTCATCACATTAGAACACAATCGAATCCTTTTCATCACTCATAAAACATTCACAATGCATTCCCTTTTTCAAAATGTGCTACATTTTATAGATATTGCTATTTTCGAGTGGCAGGATTATCCTTTTTCCATCCCAACTTTTCCTTGGATGCCAATGAAGGCCATGCCCGTTCATTTAATTTTTCCATTTTTAAAGTAAAATACACGTAATTCTTTATTTTTCCTGTTGGGTTTTATTATTTTTTCATATTGCTTGTCATTGTATTGTACATACATATACGCAAATCCACATTTATGTCAATTTTTATTTTTAAATACAGATTCCCGAGGGATCAACAGACCTTGCCGAATCACTTCTACTTTACGGATTACGAGAGGCACAATGCAGAGATTGCTGCTTTCCACTTGGACAGGTAAGAATAAATGGTTTTTTTTTCTGTTTCCTCCAATTTTTATATTTACATTTTGCTTTCCAATTTACTCGGAGATGTATGATGCCGTTGCCAATGACACAACCCAGCGGTGTGTATGTATGTATGTACATAAGTGTATTTGTATTGCAATTTCATCGATACACACAAGTGCCCGAAGGCAGATAAATTAAAAACCGACTGCGACTACGAGCATTGTCAGTTGTCACCCATTGACTAAAGAGGCAAACGCAGGCAGGGGTTTCGTCCTTATCGTCCTTGAACTTTTTTTTACATCCCACAATCAGCCGAAAACACAAAAAATGAAATGATCAAAATGGAAACTATATTTCTTCTTCTTTTTTTTTAAATTGATTGCTTGAAATTGTTGAATTCTTTTGTACTCGTTGTGCGATTTGTTTCACTCTGAAAAAAACCTTCAATTCATAGATCCACAAAGATCCCAATTTCAAATCAAAGCTCTACAAACCTAAATCGAAAAACCATAACCAATAGATAGATAGATATCTATCTATCTATCCATAACCAATAATTGCAAAAATTGAAACATACAAATAAAACGAAATCAAAAATTCCCTCAACACCTAAATCATCAGGTAAAAGAGTTCACAAAATATGGTATTAGGTATCAGTTAAACTAGGTTTCAAAAAATAGTTTGTAACGGGTTGGACGTTGCATTTTATTGCTCCTCCTCTATGACTAAAGCATACAAACAAAAATCCCAGCGCTTACCCTAGTTTAAATAAAATAAAAAAAATATGGTGGTGCAACAGCTCGAAGAGAAACAGGACCTAGAGACTAACAACTCTCAACCAATTTTCTGCCGATTTCTAACGGCTAATGAGCAGCACTTTCCATGACAAGAGATACTCTTGGAGGATTAACTTCTATTTGTTCTATTGGTAGGGTGGCCCAAAATTGGAGCCAAAAAAGTTCCCGAAATAGCAAGGACTTTGTAAGAAAGTGATCCCAAATTCTGGGATGCGTTAATTGTATGTTAATTGTAAGTTAAGAGGGAAAAAATTGTGGGCTACCGTCCTCAAGTTACTGTTTTGCTGTTGGTAGTTTGGGAAAATGTAGCCCAATTTCCGATGAATAGCCCCACCTAGCAAGCCTTATTTAGTTGAAGAGTAAAATTTTCCAGATAAAAATTATTCAGTTTACAATTTTAAACAAAAACCACAAAGATTTTTATTTTTATGGCAGGACTTAAAACGAACTTTTATTTAGGAAACCAGGTCCTGGTCCAAAAAAACTTAAACAATATAAAAAAAGCCCATCAGAAGGTTTTACTAAGGGAAGCGTAACAGAATCCCGCTTTTTATAATCCCGTTTTTTTCAAAAATCCCACAAAAAAAAGTTTTAAAATACTGTCCTCTATACTGCCGTTTTTTTTAAATACCGCTTTTTAAAATTCCGTTCTATTATAAACCCGCTTTATGTTGGTTATTTTCCAGATTCTTTGAATGCTAAAGAAACTTTGCATACACCCAACCTCGCACCTACATACCTCAAATACTATACTGTGCCCAAGCAGGAGGATTGCATACCTCACTCTTTATACGTCGTAATAAGACAAGAGATTATAAAAAACGGGATTATAAGAGACGGAATTTTAAAAAGCAGGATTTTTAAAAAGCGGATTATAAAAAATGGGATTATAAAAACGGGATTTTAAATAACGGGATTATAAAAATCGGGATATCGTACCCAACCCTTCACTAACTATAAAAAAATGAGTACAAGAGTTTCAAACTTCACAAAATGTGCACTTTACTTATCTTTTTTACCTACAACTTAAAGGTACTATAAGGCAAGTTATGCATTCGTAAAAAAGTCCAACTCGAGATTTTGATCAATGTGGACATTACCATGATAGGCGAAGACGAAAAAAGTGGGTCTCGCAATTTTGTCTGTCTGTTGTTTTGTTCGAATACAAACTAAATGGCTCGGCCGATATTCATTAAGCCTGGTAGATATCGTTTTTAAATTTTTTCCTCCGCATTTTTTTTTGCTTTTTTTTTAAAGACCAAAATTATGGTAACTCAAAAAATTTCATTTAGTTAAAAAACTATTTTTGTTTGTTTTTGATGTTCTCAAAAACATTACCACCGATACAGTGCGGTATTTTGATCTAAAACCTGTCCAAAAATATTTGGGCACATTTTTACATCAAATAGGTACCAAATTGACTAAAAAGTAATGTTAGAGGATTAATTTTCATTTTTTTGGTACAGTAAAACCCACTTAAGTGCCCTTCCCGATTAGCCGGGAGAAAAAAAAATACTAAAAACCAAAAAAAGCACGTACAACACTGTGCTATAACTTTTTTAAAGCTCATATTTTATTCTTTGATTTGTTTTCTATTGATTTAAGTTGGTTTATTTAATAGTTTTTGAGAATTCAAGTTTTAAAGTTGTAATTTAAAAAAAATGTTTTGTTTTTTCATTTTGTAATTGATTTCTTATTATTTCTTGCATTATTAAGGACAATTTTTTGTTAATATTCAATGGGCTGAGCATTTTTTAGTCAAATAGTAAAAACTTTATTCCAATAAATATCATAGTTTCTAAGAAATTAGAACTGAAAGATACTTTTTTTCCCAGAAAATCTCTTTTTTCGTTTTTTTTTTATAAGTGGTTTTACAACTAGAAAATTACTTAATTCGAGTGTTCAAATTTCATTCCGAAATTTTTTGTCCCAGTATGTATGTTACAAAGTCCAAAATACCTGTGGCCCTCTAAATCCAAAATTCGAAAAATTTGAGATGTAGAATAGTTGTATATTATACAGGTTAATTATTTAATAAACAGATTAATATTTTTTGTTTTTTCTTCCGGAATATTTGACTCTCCACTGTAAAATCTAGTGCTAATTTCAGCGCCACCACCAGGCTAGAACTCGCAATAAAAATCACGCTCCATGATAATACTATAGGTTATATATACAAAGGTATACAAAGGTTGTAATACAAATAAATTTTTACTTAAAATACTACACATCCCTTGATTGACCATATCCATATCAATATCTTTCACCAAACTCACTTTTAAGTTTAAAAAACAGCACGCAGAAAGTACACTTTTCTTTAAAAAATCGCAAACAAACTCGTACTTATTCAAATAGTGCTAGTTGCAACTAATGGTGTAGCGAACGGTGGTGACCAATTTAAAGATCGACTTCACCAAAGAGTAGCCTGGTTGTCTACCCGTTATGGGAAACAGGCTCAATCCTGGGAGGGAAATCGCACTGTGCGATGTATGAGCTCCTGGGTCAGTTGAAGTTCTATAGGATGTAGGCCCAAGTTATGATGAAAAATTCGCCAACTTGTAGTCTGTGAAAGGCCTAGTTCTTATGCGCGGTGCGGAATTGAGTGCATCGGATTTTCCTGCACGCACTCTAACGGACCGTGGCGATATTTTCGGCAGATATCGCGACGTTTACAGTGACGGACACGTGTTGGCGGATTGTTCACTGAACCGAATTTATCCACCACGTTGTGAATAGTTCTCACGAAAGGACAATTGTGGCGATCGTTTAATTCGACAAAGCAAGTAAAATGTTGATCGAACAGTAGACCCGATTTCATAAGACATAACTCCTGTCAGAGTTTTGAAATCCCTTTTGAAAAACCCTTTTATATTCATTTCTTTTATAAGTAAAATATTTGGTTCATATTTATGAGTTGTCTCTTTCTACGACTTGTCTCTTTCTATTTCAACCTGTTTTAAATTTGCTGCTTATTGACCAACACGTTTTCCTTTTATTTTGCGAATAGCTATAGGTATTCAATTTCTATTTTATTCGTAAATTAAATGTATTTTTCTAACAAGCATATGAATTGGTGCCCTTCAAGGAGCTGATATAGCACAGAACCACTGAGCAAATTTTCCACACAAAATATACCAAGAAATAAAAGAGTTGAAACTTTTCAATACTATGAAAACAGTTCTGTCAAGCGAGTTGTGTACTCAATACATATTTGATTGAACCAGTAGACATTTTGTAAAAATAATATTTATTACATAGCTTCATAACTCGTGAGTTTTAATTATTTATGTAGTCATTACATTCTGCACTGCATCGGTTTCATAATTATGTAGCGAATACATATTTTCTGTAATTAATACATGACCACGAAATACAAGTCTTACACGTTGTTTGTAGTGAGAACATGTCTTTCTGTGATGAATACATTTTTATAAATGTGGTCATTTCATTAAAGTATCTACTACATAACCATGTATTTACTACAAATCGTAATTATTCACTACACGAAATAGATTTTCTAAATAAATTTAAAACTACCTATGCTTCAATCTCAATCGTACTCAGTTGTATTTATAAAGCTTTGGGGACAATTGTAGGCAATCTTAGGTACACAAGTAAATATTACATAAGAGCCTCTATACTGAATGGTTACCTGGCCTTTTTCCTCAGCGCAGATAATATACAATTAACAAATTCCTTGTAAGTCATTTAAAAACAGAATAAAGATTTAAAACTGAGATGCAGTTATTTCCATATCCGTCTCTACCTGATAATGTCTTATGCTAAAATAAAATGGTTGTACTTTTTTTTTTTGTTTTCAAACAAGATACATAGATAAAAAATTTAAAAACGTGTCTTTTAAAGCAGAAACAAAAAACACTTAAATTATTTTTTAATTCACATTTTTACGCTAAAAAATAAAAATTACTATTATCTAGCACCTGCTCAGAAATACAGACAAGAATCACCCAATAAATCTTTCTCCATCTTTTATGCTTGTCTCATAATAATAATAATAATAATTTGAATATAGCAATTTTCACCAAAATTAGTGCGTTCCCTTATCATTGTCCTGGAGCGACCAAAAGCAAAGCCAAATCAAGCCAAAACACAAAATCACATCCGTATCCCTGCCGCTGCCCCTTGCCTGGTCTTGCTCAAGACTCAACAAATTACATTTTATTCTTATAGTCGAGGTAATAAAATATACAATCACATTATTGTATGGCAAATAATAAATCACAGGGATTGTGCTGCCAAACAACTACCAAAGAGCCAAAATGATGACACTCATCATCTCGTTTTAATCTCCACGGGTCCCTGTGGGAGTAGGGAATATTGTCCTTCGCTTGGAATAATTAATTCACCTGCATTATAATAACAGTATAAACGTTAAACGTAAGTATAGTCATAGAATACAAAAGCTCGGCTCCTTCGTAATAACAAAGACTAGCGCTCGTCGCTCTTCGATGACAGACGGAGAATAATGTCCTTCCACCGCATAATGGACCAAGTTTGGCCAAACACCTTCCTGTGTACAATGTACGAGTACGAGCGGCGACGACGAGGACGACGACGTTTCTCTGTGACTGTGGCTCTGTGCTTCCAACTCACACTCCAACAACAATCTCGTCCATCGTCCGTTTTGGTTGGGCCTTCTTTTCGTTTTCGTAAGGACGGGTCACATAAATCAATTGGCATTGTCGTGAGGGTTACATAATAACTTCCGCCTTATGGTTTGCACCCTGGCTGGATGGTAAGCGGATGAAACAGAATATTCCCCAAAGCGAGAGACCCCAAGCAATAAAATTTAAAAATTCATCAAATAAATTATTCAAGTGTATTCGTTCTTACATGTCTGTGTGTCTGCCTCTGCATGTTAGCTTTCCAAAGGTTTAACATGTCTCTGTCTTACATATATCCTTGGGATATGTTTTTTTTTTCAAATAACATATTTTGAAGTCGTGTGTCCTCTTGGAATGATGGTATAAAGTTGTTGCTTCGTTTCTTAAGACATTTGTATCTGTAAACTGTCAAACCATTGGAATTCAATTTCGGTCCTCAAACTTACAAAATACATAAAGCCGAAACCATGTGCAAGGACTTATCACAAGAAGATGTTTTGGTATTCGAATATTGGGATGATTGGAGTGAAAGGGACGTACTAAGTCGTTTTTGTTTATTCAGTTGGTTTGTAATCTTTGGAATAAAAAACGATTAATCAAAACACTTAAAAGATTATAACTTTTGCACCCACAATCATGATAGAGTCTTTTTTGAAGGAATTGAAAGGGATTTTTAGAGAATAATTGAAATGGTCGTAAGATTTGTTTTGTGAACGACAAAGTTTGTTTTGCAATAAGAAATTGAACAATATTGAAACATCTTTCTAAAATCACTTAACGCAAGAGAGGAGTGTTGGTACTTCCCCTTGGGTTGAGGAAGCAACTGAAGAATATCCCAGATGTAGTCGTAACTAACGGTGACGTATACAGGTCTAATCTGTCTGACCTTCTTAGTGAGCACCTTATATTGGTTTATTGGACTCCCTGTTTTTGAAGCTTTATAAAGGATCTGATCCTTCAGGTTGGTAAGCATTTTGTTGGGATGTCTTACCCGCTAGATAAGCCCGGGTAGAATTTTCGACTCGATAAAGTGTCTCAAAGTGCTACTCAAATAACTCTCTTTTAATTATACTGTTTAAAAGACTTAAATACGTATTAAAGAATCTGAAAAATACCGATTTAGGACCAAAACAAAAAAGTTATGTTTTTAGAAGGATAATGGATAGCCTTTTATAGAGACATATGTATAATTGTATAGGCACATCTAGGATACATCAAGTAAAAACTATATAGCCCCAGTATAAGTAACATCTGAGAATGCCTATAAAGAGGCGAGACTAGCTAAGGCCAATATAACGCCCAGATACAATTCCTTATCCAGGCTACATCAAGTAAAAACTATCCAGGTCTCTTGCAGTTTATATGTTACAATGCCAATAAAGAGGCGATACTATCTACGGCCAATATATCGCCAAGGAAAAGTTTCATATCTAGGCTAAATCAATTTAAAAATATCTAGGCCCAGTCTAAGATACTCCTGGAAAAGCCAATAAATAGGCAGTTCTAGCCAGGTTCAATATAAAGCCAGGATAAGCATAAATTAGTCAAGATCCGCCAGGCTTGCATCTGTCTAGGCCCAGCATAGGATTTACTATATAATGGCCAATCTAGCTAGCGCCACGCTATTCGATAGTGTTTCCTAGATAATTGTCTACCCGGGAGGTTATTTAGTTGCGAAAAATCAAGAAGCCTCCTAAGCGAATGGAATTACTAACTGCATGTATTAGGTCCCTTAATAGGCTCCGATAAGCGATAAGTTATACACTACTGCCAAGCAAAAACTTATAACCATCATCCAAAAAAAATCCAGGGGAAATGCCTGTGAAGAGAAAGATAAGGATACATACTATTGAAACTGCTACCGAGCGGGATTTATTTGGAAACAGATTTATCTTTGGAGGCAGCTTTAGATTCCAAGTCTACAATTTCTAAAAAATCTTAAGCGAGCTCCTGTTGAAACTCCTTTCCACTATCGTAAAGCGTCCTTTCCAGTCACTCTGGAAATAAGGGCTCAGTCCATTCCGACGGCAAGGATTATAGTTTGTTTGCTTTAAGATCGTATCTGTTTTTCACGGATTCTTCTGTAGTTTGAAGTGTCACGTCCAGAACTTTTTGGCTTTGTAGCCTTTTTTGAAGTTCTTAGACGTAAGTTGGTCAAAAAGATTCTGTGCTTGGGTGAACTCCGCGAAGAAAATCAAAGGGAAGCTTCAATTATCGTCCCCAAACGAGCATTGCTGGAGTGAACCTGTGGCTTTTTGTTCTGCTGTACGATAAGCCGAAAAAGCAGGTTACATGTACTGATCCAAATCATCTTCCAAATGGTAAGAGTATTTCGCGAGATAGTCAAGTAGTGTGTGATTGAATCGCTCTACCATTCCACCTATAACTGCGGGTAAAGTGGCGGTAGTGGTGGCAGTGCAAATTTTCTGGGTACCCAAGGCCTCCATGATTCTTTGGAAGATCTCCAACTCAAAATTGCAGTCTTGATAGAAATTAATCATATGAATAACTCCGAATCGACCGATGACATGGTCTTTTAATGGCGAATTATTGTGGCCACTTTGCCAGGGGTAGAAGACCTGGGATATCAATTGTTATCCTTTCAAATGGGTTTCCAAAGGTTGATTTTCATTCTTTATTTAGGTATTTAAGTAGGGCAGCGTAACGTTTAACGTCCAATGGTCTATCAAAAAGTATTGTTTTCACTTTGTGAAGAGTTTTCTTTTCTCCAGGATGTCCTCCGCCAGGGTTGTCGTTAAGGGGTAGTCAACACATCTGAAACATTATCCTCTGAAATAAAAAGAAGTTGACTCACGTAACCAATATCTTCTTTCTATGCTAGGGTTATAATACCAATTGATCAAAGAGGGTCCAACAGGCTTTGATTTCTACATTTTCTCCTAGAATTTCATGTCGAATGGGACCCTTTTTCTCATTTATTTGAGCATCTACCAAGTTTCCCAAAGTTTTCACGATGTTGACGTGCTCAAGACGTTATCACTCTTTTGGTTTCTCGCACGTATAGTGCTTATGGCTTCTACATGGCCATGGGGGCTGCTGTTTGTCAAAATCATACCGTTGTAGACGTTCAATTCAGTGAGCCATCTGAAATCCTGGCAGCGTACAGTAAAAGAGCCATCGAATTTGGACATGAATGCATTCATAAGTTTAATTCAAAATAAAGTCTTAAGGTCGAATGGGCAGCTAATTTCAGCAATATTCCGTTCTTATATTGACTTATAGTACAAATGTTTATCAAAGTACTTAAATTCAGGAGGAAAATCAATTTTATTTCATTTAAATTGGAGACTACATTAAAGAACCATTAGGCTAGCCGCGCACTAGCAAATTTTAGTTGCGAAACTGCTTGGTTCGAGCAACTAAAAAGTTTGTGTTTTGACACAAACTAAACGATTGCCTAAAATAAGTTCGCCATTTTATTGAACATTAATTATCTGCAAATTCACGGACATTCAACCAAACAGTTCATCTGTTTTCTATAAGTAACCAAACAGTTTCGCAACTAAAAATTGCTAGTGCGCGGCTAGCCTTAAATAAATAAATTTGGTGGTGCAACAGCTTGAACAGGACCAGGACTAGTGACGTACAACTCTCAACTATTCCTGTGTGCGTGTTAACAGGAATGGAGTTCACAAACAATTTCTAGCCGATTCCGAACGGCTAATGAGCAGCACTTTTCATTACAAGAGATACTCTTAAAGGATTTGTCAATTCCTCGCAAGAGGCCGTACACCCCTGAAAAACTTATTTTTCAGTGGCTGAGAATCGAACCCAAGACCTTCTGCTGGCAATCCAACACACTAACCGTTATGCCTAGGGGTACCTCAATTTAATAATTTAATTAAAGAACTATAGATTTATAAAAAATACCTTTTTTGTTTCGAAGAAGCTCACAGGTTTTTATGAATTTTATATTTTTGACGAAGAGGAACAAAAGTTGGTGTGCCGTCCTGGTAAAACTACAGCTCAGATTTATCAATGCTTTCGAACTCTGACCACAGACAGTCCGCCCAGAAAGACGTATGTTTGGGAGGGTTCTACTAACGCTGCAAGAATAATAAAATAAATTAAAGGTACCACAGCTCCTGGGAAACCAATAAGTCACTAGGCGACTCAACCAGTGGTGCTGATAATAAAATTTTTACTTGCGATGTATTTACATTATGAAGCTAGGTAGATACTAAAGGGCAAGTTTTGCATTTGGAAAAAAAAAATATGAAACTTAAAAAAAAAAATGTTTTTAACGCTACCTCTACCATTTCTTTTTTCATACAGAAGATCCTTTATATTCAAATAAACGTTGTTTATAAAAATATGTGAAAAAATAGTTTTTGGATGTTTTAAAAAAAATATTAGATTTTTTTTTTTGAAAATTCAATATCTTGAAAAATGGTAGAATATATATTTTTGAAATTATCTCCTTAAATTTTTATCATTTAATATATACTAAAAATTTGCCTATCAAATTTGTTTATTAAAATTTTAAAGGAAATTCAGTTTATAAAAAACATGTTCCAGTATATATGAGTGTCTGTACCTCAACCTACAGCCTAAGCTACTGGAGCTTTCTTCTTCAAACTCGGTACTTGAAGGTCTTTGATGATGGTTTTAGCTTCAAAAGTAATGGTACCTGCCACACAGGCGTTCTGAAAAATATTATTTATCTTGAAAACGGCTCTAACGATTTTGATAAGAAAAATTAGGTGTGCTATTATGAACATAACATGACATAACTGTCATAGAAAAGTTTTTGTTTTATTATTTTCGACTTTCTCATTAACGGCCCTAACAATTTTCACCAACATTGGAATTTAAAATAATATTGTGTACACAAATATTCGATACATTTTTCTTTCCAAAAATCAATATCTTGATAACGTGTGATCGATTAATTTTTGAAATTGTTTCCTAAAATTCATATTATTAATTACTTAAAATTGGCAAGCTAAAAGCCCTGGCAACTAGTATCTTTAAGCATTATTCTGTACATTTATGTAGAATATAATAAATAATAATAATAAAATTGACATCCCAAATTTTGTTCTAGAAGAATTATGAACAAATTTCTTATATTAAAAACTAATTTGATAATAAAAAGATTTTCAAACTTTGTTTTCATAAAATCATACTTTTTTAGAAATCAGGCGACAATTTTATGCATTTGATCGTTTTCATTTCTATAAATCCATGTTGTATATTTATTTATAAGCAATTTTTTAATTCTAAAGTAGTTTTCCATAAGAGCAAGCACGTGCGATCCAATTGTGCATTTTATTATATTTTTAGTTTGGGAGTTACCGATTTTTAAACTTTCTTAAAAATTAGGAAAAAAAATATTCTAGAGATTAACTCCCTTGATTTTATTAAAACGATGGGTGTTCTAGAATTATTGTTGAAACTACCATTTGTAGAAATGAAATTGGGAAAAATCGTTAACAACAACACCTCTTATAGAACCATTTTAATTTACTTTTGGGCTTAAGATTTTTTTTTTGCACAGAAGCTAAGGACTATAAAAATATTGTGTATCAAAACTACAAAAAGTGAGTGCCGGTTAAGATGTGTAAACATCAACGCTCGTTCGAGTGCCAAATTTTTGTCATCGAACGTACCCAATAAACATACAATGCAATCGTAACAAAAACATTGTTTTTTAAATATTGAATTTCAATGAAATTCATAAATTAATGGCAACTGTATTTTCTCTATTAGCTTGTGAATTTGGATATATTCAAATCAAGCCACTATTTTTCCCACAATTTGTTCCTTTAACTTATACTTAAATCCAAAAAAAAAGTTTCAAAATATCTCTTTATAGGTGTACATAAAACTTTATCCGAAAACACATAGATATTTTTGAACCATGTCCTATAACTATCGCATCGATAGAAATAATGGGCGACTAAGGCGCCATACGTAGCCATCATTTAAACTTATCATTGAATTTGTATTCTTTAATTTCAAGGCAGTGTTCACATTGGAATTGGACTTACTCCTCAGACTTATGTTTACGTCTCTGTAGTAGAGTTTTAAAGTAAACGAAGAAAAATATCTAATTCATAATTTAAATATTTTAAGAAGAACCCACCACTGGAGTGCGCTGCTTAACGTAAAGTTGTGGCGACCAACAGCTACCACAACCAGATGGCATATTCATAGCAACTAATTTCAAAATAGAATCTCAACGATTTTAAAGTATCCGACAGATGTTCTTTATCTTCTCATCGAGACGCATCTTTCGCCCTTTTCTTGTAGTTATATTTTTGTATTAAAATAAAGATTGAAAGTTTTGTGAATTGAATATTTTATTTGTTGGAAGTTAATACTGATAAGTTACTTCCACAAACTGGTGACCCCGACGTGATCACAAAATTTTCTCAATCTTTCCGTACTTTTCGCTGTAGAACTCTCGGCGTCGTAAATTTCGTACAAAATGAACACCAACAATGACCAAATTGAAGAAATCCCAGAGGTTAACGCAGTTAGAGTGGTCAAAATTCCACCCTTCTGGCGAGAAAACCCTTCACTCTGGTTTATGCAAGTGGAAGCCGCATTCGCTATTTCACGCATCACCGCAGACACCACGAAGTATCGCTACGTACTAGTGAATTTAGACTCATCCACTCTGCCGTTTGTCTCAGACATTCTCGCTGCACCGCCAGCTATAAATAGTTACGATACTATCAAAGAGCGCTTAATTTCTTCATTTGATGAAACCAGTGAGTCCAAACTCCGAAGACTCCTCCGTGGCACTGAAATTTCAGAAGAGAAACCATCGAATCTTCTGCAGCGTTTGAGAAACCTGGGCGGGAACCAAGTCCCAGAAAACGTTCTTCGTTCACTCTTCCTCGAACAGCTCCCCGAACAAATAAGAGGCATCTTGGCAATAAGTGAGGTCACGGATTTAACCAAACTGGCCATTCAAGCCGACAAAATCATCGATATTTCACGTCCCTCCATTATGGCAGTAGAGTCAACAAAATTGTCTTCTTCAAAGCCAGATCCGTCAGGAGTAGAAGACCAGATCAACGCGCTTTCACAGGAGATTAAAGATCTGCGTTTAAAACTCGACAGGAACAGCCGTCCTAGATCCTCTAGTCGCTCGCGTAATAACAAAAAACAAACTTATTGTTATTTTCATAACAAATTCGGTGATAAGGCACGAAACTGCAGAGAGCCATGTGACTTCCAAATCCACAAAACTACTTTAAACCACTAAACCCTTCAGACAACCACGCAGGCACCTCTGAAGGCGTTTTAACGACACGCCTGCAAATAATCGACCGAACGAGTGGTTTAAAGTTTTTGGTGAACACCGGAGCCGACATCTCTGTCATCCCTCGACAACACAAAAAAGGTGAGAATATTAAAAAGAAATATCTAACAAACTCGAAACTATTCGCAGCGAACGGATCAACCATTAACACCTTCGGTACAACGACCATATCACTAAACCTTGGCCTTCGACGGTCATATCTTTGGACTTTTACCATAGCCGAAGTCACACAACCCATTCTCGGTGCAGATTTCATAAAACACCACGGCCTGCTCGTCGATCTTCGTCGACGAAGACTGATTGATGCAGAGACGAACCTTTTTTCTCCATCAAAACTCATCCATTCTTCACAACCAACCATTCTCACAGTCAATTTCAACCATCCGTACTTCAAGATACTCAAGGAATTCAAGAATGTCACCAAGCCTGTCGCGTGCAAAACAGCTGCACACAATGTTCACCACTACATTACAACAAGAGGTCAACCGGTTGCTGAAAGAGCCCGTCGTCTAGCAGGTGAGGAATTACAAGCCGCAAAAACTGAATTCAACAACATGATGAAGCAAGGAATTTGTGAGCCGTCTAAGAGTGAGTGGGCAAGTCCTCTACATCTGGTACAAAAGAAGAACGGCGAATGGCGTGCTTGCGGTGACTACCGTCGCCTAAACAAAATCACCATTCCAGATCGCTACCCTATTCCGAACGTACGTGATTTCATGTTCAACCTCCACGGATGCAAAGTTTTCTCAACTCTTGATCTGACTAGGGCATACTACCAGATACCTGTGATTCCAGAAGACCGACCAAAAACAGCTGTCATCACACCGTTCGGACTATTTCAGTTCAACGTGATGACCTTCGGATTATGCAACGCTGCACAGTCATTCCAACGACTAATGGATTCTATTCTGCGAGAGCTCGATTTTTGCAACGTCTATATAGTTGACATTCTGGTAGCATCGAAGAATCTTGAAGAACACGAACAGCATTTACGAATCATCCTCGAGAAGCTCCAACAACACGGATTGTCCATCAACGTATCGAAGTGCGTATTTGGCCAACCGAATGTCGACTATCTTGGCTATAGAATAAACGAATCAGGCATCAAACCACCTGGAGAGAAGGTCGAGGCAATACGCAGCTATCCCAAACCAAAAACAGTTGCTGAACTGCGCAGGTTTTTGGGATCGTGGAATTTCTACCGACTGAACATGCCAAACGCAGCCGAAGTCCACGTTCCACTCATCAAATTGGCACCCACCGTGAAGAAAAACGACAAAACCGAAATTATTTGGAACAAACACGCAGAAGAGGCCTTTGAAAAATGCAAGCAGTTGTTGGTTGACGCCGTTCAATTGGTATTTCCAATACCAAATAAAGCTTTAACATTACGCTGCGATGCATCGGACAAGTCAA